>OW052222.1:263582717-264782717 GCA_932526605.1 Nephrotoma flavescens | reverse complement strand
TACATTCGGCCCTTCGATATTCGGCCTTTCGACATTCGGCGCTTTCTACCCATTCCGACATAGAAATCTGTTTCTTTGGAATAGTTGACAATTCTTCACTTCTTCTTTGCTTATTAAATATTCTGACCTGTGGCACTCTTCTGGTAATTCCCCGGGAATAAGGAACTAGGGAAAGAATTTACATGTAATTTCTGTTCAAATATTTTTTTTCGGCCTACTGATTTAAATTGATGTAAATATTTATAAATTGGGAATATTTTTCCATGGGCTGACATGTTGTAACTATCACCATTTTCGCTTCGATGCATTTTCGATAGAATAACGGTATTTTGGAAGTAAACATTTGTTTATTTCGAAAATAGTGATAGTTACAACATGTAGGCCCATATTTAAATTGGCAGGAAAAATTTTTCCTCAGCTTTTACCTCAGTATGCCG
This sequence comes from Nephrotoma flavescens, assembly GCA_932526605.1. Classification (NCBI taxonomy): domain Eukaryota; kingdom Metazoa; phylum Arthropoda; class Insecta; order Diptera; family Tipulidae; genus Nephrotoma; species Nephrotoma flavescens. Next base: position 264,782,280 of record OW052222.1, on the reverse strand, counting down.
GAAAAAAATTTTGAACAGAAAAAACATATAAATTCTTTCTCCAGTTCCCTATTCCCGGGGAGTTACCAGAATATTGCCACTGGTAGTTGATGTGACTGTGTTATTGTGTTCAATATTAGGGATTGGAAAAACTGGTAACAGTGTATAGTCCCACATAAAGGATAATGGAATAGTGATTTTTACTAAGATGTTTCTTGGTGTTACTCTAGTGCAAATTATCGGTGGTGATGGTCGTTGGTGTGGAATGCGAGCTCTTGTTCTAAGTGAGATGGCACGAGAAGAGAAGGATGCAATATATTCTTGTGTGCATTATAAGCCGTGTTTTATTATTCGAGCACAATCCGGCGCCGAATAGAAAATTTCTACTGAAACGGCAGCTATGATTCACTGGTGTCGCTACTAATAAAACAAAATTGTACTTAACTTCATGCAGTTCTACTTTTGAGTGTTTTTGTCTCATTCATTCCAAATATTCCGAACGTTCTGGACGTATTCTTTTCGTACTAGATGAAAAGGTAAAACGAAAGGAGTATTTTTAATATTAGCCGCCATATTGTTTATTTTGTTGAATGTAAATGTACATAAAAAATAGTTGTGGTAAAAAATAAAATAAATTAAATTAAAAATGGAGAATAATAACTATAGGAATAAAAATATATAAAATATATAAAAATATATAAAAAATTTAAACAACTAAAAAAAAATGACTGTAAAAAATGTATTCCATTCCTTCCAAATCGTTTTTTTATTACATTCGGTTTGGAATATTTTAAAGTGACGTGAACATCATTCTATTTTTTCTATTCCTTGTTTGGAATATATAAAAAAACACTGTGTTTATTGTTGATTGTCATTGATTTTTTTTTCTTGATTTTCTTCAAAACTACAAAGAAACCACTATTTACTAAAAAACTAAACAATTTCGTATAAAGTTTTTTTCGAAACAAAACAAAAAAAAAATGACATTACGTCAAAATTTGTTTGATAATGAAGTTTACTTTTGTTTAAGGGTTGTACAAAACAAAGGTTTTTTCAGATTTCCCTTTGAAATGGTTAGCAGCTCCCGATAGCGGCACTCGATAAATAGATAGAACAAAATATTTTTTTATCAATTTTTAACTAAAAAGTTGAATGAAAAATCTTAGTTTTAGAGTTAAATAAATTAATTATATGCAAAAATAGCGCGCTACGTATAAGTTGAGACATAGAAAATTGGGTGATCCGGATAAATCTCTACTTTTTCAATTCCAGCCTTCAGCGTGCCTTGGTCTTTTATTAGTTTTTGTAATGATTTCATTGTGAGAATTGAATTATGCTTCATTAGCTGGACTGTGTTATCTATTTTATGGTGGTATGATTCCTTATCAATGCCTCCAATTGATGCTGATCGTTGTTGAAGGCTTCAAATTAAATACTCAATTCCCGTAGACGTATCACTTCATGCGACGTAACTATGGATCTTCCTGGTTACTAGAGTTTAAAATCAAAATTTACTAAATAGTTTTGTGCAAAACTTGAAGATTTAATTTTCTCCCAATAATTACGCATGTTATAATAAACTATTAGCGAAAGAGTAAAGTGGTTAAATGGGGAGAGTTGTATGTTGGCCTGGACAAGTCCCAAAAAAACAACATATGGATAATGTTGCCTCACACTTCACTGTCACACCAGAATTAAGTCATCGCTTTCTGCAAGCGTCTCGATAACTCTCATTAGCATCCATCCTGTGGTTGGTTGTTGGTCTTCTTTAGTAATACCAAGTCATTAACTCTTAGGTGCGGTTGGCTATAATTGGTGGAGGTATTCTGAGGGCCACCTTTTCCAGAAGTCCAAAGCGATCTTGTCTGGTAATCTGGGTATTGGTGGTGATCTATTTACATTAAGTTATTTACATTGTTATTTTAGTTTTTTTGTATGTAGCTTACGATTTCAATATGTATAACCTTTATTACCGTGCAGATAAATCAGGCAATATAGCTTACTTACAAAGGCTTTGTGACCTCTTTAAGTGGTTGTTCTTACTTGAATGAGCAGCACCAGCATAATCGATTCCCGTTTAACCGAACGGTCTTCGCGGCCACACTCAGGCGGTAAGCAAATTTCCCATTTATTGCTCTGTAAGGTGCTATCTATGGGGTTAAGCATATAATTTACCGTCATTAATCCAATATTTATTTCTTAACTGCAACAACGCTACACTCAATGATATTCTCTCTAAATTAACAAAAAACTCAGATTTTCCGAGCTAAGCAAAAATTGCTTGTTACATCATGTACTAGTTCAGAACCACTTTGACCAGTTCTTTGCGATTAGTAGTGTGTTTGGTTTAAAGAATTTTATTTACCAACTCCTCCAGCCTATTTTTTTTCTGGAGTATGTATACGAGATTTTTGGCACTGATTTGAACTATTTAGCCATTGTCGATTTCCAATGTTGATATATTTTCTGGTTCATTTGAAAGCACGTTGGTAAATCTAGCAATCGGGTTTTCATCAAGAGCCGGAACATTTTTTCGTTAAAAATTATTGAGTTAAATGGCACAATTGCCTGTCACAGTAAACCCTTTTATTATATTTGCCATTGAAAATGATTTGCTAAATGCCTCGTTTGTTAATGAAGCTACCTGGTATATGGCGATTCTCTTCCCAGGATTACTAGTCATGTAATTATCAAATGCCACTTTTACATAGCTTTTAAAAGGTCCATGCACAGACACGTCTAATGGCTGCAAGCAATGTGAAGTATGCAGAGGAAACGAAAGTAGAACAATACCATTCTCTCTACAATATAGAATGGAGTCGAAACTACAGTGCGATGACTGGTTGTCTAATAAAAGAAGAATCGAGTTTTCTTTGCTGCAATTAACATATGTTTTAGTATGCTTCAAGACGTCCATGAACACTTCTACCGTCATCTATCCACAGTCCTCCTCTTATTAAAATATCCTTGTTCCGTTTCCTCGGAAAAATATAATCAGGTGGAAGATGGTTCCCGTTTGCATTTACAATGCCCACAAATGTAACTAGCGAACCACGTTCATCCGAAAACCACTGAGAAACTTGTTTGGTTCCTTTTTCAGCTAGCACCTAAAAGTTACATGATAAAGTAAGATCTTAACAAAACTGTTCAAAAAAATCAATTCAAAAAATTATGATTATGAAAGACTTATGTACCTTTGGAATATCCATCACCGTATTTTCAGCATGAATTCGACCTCTGGACACCCCAGATAGATTGATTAATCGAGATGGAACTTTTATAATTAAGGTTTTTTATAAATTAAGGATAATGTGGAAAATTTCAATAGATCTATGTACTCTACAAGCGTCCACGACAACACGATAATGTCCTCAAGATCCAGTAATACTCTCGGTTCCTATAACCAATACCGAGAACCCTGTCCACCAACGGACAGAGAGTTGAACTAGCATTGCACAAACCGAATGGCAGACACGGGTATTGGAAGAAATTTCCAGGAAGCCTTTTCTAGGAAGCAGAAATATTATTTTGAGCCGACGCTATATTTATCTCAATCTCCCAGAAGGCAGATCCAAACTAGACCAACTCACGGTTTAACCTCTTTTGAACGTAACGGCGAGTTAGGTTCGAGGAAGGATCGAGCCCTCATTTTAACTGCCTTGCCATTCTCCGTATCGATACTGTGCTCAATTATTGCCCTGCAACAAAGCCGACCAAGATGGATAATAAGGAATTTATGCTTCAAGTCGTCCAACGCCAATTGTTCACCATCATCCAACTCGTGTTGATTGCCTATCTCAATCTGCTTTACAATATAGCCACAAACAATGTCAAGACCACCGTTGGCCATTATTCACTAGATGAGGTATCCAAAGATATAATTCACATACATGTATGTCGGTTCCGCTCAGACTCGTGCAACTGGCTCCTGAATCTAGTAAATCAGTTATGTGAAACATAGCATATTTCAACCCTTTCTACCGTGTTTTTTCACATATTTTTCACACGTTGATCCAAGAGTTTGGCCCCGTCCATATTTCGGCACAGTTCCTCTAACTGTTCCACCGTCCCGATGTTTGTGTTTGGTAGTTGCATCCGAAATTGAGATAATATATTCCGCAGCAGCAGACACACTTTATATTCTTTGTATAATGGTGGATATAACTTTCTAAAGAGATTGGAATCTCCTCTCGCATCATCTACTCGTAGTGTTTTGGCAAGAATCAAGATTTCAACCCTTTTACGAGGACGTACCAATCCCCGCGTAGGACACAAAAAAAACAACACAACATTCACATGCCCCTAAAATAATGGCATTTATTATTTTTAATATTACCCGATTGGTCAGGATCAGACCTTACCGTACATAGGCTAGAGAAAAAAAAATATTACCAATAGTTCCTAAATAGAACGAGTGACATCGGTGCAGAAACATAAATTATGTTTTAAACTCAAAACAAAACAAAATGTAATAAAAAATATTTTTTATTTATTTCCAGAAAATAAATTTCCAAACCGACACAACAAGTTGAAATACATTCTAAAATAAAAAATTAAAATATCAGCATAATCCTATCAAAAATATAACAATAAAAGAATTTTGCTTCATTGAATTTTTAATTTATTCCATCACCCCCAACTTGCTATTTATGTTACTCATCAATATCGACATTATAAAAATTAGAAATTAATTAATAAAACCTAATAATATCAACAGATACGTTCGTAAAAAAATTTAAATTTTTTTTGTTATGATTAAATCGGAATAGAACAAAAAACTTAAACAAAATTATTATAAGATAAAAATATAAAACAAAAACGCAACGATAATGTAAACTTAAAGATTAAATAAAATTATCATTTCTTATCATTATCAAAGCAACGGTCAAAGCAATAAAAATTAAATTTTATTTATTTAATAATAATTTGTCTTTATATAATTTAAATTAATAAAATATCATTTCTTAACGGTATATCACTAAATAATGACGACAACTAATTTTTGTTGGTTCTTTTCCTTACTAAATTGATTAAATATTATGCTTTAATTTCGGACTCAGTCAAATCCTTAAAAAAATATATATAATTAAGTAATTAATTTAATTAATAATAAATTAATTAAATATGATGAAAAAGATGTTAACATTATTTAAAAATAAATAAATTAAAGTATATATAAATATTAAATAAAAAACTAGAAAATTTTTAAATATGGCTTTTATCTGTGATTTAAATAAAAACAAAAATATAAAATAATACATAAATAAATACATAATATGTACTACAAACAGCATAAAAAAATTTAATAAATTTGTTTATAAATTATAATGGAGAAAAAATAAAATATTATAAAAATCAAATAAATAAAATTTGTATAATATTAATTAATTTATTTTTAAAACATTACGAAAATATGTTAGTGATATAAAATACATTACTAGACCATTTTTTAATTTGTAATTTTAAATATATATTAATAATCATTTATAATTAAGTTAAATTAATTATTTTAGAAAAACATGTAAAAAATATCATTAAATTTATGCTTTTCAGAGTGAAAAGATTTATTGGTTAGGGGAGAGTAAAAGCGCATTTACTTTATTGATAAAATATCCTTAAAAAATAATTTGGTTTTTATCAGTCCCCTCAAATTTTATTTGAAATATTATGCATTAGTGGAACGCACAAATTTATAGACGCCTAAAAAATAAATTAATATTATATAGTATGTTAGTAGGCTAGACGGTCCATTCCCCCAGTCAACTCGGTATGTATATCAATATTACGCTTAATAATGCGCCTATTCACCCCACCAATAAAAATTTTATTTTAAACCTTAATATTTTGATAATTTTATATGAAACAAATGGTTTCCTTTATTTGAAGCAAAACAAACATAATTGGCAAATAAAAACGAACAAACTAATTAAAATTCTATCTCATCAAAAATTATATCAATTTTATATTAGCTAAAAAATTATTATTTTGAATTATTTTTTCAATTTTTGTTTTTTCAACAAAAAAAAATGTTAAAAAAATTATTATATTATCATTGGAATGATGAGCGCGGTAATTATTAATGTCCTAATTTAAAAAAAAAAATGAAAATCATAAATAAAATGCAAAAAAAATAAATAAATAAATAAAAATAATTAAATTAATGAAATGCGTATATCTTTAAAAAAAAAATACATAAAATAAAATTACTTGTTCGTTATTAAATTATACATAAATTTTTCACAAATTAATTATAAAATATAATCGTTAATTTCCTTAAAATCATAAATATATATTATTATAATTTTTTATTTAATTTTTAATTAAATTTTAATTTGTTTCCGTCCGAATTAATTTTTAAATATTATAAAAAATTTTATTTAATTTATATAAATAAAGACATTATAAATATTTTATTTTTTATTATATCTTTTATTTTTATTTTACGTAGACTTATTATTAAATACATATAATACTAAAGCACACACAACATAATAATAATATTAAAATAACGTAAACAATTAAAATAAATGCTTTTTATATTACAAACGAAACACACGATAAAAAAAAACTAAATGCTGCCCTCTTTTCAAATAAACAAGTACATATAAATAATATTTAAAACAGAATTAAAATAAACAATAGTGATAAATTATTTTTTTTTTTTAATTAAATAATTAATATTATTTATATTTTATTATATGTATAATATTATTTTTGTGTTGTCAAATTAAAATTTTATAGCGGTTTGTTTTGAAAGATAGTTTTCCAAATCACTTTTGGCTCGATTGCTTAATAGTGTTTTAAATGGCCGCGGGTCAACTTACTTCGTTATTCCTCTCAAAAATAAATACATAATATAGTGAATGTAAATAGTTTTTCGTTTGACATGAAGTTGCCTTTAAGAAATAGAAACCTCACATATAACATATTAAAACAATTGCCAGAAAATTAAAATTATTTTCTTGTGACATTGTAATATTATAAAGAATCTCTCAAATAAAATACATCAATACTTTTAAACATGATTCGAATTCGAATGAGCCAAATGGTTAAAACTAAAATCAAGAGTAAAAAATGTTGACGTTTTGGAATATCGTAGGACTTTGATAAAATAAACCAACTAATAGTGAATTCATATTTGCCTGAAAATTGATGTCAAAAATATTAAATAGTGGGGTTACTGGTGTTTAATTTCTCTGTTTATTCTAACCACAAAAAAAACATTCTTGCAAATCATGAAACAATTGAGTTATATTTTGTTGAGAAATAAAATATTAGAAGCCCGTTTTAGAATTAGCAGTGTTGATTTCTAAATTTATCACAGGAGAAGAAAAATTGTCATCATATAGTTAACTACTTTTACAGTAGTAATTATGATTCAAATTGGATTTATATAGCCCTTCAATTTTTTTGGGTTATATAAAGCAAACTCGAATTCGGTTACTACAGTGATAGGTATGCCAACTATGATCAAGAATTTTTTTCGACTATGACAAATTCAGAAACAACCAGTGCTAATTTCATGACTAGCCACAATTATTTTAACTCTCAACAATAAAAAAAAAAAGATAAACTAGATTTTGTGGTTCGGAATTTCAAATTGCAACATTGCATTTTAAAATCACAGCATTTAAAAAATTTTAATTTTGTTTTATAGTGGCGCTTGAGATCAGTCACAGTTTGGTTCAATTACTAATAAAAAATTTCACAAAATTAATTTGAAGTAAAAACATTTTTGCAGAAAATTTAAGCAGCAATAATTTTTTAACCCTTAAGTTGTCTTTATAAAACTACCGCCAATTTCCACATATACGTTGCTGCTCTCTCTCTGTAGGGGATTATTTCCATAAAAGTCCTTTAGAATCACGAAGGGCCATTTAAATAGCCACTTCGTTCTACATATACATAAAATAATACATGTGGCTTTAGGACAAGGTCTCCCAATTTATTTTAACATCGTTCTTTATTCGGTCTAAGCACAGTTTTACACAGCCTTCTTAACAAGTTGAGCCAAATGGTTCTCTTACATTATACTGTTATTTAAATTTAACAATCTGATAACATTAAAATGGCAACTAAAGTTGTGTTATGTATATGAAACATTTTTCTCTACCTTCAGAACATACCTGTTCGTGTAGAACTGTAGCGAATCATTTTCCGGCCAACGAAACCAATTCTTTCAGCGTCTTCATCTATTTTCATTTCCACCCAAAAACTCATCGGGCTGGGTATGAAAACCTGCTTTTCGAAATGACGATTATCAAAATCCTGCTTGATTTTTTTATGAATTCAGTCGCCAGCGGAATTGTGATAATCTATTTCAAGACAGTACAAAGCAGAAAATACATAAAATAATTGAATAATCCGAAATTATATCCGGAATTCTAACATGAACGTTGTGAAACGGGCCCGTTTCTTAACATAATATGGCCAAATATAGTTGGTAAGAAATTCAGCTATAGGGAATGAAATAGAACCAATCTCAATCGACAATCTTCACAAAACCAAAATAATTAGTAAAAACTTGACCTACTTTCTTAGTCATATAAAAATTAATTTTAGAATCCAAATAAGATTCTGAATACCAAATTTCAGTTGAGAAATAATACATTTCTGTACAGAATGGTCGGATTCTAGAACTTCATCGAAAGTTGACACATTAAATTTCACAATTATTTGATAAGGAATGGTCAATTTCCGTAATTTCTTGCAAAATTCATGTGTGATTTGAATACAAATCACGTCCCTTATTCCAAATATGACCTTGATCGGGCAATACATGGCCCAGTTCCTAATAAATATATTCAGATAAAAAAAGGTTTTAATAAGTGTTAAAAAATTGAATCCTGTTTTTTCCGGGCACTTTTAAAAATTACAACAAATGCCGAATTTCGTACCAAACCCTTTTAGAAATGTAAATTTTCATTTTTATTTTCCGTTAGCTGCAATTTGTCGAAACGACTTAAAATTATTTTTATCGGGAGGCAGGGTCTTTTGAAAGTTTAACCAGTTTAAGTCCTCTAGAGTCATAGATTGGGCGAATTGCCTGTGTGGTTTGTCATAAAGTAATGACAAAAAAATTTTGGTGTTTCCAGATTTTTCGGGGCAACATACTAAAAAAATAGTTAATATGCAGAAGATGGCACTATATGATTTTCCAATACGTCGAAATTTTAAATTCTTATAACTCGAACCCCCCCCCCCCCCCCCTCCTTCCTTCCCCATACAGTGCTCAACTTTGCAAACAGTGCTGGTTGGTCTAGACCACTAAATCCACAAACAAATCTATCTGAGCGATTTTCGTAAAATACTTGTTTCTGTTACAAATCTTTGTATCCTGTGATAAAGATCTATCCGAAAGCAGTTGAAAAGCAAATCGAAAATAATTTTTGAAATATCTGCATGACTAAGTAAAAAATAAAGAAATTTTGTGGTGCAATCGAAAATGGCAACATAATTTGTATCCTAGTTAGACAAGAATACGCCCTGCTCAGTGATCCGATAATTTAAAGTGCTAACTAAAATAGAAACATTATCGTCGATAAAATACGTTGCCATTGTAATTATAACAGCGGATGAGATCTTGAGAACAACTGGAAATATTTATTAAATTAGTCACAATAATATGTTTCAACAATAATTTAATAGTTTATATTTCCTAATCCTGCCCTGTTTTCATTTAAATTATCAGCGGACAAGAATCCGAAGTTAAATAAAATGGTGTAGTTGATTGAAAATATTTTGTTGAATGTAGATTGAAAGAATTGTTATTCATTTGTTTCAAACGTTCACAACAATTCACATTTTGAAATTTTCGGTTATTCTGGGTAATAGGAAATTTGGGGGTGATTTTATTCTGGGCAAAAACACCTCACACCATGCAATCTGTTCTGGGGCCGAAGCACTCGTGCCATAGGTCCGATCTGCACCATCTGCACATTGCGGAGAACCATCTCCACGCAGCCAATAGATTTCGGTAAGTTGATTTAGTTTTAATATTTTCGACATATTTTGAGCAGCATTGTTCAAATGCGTTACCAAAAAATTCCCTGCTCAGTTTTTGGTTCGTTGTAAGACAACTTTAAAAGCATTTGTAGAAAGGAAAATTTTAGTTCATATCTCGAATTTTCGGCTCAATTTCAGCCTAATTTTTTTAAAGTAATACGGGATTATTTAGAATGGAGCTAGACAATGCCGTTTAATAATACGTATTCTGGTCTTCAAATAGGAAGCTAATCAAATAAGAGTCTGATGGGAAATGTGTCTCTTTAGGTGAGAAGTAAAGTTCAATTATCGCAAGCGATCTTTGAGGTTTCAAAACAAATTTTTTATCAAATTTTACCTGAAATTTGGAAATAAGTATTTCTTTACATTTTTTTATCATTTAGGTTACATATCGATTTCACATTCTTTCATAAACTCTATCATGATAAATTATGATAGATCCGTTAATGTCTCCATTTGGCTTTAAGGAAGTCATGACCAAACACAGCAAAAAGACCGGGATAAACTAATGGCTAAAAACTTCACCCGCAACTGGAGTGATGACAAAGTGTTGGGATCCGGATTGATGGATCATTTTAGGTAATACGCATATCGATCACGTCTGAGTACGATGGATTTGAAATCTTTCACATTATCAGAGCAGATATTGATTTAAAATTACTCTGCCCGTCAAATGGGACTATTCAGCTAAATGACAGTTTCATAAAATATCCTCAATCAGATTGTTGAAATTTGTGTTCCAAAAATAATTAATTTTTACTAAAAATCCTAAACCAAAGATGCAAATATTTTGAAAATTTTACCCAAATTCAAGAAACATTAATCGAGCTCTAATCGGATGCTGAAATTTTAGTCACTTGGCCGTAGGTCCAATAAAAATTTGTTCATGCTTAGTGGTGGATGGTGCAGTATGATTATTAATTTAATGGGAATTTTAATAATTTTGAGCTTTACAAATTTGGTATCTTTTATTGTCATTTGACGCTGTAATTTTATTTTAAGTCAGTCGCGTAATAATAGCCCTAATGAGTATACTAAAAAGTCATCGTGTTTTACAGAAAATTTGACAACCATGTTTCACATTAAACGAGGCTGCATTCCGTTGAAAAGTGTTCGAACCGTACTTTCTAAATAAATTTAAACCATTTCGAAAATTAATGTACTGACAATTCAAATTCGGATTATAAGAATAAACGCTTACTATGGTTTTCACGTTTACATATTATCTTGTTTTTTAGAGAATCGGTGTGCAGGGTTTATATTTCAATTAATATTGGTCAACATGGCTGCAAAGCAGGGAATTATTTTCAAATAAGTGAGTGTTTGTAAAACCTGCGAAACAAGGAAACTCTCATCAAAATTTCCAATTCACAATAGGGGAAACCCCCATTTAGAATTGTCCTACGATAAAAGGTAGAGGCTGGTAGGCAATCCAATGAAGTTGTGGGGCGGGTAATATTTGATATAATTTATTTTTAACAAATGAACCAAACTTTAATTTACACTTTACACCAAACCAGTTAAAAAAGTCTAGTATCGTCTATTAGTGTCCTATTTACATAGAAAATTCTATAATCCAATAATTGATGTTTAGGTGAATTTAAACGATTAGCGATCGGTGTGCTAAACGAATAAAGAGTAGTTGAACGCTTTCTATGTTATTCTTGTCTTGTTCTAGCTGAACTCAATAAAATATATTTTTAAAATAAAATTTAGTACTAAAATATACAAATAACAATTTATCTTTCATAAATCTGGCAACACAAACAATTTAATTTCATTCCATTTACATTAAATTTATTTATTGTTTTAATTATGTTTATATAAATATGTAATATATTTAAATAATAAAACTAAATAAATAAATAATATATTTATAAATAAAATAGAATCTTTGTTTATATTTTTTTATATATAAAATAAAATAAAAAAATATTAAAAATTACAAATAAATGTATATATAATTTAAAAATTTTATTTGTATTCCACTAAATTTTATTTAAAAAAATTTTAGTCAAAAAATCGCTTACAAAATACCTATACTAAAATTAAAATATAACAAAATATTTATTAATTTTATTCAATTAACAACAACATAAATAAATAATAATTAAAGACTGCTAATTCACATAACAATTATTATAAACCAAAAATATATATATTATATAAATATATTTTATTTATAAATAAAACAAATCAAAAAATTTAACAATGAATAATAAACACAAATAATTTTATTTCATTTTATATTTTAATTTAAAACAAAATAAATTTAATTATAAAATAATAAAAATTATATATACATGGTATAGCTAGCCTATTTAGAGACATATCAAATTCGATTTATTTATTATTATTATTATTATTATTATTATTACAATAAAATTAAATTATTACTTATATATAAATATTAAAATTAATTAATTACATATATTTAATAATTTTTAAGTACATTCATTTATATAATAAAAATAATTAATTTACCATTATACATATTATTATATATAAATAATCAAATGTAAAATAAACATTTAATTTTAATGTTATTAAATAATATTTTATTATATTATAATATGATATTAGTAATTCTGTAATATATTATTAAATAATAAATAAAATATTCATATTTAATAATAATTATTAAAATTATAATTTATTTACATTTTATTACTCTGTTCATTTTATATTATTATGTATAATGTTTAAAAATATGAATATTTTATAAAAACAAAAAAAAAATAATTAAAAACACACAAGACAAAGGAATTATATTATAAATATGTAATAAACCAAAAAAAAAAAACATACAAACATTATTGTTCTTTGCAATAAATAAGAAAAACAAACAAATTATAGCTAAAAATAAAATAAAAAATTTTAAAAAAATATGTCGCTCTATTATGTTATTAATTAATTAAAAAAAAATAAGATGAAAAATTTAAATATTTGTAGTTTTAATTGAAATGTCTTTCCTCCAGGTGGCTTAAGGCCAAGTCTACCTTCAAAAGTTTTGTTTATGCCTAACATATTGTGCAAACCATACTAAACCGTTAAAGCACCGAGATTCTAGGGTGAAACGAGACAGTAAGCACGGTATTGGCCTCCTAGTTAGCGGCACTTTCCATGATGCGAGCGAAATGTGATATTTGTATATGTGAAAAAAGGCCCATGCCATTTTATTATTATATCATCTTTTGTTACATTAATTATAAACTAATTCAACGTTTTACATTTTGACATTTTTATTGCAAATTTTGTTTCAAAAATGAATCTAGAAATGTCATATTCAAGAAAATTAAATGGCGCGCATCGCTCTAACACAAACACACATACCACTACTATATATTGGCGGTTATTTCGTCAACTTGTCGAATTTTGGAAACATTTTCGCGTTCTTTTAGCGATAAAAATAGCAAAAAAATTTGATGTACATCAAAAAATGGAACTGTAGATCTTTTCTTCCATTTTGACTACAAATACACATATTTATATATATATATATATGTCAATCGTAAATATTGTCAAATACGTCACACGCGTCATTTGACATTTTTTTTAAATTCGTATATTTTTGTTTTCGGCATCCTTTTCTCGTTCACGCACACAACGATAAAAACACATCAAATTGTTTTCCTATTCTTTTTAACTATCGCTTTTTAACTAATTCGCTATTAGTAGGATCCACCTTTCTAGCACCCCATCTAAAGTTTTTGACAAAACTGATGATTGAATTCGTTTGGTCAGGATTGGTCACTTTTATTGAATTACTACAATTTTGATTTTGTTTTCTCGCAATAAAAACTGACCCATTGATGGCCAAACGCCAAAATGTGGTGACCAATCCTAACCTAACGATTACCTAACGAAATTTGATAAAAACGGTAAAATTTTCTTGCAATGAGGTACTACCCGGAATTTTTTTTTTTTTTTATTTATTTACCGTTTAATCGTAAGTGACCAAACAATAAAAACTAGTGACCAATCCTGACCAACCGATGACCAAACGAATTCGATCATCACTTTTGTCAAAACCTATAGATGGGGTGCTAGAAAGGTGGAGCCCTATTAGTATACTTACTATAAAATTACTGTTATTCCTGTAACGGGAAAATCCCTTTGGTTTTTGTCAACAGAAAAAAATACAAAACATGTCTGATGTTGTACTAACGCAACAATTGTCACAAATGGGTTTTAATTAAATCAAAAATGTATATACAATCATTAATAAAAAATTTACATTTACGCACGTTATCTGCGTAATAGATATGTGACAATGCCTTTTAGCGTTAACACTAACTGTACGCAACCATAATTATGAAAGATCAACAACATTGCTCGCAGGGCAATATAGAATAATAAATGAAGACAACTTAACACAGGATAACAGCTGCAATATAACTGAAAAAGAAATACATAATGGTTTATTTGATACTGGGCATTTTGCGTTTGCACGAGATTTTTTTGCTATTGAAAACATTTCTATCAAAATTAAGACATGAGTACCATACAGCCTTAACCAAAAATTGTACTTACCGAAGTAATTGATTTTCATTCTCCATCAGGTTCAATCCTGACAACGAGTACCTAAACTTCAACCACAGATATTTTAGTTCACATTCAACACGTTAGATGTGCCCGATTTTGTTTTCGCCTAACTAGCACTATTTGTCGCTTTGCCGTAACATTTTGTGTTTTACGTTTATTAAGCATCGTTCCCAAAATTGAAAAACAAAATTGGAAACTATATTAATAATGGGTATTAAAGGTGTCTTAGCTGTATAAACCACACCACCACCTACATTCCAACACCATCAAACACATAACAATGAGTAAATTTATTCATGAAATCGCTTTTCTAACAAATTAATAATAAAAGTGAAAATTGTGTATTAATTAAAATGTGTAGTTTTATTTGATAAATCAGTTATCATTTTTCGTTTTCTCGACATAATACAATCAAAAATATTTTCTAAATTATATAACCGAATGTATATAACAGATAAAAAAATTGACTTTCGGCTTATGAGATTTTCTATTGGTTTTACTGACCACTCATCACTCATTGAGGTTTTCACTTAATAATTAATTAAATAAACACTTAAATAAATTTAAACTTAATTTCTAAGAAATTATAATAATAATAATAAAGTACATAGTAATCAACTAAAATTAAACTGAGAATCTGGGTTCTAATAAAGTTAACTGATTTTGAGATTGTTACGTAGAATAGAATTGAGGTTCATTGCTTAGAAGTTGAGTTAATCGCGACAAATTTTCATTGTCATTTCGGCGAGCGGTTCCAGCTCCTTAGGTGATATCAGCTCAAATTCCTGCACGAAGTAGTAAAAATGCTTATAACAGGTATTTACATGCGCTTCCTGGAAAATAGAAATCCACAGTTTAGTAAAAATTTTGTAAAATTCCAAAAATACTCACCGCTCCAATACTGACGATCCGGTCAAAGTGATGAATATACACGTGCACGAACACCCTGAATAGGCGAGTTAAAATTTTCCTGCATAATGGCACAAACGATTTAGGGAACGGGACATCGGTCGATACCGGAAATAGAGCTTCGTTATTGATCTGGGACTCAGTCCAATCCATTAGAAATTCTATATATTTTGGAGCGGCTAATGGTGTCGGTTTTTTATAAGTCTCACCATCAGCCCATAAATATTCGTAACGGGCACCGCCCGACATTGTCGGACACGTCGTCACATTACAAAATTCCGATATTGTCCCATATATTAAATTAATACGATTAAAAAAATCGACAACATGTACAGCTAACCAGTCGTTCATATTCTCGCCATGTGGTAAAATGACCACCCGTCGCAAATTAATACCAGACTCCAAACTAGCTTGAGCCTGTTTGTGTAACGAGTATCGGATAGTTCCTTGTGTAAATCGTTTTTTCGGCCGAAATGTCTGAAATATAGTACATAACACAGGAACATAATTAAATCGAAATGATTACCTAATTAGTTAATCTATTATAAGAAATATTAATATTCTCAACAACGTAAACGAAAAATTAGGTAAGCATAGTAATAAGCAATAAAGCATAAAAATTTAGTATGATGTGGATAAGGATTTATCACTTTTACGTGCAAGACTAATTTTTTCAGCAAATTCGTCCAAAAGTTAACTTGCCAGATTTAATATTGAAAAATGATAATAGTATGTAGCCTTGGGAGTGAAGCTGAAGCCATCAAGGTCACCAATGACTTAATTAATTATTTAAATTCTAGCTATGTTGGAAATATTCATACATACATTGTGTATGATAAATCGCATTTCATATACATAATCACCAAGTAGTGTGATTATCATTTCCAGGAAATGTGACGCATGGGGTGGACCGCATACTACTTGTTACTTATGCCTGATTTTTATTATTTACCAATGAAATTGTATTGTTTTGTATATATTTCTCACCTACCGGTAATCCAATTTACATATTATAAGCATAACCTACATAAAAGTATATTTGAGTCGAAAATCCAATTACATCCCAATTTAGTCTTACAAGTAGTAAGTAAATCAATAAATTTATTGTAGAGCCCCCAATTCAAAATTGTTCTACTGACTCATAATTCACTGAGCTCTGCCCATGTAAGGAACACTGGGAAGTATGGCGCACATACAAATTTTGCATAAATCATAAATAAAAATTGCGATCGATTATCTTACATTTACCTTTCCTTTTTGGAAAAATTCCATAAACCCATTTAAGGACATTGTGCTATCCTAAAAGTCGCTTGTCTCTTTAATCTTTAATTATCGCAAGTACCTGTACAACCCGTTTGGTCACTTTACCAAGGGTTATTCACTTTGCACAAACACTAAAAAAAATTCAGTCACACGATTTTATTAAATTTTTTTATTTACATTTTATCAATTTCTAGAAATTATTCAATAAAAACGACACAATAGTAAAACAAAAAATCACTTTTCACTTTTTATCTATTCGAAAATTATGTATATTTTTTCTGGCACTATGAATTATAAATAAACAATTTTATTTCGAGATTTTTGTGAAGATAAATAAAAAAAAAATTGTAAAATAAAAATTTAAGAAACGTCTTTTACTTGTTTTCTTTGCTTCTTCATAACAAGAAATGTCAACAGTTTGACGTTTTTTGTGTTTGCGTTGAATTGTATATTTGGTTGCGTCCAGTTCTGTGCTAGAGGCGTGCGCTGTTGATTGTTTATAGTAAAAGTTGGTGTTTAAAATATTTGAATTAAAATGCAATTTAGGCGAAATATACAACATTGAGGCGAAAGGTAATTAAAATTATGCTAAATGATTCACTTTATAAACATAATACATAAATACTTATTAATAAATCTAAAACTTTGCATAAAATAAGGTTAGACCATCATTTAAACGGTTATTATATCTTAAAAACGTGCCGTCTATCCGTATTAACAAATCAATCGTCACGTTTTGAAATATGTATTAATAAATGCAAACAAAAACTGACTATGTACAGTAATTCCACAAAGTACATAAAGGGTGTCCCAACAATAGCACCGGATTTAATTTTAAAAGTCAAAATTCGTTGCATAGTGCTTCTGGAAATGTTTAATTCTTGACCACGATGCAAAATGGAAGTTCCTGGACGACGACGAACAATGATCTGATCCATCAGTTTTATTGCGACCGAAAACTTGACGTAATTAGAAAACTGTTTTCGCAAAACTTTCACCATTTTTATAATGTGTTTTTACAAGAATTAAATGTTGTTGGTTTGAACACTTCTCCATATTCTTAAATCGCTTGGTCTGTACGTGACAAATGTCAAAAAAAAATCATTGTACAACTCGTATTAACAAAATGGCGGCAAATTTAAATCCGGCGCTCTTGTAGAGACACGCGTTATAATAAAAAACGACAACAATAAACAATTTAGCAATCTGCAAATATATGGTACAGTATGGCGGAAGCCAATGTTTTCTCCACCCGAAACGCTGATACTCAAACCTAGATTTTACTCCTTAAATTAGACAAGGGACACCGGAGAATAGATCATGTATTGTCGGAAGAATCTTCTGAGGAGAACCTATACGTCTACCAATCTGGTCGAGTTCATTTTCAGGACATCAAAATTATTATCCGTTTTTTTTTATAGGCCGTAAGGTCGGTCAAATTATCTTCATTTATTTTTCGTGACTCGTAACCGTAGAGCAATTGTTAAGATTATAACTTCGTAACTGCATAAGGGAGACTATTCAATTTCAGCACATATTATCGACGGTAAATGTTTCTCCGCTGCCCCGGTGTCAAAGTGGTCAGCATGCTTGATCCAGTGACCGGAGCTCCCGGGTACGATTCCCGGTGGTGAGAAGGAAAAAATTTCACGGCTGATTTAGGATCAATGAATTAATCACCATTATCCGAAATGGAAATGATTATTAAACCTCGTTTGAGGCGGCCAAATCGCTTGATGGGATGTAGTGCCAGAGAGAGTTCCCCATGAAACCAATAGGCGTGATCGTAACAATATAGTAAGGACACAAATGATAACGAGGAAACGGATCATTCACTTGAATTAGGGCAATGTCGCAAAACTTCGCTTTACTGCAGCTTACAGATGATGCTCTTAAATCCATTTACGGTTATCTGTTAAAAAATAGCGAAAGTAAATTATTTGAGCATTCGGAAAAATTAGTTTACCGTCACACCGACAAACAGGATAATTCGTAAATATCATGAGAAGGTATCGATCTCGAAGAATGCGCCATGCTTACTCGTAATTATCGTTGATGATGCTCACAAATATGACCATGCTCAATTTGGTCCTGTACGCCTCAGAATTCATTATACCGAAACGTCACGTGGTCGATTACCCACGAGGTTTTGTGCGGCATGGCACGACAATTTGGCTCGAAGGACCATAGATGTTGTCGCGAAATAAAGTATAATTTATTTGCTTATTGTAATTCGTGGCGGGCTGGTATAAAGGAATAGAAAGATTTTTGCGCGGACAGGCCATTTTTGATATTTCTGATTAGTGGTGTTGTCCGATGACTTGCCTGTTGATGGTGATGAGATGTATTATTTTAGGGTTGTCCGGTGTTTGTGTTTGGTTGTAGGGTGCCCATCGATAGGTGATGACACCGATCGATGACGAGACATCAGTTGACATAATTATC
The DNA here is from genome assembly GCA_932526605.1 of Nephrotoma flavescens. Taxonomy (NCBI): domain Eukaryota; kingdom Metazoa; phylum Arthropoda; class Insecta; order Diptera; family Tipulidae; genus Nephrotoma; species Nephrotoma flavescens. The sequence goes on along the minus strand of OW052222.1, from coordinate 264,763,134 downwards.
ACTAGTCTTCGGTTTTGGTTTATGTAAAAATGGTGCACGATAGAGCTCTGTACTGAAAAGCTATAGAAGAAGCAGTCATTTTAATAAAATTATGTACCATAGCAAAATATATTGAACGGTGCTTATCTAATCTGGGCATTTTAATCTTCTATTACACAAATGTGAATCCGAGACGACGATGAATAACGAGTGTACGCATCCCAGTTGTACTTTGCATGAGCGACCGACGAATTTTGTTTGAAAATGCATAAAAACGATTAACTAGACGTATACGTATGCTTAAAACAAATGTATTCGTTTTTCTATGTGTGTCAGTATACATACCAATTCCCATAATATCGGTTTTTATTCGTAACGTTTACACGAAATATGGTGTAAAATTATTCTCACGGTGAGGTAAAATGGAGCGATCACCGTGATCGATTAAGTAGCGCTATCAAAGCGCTCTATTGTACAACTGGGATACTACTCAACTTCCTACAGCGTAGTTGTAAACTTGCGATACAAACTCACGATCAAACCAGGAAATAATGTCAAGCATAATCAAAATCTACCAGATCGCGAACTTATTAATAATAGTTACATATGCAAAGAAAATTGCAACACCAAAGATTACATACCTCGTGACATTAACACGATTAAACAAAACAACAAAAACAAAACGTTTTTACAAATAAATCTTAAAACGTGCGAATCAACTTTTGTACCTACAAAAAAATAATATTGTAAACCGCTTATATAATTTTCTTCTAGCAAAATGTTTACGATGTAATTGTCATCCACCTATTTGTCATCTTTACGTGAAACATAAATTATCATTATACTCCGATACACAAAGAATTAGATACAAAAAACTCATACAAAAGAAAATGAAAGTAAATTAAAGTGGGAGGCCTAGTTTTAGATTGCACGAGGAAGTCCCAAAATCACCTGGTGTAATTATTTACCTTCTGACGCTCGTGCTGAGCTGATTCAAGCCGTTGCCTTTATGTATCGTTTTATGCACATCAAGTTTTCTTCTGTCTAGCGGCGTTGGCGCCAAATAATGCTAATGATGATTATGCAAAACAAAACAACAAACAAAGAAATCGAGAAACTAATACCAAACATATTATGGCAAATAAATTTGTGACGTTTTGGTTCCAGAGAACGCTTGGATGCACACGTCATATGCAACTTTATTTAAGTTACATATGAATTTACAAAAGCTTACGTAAGAAAGCACTTACGCGGTTGTTATTTTGTTTGGAACAAGAAATGCGCTACTTCATGCAGTAACCATTAATCAAACCGTCCGCAATCAAGAGCTCCTATTATTATTTGTATTACTACGGATATTTAACGGTTCATCACGAACATGATTTGTATATGTAACGGTTCATCACATTGTTTAATGGAGGAAAGATATACGTATAACTTAGATGAATTGCTTGTATGTTGTGTCTACAAGGAAATTAGGTGTCCGATTATATGAAAATGATTTTTAAGAATTTAACAAAATGTGAATGGTGGAGTTGAAAGTGAAATGAAATATTAAATCTGTTGGCGCACCTGCAAACAACTTTTATTATGTTTAACAAATAAAACATTGGACCATGATCCATGAGATTCAATTAAGATAAAATTATGTTTACATATAGGTGCTACGCATATAAATTTGTTATATAAAATAATGTTTGATTTACTTTGCCTACAATGTCATTGTTATTTGTTTTTTCTTGTTTTCGTCATAACTTTTTCTAAGTATTGTTACTTCTAAGCTCGTCTACCTTATCAGATCACCAAATTAATTTTCTGCATGAATTTGGTTTTTTCGCAATCCAAATATATGTGAATAATTGATTTAATTAAATAATTTAGGTATGAATGCTGACGACAATTATTATTAATCGAATTGTTGAAATGATGATCGCATTATTCCCAATATTGATTGTGTTTTCAAGGGTAAAGAAGTTTTTTTTCCAAATATGTGCCTTCCTGTACAAATTTTGTTTGAGTTGAATTTTAATAAACAAACTGGGCTGGGATGTTCTAACATCACCATTTTTCGATATTTTATCGAAGTCTACGCCTCTTTCAGCTAGAATTAATTTGACTTCTGTTTCGTCTATCAATTATTTCTTCTCTATTGCTATCACAACCTACTGGAATATATTTGAACAATATCTATTTCACTTATTTTCATTCAATAATCGAAAACAAATTATTTGGTGATAGAAACATGGTAAAAACATCACAATGTTGCAATCTAGCAGGCTGGTAAATGATATAAAAATTGAAACAGAGATACATTTTATTTTACAGAAACGAGAAATAAACTTCGATAAATTATCGAAACATGGTGATGTTAGAACATCCCAGCCCTGATTTATCATTGTTCTTAAATAATAAATATCAAATGCTACTGAAGTTAGCAGAAAATGTTTGCCGAAAAAAATTTGGATTATCTATAAAAATTGATTTTACATAATTTCGTTTGTTTATAATTTATTGTGCCATGAATCCATGTGTCAAAAATCAGCGCATATTTTGTGTAGCATCACAATTCAAATTCATTACCTATGTATTATTCTTACGTTTTAGCCTGTTAAGAAAGTATGACCGAATTTGGTTTCTTGGGCTATGCTTAGTTAGCAGATTTGTTGTGTAAATTGGTATGAAATATTCCGAACATTCTCGTTGCATCTGGCATATTACTATGCTTATAGCGCCATTATTAAGGCAAAATTAATTGTGTGATATGCTGTGTATCTCATGCCGAAATTTTTGTCCAGACTTTCGACAAACTAAATTTACTAATTCCCGATTGCACAGAAAATCGACTAATGGGCGGTTAGTTGTGCGCCAGTTAAATGGTTTATATGAAATCTGTTTTTTCAATCAGAAAAAAGTCAATGCAAACTTGATAAAAAATATTTTATTCTGTGGAAATATTTAGGTTGCGTATAAATATTTAAATGGCCAATTTTGATTGAATAACTTTTAACTAATCGTTAAATATTTACGTGGAATAAAATTTAATCAAGTTTGCGTTGACTTTTTTCTGATTGCGAAAACAGATTTCGTATAAAACATTTACCTGGCGCACAACCAACGGGCATAAATAAATAAAAATTCTTCGATTTTTAAAATATTTGTAACTGCGATTGATCAAACTCTGAACTAATTTTGCAGTTATGATCTGAATATCTGATACATTTTGATTTATGTGCAATGGTGACATCTTTTAATAGCTGATATGAACTATCCATCAATTAAGTTAATCACAAATTTATATTTACTTAAAAAATAATTGTCAAAAATCATTGTTGTTGTGTTTTACTTGTTAATTGAATATTGGTAATTATTATGAAATAGTTGTCGATATTTTCGGGAATAATCCGGAAACAGCGTAAATTAATATAGTTACGTTGTTGTTACCGTTTAACGGTCAAATTGATAGTTGTATGTGAGGACATAAATACGAGCCCAGTTTGTCAGGGCAAATTTGAAACATTATTTTAGTACACACTGTATATTTTATTATAAAATGTCGTTAAATCTACATCATTTTCTAATTAGCATTAAAACCACGCATCTGTAGCTTCACACACACAAAACGATATATAAGTATAAGGCACAAAAAAATGTGTATTTAACCATGTCCAATATTTGTACTTTTTAGTTTATACTAACTCTAATGTGAGTGACGTGGGTACCCGGGTAACTTTTGCCCTTTTAGACGTCTATTTTTGTATGTTTTACTTCCAATAAAAACTTTAAATTTTATAAGAACTTCTAGTTCAATTAGTATAAGAAAAATGAGAAATGCTACAACTTGGACGAACGTGGAAAAAATAAGTTAATCACTCAAATTAAGATATTTTTTCTTCAGTCACATGAGGGCTAACTGCTGTAATTTGCGCGACTTTACCAGCAACTTTGAATATTATTTTCCCTAAATATTAACCTCTTCTCAAAACACAAATACCTTAATTAATAATCAATCTTCATATATAAAAGTATAAACTTTCTGTGAATGAGGCACATTGATAAGCTGCGACAAGCTTATTAACAAATTAATGGAAATATGTAATTTCAAGGTGACCATTTCGTAAAGAGACGCACAAATCGGACAGTAAAATTTTAATTAATCGTAATGTGTAGCAATCGCGACCAATATTTGATTGATGGGTTGATTGTAGTTTTTACTTTTAAAAAAGTTTATGAACTAATTAATTCATGTCAAGTTTAATTGTTTATTATTTAATACTACTTGTAATTATGTTATAGTAATTTAATGTTATATCTTATTTTGGAATATAGGAAGAATAACGTGCAAAATCAAATTGCCAAAATTACACTTATAAAAGGCAAATTAACGTCTTAATTTTTATTATATGTGCGGTTACCAACACTTTTATTGTTTGCAATTAAATTAAAATTTAAAGTTTAAAAACAAAAATAATTTTGGTACAAACATTTTGGTAAAATAACTGAAGATTTTTAGAGCGAATCATCTTAATGCGCCAGTAAAATTTTTGGCTTTTATGATTTTATATAAAAATATAGAAATTTGAAAATTTTGCAGGTCGTAAATTATAGATTCCAAAACAAGTTACCTCAGTTATAATATTTTACCGACGTTAATAAAAGTTATCTTTGTACAACATTTTTAGTAACACGAGCAAGACGAGCATAAAGAAGCTTAGAAAAATTCAATTTTAACTTTTAAGAAACAATATGGGCAACAATCAATTAATTTAGATCAATTTAGCTGTGAGCAAAAACAAGAAACCGCGTTAAATTTTAACAATAAATCGAATATCTGGAAGAAAAGTAGTGAAAGTCGATTAAAGGAATTTGAAGAAAAAGCACCAGTATATAAGTTCCATGGTGAACAACAGTGGTAAATCGAAAACTCATAATCATCAATCCCAATTATATCTTACTTTTCCAATAGTGTACGCAGACACACCTAAAAATATCATTGATACGACCGAACCCAAAGGTTCCGCACTTACGGATACAAAAAGTTCATGGTATACCAAGTATACACTGGCTTTTTACTTATATTTGCCAAGTAGCTTACAAATGGAACTCTTTACAGATATTTAACAAACGGCATCTTATAATTCGGCAGAAAACAAATATTATTAAAGGAAAGTATAGTGCTTTAAAATGTTTATCTATGTACTCGTACAATAAGTATTAATGCTCTCTCCTAAAGATTTCATTTTTATTGCCGAATTAATGACAAAAACCATTACCAAATTAAGATGAGTAAAAGCTCCTAAACATAGGATTAAATTTGATTTAATTATTTTACTTTTACCAGATTTTGCACGAATAATCATAAAATAATTGTAAATGAAAATTAGTATTAACCTAAAACACCCCCGTACGACGTAACAATAAAGATTCTCTATCAGTTTCTTTTACAATTTAATATTCTTATTGCACAACCAATATTAATAAAACTTACAATAAATAATTTCAATTTCGTGCATACCGCAGTTAAGTTGCTAAACATTTGCATTTCCGCAAACAAATAAAACAGCGACAGTAATAACGATAATCGTAAAATTGTTGTTGTAATCACCGCTCACAGTGTATAATAAAATAATGTAGTAATAATACAACAAATAATAGCGAAAATCTAAAATAATTGAGTAAATAAAGAAACAAAATGTTTATTTATTTATTTTAATTAAATTATTTTTATTTTTTATTTTAAATTAAAGAGGGGAAATAAATAAATAAATTTATCAAGATTTAAAATTTCCTAAACATGATCGTTATGGAAGTGTATGTATATAAATTCGTCGTACACAATTCGTTTAAAACTATTTAACATTTCTTTAAAATTCATAATTTATTCCAAATGTATTGCTAAATTATTTATTAATATTACATATCGTCATATTCACATGTCGTTTTAATATGAGAGACATTATTATTAAGTCAAGGTTAAACGTTTTAAAAAATACAAATTTAAACAAAATAAACAAAAATAGTTGGTTACATTATAACGAAATGTCAATTACATTTTAATTAGTACGTATTACTAGTTAGCACCAATAAATAACAATAGGTTAGTGATTATTAGTAATTATTTGTTTAAAATGTAAATTTTATCATGATTTCTGGTCAAATTTCAAAATGCTTGTATGGGGGTTCTTTTGGTGTTATTTACGAATATGACGCATTTAGTGTTGATTCATTAAAGTGCGCAAAATGTAAAACTGCACGCAACCAAATAGATAATTTCACAAATCATATATTTTAATCATGGCATGATGACACTCATAATAGTTGGTGGTTAAATAAAAACTAAACTAATTTATGTCAAATGGTCAATTTAAATGTCGATGATCACTTCAGGTAGATGATGTATTACGATCGATAAAAGTGGCGTTATCTAACAAAATTAATCAAGATTATGCACCTAAAGTTGTACGGTTGTGATAATTTTGCAAATAGCCGTTTTAGTTTAATAATACGATGTTGATTAATCCAAAATTCATAATAAATTGTGAAATACTAATAACAATAAATGTTTATGGTAAATTATGCAGAATATAGATGTTAAGTCTGTACAAAATAATAAACGTTTCTCAATTTTCTTTCAATTCAGTTGGCATTTCTAAATATGTACATATATAAAACCAAATTTAGAATTTGTTCCGGCCGTATAAAATCAGTTCAGACTTTCAGAGACATTCAACCATATGATAATGTTTACTATTCTGAAACTCGATCACATTTCCGAAACATTACACTCGGCAAACACAATTTAATGAAATGATCACGATATAGAAACAAAAACAAAACCGCAAAATGTAGGTTAATATTCTAACGCGTTTCAAAAAATGAGCATCGTGATTACATGATTAACGCCAATTGTCGTGCGGCAACCCCAATTAACTTTTCAAAACAAATTTGTATATGAAGCCACTGCGTAGACAAAATTTACTTTTGTATGTAGAAATTTCTATTAATAATTACATAGTTTTGTGATTCTTTTGAAGTGTTGTATTTGCAAACCGCAAAAATATGTTGAGTCACTTTTATATTTCTGATAGTAAACAAAAATTATGTAACATGTGAATTTATAATCGCGATAGGCTACTTTTTGCATTTATTTTGTTTTTGTTTCGCTGCTTTTACAATTTATCCAAATTGCGTTTTGATTTTAACTTTTAATTTCAGTGTGATCAAAGTTATTAAAATTGTACACATTTCTTAGAGATTTATAATAATAATTTTTTTTAATCGTTATTTAAATATTTATGTAACTTAGTTGAAGTTAATACTTACAAAGTAATAATACGACACCAATAGGCAACAAGTATAAGTATCAAATATGGAATTTGGAAATTCAGTAATTGTTACAATCGTTTAAAGAATACAATATCGTAAACGAGTTAACGAATGTTAGTGGTTTAATATAACTGTGTTTTATAGATTGGGCATATATAGCCCTCTAAGATTCTCATTGTTGTAGTTATTTTTCATTAAATTTTAAATGAAACATTTATTTGTTTTTAGTGAGACCTCAGGGCGTTTGATATGCACATTGTTTGTTTACCAGGCAAAAAATGTTTCTGTTCTCTAACTAGGATTGTAACACTTATTATATTTATTCATCAGATTTTTGAGAGTATACTGCAGAATAGCGAACATGGGTTTAGGGGTGGCGTATAAATTTTTGTAGGTCAACAAAATGAAAGCTATTAAATATGGCCCCATAGGACCGGTTGTATCTCAGCTTCTCCTACGCTTACCTGTGCCTTAATTCTCTAAGCAGTAAAATAATTTGTAAACGTGTGAACGTAAACCTTTTTACAAACATATTCGCATTATTTCAAGATACAATTTAAACCAATTTTTTTTTTCATATAAAGTGTGTAGAAAGCCTTTCATAAAAAAATGTGTTAAAATGTTGTAGTTTCGGAATTAGCTAGATCCATTTATATCATATTCCAACAATACCTATTATCTGATGTGATCAGAGTCACGTTGCCATTCCCCTAATTCCACTCACCCAAATAACCATTAAAAAATAAAACAATGAATTTCGATCAAGGTTGCATTGAAAACTAGTTTTATTTTCAGACAAATAAAAACAAAATTATTGTTTGAAAATCCACAGGAAAAGCAATGCGAATGGTTAAAACCAGTTTTCATTGTAACCTTGATCGAAATTGATTGTTTTAATTATTTTTATATGAAGCTAAACAGGGTAAAATAAGATTTTCTAATATTCTAAAATTCGGACAAAAAAAACTCGTAAACAAACATACCTTGTAAAATTTGTGATTTCTTGTTCTAATAACAAAAAGTTATACACAAAATATTTACTATGCGATGGAAACCGGCGAAAATTTTTTGACATGAAAAATCAAAACTATGCCATTATTAGTTAAGTTTGCTCAAACTTAATTACAAAAAAATGGTCGTTCTGTAGAAAAACATTTCGTAAATTATGTGAGGATTTTGGTCAACATGGACGTCCTGCAGAGCCTAGAATTCGCAAAAATGTTGAACGTTTTGAAGAAATTGGACCTGTTGCAAGTATAGTAAAGCATATGAACACCATCGTTCAGTTCGTACTCGTGAAACCGTAAAAGCTGTATGTAAAAATGTTCGTGAAGAGCCAAGCATCTCTTTGAGGCGCTGTTCACAAAAATTTAACTATATTTTTGTGGACAAAATTTGATGAAATTGTTTTAGATGAAGAAATTCCATTAGGATCATGCGATTTGCCACCGTTAGATTATTTTCTTTAGGGGTTTTAGCAAAGTAAAGTGTATAGCAATGTTCCACAAATAATTCAAGATCTTAAGAACAACATTCGAGCTGAAACTGAAGCTATTGAACTGCTTTTATTGGAAAAGTCATCAAAAATTTTGATGTTCAGATGCAGGGGCCTGAACGGTCACATGAAATGGCATAGAACCAACTTTCATTTTGAATAAAAAATATTTAATTTCCAACATAATTATTAACACTATTTATAAATTTTGTTAACAACGTAAAATTTTATTTTTCACAATTTGAATAAAATTTGAAGTTTAACATTTTTGCTCTATTGAGTAGTAAAACGTTGACTGAGGATGGATGAAATCCGAAACCGGTCTCTAACTTAATAAATTATAATTGTCACAAAAAGAGAAAAGTTTTACTACTTTTATTTAAATTGTGAAAAATAAAGTTTTAAATTGTCAACAAAATTTATAAATTTTACTCTATTTCCTACGTTATGTATTTTTTTTAATATAAAAAAACTGACAGATGGAACACCTTTTATAATCTTTTGTTCAGATTAGAGTTCTCCATCACCTCCCGAATTTATTGTACTTACTTAAAAGTCACTTGTATACTACTCGGGGTTTTGGATGCTTACCGAATGCAGAATCGACGTCTCATAGTGAGCCGTTTATTAGTCAGCAAGGATCGGGAGAGTTGGTGTTCTTAGTGAATGGGTTTGATCGCGGATCGCCTGGTAGGGAATGGTTTCGACGATTTTGGTGCAGTGATTGTTTATGTAACGGGGAACAACGTAACACAGGGTTGTACAGCAAACTAAATGAAAGTGATAATGCTGATGTTGGAGGGGCCGGGAAAAATTAAACACATATTGCAACGCATAGATGATGTCGGTAAGTATGACTTACAGAAAATTGAGAAACTCGTTGCAGATGGCAAGATCGAAATGGGATTGTTGGAGCGGTCATCTTTGGATTGGATGAGGATGAAGTTCCGTTGGGTAGAATATTGAAATGTATCTGGAGGAGATAAGGCGAGTGAGAATACCAAATTTTTGTTTTTGGTCGTCAAACGTCAAAATTACAAGACCAAGGCTTGAATTTGTCGTACAGGTATTATAAATAACCATAAATTAAAATCTCCCTGTTGATTACTTTACAGTGTAAATTTCTATTTTCTAATTCACAAATACCAAATCATATTCGATTCCAATTTATCGCCCGACAATTGTCACGACTTCTCGATTTTCATTTTATATTGAGTAAAGCTATACATGCACTAATTTTTCTTTTAAGTCATAAAAGTTATGCGCGCTGGTTGGTTAAAAGTGGTCCATCTTGAATGGCCTTAAAGGTAAACTTTTAAAATTGAACAATTCTCAATTTTGTAAAAGGCACATTTTCTTAACTCAAAATAACGTGACAGGTAACAACAAACAATACAAAATAATTTTGACAAATCCGTTAAAAATGGGTAAGGCACAAAAAGTGCCTTAGGGCAAAATATTACCTGTATTCACTAAAGAACTAAATAATTTTGTTTTTTAATAAGATAAGATACAGTAAATTAACCAATCAGAGCACAAAATTATTGTGTCTTAAAGGCAAAAACTATACATGTTTATCATCGGCTTAACTAGAACAAATCGACTAATAAGTGTTACCATGCAAGATTTAAATAAATCGAGTTATGCGAATTTTCCAAATAACATAGCACTGTGATTTAGTTTTGTTGTTAAATTTTGTCAAACAGCTGTCAGACCTTCTGTCAGAAAACCTATATCGGAGGTTATTTACAGTTATCTTTATTGCGGCTGTTGTGTCTATCGTCAAACGACACAACTTTGTCCGGTCATGTCGATTTTTGTTTTGAATTGTTAACTATAACGGATCGATTTAACCTAGAAATATATGAATATGTATACACTTAGAACGAATGTAGATTAATGTCAACCGTCACAACTTTGAAAAGACAAAGAGGAATCATATAAAACAACAAGGCCGTATTTAGATTTTTTAGCAACAAATCTCAATGTAGCTAGGAAGTTAAAATTAAAAAAAAACTGTAAATCGAAGAGTGTTCTTTACTTAAGTAAGGGTAAGTTGTGCAGGCTCGATAAGCACCTGTGGAAACATATTCTTCTACAGTTTTTTGATAATCAGTAGGTATTATAGAAAATTCGTGCTTAGATTTTTCCTTATCTCGAAATTTTCTTTTAATATTTTGTTATTAGCTCTCAAACTTGGAAAAATTGTGCAAGCTCGATCGGAAAATACAACAAAAAGATACTCAATTTTTTTCGCAATAATAAAGTTAAATCCCGTGCCTAGTTTGAAATAAAAACATTATACTAATATCTATAGTCAAATTTTGGAATCAGCGACATAAAATGTCACTCAATAACTAAAGACGCCGCACAATCGCACTGTCACCACCGCCACGATGCACTCACACAGTCCGCCATTACAAATAACGGATCAAAAAAATAGAAAAACATTTAAATAATTAATTTATTTAGTTTAATTTATATTTTATTAATAATAAAAAGTTTAAATAATAAATAAATAAATACATATATTATTAACAATAATGAAAGTTAAAAGAAAAACTTGAAATTAAATTTTGTGGACGTTCTTATTCTGGTGATTTCTGGATGACTTTTATTTTCATTTCTCTTGACTGCATAAACCTTTGACTTTTACGTCGTTCGGACATGTTTTACATTTTTTTTCATGTTTTACATTCATTCAAGTTTAATTTTTTGTTAAAATATAATTGTAAATCATTAGGGTGTAAACTGATAAATAGTAAAAATTAAGTGACTGAGAACTCACCTGTAAATGAATCTTGCTTAAAACTGGTCTACAAGAACCATATGATATGCGATACAATTGAACTTGCAGCCAAATAAGATAACAAATGATCCCTTCAACCAGTATTTCAAATAATTTGATTAGTAACTTGATAATTTACTGTTTAAATTATTTGGTTCACTCCGTAAAGCTAGAATCAGAACAAGAGCGATGACGACGAGCGTCAACGAATAAATAAAAAATATCGCCGCGATATCGCTGAAGCTAACAGAAAAAAAGCGTCAGCGTATGCGATAAAAAACATTCACAAACGGCACAACCTTCTGTGTTTTGACACATGACGTTGTGGCATTAGCCTACTAAATTGAAAAAAATGGTTAATAATATGACGGTTAAATGATACCAACTTATGTATATATATGTATAAAAAACAGTTGTCGGCGACAAAAATTGAAATAGACTCTAAATTTATTTCTTCGCTTCGAAAAAATCGTCGTCGACTGCGTCGATTGTTGTGTTTGTATTGCATGTTTTCTGTGTTTTGTAATATGACAGGCGATTTCGCTCGCCGCCTTCGTTCTTGTTCTGTTTTGAGCTTAAGTCGCGCACATTATCACGAATGAGCTTATAGCTCAAGATGAGTGTTATCATCAATGAGTGAATTGGTGTTTTGTAAAGTAAAGTGCAAACAAATAAATAAACCTGCATTTTTCATAATTTATAACTATCATTAATCAAAACCGCCAAACACTGAACACTAATATTGACGGCAGAGATAGCATCAACATTTTTAGGATATTCATCATTGAAACTACTCGTAGATAGTGAAAACGTGACTAAAAATTTACAAGTCATTATTTGAAATTAATCAGCATCAGCAACGCACTCACAGATACAAATTACATACATATCTCGTCATAATTATACGACAAGAAAATTTATGATTCGATATAAATTTGCTAGCCATATTCCATGTAACATGTACATTATAACATAAATTTACAAGAAATAAGAAACTGAATAAGAAGTCGGCTTAGAAAGGTGGAAAATAATAAACCTTAACCTTCTAATTAATATTAACTTTGAAATGTGAAGAAAATTACAACAAAAAACCTAAATTGTTTAATTAATAATAGACTTTTTACGTTTTATTATAAAAGTTTAAGTTGAAGGTAGTTTTAACGGTTTTATAATCATATACAGCTACATGAAAATTTTTTTATACATAGCGGCCTTACTAATTGTGCGATTTTGTATTATGAATAAAGTATGTGTATGTGTAATTTAATAACTGTTGATTAGTGAGATTGGTTATTGATTTAGAAATTTGGTCAAGAACGAAATGTGATAAGGTTAAAAGTCATTGCTGTTATATCTGTCTTATAGTTTTAGCAAATTTCGTTAGACATTGTAAATCTACTTCTCCAAACTTCTACTAAGAGGCCGCACAATATTCAACTTTTAATATGCGTACCACGAAACAATCCTCTTTGTACGGTTTTCGATAATTTATATAATCCGCCCAACTGTTAATGGATTATGGATAATTACCTGACAAGAAGATAACAAATATGATTAGATGTTTCTTAATTAGTACTTTCTTTCTTCTCTGTTCAGTCGACAGTGACTTAATATGTGCGTGAGTTGAGTATGTCATACGTCATATTATAAAATAATAAAAATGATGTCAGTAAGTAATGGAGTTGTCTTAATAATTAATATTATAAACACAAAAACCCAAGCATTTTGATTAGATAATTGTTAATATGATTTAATATAAAGATATCCAGTATAAAGGTTATGTCACACTGTCCGAGATTTTATGAACCAAATTAAATGCATATATCTATTATAAAGTGTGTGCTACTTTCGAGGGCAATGACCGGCCCGTTGAACAGACTTATAATTCATTACGCGGTTATAACGTTAACAAAGTTTTTTGAACGGATTTTATAATGGACTTATAAATTTCATAATTTTTCACGCGCAATTCGGATTATGAAGGGAATTTATATAACATTGCTATAAGCCCCATCATGCGTGTTTAAAAGACTAAGATGAATCTATATATGTATTGACGTGTGTAAGGCCCTTTAATTAATTATATAGGAAGTTGATAGTTTTCATATCAAACTGTGCCTCTACGAGTATATAAAAGTAGCACAATCATGATGCATTCATAAATCTAACTTAAATTTATATTTCATCTTACTTTCGTCAATCACATAATTGAAGAATAGCCCATTGTTAGATTATAACAAACAGAATTTACAAATTACTTTAACAGGCTTGTTAATTTTATTCGCAACGCTTTTATGTTTTGCTAGACAAACCCAAATATTTTTGAATCAAAGCGAGCAGTCATATTGTCATTTAACGGAAAATTAACAAAACGTTAAATTTTATGGACTGTTTTAACCTTTGTTTTAAAGGGACATAGCACCTTCAAATTTTCAAAAAATCGATATTTGTTTTTATGATAGAATATGTTAGAATGAACGTTTAAAAACATGATTTTAATGATATAAACATGAAAATCTAAAAAAAAAATTATTTATATTTTTCTTTTATTTATTGCGAAGCGCGCAACAACGTTTAATGATCCCGGATTTGACTGTTCAGGGGTTTAATGCACTTTGGTTTGTGTCTTTTGAATGGCGTGGTGCAAAGTAGTATTATATTCATAAGCATAAGCCGAGAGCACCAATTTTGTACTTGATGATTTTTCATCATACAAATAAGAAACAATTTATTTTCGACGATAAAATTTCTCCTTTCATTAACGGACATTTGTATAGAAACTCTTTGCAGTTGCGCAAATAGTGGAGTTCAGCTACATTTTGAAGTGGTTTGATGTGTATTATTTTAACATTTGAATTAGAAAATTGTCGAGGGGTAACGCGGTCCTGGGGTTCACAATTTTCCAACGAGTCGCTTTGTTTATTCAAGAAAATGATTTCCATAACTATTTGTGTGTGTTATTGAAGGCTGATCGATAAATTGTTTGAATAACATTTTTTTTAACATGCTTCTTTTAATCATATGGTTTGTTTTTTGATTTTCCAAGCCTCGTAAAAGTTTGCTTCCTTATCGATGTGCCATAATAAAGCTGCAGCTTCGTCTTTTAAAAACCTTAAAGGGATTTTAGGGCACTGCATTGTGTATCCTTAGGTATTTTTGAATTATTATTTACACACGCGTTGAACAAATCGGAAACACGCAAAGAGAGGTGTTCTTCCGATTTGCCTAGGGCTAGATCTGTTTTCATAACTTTAGCTTTGACTGTTTAATATTTGATCTCGTGTGCCTCTTGTAATGACTGTAATGACTTCTTGTATTTCTCGCAACACAACATCCAAATTATTCTATAATCTGCTTCAGCGCAGTTCTCATGGATTTTATTTCATTTATTATTTTGGAATTTTGTTTTGTTTAGTGGCGGATAAGCAGTGCACCTAGAATGCCAGGCAGTACTGCTTGCTATGTCATCAAATTTATGTCTAAAGTGTACTTTTTGTACGGTAGACGGCAGTCAGGTTCATAAAAAGAATTCTATAAACGAAATGACAGAAAAAATATTAAAAACGAAAGATCAAAGAGAATGGATGTAATATTTTAGTTTAACAAAAAAAAATTACATGTGTTTTTTTCATTTACATACATTCACGAAAACAAAAATAATTCCCTTAATTAACTTAACTGATATCTATAGTCAAAAATTGGAACTGTCGACATAAAACGACGTAAAGGGTGTTTTTTAGAGGTTCATATCTTTAAATTGGCAACTCTGTTTTGCTTGACAACCGATTTGACAGTCGACATTTGCTTTGTCATTATTTTGATTTGCCATTTCATAATGAATAGACTAACGTTAGAGTAACGCTTGCAAATTGTTGAAATTTTTTATCAAAATTTAAATCAAAATTTAACCAAAATTTTGTTCAGCGATGAAGCTCACTTTTGGTTGAATGGGTACGTAATAAACAGAGTTGTCGGATTTGTAGTGAAGATACTCTACAAGCATAGAGAAAAGTAATATAAACAGAGGTAAAGCTGCATACAAAAGTTTGAAAACTTTTTAGATTGTAACCCCAAAATACAAACTCGTTTTACGACTTAAAACTTCTAGCGTTTCTTTGACTTTCATATTAATTTTAAATTTGATCAACATAAAACCGGATCGTGACCCCATATTTTACTATAAAAATAAGCTTAAAAATTTTCTATGCAGCTTTAATTCTGTTTAGCTATATTTATTTTTTTCTGTGCCAAGGGGATATGTTAAGTTACTTGCCTACGCCGATAAACCAGAGGGACACTTGGAACACAACATCCGGATACTGTTAAAGTTAGCCGAAAGTTTCCAGCCGAAAGATAATGCAGATAGTGTCTTGAATACAGCAAAAATCAGCCATGAACTCGAATTTATTAGAATTTAGGATCGGGTTACATCATTCGGGTGAAGGGGAAATTATTTCAGTTTATAGGAATTTAAAAATCGATAGGAGCGAGAGTTTAAAAATAGTCAAGACACTATCTGCATTATATTTCGGCTGGCAACTTTCGGCTAACTTTAACAAGGTAACATTCGGCGAGTTATTAGCGAGGTACGGCCGCAATTGCTGCGAAAATTGTGGACATTTTTCTATTTTAATTTAAAAGCGTGACCCTCTAAAAACACCTGTTAGTATTCTAGGTGCATTGGATAAGGCAAGACATATAGAAACAAAACAGCCTTACGCACACTATGAAAAAATAATTTTTCGTGCAATTCCTCTCTTCCAGTACTTTTACTTGTATAAATGAAATGCGTGAGATTTTAAATCAGATATTGTAGGGTATAAGCACGATCCAAAATTATAGTTAATGGATTTGCTTTATTTATTTCTATTTTGCGTAATGTACCACGCATAGTACCAACGACAGAATTTTTATCACGAGTGTGTTTTGTTTGAGAATTATGAATGTTTGTTTGTTTCATGATGAATGATTGTTGAATGATTTTTTGTACGCGATTTTTTCTTTACTATGGTACGAGTATAAGAAATTTTGTTGTTTATCTTCCTCGTAATACGATTGATCAAATGACGTGGGGACCAGGGAAGGCGAGATCTTGCTCCGTATACATGTTTTGTATTCACGAGAAATACAATCCCAGAGTTAGGATAGAGAAAATAGATAATTATATTTTCCAACGATTCGTTTTTCTAATATTCTTTTGATATTGGACTACGCTTACTCCAGGAATGTGCTTAGATACCTATCACCATTATGGTTGGCCTGGCCTGTATGTCTCAGCAAACCAATTTATCTCACTGTGCCACAAAATGAAATAAACCTTCGTCCGGCGGCATAATTTTACAACGCTAAAAGTGTTTTACAACGCTTAAATCTACTCAATCCCCTATATCTGAAGAGGCTGGGGATATTTTTCTAAAATAAGGACTGAATGGTCCAGCAAAAAAATGTAGAGATCTCACAAAACTTTACCTCTCCTACTTCTACAAGAAGATTTATTAGTATTTAAAAACGGAAAAAGTACAATTGACGAGGGTAAATAAAGCAAATAAACCAAAAAAAAATTATTTCATCCCACTGCATTTTGTTTTTCGACTGTTCCTATTGGCGGTCAAGCATGCACTTCGATTAACTTCACCAAATGTGATCTGTATAAAATTCAGTTCTTCACCACTTAATCTGTTGATAGTGTACCGCATGGCACAGTTGATGCAATATCAAGACACACAACCATTTGAAATTTTTCACCAGTGGCTAATGATACGACTACCCCCACTATAAATGAAGACTCGAACCTATACTACTGCTCAAATGGTAAAACACACCAAATCCAAGAAAGGAATGATTTATGAGATATGTGCTGTTTACTATCAATAAAGGGTGTCACAATAACCGGTTCAGATTTGACATATCGGTTATTTTGGCTCTGGCAACACTAATATCATTTTTTCTTTGACAGAATATTTCTAGTTGACGAAATGAATCGCTTAACGCTTCAACAAAAGTAGGAAATGTTGGAAAATTATTTCCACAACTGAGACAATTGGTTCGAAATCGCAAGAAAATGCCGTACAAAATTTGATCAAAATACGGGTCTCACACCCAACGGTATCAAGAAATTTGTGCATAAAGTGCATGATACGGGCTACCTAGTCGACAATCCAACGCGTACCCGTGCTCGACGTGTTCATGCAGCCTAAAATATCGCCGCGGTGGCCGAAAATGGGCGCCAACGGCCAAGAACATCAATTCGTCAACGTGCATCGGAAATGAACATCAGCCGGTCTTCCATGCAACGAATTCTACGTAAAGATCTTGGTTTGTGGCCCTATAAAGTTCACCATGATTTTGCTCAAAAAATCATCTTTGCGGACGGGGCACATTTCCATCTCGTAAACAAACAAAATCTAGGGATCGGAAAATTCACAAGGATATGTGGAAATGCCAATGCATCCATTGCGTATTACTGTTTGGTGCGGCTTGTGGCGTGGCGGCATTATTGGGCCGTATTTCTTCGAAGATGAGGCCAGCGCGACCGTTACGGTCAACGAAATCAACTACCGCATGGTGACATCTTTTTTGTGGCCATATCTTGAAGATATTGGTTTGGACGACCTTTAATTCTAGCGCCATGCGACACATCGGACGTTACAATAGCGAAACTGCGTCAAAAATACGATGGCCGAATTACCAGTCGAAATGGTGATGTGACTTGGCCGGCAACGAGCTGTGATTTAACGCCTTTGGATTTTTATTTGTGGGGTGCCGAAATAGATCCATACATAATCCAAAATGTGCTCAGAAATTGGACTGACCGAATGGAGTACGCTAAGGCCAGCCGCGGCTCCCATTTGAATGAAATCATTTTCTATAAATAACCAAGAGGATTGTACTTTCAAACAAAAAAAATAAATTTGGAAATAAATTAAGCCGTTTTTGTTTTATTAAATTTTTAAATCTGAACTTCTTATTGGGACACCCTTTATATCTAATTTCTCTCATGGTATTTATATTTAAGTACAAACAGTTGCAAATGTCTGAAAACTGTTTCAGGTTTATAATGTACAAAAAAACTAATTTCAAATCAACAAACTTCGTTTACAATGGTTGTCGAGAGCAACCCGATTTATGTTTTACTGTACAGACTATAGAAAAAAGACAGTATCAATTTCAGTGGTATTCACACAATACAACTACACTACTATTTACAGCAAAACTTAAATTATTTTTTTATCATTCCACATCTTTAATACACAGAAATTTTTTGTAATACAATTAAAAGAACTCCTTGCATGTATCTACCTTCAATTTATACTGAGGGTAAATAAGATATAGAAATTAATTCCACTCAACGTAAAGTTAAATTTTTTAAATTACTAACCACTCGTCACCAAAGAAAACATTCTTCTCAACTCGTGCCTTAACGCAATATTATGATAAACATACCATAAAGTTATAAGTAAAATCTTAAGACGAATAAAAAAAAGCTGTCGTTATATTGGTAAGGTGAAAGTTTTTCATTTATATATTAAATATTTAATTCAACCACGCTGTTTGTTAGTACTTAGACCATAAAAATTGCACAAAGTGGATTTATTTATAAACTACTCGTATTCTAGTGTATGACACTATGACAAATTTAAATCGTTTTTATTATAAATAATAATCAGCTGAATCGACTGTTTATTGATGAACGACTGATAAGGGTACATAAAATACTACGTAGATGGATTTATATAAGGTGACCAAATATATCGAGTAATATAATTAAAGCGTTTTAATTACATTGGTGTGGTGAAATTATAATTAACAAAGCTAAGAAGAAATTTTCAAAATGAATATTATTTGTTTACTTTTTAAATATTCAAATTTTATTTGGTAAATAAAAAAGTGTTGTACCACTCTAGTCGATTTATTCCAAAATGCAAAATTATTTCAAATGATAGAGTTTCTGCCGCCTATTGAACTGATGCCCCAATGTAGTAAAATCGTATAAAAAAGTAGAGCTGAATTATATTTAATTATCAACTCTCGAAATATCTTAAACTATTGTAGATCGTTGACTCATATCCCGCCCAACATAAAACAAGATATTTAAAAAACCAGCTTATTTTAGAATTAATCCTTTACGATTTTTCTCATCGAGCTATTTGTGTTTGATTCCGTGTAGACTTCGTAGCTTCTCAACAGCCCAGATAATTTGATTGTTCAGAATGAAGCTTTCGTCCTAATGATTTTTAATCACGATCGGTCGTCCACCAGTAGTGGCAGCCTCCATATGAGCTTTCTCGTTTTTGACTAATATTTTGAAAAGAATATCATTTATGGGAAAAACGAATAACGATAAACGATTGTAAATTAATTTTGCAACAATAACGGCCCAGATCAGTTTTCCAAAATTTTAGCGGAAATGCCGATTTTTAACAAAAAACTGTTTTCCATTAAATTTTCGGTACGTGTCCCACACGAATTGATTGATCACAGTGATTTTTGCAAATACCAGGCATTTACGAAAAATCAAATAAAAACATAGAGAACGTAAATTTAATTGCAAATAAAAATAGTTCAGATCGGCAGATCCCTACAGTTCAGGTGGGGTGACTATTCAGGAAAAATTTCATACTTATACTTTTCCATAAATTGAGAGATCCTTGCGAAATTAGGTGAAATCCGAATCAACTTGGAAATTTTCCACTTTTACATGCAAATAAGAATTAAAAGGACATCAGTAAAACTTGAAGATAAAAATTCGAAACAATAAACTTAAAGCCGTTCAATAATAGAAATAGATAAGTTTAGATGTGACTTAATCACCTACTTCACGTATAATTCAATCACGAACTTCAAATATGGTCGTCAATGGCCATCAAAATTTGGTATAAAAACAAAAAAGTCTACTCTTTTGTTAGGTGACTCTTATATACTTGAATCACGATCTACGAAATCGCTAATAATGGCCATCTAAATTTGACTTGAATAATATCTGGCTATCACCCAAAATAACTCAAAATTTCATATTTAAATTTGATAAAAACTCACATAAGTATGCCTAGAAGGTTTTGGTTATAGGTGAATCACCCAACCAACTTTATATACTAGCCAGACCTGAATCATATTCTAGGGGAATGGCCGATAATGGTTATTTAAATTTCAGGGTAAAATGACATCAGTACACCTAGGAGATCAAAATTCATAATAAAAAATCTGTATATCGATTTTGTCTCGTGAGTTACTCATTTAAAATGCGTGAAGCAAAAAAAATCGAATACGTATACACTGTGTATAATACCAATGCCTTCTAAACTACTGGCCGCTTACACCAAATGATGACGACACGCTAAGTCGACGTTGTTGTTGCTTTCTCTAGTTGCTTTGTTAGTGTAAATATCCTAAAATTATTATTGCGCAGTCTCGGTATAGACTTAAATTGACGTCATGTGCGAAAAATGAGAGTAGTAAAAGGCCAGTAGTATAGAAGGCATTGATAATACACAATTATGTCTTTGTATTTGTATTTTTCTTTTGTTTGTATTTGTGTCATTTGTATGATGAACAGTACCAAAATAACGCGTTCCGGGCGACTCGGCTTAATTGTTATGGTGCTTATTTCCTTTTCTCAGCACATTACGTCTGCTCTCGAGCTGTGGAGTTAATATATGTTATATTTAACATTTTTTGTTTATCATAAATTAATTTTATGTGTTGTAATAAAATTTTATAAGTAAATTTATTTTAAATTTCATAAATTTTAAAAATAAAATGTTAACTATAAATAAAATCGAAAATACATAAAGGTGGATTTACATATCCGACGATTTTTCTGCGCCGAACATCACGTGACACATTCAACCAATCAGAAAGAACTTCTTCGCCGAATTTTCGGCACGGCGAAGACATGAACAAAATTTATATTTTCCGCGCGACGTCACAGCACACATAGATAAAAAAAACCTTCTGTTTTTTAATTTTTTCTACGATTTGACATTGTGTACAAAATATTGTTTATGTATGTATGTGTGGAAAAAAATCGTCGGATATGTAAACCATCGATAATATTGCGTTCGCCGAATTTTCTGCGGCAAGCAGCTTCGCCGAAAAATCGTCGGATATGTAAATCCACCTTAAACAACACAAAAATATGGCGTTTACAATGGTTAACCCTTTGAGTGGCAAAAAGCGAGATCGTGCTCCTCAATACACTAGTCAAAATCATGTTGGCACTCAAAGGGTTAATATGAATAAACAAAAAAAGTATGACACGTAGCTTGCATATGCAGTAAAACAATCATACGCACGAAACTAACCAAACACAAATGCTACTACTATATCTTTCCGGTTACACTCATTTTGTTTCACACATTTCGAGACAAAATCCATATACTGATGTCGTGCATTATTAACAATAGGTGGTATTAGTTAGGTGCCTCAATGAAAAACTTTCGCCTGAATCACGATTTCCAGGAATAGCCAGTATTGGCCATCTAAATTTGTGTTATAATGACATCAGTACGCCTATATAAAATTCATAGCAGAAGACCCTAAGTCGTGCATTATTAGCACTAGGTGGTTGTAGTTAGGTGAATCAATGGCCAACTTCAGGTAGTAGCCAAATTTGAACAAAAATAACATCAGTACACCTAGATGATCAAAATTCGTAGTAAGATACCCGAAGACAGTTTTAATTAGGTACAATCTCCGAGAATGGTCGATAATGGCCATCCAAACTTTAGTAAAAATTACACCAGTAGATGCCTAGAAGATCAAAATCCGTAGCAAATAAAAACCTTATGTTTACCGGAGATCTATATTCAGGTATGGCTATAACATGAAGTTAGTGCACCTAATTAAAACCACCATAGTGCAAACAAATATGGATGGCCGTTATCGGCCATTCCCGCATAGATCGTGAATGAGATCTGGCTAGTATATGAAGTTAGTCATTGAGTCTCCTAACTAAAATCATTTCGTTCTAGTAATGCACAACTTCGGGTTTTCAACGAATTTTGATCTTGGTTACAAATTTAAGGTTATGTTACTATAATATTTTTTCTTCATCATTTATCAAAAAAAATTTTAATTTTTACTTCCGTTATAAAGTACAACAATTTATGCCATTTTAATTAAGACAATTTAAAATACACACGTCTAATAAATATATTGATAAAGTTTGCTCGATTTCGTGAAACTTGTTTTGGTGTACCTACTTGTTTTTTAATTATCGCCAATTCAATGAATATTCTTGTTTCTATCATATTTTTATTTTATTTCAATATTTTGAATTAAAATTATGCACAAATTTTGTAATTTATTTAAAAATGTGTTTTATGCTTTAAAACTGACTATAGTAATGTAAATTCAAATATAATATTTTACTTTTCATTGCCAATTTCGCAAATTAAAAATCAGTGTACTCCATAGAACTACATAGGCTGTGGGCCAATTCTGAGGTAAATCTAGAGTAATGCCGTTTTTAACAGAGTATGCGATAAATTGAAATACTTTATTAAAAGTTTTTTGTTTTTGCTAATCAAATCATGAAAATCTGGTGGCCATATTTCTAGACATCATTTTTTTTATATTCACTACCATTTCCCATGAAATAAAAATGCGCTTGTATTATTTAGGAACACACTTTTATTTGTTAAAATTTTTATTTATTTTCACAATAATTTTTTTATGTATATTACACAACAGATATGAAAAAAAATATAATTTAAATTTATTCATATAAACAATACGAATAATTGGAACAACAATAATAAAATTTCTGACATAAGATCGTGTACCTACATACCAATTTCTGTATATTATTAGAACACATTTGTCCCTTTAAGCCGAATTTACTTAATTTTATTTACTAGGGCTGTGGGCCAATTCTAAGATAAATCTAGGGTAAATACCGTTTTAACAGTGTATGCGGTAAATTGAAATACTGTACTAAAAAGAAGAGTAAAGCGAAGACACTAAAGGTAAATATGTAGTAGTGGTTTTTGTTTTTGCTAAACAAATCATGAAAATATGGCGGCCATGTTTCTAGACATAATTTGTTTTATATCCTCTACCATTTTATTTGTTAAAATTTTTATTTATTTTTTCAATAAGTTAATTGTGTATAATCCATACTACGGTAACTTGAATCCGGTAACTTCTTCGTTTCTTTCCTTTTCACCTATAAAGCAAATAAGTTTTATAGAGACAGTAAGTTTTATAGAGTTAGACGCACTATCGGAAACTCAGTCAAGATCTCTGGTAAAGAGTGTTAACGGCCATTTGCAATTCCAAGGTAAAACTTAATTTCTTCGAAAAATTCATGAACACTTTGCAAGGACTCAAATATTTCTCTTTTTCTACCATCCCCTAATCCAAGTCACAAATTGTTCACGATTGTTTTACAAGAAACACAAATTTATCTTGGAAATTATCTTGGAAAATATCTTGGAAATTAAAGTTCCGATAGTGTATCTAATAGCTAATTAAATTTCTCATCCGATGAGGTAAAATACCATTTGTTAACCCGTATGCCAAACTGTTCACTAACTTTTTTCGCGGAAACTCAAATTTGTCTTGAAACTGAAAATGGCCATTAACATTGGAAGTCAGATGGCTTACCATTTTATTATAAACCCACACTTATAATTAAATTTTGAGATTAAAATCGTTTAACTGAAAATCTAATCACTAATTACTTCTTATTATGCGGCTTTTAAGGTTTGCACCTTTAGTTTACGTACTAATTAGATTAGCACACAATTTGTACCTATCAACGTATCTGACTCGATACGAATTTTATCACGTTTTCGTGAGTTAGTAAATGTTATAATTAAAGCCATTAGCAACCGTTTGACGTAACCTCACAAAATGATTAAACTGATCTATGTGTATACATCGTTTGCGTCAATATTCGAAGGCTGTTCATTTATTTTATTATTATGTATGATGTTTCTTTTGAAACTCATGTTGACCACGCTAATTTTTCGTCGTTGCAGCTTTCATTAATTTTATTAGTACTGCTTTTGGTTGCCAATAAGTCAAGTATTTCACAACTTGTGCGTGACATGTAGCACCGTCTTGTTGAAGCAAAAGATAATCTAAATCAATTTTTTTCCAATTTTGGCCATGCCCCTTCCTGTACAAAGCCTTAACGAGATGTTTCACGAGTCCGAACTGGGCGTTGGTGTTCATGTGCTCTACGACCTGCAAATGATCGAGTTTCATCAAAACGTTCAACAATTTTGCGAATTCTCTGCAGGGCGGCCATGTTGGCCAAAATCGCACGTAATATTTTATTAAATGTTTTTTTTACAGAACGACCATTTTCGTAATAAATTTGGATAAATAAAACGCGTGCTTGTCTTATAAATAAACACATGACTAAAATGGCAAAGTTTTGAGTTTTTATTTTTCAAAAATTTTTCAGGTTGCCACCGTACAATAAATATACTTTTGAACTTAAAACAACCAACAGATGGAATGCTTTTCGAATAGTTTTAAAATAAAAAATAAAAATAGTTTTAATATTAAATTTCTAAATAAACGTGAATAACACCAATCTGAATAATTCCAAAAATTGACAGTTATAGGTACAAAAAATATTTAAGGCCCTTAAAGCCGGAACAATCCTTTAATCCGGAAAAAATTCATTCCCGTCCAATTTTGCGGCCTCCTCTAAACCTGTACTTGTAAACCGTACACAATTGATTTTCAAATTAAAACTTTTACCGGACAGACTGTAAAAATACAATAAAATTAATTTTTCCCACCTCGCTTCAAAAACTACATATAAACTTATTACATATTTCGTTTTGACTATCGTCTCATAAAATCGTGAAACAAACACAAAGAAACGAAACCAACTGTACATACACAATAAACACTGTACTTGCACTGAAATTGAAATGTAAGTCAAAACATTGGTGGTTTTTCAGCTAAGAAAATAGTCCTTGCAAGGTTGTCCACTCGCTCACATGTTTTTATTTTGAAGCGCTCTCGTTACCATAAAAAGCTTTCGCTATACGATATTCTTAAAATTTTTTGAATATTATAAACAATTTATCGGAAATTGAATTTATTGACGAGAAGTTTGTTGTATGAAACGAACGTAAATTAATTTTTAAACATTTTATCGGATTTTATTATAAAAAAATTACTATAATAGTAATAAGAGTTACTAATAAATTAACTAAAATAATATTAAATATATTGTAAGCAAAAAATAAGTGAAATTTATTTGTGATAAAAAAGAAAAGCTTTGGTTTGGTTCAAAACAAGTGAATACAAGAATTAATAAATTATTAATCAAAGATAAGAAAATAATTGAATTAATTTGTGATTTATAGCAATAAATTAAATTAAAAATTATTTTTCTTAAAAGTGTTTGTGTTTATTTAAAACGTTAGTGTATCAATTAAATGCAAAAAATGTAAGTTTTTTATATTATTACTGTGCTCACGATTATGTAGATGGAATAGGTAGTAATTATCATTATAAAGTGTGCACGTCACGTAACAAGTGTTTATTCAGAATTTTAGACACAATAAAAATTAATAATTGTCTCTATAAAACTATTTATTATCTATTTCTATTATTATGAGCTGTGTGCGTTTGTCGTTTAGGGCGGAAGAAACTAAAATCGAACGCACAGCATAAATATGTTTCCGTATTTTATCACGAAGAAATGCTTTTTAAAGTTGTGTTTATAGTGGTATTATAAAGGTATGTCTTATACTTAACGAAACAAACAATGCATTTAACCTAAAAATATAGTAAGTGTTGATAAAAAATATCAAGATAAAAATGAAAGAAAAATGAAAGACATAACAAGTTATTTTTAAGCAAAGCAAACCATCGAGAAAATAAAAGTGATTTTACTTATGCACGTTGTGTAGATTTGGACGACGGATTATTGTTTTCGTCTTGAAATGTTGTAGCTTATATACATGCAATTACTTTTAATGAGTTGGTTGTAGACACATTAAGTTGTGTATATATTTTTTTTAATCACACAACATGGCTTTCTTGAGCAAAAATAATTGTTATACATAACCGAAAGATCAAATTCGTACGTTATTCTTGCTACACTACCTTTAAAGTACTAAGATAAAATTAGTAATAGTTTTAAAACATTAACCGTTATTTTACTGTTCAAACAACGAAAACAATAAATCAAAAGTGCGTACTTTTGAAAATAACACCTAGATATAGAACATCTTCAAAAACATTTAACAATGAATTAACGTGACTTTTTCCCTTTAGGTATGGTATTTAACTAATCAAAGTGTTGTAATTGAAAACTATGTATGTCGATAGACTTATCTCGAGATACTCAAGGGACCTGTTCGAGAGCTAAAACACGTTCAGTAACACTAACATGAGAATATTTTAAATTAACACTATATTGGCATAAATTGCTTTGGTGGTTGCTATAGCTCAAATTCAACGGAATGCAACGTAAAATACATCGTTACCATATTCGACATCCTATTCAATCACAATATGCTACGTCAACATTTCTGCAAAGTATAAAGCCCTTAAAATATAATTGATGGACTAAATGACATCAAAACAAAGATTTAAATAATCTAAGAAGGCGATGCAAATTTCAATTTAATTTCTGTTATTCTATACAGATCTTTATATTCTATATTCTTCTATACAGAACCTTACAAGAATTTATCAATTTGTTTTTGCATGAAAATAAATCGAGAAACACAAAAAAGAACCAAGAATAAACTTTGGTTGCCCATAACTGACCTATTTATGTTTTATCTTATAATTCAAAAACTGATTAGGAGCACGAGGGCAGATTGCTCTCGTGGTTGTGAAGTAGTTCTGGTGTGAAGTCCAGGCAACAAAACTGGTTGGTTTGTGCAAATTACCAGTTTATGTTAGTTCCTATTTACCCTATAAACCGACTTTATATAATTTTACCACCTTAGGTTTGGCCCGCAGCTTTAGTCGATTTCCGTACAACAAAATATCATAATGCTGGGGCCTAACTATTGAATTCGACATTCATTTTCGAAGGCTATCGTTTCCCTATAGTAAACAAAAGAAGAAAAAAGACAAATGTATGAAATTTTTGCTATACTTTTCTCTTTTGTTTCTACCATTGCTTTAGGAAAACGATAGCCGTAGAAAATTAACGTCGAATTCAGTAAGGCCCCAGGGTTTATTATTTTCATAAAATGTAGAAGTATTTCAATTTTACGAATTGTCTGTGTAACTAAACTATTTCCTTTTATATTCTCATTACGAGTGGCGCTTATCGGATTTTTACACACGCCATTATAATTGTGTCAAACATGATTCGATCCGTTAAGATTTTTTAAAATTACCCGATTAGAGCAATAGAATCAATTTTTGTTTTTGAAATAATATGAAGTGGCAGTTGAATGTTCTTATTAATTCAACGAAAACTAAGCCAAGCACTTTATGAAAAAGTTATTTTTACCGTATGCGTGCCCAACTGAAGTGAATTATATTTAATACGAATTGAATATTTCACAGAATCATTGGGCGTTCTCAGATCTACCAACTGTGCCAACAATTAATTTGACCGTATTAACCTTCATTTGATTTTAGAAAAATGATGATGGTTTAAAACTGGACACATCAAGTGTACACATTTTAAACCATGGCATTAGCTTATTCTATAAAGCTATACATTATTCCGAGTGTAATTGATACAAGGACAACACCAAATCCAAATTAACAATCTCTGATCTGGAACGATTTATAATTTTTTGATGAAAGCGCGCTATTAAATTTAATTTCATTGTCAAGTTTACTTTTGTTCAAAATTCAAATTGAAATGAAAAATGTGTGATGAGGTGTTTTAGTAATTTTTTTACGTTGAGGAAATATTTGAAAACGGTATAGGTAATTGTAAAATTATATAATCTTTAGATCACCTTAGTTATTTAACGGACAAACAACATTCACGTTTTAAATTATCATTGTTGTCTAATTTGAAAAAAATAGTTTACCCACAGGCAAGGCACATTAATAAATTATAATGTATTTCAGTTCCGTATATAGGTGTGTCGGTTACATACGAGTATGCAGTTTTATAACCGTGCCGCGACAAATCGGTATATTGCTACAATTTAAATGTATCTTGGTTAATTTGGTGCAGACTATATTACAAAATCATTCAATATGATAGGAAATCTTTCTTCAATATTTTCAATATGACTTCCTTTTACATATTTAATTCGCAATTTCTTTTGATTTGTAAAAAGTGCACAATTAATTCCGAAAAGGTTAATAAAGCAATTTAGCTTATAAATATACGAGAAAAATTTTCGATTTTTTGCGCTTGCAATATCAAATTTTTTTTTAGTTTATTTTATTAATTAAAAATACAAATAAATTATAATAATTCGAAATCTTTTTGCATACATTACAATTTTGAAATTTTTTAATTTATACACATGTTTGTCGCAATACGTCTTGAGTGGTATATGGTCAGTTCCTCATATACATACGGACAAAATTAATTTACAATATGTGTAACGTAGAAAACGTGACTCATTTGCGAGATAATCTTAAGATCTCATCAATAATCGAAAGTTTTGTACTCATTTCTATTAATTGACATTAGAAATTCCGTAGATTTCTTGTTTTTTATGCTGCTTCGCTTCTATATCTCGCGCACTGTATCACATTTCAATTTCTATATGGACATGAAAGATTTATGTGTTTCATCTCATTCAGCTCCATCTCCTTTCTAATTTCTTGTTCGGTGCGCGTCTGTATAGTGAGAATAAACGCTAAGTAAAACCCCGTAAATATCAAAACAACTTGCATTTTTTTAATCTTAAATTCGACGTAAGACAACATATTTGTGACGTAACACATTATCATTTTACACATATGTACGTCTGTTACTGTTACATCATAAATAATGTAATCTTATATAATTGCTTTAATAATAATAGTAATGTATCGAATCGGGTAATAAATAAATAAAAGAGTAGATAATTAAGAAATGATCGATTTAGATGTTACGAGTATTGGTGGGCATGCCTTTAGTATGCGCAGGTGGTATATGATATGTAGATTGGTGCCAAAAATTAATTTTATGACTAGTGTGAAATGTTTCAAAAATATCTTTTGTGACTGTGGGTTAACTTAAAAAAAGTTGTGGTAGGTTATTGATCAACATTTTTGTTTAGGTGAAGTGTTCATTTCATTCTCACATGTAATAGATTACGTTCAATTTGTAAATAGTTTAAACAAATTATTTCAAACTGATTCAAGTTAAGTTATCTTTTACTGTCGAGTTTTTACCATGTTTGCATGAACCAGGTTGGAGTTAGGTTGAGTTGAAATTAGGCTTTCGTTAATTCCAAAATGGCGTTGATCGTTTCCATGGAGTAGAGTTAAGTAGAGTTGAAATTTTGATAACCGCTTGATAAAGTTAATTAAATTCTAATTCCTTCTTTTTGTTTTAAATATACATATTTGTGGTTCAAAATTTTTAATATAAATTTACTTGACATTAAAAATAAAAAATTTTCATTGTCGCCATTTTGAATTTCAACTCTACTCAATCCTATATTAGTTTCGTCGAGTTCAAAATAATTTAACGAAAACTCAACTCTACTCTGTTTCCATGAACGCTAACTCCAACTCAAGCCATTTTTAACTCTGCATGGAAACAAGATATTTATCAAAAAGGTTTAAAATACGAAATGCAAAAGTACGAAGTAACACTTCCCTACCACAAAATCATTTTTATAAAAAGAGTTATCATTGGCACATTCAACTATTTATTCCCAAAAGACGGCTACTCATTTTCATGCGACGTGATTATGGATTTTCCTATGGGTACTAGATTTTAAAATCAAAATTTACGAAATAGTTTTGTGCAAAACACTCAATGATTTTTTTTTTAAAACCTAGTTGGCTGCATTAGTTTGAAATTTTTTGTTTATTTATTTGTCACGCCATAATTTCAAGTGATAGAAATTGTCGTTTGAAGTGATAGCAATTTGCAAGGAAATATTTATAAAGCAGCATACTAAGATTTAAAAAACAGCCAGAACGACTTTATTGAACGAACAATTTTTTTGTAAGTTACGATTTAATGATCTAGTTACCAGAAAGATGAGTAGTCATATGACTTGAAGTGATGCGACTAGAAGTAGTTTTATTTTTTCGATCGAGTATATCGGTAAGTCGGTTGATAGGCTCATTTTCGCCATACTCAGTTCGATGTTGCTCCAGCTTAATTAATTTGTCGAGTAACCCTGGTTGAAATGTGTAATGCAATGTTTTCTAGGATATATGATGAGTCGATGTGTCCCAGCAATGTGCGTTTGATGATGTGGAGACCTAACAGAAACAGCGAAATTTAATTTGTGAGCGAACATAAACAAACAAGAGATTGAAAAGACATTTATCGAGTTGGCTTTGGCTATTATTATGCCGATTACTTGTTGCTTAATGAATGTCAGCTACTAACTCTGTTTAAATCCCCTTGAAGTTCAGAAGCATCGTCAACATTTTTAATAACTTCGAAAATTTTTAGGTTATCGGCATATACAAAATCATCAGAGTGTTGGGTAATATTGATTGGCATATTAATGATTAAAATGATAAAAATCTATGGTATGAGTCCGGAGTTTGGTATAATTGAACTTGATTATTTACCGTCAATTTCAATATATTATTGTCTGTTGCTTAATTAAGATGAGATCCATTTGACAAATGCATTAGAAGACCCAGATGAGATTGAGATAGACCTTCAGGAAGAAAGCCGTGTTCAACCACTAATAAATGACGTGGTATAACTTTATTGGAACTGGAAATGACTAATTCAAAGTGTTTAGGATATGATGAATGTCATGATATTGCCCTGTCACCTCTTTTTCCAGACATAAAGATTAACGTTATTTTAGTTAGTTTCCAATGACTTGGAATCCATTTGTTCCCGTTGACAAATGTGTAATATATTGTAGGATATTCTTTAGTCTAGCATTTTGTATTTAAAAAAATCCAAAAGTGCTTTGGATTATTACTCCGCATAGCAAGCCCACCGCAGTCGATAACCTAATGGCGATGGGTCGGCGCCAACTCCAACTGAAGTTCTTAGTTGTGGTTATTAAACCATCTATCGCAATCGATGAGAAAATTTCACTTTACATCTTGAGCATGGTGAGATTTAAACCCAGCACCTCTTAGTCAAATGCCGAAGCTTTACCTACACTAGCTTTACCTTACAGAAGCTTTACCTACACTACTTGATCGGTAAGTTTGACACAAATCAAAAATATAAATTTTACCTAACTCTACGAAATGCGTTCAAGTCGAATATTTTAAGGTAGAAATTCTCATCTTAAAACTAAATCATAATAAGGCTTAGCTTCCAAAATTTTAAAAGAATTTCAGTTTTCAGTTAGGTCAAATGTTTTTATTTATGCATTTAAATTTGGCATTTAGATATATTTTTGACGATAACAAATTTACTAACCAATATCTAAAGACGATAGAGGAACCTGGTTATGGCTACAGTGTACAAGATTGAAGGAATTATTAAAAAGTTAGACTGTTGGTACTTCTATACTTTCCAGTAAATTTAAAACACTTCAAAAAATTTCAATCGCAGTTCGTTTAAAAATCTCAATATAATCTAATATAATTCTAAATCTTCATCTAATTTAGGTTTAGTTATTATCGGCAAATTTGAAGCTCCTTTTGCAGTGCCTGGCAAAGGTTGGTCCTGTTTCTGTTATAAAATTGCTCTTATCTTAAACACAGGCTTAGTTGCTAAATGATGTATTCTCATCAAAATTTCAAACTTTCATGTTTAAGCACTAAATCATTTTGACCCCTAGCGCAAAGGGATTTTGTAACTGCTGTACAAATTTTACTTCTGTGATATCAAAAATAATTAAATATTTCGCCTTCGGCTGGCTATCTGATTGTTATTTTTGCCTAAAATTATTTTCTCACGGAGTCATAATTTTTAAGCAAAGATAATAATCAGATAACCCAAGGCGAAATATTTAATTAGGTTACAAATCACAGAAATAAAATTTGTACAGCGGCTAAATTAACGCTGAGAATTTCATTTTTGACAACTATTTTGGATTAATAAATAAAATTAGAACTCGCCTGCCAAGCAAATTACCAACATTACCATATACTACTTAGGCTGTGGGCCAATTCTCAGGTAAATCGAGTAGTACAGTAAATTGAAATTTTAGTACAAATTACCTTTCAAATCGTACCAATTCTCTAGTAAATAAAATTAGGTAAATGCGGCTTAAAAGGACACATGGTTTCTAGGAATATACAAAAATTGGTATGTAGGTACACGAAATAATGTCATAATTTTTATTGTTGTTGTTCGAATTATTCGTATTGTTTATACGAATAAATTTATATTGTATAATTTGTTGCGTAATATACACAAAAAACTTATTGGAAAAATAAATAATAATTTTAACAAATAAAACTGTGTTTATAAATATACAAGCACATTTTCATTTCATGGGAAATGCTAGTGAATATAAAAAATATTATGTCTAGAAACATGGCCGCCATATTTTCATGATTCGTTTTGCAAAAACAAAAACCACTACTATTTACCTTTTGTGTCTTCGCTTTACCCTGCTTTTTAGTACAGTATTTCAATTTACCGCATACACTGTTAAAAACGGCATTTACCCTAGATTTACTTGAGAATTGGCCCACAGCCTTAGTTTTATCATATATACGATTTAGTAATTTATCATATATTCGATTGTAACTACAAGTACTGTTAGTCTAAATTTTGTTTAAACTACATCGTAAACATATCCGAAACTTAATCATTTCGAATGGTTGAGTGCTACGCAGGAATAGTTGTGTACACACCTCCAAACGAATAACATCATTATTTTTACATAATTACGACTGAATATACATTTTTACTTTATGCAATGCCATCTATTGAGTGACATTTATCAACAACAATATTTAAACTTTCGGTGATAATTTGTAGATTTAAATATTAATTCATATACTGTTAAAGAAATCGAAAATGTTCATGGTTAAAAATGTCGATAAAGCAGATTTCAATGTTAGGAATGCAGTTCAAAGCCTCTCAATGATTATGATTGGAAAAACGTCAGGTCAATTTTCATGTGGACAGCCGGCTTTTTAACATCACCGTGAATATTATTTCTCGGGTTAACGAACTCGGAGAGCTCGGAGATTCTGGTTCCTGGACTTGCTAGTAAAGTCAACATAATCGCATTTGAGTTTCTTTCGAAGCTTCCTCTTGGTAGGGACGTAAGCGAAACCGATCGATCGATTTTCTTATTTAGCATTCGGTCGTAGATCGCTGAATAATTTCACCCCTTTCAAGGACCCGTCCTCGATCGCGTTAGTGAATCTTGTCGCATGTTTTGTTATGCTGGCTAAGGAGCCCATCGATCCAATAATGCAATAACTGATGTCGGCGGCTTGAAGCCTACTTGCTACAAACTTTCTTCTCTTCTACCATATTGAGTACAATTTTCGGGTATACCTTCTAACATTTTATACCTACTGCCAGGTCGTAGAATTCAGCCACTTTTTTTGTAAAACAGGAGCTAATCAAGAAACCACCGGACAGAACCTCTTAGACCTTTAACTGGTGTCTGCAGGATTGTCACACTCGTCGTTGCTACTATCTGAGAAGCACCTTTGCAGGTACCTGTATCCTAGGTAGTGTGTGGATATTTACTCTTTACTCAAGTTTTATTGAACATGTTCATAAAAATCGGTTAAATTTCGAAAATAAAATTACAAATTCAAACTAATAGTGTTATTAACAAAATTTTAGAACAATCTTCAATAAAATGTAATTTATCAAAGGAAATTTAAATTTGTTAAGCAATTCTTAATAGATAAATGAAATTACTTTAATTAATTTTACTGTTTTTTTTTGATTTTTGGTTTTTTTTTGACCGTTTAACTTTGGTGTTCTTCATTTGTAATAAACGGCTTCTATCGAGATTTCTGGTCAATTTAATGTTGTAAATCTTTTACAACCTTGTGCACTTCATAACCGACATTTTATATTTATAATTTCAATCTACATTACCGACATTTCATATGGTATATTAACAATGATAGTTCGAAAATTCCCTTCGAACAAAATACTACAAACTCCATTTGACACCAAAAAAACGACAGAATCGATCTTTTATCAAAAAATGTACATTATGAGTTCCACCAAATTCAAAATTCAATGTATCGAAAAAATTTTATAGTTAGTTTTTAGTTTACTAATTATAAGCTTTTATGGCGTTCTGTAGCGATCCGTGAAATCTCGAGATAAATTTTATATTTATGTTTGTTACATTTTTCGTCAAATTTATATGGAAAATTTAGTCTGGCTAGACCTTCGAACCGACTTCATGAAAATAAGCTTATAGAGTAGTGAAATTAAATATCTGTAAGAAAAAGCTCTGTGGTTCTGTCAATAATTCCAAGATTTTTTACTTTAATTACTTTTTTCCATACTTTCGATTTGATGGGACGATCCGAATTATTGTAAGAACCATTATATTATAACCAAAATAAACTGTTTTGACCATTTTGATATTCTCGTGAAAAAAAAATAATATTACACTTTCTTAATTCAAAAGAAAGTATTTTTGCTTGTGAAAATCATCATGTCAGTTATTGCAATTGTTTGGACTACATGCTGGTAGAGAAATGTTTAGTAAAGACCGAAAATAACACAAGAAAGAATCCATTCATTTAACTATCGAAAATGAATAAACGAGTGTTTGAACCGTCGAAATCCGTGGACTTTGCTAGAAGCTTTGATAAATGTTTTATGTGATATTCGCATGTCCCTAGCGTCCAAAATCAGCATGCATTGTCAGTAACTGTTTAATGGAAAAATACCTTTTTTTTGTTTTTATAATATAAAAAGTAATAATAATATTAGTTTAATAAAACAGGTAAATCAAGTTTACAACAACAAACATCAAACAATAATCAATCAACTACAAAAAATCAATTAATATTTGAATAACAATAAATTGTCGAATGGAAGTCGATATGCCTTTAACAATTTAATGTTCAATTAATAATCTCACTTTTACACAAATATGTACATTCATAAAGAGCATTGTGTATTATATTAATTGTTAGTTATTCAGTTGATGAAGTTGAAGCACTTAAGTTATTTTAATGTTGTAATGTGTCGTTGAGGTAGGTTGGCAGTCTTTTAAAAATTTAATTGTTAATAGTTATGGAAGGCATAGGTACAAACATATTCGACATGTACGAGTGTAGACCTTACATATACCGGAAGGGAACTATTTACTTTTCAATTCTATATTTGCCTGACATTGATATCTTAATTTGATTGAAATGTGAAGAATATTTATTTACATTATAGACAACCAATTTGGTGGGAAAGGTT
The DNA here is from genome assembly GCA_932526605.1 of Nephrotoma flavescens. Classification (NCBI taxonomy): domain Eukaryota; kingdom Metazoa; phylum Arthropoda; class Insecta; order Diptera; family Tipulidae; genus Nephrotoma; species Nephrotoma flavescens. Next base: position 264,727,140 of record OW052222.1, on the reverse strand, counting down.
GAAACTTAATTATATTGTATTATAACTAATTTGTATACATATGGAAATGATTTGATAATAGTTTTTGTTTATTCATTATATTCTGAAAATATAATATAATCTTACGTACCCACTTGTTAACACAGAAATTAGAAAGTTTTAATTTTAATTTCGAGGAAATGCAACCGTTATAATTACATGTAGAAAAATTTGTTAAATTCATAAGAAAATGTCTGACTCGTGGTAAATTAAAACGGTGGGTGCGTTTATCGGTCAACTATTATTAATCATAACTGGTATGGTAAGATATTTCCGTCATTTTAATTAAAAATACTAATAGGTCAGGCGGTGTAAGGATCAAATGAAATTAAATATATATACATATATCGAAATTAATCGAAAGTTAACATGCAGACGATATGCGAGTATAAAATGTAACCCGAGAGAATAATTTGTGCTTTTCTATCCGGGGTTTGTACAGAAATTATATACCACGCCACGATGAAAAATTATAACTGGGTTTTTTTGGTGAAACTCAAATAATATTTTCATTGTTGTAAATTTAATCTGAAGAAGAGCAGATCTTGCTCCAAATTACATAGTTATTTTTGTATAAAATATAAATTATCACAATAAACAAAATTAAAATGATTAAAATTAATTTATTGTTATTATTGTTTCCGAAGTGGTTTATATCAGGCATAACCAGTTCCTCGCGATCAACCGATCCGTTCACCTTTAAATTTTAAGTCGATCGACAAGTCATATTAATCCTTTTTTCTTGGACCTTTGTGCCAACACGGCATACCCGTGTATGTATTTTGGATCTCAAATGCATAATTGACCTTGATAGAAAAGTCCTAATAAATTGAACTTTTCAGTAGTCTTCCAGAAACGGGCAATAATAGTAAAAAATGCAAAATAGAATTTAGTCTTATAATCATCACGAACACACCCGGTTGGGCGGAAGGAGAAAATACTCGTGTTGACACAAAGGTTAAAAGTATTTATGATACATTGATGACTAACTTAAATGATAGTTTTAAAATTTATAGTTTGTGTTGTAATAATGAATATCTTTTATTTTTACTGCTACGCCATGCGGCCGGCTAAACTTAAAACAAACTTATATCCGAACACATCTCTCACTAACAATAACTCAACTTGAACCGTTTTCTCTAAAGATCCTGACATCACAATTAACTCTGGTTGTCCGTTCCATACATACGTTCCATCATGTTGAAAGCAGCATAGAAATATGCTTAATCACGTAGCTTTCACCTGGAAGGATCTGGAAGGGTGGGATGTTGTAACATGCGTTCATGATAATATGTAAATTTGCGTCTCTTTCGTAACGAATTTAATTAGAAGGTTTTTCATTTTTCCATTAAGTTGTTTCTGTTGCGATGCTAAGAAATCCCACCACGGGGGTCGTTCCAATGTTTTTTTTTTTTGAGGAATACTACTCTCCATATTTGTACGAATGTGCTTTGATTCTTTTGCGATCGAAGTATTCCTTGAAAAACAATGATTTACTTTTCGTATTTTGTGATACAAAATCTTCGAATTGACTGTTTTGAAGGACTGTTCTGAAGGACTGTTTTGACGTAAAACATAAACTGTGAGTGGGCATAATACGTTTTGGGACATTTAGGGTCTATTTTTTAATTAAACCCGAGCAAGCAGGCTTACCCTGGGTATTGCACACAGAGCACAGGTTGTGCAGTGCCAAATGAACCAGTGTGCATAGAATAATAACTTGTTTTTTACTTTGCATGCTCTTCGTACACTGACATTCATTTCAGAGTAAAATTTAAAGAACCGAGTATGCTCGGTGTAAGCACAGTTCACAAATAAAAACAAAGTGTCCAGAGTAAGATTACTCAGGTTGAATAAAAAACAGAGTATTTTTTGACGGCGCACTGCTTGCTCGGGTTTAATTAAAAAATAGGCCCTTAGTTGATTAATAGCAATTTCTTTAAAAAAAAAAATTGATTTATAAATCAAAAAAATTGATTTGAGATCAAAAATTTTTGATCGAAATACCGTTGCAATTTCTCTCCAAGTAAAAAAATTGATTTTTTTTTTGATCGCAATCACTTTTGAAAAATCTCAGCATTTCGTTAGATTTATTTTTGACGTTTACAAACACATAAATATGTTTACGTCAAAAATATAAACATAAACACTTCAACAAATATAAACATAAACATTATAATTTTTTTGACTAGTTGACCGTGATATTTTGACATACAAAATTTATTTTTCACTATAAAGTGTGTTCTTTCAAATTCAAAATTCAATCTTTATTATTTTATTTTTTTAACTTACATATTATCTATTTCAACTGGTATCTTTCGAACAATTATATGATTGCATATTTTACGTTATTGTAAACGAGTAGGCCAAATTAAAAATGGAAAATTTTTCAAATTAATATTATTTCAAAATATATCTTTCAGTTAAGGACGGTATCCAGCTTGCGCTAAAATAAATGTTACGTACAAATTTGACGTAAAATTTAGCTAGCATAATAACAAAAAATATTTAGCTCACGATTTCGCAGATGCGGTACGCAACTGAGAACGCAACTGAAAAAATTGTAGTTATCTCATTCACTCATAGACCGCGCTAGTGAAAACTCTACAAACGTTTTCGCAGCAATTTATCTGACTAGAACAATAAAATTTAGAAAAATATTGACAGCATAACGTGATTTTTTTTTAAGTGGATGAACAAAATAATTTTCTAGACTATGAAAATATTTTCGAACTATATTTTTGTTTTTTGTACTTTTTAGCTTACTAATTTATCTATAATTTAGTGGAGACCGCATTAAAATTTATCTTAGCGCGAGCTGGATACTTAGCTTTACAGTCAATTTATACCTATTTCATTGCTATTTATCGCAATACTTTGTACATGCCAAATTTTTGTTTGCACACAAATATTTTTTGTCAACCAAATGCTTTACATATAAAAATTTGATCAGCTCTAGAAGCAGATAAAATGATTTTTTATTCACCTCAATTTTTAACTTTTTATTTTTTTATGCGATTTTTTAACCAATTAAAATACACTCTAAAATAAATATTTTATAGCACTTGTCTCTACACGCAAAACTCAAGCCACACCTGTCTGTGTATGTCTAAAATTATTTTCATTTTGCAGCTGACGTGAAATGAAATTTTCGCTGGTCTACAGAATTAGCCAGATAAATTACTCCATGAAAAATTAGTTTGTTGATTTTCGTAAAATTTTAACGCAGATAGCCTTAACTTAAAACTCTTGAATACACACAACATCCAATAAAAATAACAGACGAAATGTCAAAAATTTGTAGAGTTAAACAGAGACATCTATATTCTAATACGAAAAACACAAATTTCACTAGCTAAACTGCACAAAATAAAATTCAGCGGTTTCATTTCACAACAGCTGCGTACTAGTACTGGGTAGTCATTAAGCGAACCGGATGGAAAAACGAAAAATTAAATTTAAATAATCCAGTAGGTGTTGAAAGTTGAAGTGATTTACGCCCATTTTGTCGTAAATATTTAATCGTAGAACTTAGTCGTAAGACCTCTAGAAACATGATGATTGATAAAAGGTCGAAAAAAATATCAAAACCCGGAAAAGTTTGTACAAAATTGGCTGATTATGGGCCAATACATATACCATTTCGTGAGTAGTAAATTTTTTTAAATTTTTTATTATGACGGATTCAAGATCTGATTAAGATTTTGTATAAGAACAGTAAGCCGTTTGATGATATCCTGGAATACTGATGATATCTATCCTGGAATTTCCACCGATTTTTGAAAAATGGGCGATCGAACCAACCTGAGATAGATAATTTGAATATATAGAAATTTAACACGTCATGTTTACAATTTTTTGTGGGGTTATAGCTTTAGATTCAGCTTTTCAAAGGAACTCGACAGGTCTCGAATCCGTCATAATAAACAATTAAAAATAATTTACTACTAACGAAATGGTATATTATCCCATAATCATCCGAGAAGAGGTATGAGACGAGGCAAACCGCATTGTATGCTGTACATATTTGGTAGTTTTTGTTCCAAATAGACGAATAAACTTCGTTAATTCTCTACGATTACCAAATGTGTTTATTCTTGGTTTTACATATTAAATAATATAAATAACTTATAGACGTTTATGTTCTTTTTTTATTTTATCCTATCGCATTTACCGTAATTTGATTTTTTGGCACAGTGTCACTTTTGTCGTTTTTTCGAACTTCGAAAAAATATTCGAAGTAAAATCAAATTTTATCATTTATTCATGATTTTACATAAAGGTGTTCCTGGACATTACGTTTACATTGAATTTTAAATTATATTTCATGTTTCGAGCTATTATTTAGGTTAGGTTTCTCACATTTATCTTCTAGTGCGGCAAGCAATACTAAAATATAACAAAACAAAACTTTTTATTGAGAATTGTTTAAACTTAACGGATCAATTAAATTACATAATGGTTCCTGGACATTACGTGCAGTCAGTCGACTGTAAACAGAATACTACTTGCCAAACCTTCCATAATGTATTGTCCGTCTTCTTCATCTGTAGTTGATTCACCACTTGAGGGCTCAACATTTACATCGTAAATAGTTCCTATGGATTACAATCGAACATAATGACATGGTCTATACACTTAAACGGGCGGCATGTACTTACCACCGGTAACCAAAAAATACGACAACAGTAACATATAAATATTTTTATTGTGGATGGCTGATGAAACCATGATGGACTTTAAATTTTTAATTAGGATCTTCCAATATTGAGAACGGTATACTATACAACGTTTCTAGCATTTTAACAAACTACACTAAAAATTAATTGAGGACATATTTTGACTAGATATGACAGTACTTATTTACTTTTTTATTTTGACAAATAACCTACACAGTTAGGTCATATGGATAAAAATATCTGACTACAAAAAACTAAGAAACAAACAAACCCACACAGTTTTTTTTTTTCATCAGCTGTGTTGATTTTCGAAATTGTACTAAAACACCATCTTCACTCTTGTCATATAGAGAAAAAAATTTGGAATACGATTTTACAAGGCAGTATATAACTTGATACTATTTAATATTTGGTTTTAGTTTCTGCGAGAGGGTCAACATGTTTTAATAAAATTATTATCTTTTATCGCTAGTGTGAGCTTACAGAATTGCAGTCTGCGGCAGTTACTAAATCTATACCATGCAAATAAACATTGACTAAAGTTTCCAGCACATACGTCTGGTATAGCTGTTCGTGTTCTAGGTGTTCGTGCATTTGGATCATAAAACTCTCGTGTACTTTACGGAATCAGCTTTTACTGAAATATGATTAAAACCGTTGTTTGGTCGAGCAAAGAGAACACTTTCTTATGAAGTTTATTGAGGCAATCGTCTATCAAGGGCAGCGAAAGTCTGTCCTTAATCGTAATTTTATTTAAATCACGACAATCTAGTCACATACGCGATGAAGTATTTCTTTTATTGACTAGAACTATGCGACTATCAAATTGTCTCTTGGTACCGACATCATTTTCACACGACCCAACATTAAAAAATGGTTCACAATCATCAAAAAAATAATTAATACTTTTCAAATCTCATTGAAAAGCAAAATATTACTTGCCCGTTGCTCTATCTCCGATGGGATCCGCTAGAAACGCGATATTTCAAAACGCGATATTTCACAACGAGATATGACAAAATGAGATATGGTACAAAACGAAATATTTCAAAATGCGATATGGTACAGAATATGCGTTGCGAAGCGACGGGAGCGCAGCGACCCACCTAATACTGATCCTATGTACTATAAACTGAAATTAAATTTCCCCTTCACCCGCCTGATATAACCCGACCCTATACTCCCGTTTTGTACCATATCACGTTTTTTACCATATCGCGTTGTGAAATATCGCATTTTGAAATATTGCGTTTTAAAATATCGCGTTTCCAATGGGACCCATATCCGATGGTGAAAAAACAATAACATCTCCGACCTTGACTCATTTTTTAACGCGACAGGCAGATCACGTATGAAGGCTCTTCCAATCAGATAACCATATCCCTAAAATGATTACGATGTAAAGTGAATTTGCGTGAAATAGGTGACACCAATGATATCAGAAGGCTATCTTCCATGAACATTTGTCCATGAGAAAGCTATTTTTAAAGTGGGTGCTCGAAATTCGAGCGCTGTTAGGAGCTGTTTAAGGGCCGGTAAGGTTTGGGCATTTTTTTTTCATTTAATATAATAATAATTCGAGAAACAATTGTATATTATTTATATCTTTGTAACAAGGGTTTTGGAAAGGGCTCGAAAGATGTGTATGAACATTTCTAAAAGAGTGTTTTCGAGTACCAGAAGCCAATTAAGCCCGGGTTCCTGTTTTAAATTTTTTTTCAGTTCCAACGGACTGTGATGAAAATTGATGAAGGTGTTTTTCGAGTACTAAGCGTCGATACGATTGGTCCTGATTTCGGAAAAATTCGGTTAGAAGGTCAACCAGTGGAGCCCGGGTCCAGATTTTAAATATTTTTTTTGGTTCGCACGATTTGAATAAAAACTGGTGAATCCGGTTTTCAATTACCATGAATCCATTGTGATTGGTCTAGATTTTGGGGGTCCCATACTTTAATTTGTATTTGGCTCATATAATTTAAAAAAAAAATTAAAAGAATTATTTTCGAAAAACAGATACCGATTTTGGTGAATTCTGTTTACAGCAGCAAAAATTCATTTAGGAGGTCATCCGGTGGGGCGCTCGCTCTAATATTAAATATTCGGTACACACAATTTTGAAAACAATTGGTGAAGGGAACATTTCAAATGCCACTAAACGATTTAGATGGCTCTAATTTCGGGAAAATTCGTTTATGAGGTCCTTCGGTGGGACCCGGGAACCGTTTCCTTTTTTTATGTAGCAAAATATAGTATAGTATAAACAAAACGATAGTCTTACCGCGAACCGATTACCGCGAAGTTACACTTGGAACCCAATTTATTTACTTTCCGGACTTTGGCGATACTGCGAGAGGCAAATTTGCCAAAATCTCGAGGTCGATTTTTTTTTTTGATTATTATACGAGCTAAAATAAAAGAATGTAGAAAGAAAATTAAATAAAGATAAACCATCGAAGTGGAGTTCATAATATTGAAGATAAAATATTTAGCCTCCCCCAAACATGCAAAATCACTTAAAAAGGTTAGTGTGTGGAGGAAATTTGTTTCAACTTGTCAGAAATTTCACTTTTTTTTCGATTGCCCTCGAAATAAATCACAATCAAACACCTCAAAAATGATTTAATCACAAATGGCTTTCATTTCACAAGTTACTATAGTATATGTAGTTCCAAAGGCGAATAACATTAATATTCAAATGCGGCAGATTCCAATTTGTAAACATGACGATTATTTAATATTTAAGCCTGTTATATCCGAATATATTGCATAATTTGTACTCCGTTCTATTGTATGAATAAAATGACGGAAATAAATATGTGTCTGATCGATTTGTCTACCATCATAATCGATCGGCGATTTTTTACGATCAAGGTTTTCCTACACTCTCAATACTCTTTAATTAGTTTACGGGGTAATTTAGATGTATATATAATGTTAATTTTATAGAAAATTTATGTAAATATTTTGTAGGCAGAATTACTGACGTTGAGTGGAAAAGTTGTTTATCATTTAAGGGGCTCGGCTTTAAATAAATATACGAGTGTAGATATAAACAAAAAAACCAAATCTTTTATTAAAAGCTCTGAACCATCGAGTTTGATCATAAGGTTGATATGATGATTACTCTTTACCTAATCTACTTTGATGTTACATATTTTGTAAAATCATCATATTTCTAGAATGGACTAACCAAATTTACATAAATATATGATTAAATTGTGGCCATGAATCACTGATAGTTTACGTATTCTGTCCACACAACATTCCATTGATAATTTAAATTAAAAATTTAATTGTCAGTTTTGGTTTGATATTAATAATGCTACATCATATTATTATACAGTCACACCCGATATGAATAGTAAGTAGGAGTGCTTAAGAGTGTTAGTCAAGTATATTTGCTAGCTGCGTTAAAGTATTTTTAAATATATTCGCGTGTGGAAAGACTTTTGAATTTATTTATATTTATTAAAGTTAGTAAGTAAAGGGTATGTATGTTTAGTGCACACAAATAACACGTCTCTAAGCAAAAAAGTTACATTCACTTATCAACAATACCAACTAAACAAAAACAATATCCAGGTATAATTGAAATGTTTCAATTATCTTAAACAAAAAACGTTACAAATTATTGTTAAATCAATTTGACTCACATTTTACTCGTACTCGTGTATATTATACACAATAAGCACCGTCTATAACTTTCATAAATTATCAATTTCTATAACAAATATATGCATTTCTGTACCGGTCCACAAAACATAATACAAAACGGTCGCAGAGGATTATTCTATAATATGACTAATATTGCGCGATCATCAACCAATTTGTTTGTACCATTTTATACTTTCACCAACGATACATCAAATGTACAAGCGATCGCATCTAATTTAATTAAAACTTAACCATTTTAATCAACAGCACACCTCGATCATAAATCATAATCCACATCGCGATAAGTGCGGGAAAGTAATAAAATCACAGACAACCGTAAACACATTCGCTGTGTTGTTTATACTATTGTATAAAATGGAAGACGTCTGAATTGAAATAATGAGTAACGGTCTTGTCGATGTGTATAGGAAACTCCTTCCGTATTTTAATAACAAGTGTCGATAGTCTCGTAATCGCTGAAGGACACAATCATTTAAAAAAAAATATCTGATTTAATTAATTTATGCAATTCGGTAGCAAAATGTAAATATTGTTGTGCGGTTTGTGGTTTTCCTATACGGAAATAATCACATTGGGTGTATATGAATATGTTCTGCTTGTTTGAAACAGGTAGAACGACTTTATTTATTACGAAGTTTTTATAGCCCCCGGACCTAACAACCGGCTGTACTACAACGCATTAATTTATTACTCGTCACACTGATATTTTTATGAAAACGGTAATTTCCTAATTACAAAGATGGCACGTGTTTTTTAATTTCATTGTGTAGCGCCCGAGAACTATAGAAATTGTTAAATAATAATATTGTCTTTAACTTCACGAATGAGAAGACCCATACTTGAGGTTGGTGGAAAAGCGTTCCTTAATTTTTATTTGGCTTTATGATTGGAGCGGTTGAATTTGCATAAAATCGATTTAGGTTACCTACGGACCAAAAATTGTAAAAAAATTTAATTTGTTCTCTAAATTAAAGATATTTGCAAATTATAGGTCCTCCAAATCATTCGTTTTTATCTCTGTTTTGTTACCCATGTTCGATCCACTATCCTGATAAATTGAAGCTGCATTTTTGATCTTTTTAAGGATTCCCAATGTGTTTCCAAAGTAAATGTCAGTGTTACTATCATTTGTTAGCTTACTTAAGTATTTATCATTTTTGAGCAAGGTAGTTCTATATTTTTACCAACCAACTAGCTCAGTGGTTAAAGCTTTGGCGTTTGAATCGGGAGGTACCAAATTTGAACTCCGATAGGGGCAGGATGCAAAAGGGAGTTTTAATCATTAGATTTCGATTTGTGATGTAAATGAACTCAACTATGACCACCTGACGGAGTGCAAAACTCATGGGCCGGCCCACCTTACATGTCAGTAGGCTGACATGGAGCAATGCAATGTACATAATATGGTTCTACGTAAATCGGATTTATAGCCGTGCGTCCTAGATTTGGCTACTGCGTAAGATAGGACGTTAAAAGTGAACCGCGAAAGAGTTGGGAGTGCTTCGGCCTAGAATAGATTGCAACGTTAAAAAAAAGGTCTATATTTTTAGTCTTGTGGAGGTCTTTTATTTCATTTGGATAACTTTAGTCTTTTTAGCATAGACTCTTCGTTGATCATTTTTTAACAACGATGTTTTCTGATTATATAAATGTGTTCATCGCCATGACTGGAGGCCCAAAGAGGTAATTCCATCGCTAATAGCACACGAAAAAATAAAGTTGTAAAGGATTAGTAGCCCAATTATAAAATAAATCTATCCAAGAACATAGAGCCCCGTAAATTAACAATAAATGTAAAATGTAAATTTTATTTTTTTTTTTAACAGCTCACAACAAATCAAGTTTTGGTTATGTTCAGTCATTTACGGAGTTGTGGAAAGTAGCACGAGTCCGCTTTGAAATGAATAAATACAACCTATAAATACTAGACCTCAGGGAAATAAAATGGAAAGAATCAGGCGACTTCCTTCTATAAAAAATATTTCAGTTCGCTACAGGAGCTTATATAGAACTAGAATTAGAGCGGATAATTATAGCGACCATCAATTGCTGGTTGTAGAGTTTAGGATACGACGAACAAATGTTCAAAAACTATAGACACGTACACAAAAGTATGTGCTATCAAACTACAAGATCCATCTATACATGAAGGATTTAGGATGAAAATAAGTGCCCTCCTCGTGAAATTTATGCCAGGAGTTTCTTAGAATAACATCGAGCCTGTTGGAAATATTGACGAGGAATTATACAGGCAAAAAGTGCTGAAGTTTTACAATTTTGGATCGTATTTCTTTAAGAGTCGAATTTCTGTTGCGAACGAAACAGGCAGGGTTAGCAAAATATATATAATTGAACCGATCTTCGCCACCTGTTTCAATTCGTTTCCTCTGCTAAAAGTCATAGAATTCCCGACACATTTCAATCCCCTTCATCAGTCACAGAAAAAGTACAAACGTCAAATGGATATTAAGACCCTCGTTTAACGATGCAGTGTAATACTGTAAGGCCCTATCATCGAGATGGATTGTGGTACTGTAGTCTAAAGTAGGAAACCTCCGTGCATCTTCGAACTTAAGCGATCTGCCTGTAAAATACCATCACAAAATCAGTAAAATTACTAAAAACTTATCAGAATTGAAAATAACTACTTTAGCAAACACTCTGTACTAAACGTTTACAACATTTTAAAAAATTGTATAAGTTTATGGCTTCGGAATTCGTAAGGGTTTTTGCAAGTACAAAATATATAATTTTATTTTTATTTCATTTCAGATAAGTTGAAACGACTGACTAAAATTTGTCAAACTGAGTAACAAATCTGCGCTTACACTGCGGTTCACTTGATTAGACGCACTTATGCAATTTTTCTTTAAAATGTAAATTTTATTTTTATTGAGAAGAGAGAGAAATAAGTACTCAGTAGAAGAGTAATGAATAAAAATTTAAACATAGCAATCTAACTGCACTTTCCTTTGTTTTTTGGAATATAGTTTATATTAAACGCATTTCGCTGTAAAGCTTAGTAGTTAGTATCAGTTCAAATTGAAATGACATTTTATCGCGGTCTCCAAAAACCTATTTATTTTCGCGTGAAATAGAAATGAAATTTTATTTGGAGAATTTTTAATTTTAACGTATAAATTTGTAGACATACAGGGTGGCGCACGAATCGTGCTACAAAAACAAAACGTAATAACTTTTTTTCTGTGTGACTAATCGGCTTTATTTTTTTTTATTGTATAGATAATTCAATTTTATTTTTATTTAACTAATTAGTTTTGAAAATGATAGACCGTAAATGACCTCCATGCTCATTCACGCATGTGCGACACCTGATCAGAAAATTATTCATTGCGCACTGAAGGGTTGAAGTCGGGATCGCCTCAATTATTGTTGTAATGGACTGCTTCAATTCAGTCAAATTCCTTGGTTTCGTTTTAAACACCTCTTGTTTGACATAACCCCATAAAAAAAAATCTGGTGCAGTGAGGTCAGGTGACCTTGGGGGCCAGCGGAAAGTGGAGTACATAAATGAATTTGTTTATTTTACGTAAATAAAGTAAATTAGATAGACTTTAACTAAAATTTATGGATTTGTGGTATTAAAAAAAATGTTTATTGCCAAACACAAACAAATGTCAACATTTCGCGTGAAAATAATGTGCTGAGACATTATTTTCACATGAAAATAATTTGGAGAGTTTATGCGCACAGCATCTTTGATGTATTGAACACACTTGGATTTTTCGCTAGTGAACTGAGTACTGCAAAATGAAAACAGAAGTGGGATTTTTCATTTATAATTTCATTTTGGCAAAATCGTAAGGAAATTTCACGTGAAATCGAACTGAGTACTAGGCTTAAGTTGCTAACATTTTTTCAAGATTTTCAAAACAAGTGTTCAGTAGTTGATCAAGAATACGGCAGAAAAGAACTGAAAACACAAAATCTTACCGTGCGCTTAACTGTAATACATATCATACCGGTATCACATTCATCGCATGATCACGAATTAAACATTAGCAACTTTTCATTTTTTTTTTTATAATTTAAAGAACTATTGGCCGGTATGCCATCAGAAAATCTTTAATTTAATTTCTTGTTTATTTTTTTTTTTTTTTTTTACTTTCGTTCAAAACAAAAAATTAACCAAATTTATTAACTATTAATTCAAAAATAAACAAAATATTGAACTGGTTTGTATTTAATGAAGCTCGTAATGATTTCTTGTATATCATAAAATGAAAGTTTGGTTTCTTGATTTAAGTTTAAACTAAGAAGATTATTTTTTCTTAGCACAAATTTTGTCTTGAACGTAGATGCCTTGATAATTGGTGGGAAAGATGAATCATTAAATCGAGAAATATAACTATTTAGTTAATTCTTGTGCTATCAACTTTCAGGAATGTCTTACATAAATTTTGCTATACACCTTAACCAATAAATCGTAAAAATGCTAAATAATAAACCATTCACTAAACTAAACATAAATAATAATAAGTATTTGGCAAATTAAAATTAAACAAACAAACCAAAGTAAAAATATACCTTCTCTCTAATATTAACATCGAACAATGTAGTAATTGGTCAATTTCACTATCGAACATTCGAATTTATTCGATTTTTTGACCTTTTTCCCACACACGCAGTCATCAAAACTGCCAAATGCAGAAACCAATCAATCTACAATAATAGTTTTTCGTTTGTCTTCCGCATTAAAATAGAAATGTTGAATTGGACAACAACAAACAGAAATTTAGTTACCATTACCACTACTACACTCGTACTATATGTGAATTACCATTATAGTTCGGTAGCAATTTTATTTTGGCAACAAGACTATTGTTGTATGACGTTAACTCCAAATTGTGTTGTTTTATAAATTAAGATGTCGCCTTTTGAACAACAACAATAGTTTGTAAACTGAAATATGCTAATTTATATGTAAAATTAAAATAACAGGCCATTGAAATGAAAAGTGAAATTGAAGTTTATTGACAATTTACATAAATTAATGCCAGTAACTCAATGTTGAGTTAATACAACTAAACAGTCAATATTAAATATTGAACGGTCTCTTGGTTCTGTTCAGTTCTTTATTCTCGTATATTGGTCCCTACCTGCAGCATTGTGCTGTAAAACTTGATTTCGGCCTTTGAACTGAGTAACAGAAAATTGAGATTCAACATTATTTTAGGTTACGTTTGATAACCGCTATACATTTTCGGAAATTTGTTTTTACAAACATTTTAGAGCGGCTAAGTGTTCAAAAGATACCACCACGATACTATACAACCATTCATTACGGATAACATTTTGGTTTACAAAACTAATAATTATGTTGTCAATTTTCCGGTTGAAGATTGATGGTGTTCAATTTGATTTACTTCCTATCGCTAATAAATTAATTGCCGTTCAAAGTTTTTTCTGCATATACGAACTGCTTGCTTTACCCTTTAGAATGTAATTGCAACATTTGCCCAACTCGGTCATGTTTTCTTTGTTTCTCGTCTTTTAAGTGTTTCAATTTCAATTTTATTTATTTTTATTTCTAGTTTTTTTTTGTAACAAATACTAAACCTTAATAATTAATAATTTTATTACCTATAATAACACACCCATAATAACAAAAATTTAAAATCGCTGACTTCTAAGTGGAAAGTTATTTAACCCATTTGTGACCAATGTTTGCAACGGCGGTTTTTCCCCGGTGTATATCCCTTTTGTGTTTTACGTTAGTTGTGTGGGTACGGCAAAAGGACCATGTCAAAAATTTATTTTTGTATGTGTTTTGCACCAACTTACATATTTGTGTATTCCTTTCAAACTTATTTTCATTCGAAAAAAAAACACTATAACTATACACACAATTGTGTTGGTTGTACTTCAAAACAAGTGAAATTTTTTTATCAAAAACGCCATTACATACTATGATTTTGTAGTCACACATTTGTGTGGTTTGGACTTTAATTGAGCCATTGAATTGAGCCAAAGGGATATAAATACACAAAATTTGTATAGCATTTTGCACGATTTACATCCCAGTGTGCAATTTTGCCACTGTGTGGAAAATATAGTTTTGATTCCATACTAAATTCCGTACTATAAAATATCAAAGACATTAAAATATCAATTTTGAGCAAAAATTATTTTCCTTCTCTTTCTATTTATCGATTTATTTATATTTTCTAGTTTTTTTCGTATTTTCAGTTTCTTCTAACAAGTCGACGTGCACGGTTGCACTACATAATTATTTCCTTTTCTAAAAAGTGTTGTGTTTCATTATAATGTTTGTCTATTTATTAAAGTAAATAATTTTAAATTGAAGCATATATGTATATAATAATAAATATAATAATTATTGACTAATTTAGTGATCGTGATGTACAAATTTCGATTTAAAAGGTAATAGAGATCTGTTTCATAATGGCGTCGTCGTGAAATATACATTTACGTTGCAAATTTTCAATGAAATCTCAATATAATGAAGAATAATAAATGGGTAGCACGTGGCGGATGCCATACAAAACAATTTATGAAATTTAAATATGTAAATAAATTTTCTATGTTATTTAATTAAATAAAAAATAATAATTAATTTTACAAAATGACTGACTTTTATTTCGGAAAAAAATTTCATGCGAATTTCAATACTAACGAAATCTGCTCTTTTTCACGCAGAAACGTATTGGGAATTAGTATAGAGTTTTCGACGAAATTCCACCTTCTTTCCAATTTTTTTTTTCTCTTTTTAGTCGGGATTCACACCAATACTGGAATTTTTGTGACACTTTTCTTTGCGAGTAGTACGGATTTCCGTGTACATAACATGGTTCTTTCCATAGAAAGAGTGTGGTTTTTGAACGCGAATGTAAACGGAATTCCGTCGGCATTGCATATTGGGTACATGTTCCAATTTTTTTCAAGTAAAAAATGAAGGGTTAAGTATATTACGATTTTCGTTTGCGAGCGGAGCACGAAACAAATTCCAGTAAAATAAAATTGGATTGTTTTTCTTTTTAATTTGAGCAAATGTTGTTTACATCTCTTTTTAACTAGTAACTTTTCGTTATTTGTGTGCAGCTCTATTTTTCAGTAAAAAATTTGTTGGCGGAAAAAATTGGAACGTGTAAATCGTGCATATGGTGGTACATTATAAAGGGATTTGTCTTCGTAGACCTGTGACGTCAGGACATAAAAAAAATAAAAATAAATTTTGTGAAAGTGCAAAAATGGATCTGGAGAAAGGGAGAACTATTATTTACTTTTTTTTAATTAATTGTATATAAAATATAGTTAAGTTACTTAGAAATATTAAAAATAATAAAAAATTTGATATGTACGTTTTTAGATTAATTTGATTGATATTATTTGTGATATTAAAATTTATTTATAGGAAAACTTCACTTATCGTTGCTGACATGTTAGACGCTTTCGGAAATATGCCCGACGGTGTTTAAATTCCAACGGATGTGTATATGTATCCACTCGAACTTAATATTAATACAGATTCGGGCGACAAAGAAGACGTAAATACTGATCATCTCGCCAAGCACCAATTACAAGCTGGGGTGGAAATTAGATTTAGGGATTTGGAGATTGAAAATGAAATCGAGGCAAGTGAAGAAAAAGAGATAATTCCTCAATTACCACAGCCCAGAATACACCAGAAATGGGAGCCGGCAAATGGCGAATATTTTCGATTGTCCGCCAGAATGTTTAAATCAAATTTATGGCAAGGCACAAAAATTAACTTTTAACATTAAGCACGGAGTCAAGTCCTATTGACTTTTTTGAATTATATTTTCCAAAAGGATTTATCGAAACGGTATAGTTCAGCATACCACATATTACGCAAATACACAAAAAAATCAATAAAGTAATATTTGCGCAGATGACGTGTACGCATTATTGGGAGTGATGATTATCTCTGGCTATAGTTCCATAGCTCTCTAGTTCCTTAGTTGTATTGGTCAAATGATGAGGTCTGTAACGAACTCATTTTGAAATGGATGCGACGTCCGAAGAAATGTTTACATGTATACATTTTTGTAATATAGATGCCATCAAAGAAACGAATAATCGATTTGTCAAAGTGCGTCCGTTTAAACGAAATGGATGTGGGTGTACGGTTTTCAAAATGTTGGTTTTCGAAATACCGTTTTTCAAAATCCCGGTTTTTAAAACCCCCTGTTTTCTTTTCTTCTAGTTCTAATTGCACAAAATAAGTAATAAAGTTTTTTAATTGTAAGATTTGGAACTTGCAATATTTTGTTATTGCAACATTTTGAAATGCAATAATTGTAGAGGCTGATGGCTTCGATAACTCTCACGGGCACTAGCCCTTCATCAAAAGTTCATTTAACCATTTTCTAGAACTCTATTGCAAACTCATTTTTGAACTTGGTCAAAAAATCATTTACGAGTCCCATTTTTCCACATGCCAAATTTTAAAAATTCAAAAATTCCAAGGATTTTGAAAACCGGGATTTTGGAAACTGGGATTTAGAAAGAAATCGAGATTTTGAAAACCGAGATTTCGTTACACACCCAATGGATATATCTGTCGATGAATCGATGATTCCTTACTACGGACACCATCCTAGCAAGCTCTCTCTCTCTCTCTCTCTGGCACTATATCCCATCAAGGGATTTGGCCGCCTCAAATGAGGTTTCATAATCATATTTTCATTTCGGATAATGAGTGATTAATTTATTGATCCTAAACCAGCCGTGAAATTTTTTCTTTATCACCACCGGGAATCGAACCCGGGACCTCCGGTCGCTGGAGCAAGCATACTGACCACTTTGCCACCGGGGCGGCTGCCATCCTAGCAAGCGGTCTGTAAGAAATAAACCGGTTCGTTTTGGATACAAGGCCAATAACCAGTAGTGTGATAGAACTTTAGGATTGGAGGAATCTGTAGTACTTAAATTTAGAAAATAAGTTTTCTTAAGTGAAGAAAATGAGTTTTCAAGAAACAAGTACTTAATTTTGCCCAAAAATGGAACAACAATTTCCAGAGGCCATATTTTCATTTCGATAATTAAAAGGCCACATTTTCATTTCGATAACTTCGATAATTTTTTCACTGGGCCAAATCATATAAATGCACCGAATGGTATAAACTTTGTTGAAACGGGCACACTGCCGGAAAATAGGCTAAAAAATATTACAATGGCGAAGAAGAAAATTTTTAGTAAGAAGCCGAGAAGATCATATGAAAACTTCGATGATGTGGATAACGAAATGGTGCTGATAAGATGGAAAGCCAACCAAACTGTAAAATTGCTATCCAATTTTTTCGGAGAACATTCTGTAAAGAGTACAACTTAAAAATTAATCAGTTTGAATTTCGACAGCAGTTAGCAAGAGCCCTTCTAATGCACTATGAAACATTATCTACTACTTATAGGTAAAAAAACTAAAAAAAAAGTTTTTTATCAAAGGGAGAGCATACTTGTGTGAAGGAAGCGGCAAGATTACGTTGCAAATATTGCCACTCACAAACAATTTATAATAAGTGTTCTATTTCCAATATTGCTCTTTTCACAGTCAATTGATTTGATTGTGTTCTGAAATTTTAATTTTTTTATAAATATATAAGCTCAAGTTCCAGAAAGCTGGTAATATGAGTTATTAAACAAAGTGATGAAATCAATTTAAAATATTTATTTTAATAAAACTAAAAACGTGTTTTTTTAAGAATTCTTTAACTGAACTTTATTTGAATTGTTCCTAATATGAATAAATTAGTAAAAAAATAACAGCACTTTTTATTTCAATTTATGTTTTGAATGATTTGAACTAAAATCAATAGGAAACTATTGAAAAAAATTTAAATACTTAAACAATTGGTGACAAATGGGTTAAAGAGTAGTGTTGCTGATTGACAAATTTTAAACTCAAAAACAAACTGTGTATTTATAATGTTGAACCAACACAAGTGCATTGACTGTGAAATTATTATCGTCGATGAATGGTATTTTCATGCAGCAGTTACTTATA
The DNA here is from genome assembly GCA_932526605.1 of Nephrotoma flavescens. Classification (NCBI taxonomy): domain Eukaryota; kingdom Metazoa; phylum Arthropoda; class Insecta; order Diptera; family Tipulidae; genus Nephrotoma; species Nephrotoma flavescens. Next base: position 264,708,759 of record OW052222.1, on the reverse strand, counting down.
TAACAACGTTACAGATTACAGATGGACACGGAAAGATATGAAAATATTGATGGACCATGTGTTCGGTTTGCGGTGGTTCAGAAAGTGAGTAAATCTGAGAAAGTGTGTGACCCATGTGCATGGTGTTGAAACCAAGCTTTAGATTGAAATAACGTTATGATAACGTGTCGTATAAAATCAATATCAGGTGAAGTTTTTCTTAGCACCATCAAATCTACTCTGTGGCCAGCTACTGTTTATCAAAGAATTTGATTGCGGTCAAAACATGCGTTTTTTTCAGTTACCCCATACGCACCACCTAATCCAGTAGCTAATTTTACTCAGATGGAGCAATCGGATGCTTTGATTCGTTCAGCTGCTTAAAATAGTGCTACAAATCCGGAATCACTCTCCGGTTTAAATCATCTATGAAACATCATTCAACGATAAAATCTTTAGTTTGGAATTCTTCCCTAGTCAATATGTGGTTTATAGATATGACAACAAGTGCTAAAAATAAATTATTACAAGTGCTACTCGTATGATACTGTAGCGTCGCTGAATATAAAGCAATACAATACAGAATACAAACATTACCTACCAACAGATGACGCTAAGGATATTTTTGGTACACGAGTAAACGCTATATCTGTTACCAAAATACTTTCAAAATTGAGTCTGATTATATTTCGTGCTTATTTCCAAGTACCCATCGATGAAAACGGCAATTCGAACACCATTTGGTTTATTTGAATTTACAAGGATGACTTTTGGACTCCGTAATGCCGCGCAATCATTCCAAAGATTAATGGATTCAGTTTTTACAGGATTGGAATTTTGCTTTGTATATATCGACGACATGCTCGTTGCATCAAAGAAAGAAGAGAAGCACTTACAACACCTCAAGATGATTTTTGAACGGCTAAGAGACGCCGAACTCGTATTAAATGCCAGTAAATCTATATTCGGGGTGCAACAATTCACCTTCTTGGGTCATGACATTTCCTCGGCAGGTATTGGGCTATCATAAAACAAGGTGGACGCTACTAAACAATTCCCGCAACCTGAAACGGTAGCAGAATTACCTCGTTACCTTGCGATGATAAACTTCTACTTCTGCGCTTTCTCGAATCAACGCAATAACGATCGTTAGCAACATAGATTATCACCGAATCTGGGAAGAACAACAAATAGACGACGAATTGCAAACACTCATCGAAACCGAGAATTCAGTTAAAATGGAAAAATTTCCAGTATTTGGTACAGACAAATACATCTTGTGCGAAACTTCCACTGGACGTACAAGGCCATATATTCCGATGGAATTTTGCCGTGTAGTTTTTCACACAATACACAACCTTTCTCACCCAGGTATTAAGGCTACAGTGACCATAAAGTCGGATTGTCGGAAGTGGTCACAGTGTTGTCCGAAGTGTCAAAAATCAAAAATTACTAGACACGTATAATGTTCAATCGGAAATTTTCCAATGAGCAGCCCGTTTCGCAGAGGTACATTTAGATATAATAGGACCACTCCCGCCATCAGAAGGAAACGGATACTGCGTAACACTCATCGATCGCTACACAAGATGACCCGAAGCTATACCCGTGCAGGATATTAGAGCTGACACCATTGCTGAAGCAGTTTTTAGATATTGGATCTGTCGCTATGGTATACCAATATTTATCGTTACAGATCGCGGATGGTAATTTGATTCTCACCTATTCAACGAATTATCTTCCTATTCAACTTATTATCAAACATTGCATACTATGATTTGCATTGTAACTATGCAACCAAATAAAATAAACTAATAATCTCATTATTATGGAAACCCCCGTTATAATTTTGTAATTCTATATGAGTTGCTGATTTGTTTCTCGCAGTTTTAGTTTATCCTTTGTGGTGTGTGAATATATCGTAAGATGTCAATACAAAAATAGATTTTTAATTTTCTTCGATACAAAAAAATTTTTGGTGTCGTATAAATTCTATTAGTATATTTCTGTCGTATATTTTAATTCATTAAAGGTGTATTATTATAACACGTTCGAAAATCGTTACAAATACGGTAAAAATAAATAAAATTATTCATATTCTAATTATTGTTTTTAAAGAAACAGTGCTACGATGGATAAGTGGTTGCAAAAGATTCCCGTGCAAAAACAAACAATAGGAAAGGAAAAGGAGAAAGAAAGTTATGGTAGCACCAAAAACCGTTAATAAGAGAAAAATTGATGAGAATACTTCTACAAATATCCAATCTTCAAAACAGGGGGGGGGGGGGGGGGGGGGGAATATGATTGTGATTATTTAAAATTTAGATTTACATGGAACAGGAAGGAAGAGGATCCACGTCCACTGTGTGTTATTTGCCAAGAAATGCTATCCCTGCTTTCCCACTTTACTAGCATTAACGAAAGAGCTATGTTCGGCTCATACCTCATTAGTAGTAGCGCGTATTGCACAATCTGATAAAAGATAAAAGATGCTGTTGGAGTTATGTTTGAAGAGAAGAGCTTAAAGGATATTGAATCAATTTTACTTTCCAAATTTCCAATAACACTGTTGCTCGTGGAATTGATGAAATGTTTGAATGGGTAGAAAAACAACTAATCAGTAGAATTCAGAATAGTGGACTTTTTGCATTATAACTGGATGAATCAATAGATGTACAACGGTTATCGCAACTAAAAGTTTTCATTCGTTTTATATAGAACAAGGAGATTTTTGAAGACATATTATTTTATGAATCAATAATTTCAGGAACTGGCGAAATAATTTTCAATACGCTTGACAATTATATAACATTGAAAAAACTGAATTAGGAAAACTATGTCGGAATATGTAATGATTGTGCAAGAGCAATGTGTGGCTAAAACACAGTAGTGATATCACATGCTGTGTTCAAAAATGTTCAAATGCAACATGGACTGATTACACTATTCATAGAGAAGCGCTTAGGTCTAAAAATTTGTCAAAAAATCTTAACACAGTTTTCACTAATGCTATAAAAATTGTAAATTTTATCAAGAGCAGACCATTACAGTCTCCATAAATCTCTACTTCTGCACACAGAAGGCTGTTGGCTATCGAGGGACAAAGTCCTGACTAGGCTAGTTGAACTTAGTGAAAAAGTTGCAATATATTTAAATGAAAACAAAAAAGATGAGTATACAACTGTTTTGAGTGATAAAAATTATGTACTCTTACTAACTTACTTAGCTGATATATTTTCGAAATTAAATGAATTAAATTTGCAATTATAAGGAATAAATGGAATTGATATATTTTCGGTTCTTGATAAAATAAAAGCTTTTTCAAAAAAACTATTGTTGTGAAAAAATAATTTTAAAAGCTGTAACTATGACTAAACTTTTATCCTTGAAAATGAAATAACACCAAATAATGATTTTATTTTTGTAATATTTGAACATTTGGTCAAACTTATGGAAAATTTAGATTTTTATTTCCACGACGAAATGGAAATTCTCGATAAATATATGTACATGGGTTATAAATCCTTTTCAAAATGGTTCAGCTACTGATATATCGACAGAAGCGGATAAAGATTTGATAGAGTAATGTGAGGATAGTGATCTCAGTATAAAATTCATATTTATTTTTACACACTGCAGCTTTAAAAGTACTACTTCCATTCACTACGTCTTAATATGTCAAATTGCATTTCTGAAAATAAGTAATACAAAAGTAGATGTCAAAGGTGTTATTAACCAAAATAGAAAACATGCCCATTCATCTCATTAATTAATTTTTTCGATATTAATAAATTTATGAATTAAAGTTTTTACGTTTTTGCGTTTTACTTTTTCTTTTACGGCCAGCCTCTACTTGCATGGAAGATGGGACGGCCGCTGATAAGAATTATATCGTCCTGCATTCATTTTTAAATTTCACTTTAAAATCTCTTTAAAACTTAAGTAATCTTCAAAATAAGAAAAAAACCTTTGTTAAGCGCGAATGCTTTATTTTGTGGAGAAGTACTTTTTACGCTATTTGCCGTAGGCACTTGGCGAAACACACTTATACTTAATAAACACATTTTTATTAATCACTTGTTTTTTGTTTCGCAGAATATTTTGAATATTTTTCTTTTATTTTATTTTTATTTTTATTTTAGTGAATTAATTCGTAATATAAATTATACAGTACAATTTTAGCAATAAAAAATATATCAAATGAAATACATAATTCTGGTTATTATAATAAATTATTTAAAATAGTTTTGCTTTAAAGATAGTCTGATTCCAGATTTCGTCATATTAAAATCACAAAACATACTTAATTGATTATAAAACTTCGACATTAAATTCAAAGATTCGTCACATCCATAATTAGTTTTATGAAAATCTAATTTCAGAAGGGTTCGAGTACGTAGATTCCTCACAGGGGCATACAAGTTAAGGTTAAATAATAAATACGGGCTGACTATTTCGCCATTTAGTAAATTGGAAATGAAAATAGCCCCAGCATGCTGCCGACGAATATCAAGTGGCTCGAGTTTTAGAGATTTACATCGATCGGTATATGGAGGGAGGCCTAAAACATTCTCCCACCACATTCTACGATTATCAAACCCAATAGTTTTCCAGGCATAGAAAATTAAGAATGATTTCTGAACCGCCTCAATTCTCTTGACATGATTACTGTAACTTGGACACCAAACACATGACGCATATTCAAGTTGTGAACGGACAAGAGATTGATATAGCGAGATCAAAGCTTTCGGGTTATTAAACTCTTTCATAATTCGTTTAAGAAATCCTAACATAGAACAAACCTTTGCAATTATCAAATCAATATGCCGATTCACTGATAAGGTTTGTGTAAACATAACCCCAAGATCTCTTACTTCAGTTATTCTTGATAACTTATCATTATTAATACAATAATCATGTATTCATATGACGATGAGCGGGTAAATGACATAATTTTACATTTCTTGGTATTCAAAAATAATAAATTATTTTCACACGAATGGCTAATTGCATCAATGTCCTTCTGCAGATTAAATCAGCAGATAATCATCAGCATAAATTAGACAACGAGCGAATTTGACACATTTGGTGATATCGTTCAAGAATAAAATGAAGATAAGGGGTCCAAGATGGGAACCCTGTGAAACTCCCGAACGCACTTTTATCGGATTAGAAAATCTGTCATTTATTTTTACAAACTGTATGCGTGGATTCAATCCATTTTAACAAGTTATTAGAAATGCCAAAAGATTTTAATTTTTCCAATACAATAACATGGTTGATTGAGTCAAACGCCTTACTAAAGTCAGTATAAACAATGCCTTCTAAACTACTGGCCGCTTACACCAAATGATGACGACACGCTAAGTCGACGTTGTTGTTGCTTTCTCTAGTTGCTTTGTTAGTGTAAATATCCTAAAATTTTTATTGCGCAGTCTCGGTATAGACTTAAATTGACGTCATGTGCGAAAAATGAGAGTAGTAAAAGGCCAGTAGTATAGAAGGCATTGGTATAAATGACGTCAAGTTGCGCCTTAGCCTCAATCACCTCCAAGGCACGTTTTGAAAATTCCATTAAATTCGACACGGTAGATCTTCCACGGAAAAACCCATGTTGTTCGTCAACTATAAATGACTTCAGACCGAAATACATGTGGTCACAAACAATTGATTCGAATAATTTAGGGATCGCTGATAGTATAGAAATTCCCCTATAATTAGAGACATCATTCCTATTACCGGATTTGAAGATTGGAACAATATGTGAGGATTTCCAAACAACTGGAAAAATTCCCGACGAAAGTGATCCATTGAATAATATTGATAGAGGAAATGCTAGCTCATGACCAAGTTTTTTTAGGAAACTTGAAGGAACACCATCTGGGCCACAGCCATCTTTAAACTGAGTGAGTGATTTGATAATATCCTCCGGGGTGATACGAGGTATATGCAAGGTGGTGTTTGTACTATTATATGTTGTATCCGCAAGTGTTCCCTTATTAACATTATCTAGTCTATAAGTATTTTGGAAGAAAGAACCAAATAAGTTGGCTACGTCTATAGAGTTATTGCCCGAAACATTATTGTAAGACATTGTCGACGGAAAACCACATGTTTTCCTTCTAGACTGAACGAAATTCCAAAACGATTTCGGATTTAATATCAAATCATTTTGAACCTTGTTGATATAGTTTCTATAAGCTATTTTATGCATGGAATCAAATTCATTAGATACAGAAGAAAAGGCCAATTTAACAGAAGCATTGTTGGATCTTTTCCATTTCCGATATAATTTCTTCTTGCGATTAATCAAGCATTTATTAAACCACGGAGGATTATTTCGATTATTCTTAAAAACAGAAATTGGAACGAATCTGTCGATACCACTAAACAAAATATTATAAAATAGTTGCACATCATGATCTAAGTCATTAAATGAGAAGCGCGCATTCCAGTCAATTGATGAGAAAAATGAAATCAGGCTATCAAAATCTGCACGTTTAAAATCATAAAATTTAGATATAAAATTGTTCTTAATTGAGTTAGACAGTAAAAGTTCTGATTGGTTCAGATTGACCTCCATCGACTTATGGTTAATATCATTAACAATATATGGAACGGGTGCTTCGATTATCGTATATAAATTAATCGAATTTGTAAAGAATAAATACAAAAACCTACCAATGTAGTTAGGAACATCATTAATCTGGATATAACCATAAGATAAGATGGAGTCAATACATGAAGTTTCAACAGTCGATGTCACGTTACAAGGTATGATATAATTTACATCCACATCATATACACATTTGACATTAGGTAAATTAAAGTCTCCCAGAATTAGCACGTTGTCGTCTATGTTGGTTGAAGATGAAATTTTAAACAAACACTGTGTATATTTAGTATACACCTCAGTTTCCGAATTCGGTGGAATATATAAACCAATGACATTTATTGATTTCTTACAGATGTTCAGCTTTACACATAATAGTTCTATAGTTGGGTCGCAATCAACTGTATCACTTACGATAGTAGAGTGGCCAGCTATGAGTATCCCACCACCTTTTGATTTAGAACTATTTAATTTAGATCGATCCCGTCTATAGACAATGTATTCCGCAGGAAAGTACTCCGCATTGTAAATATCAGCATTCAAATTAGTTTCGACAAGTACATATGCCGGATACCTAGATGCACAAACAAAACGATAAACCTCAGAAGATTTTGAAGCAATGCCACGAACGTTTTGGAAATAGATGAAATTTGAGTTAATATCAACACCGACATTACTATCAGATAAGGTTATATACGCATTCGAGGCTGCTGGCGAACTCCGCGAAAATTTGTCTTCTGATTGAAGTTATATTCCTTAATGAGGAGATGTTCGGGCCATGCCTCGGCCTTCATTATAGCTTCAAAGCACTCAACAGGAACACCAACCTTATATGAAAGATATCCAGCGTTCTTTTCAAAACGTGTGCAATTTGCATCCACAATACGAAGATTATTTTTTACGAAATTTTTAAATTCAATGTCAGTAACGGTTGGCTGTAAACGGGACACGAAGATCCATTTTCGCGGTGTAATGGCTCCAATAGAACCAATGCCCTCTGTAGCTGTACCAATTATAACATCTTTACCAACTTGCATCTTTCCATTATTTTGGAAAGCCTTATTTGTAAACGTTATGGGTTTGTTTTGCAAAGTAGCGCCTTCGTCATTATTGCTTTGGTGTGTACGTGTATTATCAGCAAAAAGTTTAAAAAATCACTCGATCGATTTCGACTTGTTAGGTCATCATCAGGAGTATCTACTCGAGATGTAGATACTCCTGATGATGACCTAACAAGTCGAAATCGATCGAGTGATTTTTTAAACTTTTTGAAAAATATTCAAAATATTCTGCGAAACAAAAACCGAGTGATTAATAAAAAATGTGTTTATTAAGTTTGTGGAGAAGGTTCAACTATAATTAATTTTTAAGCTCCCAGTTTTCCAAAATTTTAAGATTCCGTTTGGTCCGCTAGTTTGCTACAGTCAGACATTTGCTTACCATTTAGTTGCGTAACACAAAAAAAAATTACACATTAAAGCGAAATTTCTTCCGGTTTCTGATAAAATTATACAATTTTATCATAATAAATCATTTCCCACCATAAATTCTATAAAATTTGTACGATTAAAATCATTTAGCAACAAATATTATAATTATCATACCTTTTCTGTAATCATTTCAAGGGCATTCAAATCGTTTCGCGCAAAATAATAATTAACGTTACGCAATTACAGTGAATGCATAAAGAGTAACGTAAAAAAAATACGTACGGTCACATACCATAATAAATCGTTTATATTTTTATATCATTGCAGCGTTACCAATATTGCATAACACCAAGACAAAAATGTTGAGAAATGCTTTAACATTTTATGGACTCATCTGTATAAAAACAATTCAAGCTGGACCCATTGACCCGTTCAGTTGGGCCAGAGCTGATCGTATACCAATCGACGTTAATATACCTTGGTTACCATGTAAGTAAATATTTACAGATTTTCAAATAAAGACGTTAATGTATTAAATCAACTGTTATACATATAAAATATTTGTCACCGGTTACAAAAATTCTCATCGTCCTTGTAAGTTAGATAGAGAGACGCATATCATTACTTGATATTGAAAGTTAATCACATGAAATTGATGATCATCATTCTGATCGACATAATTTTTTCAATAATAGGTGAAGGCAAGTAAAAGTTGTATAACTTGAGCCCTTTTACTTTGGTTATAGTATTTACATGAAAGTAGCTGAACGATGAAATATGGCCGGCGAGATGTTCGCAATGCCAACGTCCCAAAATATGCACATCACATTTTAGTTACTAAACACAAGACACGCGGCATATTTTATTAATATGTAGGTCAAGGTGTTGTCTCTTTCAATTTCTTTCGTATTTTTGTAGTTTAATGCTTTTATAATTCTAGTGGTGCCCCCTTTCACTCTTTTCGTCTGCGCTGTGTTATGTCATACACGTATAAAATGCGCAAATATCAACAACAAAATCAGCAATATAGAAAGATTATCTAATACATATAGCGTTTTTGCATACCTGGACGCAATTATATTTTATGTAAGGAGAATTTGCAATTTTAACTATAATTTGATTTTAAATATCAATGGGTTCTTCTATGTAATGGGCTGGGTGTAAACGAAATAAATAAGACGCTTTGTATTTTCGAGTGCTAAACTTTAATATATTATGATTGATGATACTGCAAAAAAATATGCGCTGCTAATGCGGTAACCGGTGTACGGTGAATGGTAAAGTGACTGTTTTGAACTTTCGATTGCAAAAGGTTATTCCATTATATAATAAATTAAATTCTTCATTCTTATAAATTATTTTGAGATGTACTTAAAGATGATACTTTCAAATATAAATCGAGCATCGGTGATGTTCAAACTTTTTAGGTTTCGCTGAGAATGCTACTATTAAATGGTTTATTTTGATAAGAGAAGGCCTGGATGGTATAACTAGGAGTAAAAGTGCACTGTAATTCCGTAAGGAAGCCTACTCGTAATCATGATTCGAATAAACAAGGTACTTCTCTAGGTACCTTATACACCTCCAACAAATGTACTTTTACTATTTCTGTATTCCCACCCATCCGAACCAACATTTTGATACAATAGACGTTGTAGGTTAGCTGGTGCTATTCGAGTTATTCTGCCGATATGGAAACACCATTGAAGACCATAACTGAAGTGATTCGTAGAAATGCGATAAAGATTAATCCATAACTTGCTACTTATTTTGCGACACATGCAATCCGAGGGAATGTACAACATATACATTGGTGATTTAAATGATACGAATTATCCCCTGGATCATTGACTTGAACGAATGGTGCATCATTTCAATTTGTGTTTCTTGCTGTACCGGTACAACTTATATTTTGTATTTTGACTGATACTGTAAAATTTGGCGTGTGAAAAACACAATTCCTTTAAGTTAACGTCACAACATTGGAATGTTTGGCTTTGAGCTTTGCCAACCTTCAACTCTAGGCGTATTTCACTCGGTTTTACAATGATTTGAAACTGCAGAGGTATTAGACCTTTATTATTTTATTCTGCAAATCTGCAGAGTCTTGTGTCAAACAAACTAGCATGCCAAATTACAGTTTGTGGCAGTCCAACAGGATTCTTGGCACAATCAACGAATTGCAAAATTTGGAAAAAATTTGGATTTCATGCATCATGATTTCGTTGGAAATGGAAATTTTCTCTTCGTTAGGAACCAGGCCTTGAACGGTCTTGTTAATAATTTCATTTAGAAAACACATTCGCAAATCGCAACACATACAGGCTCGGAAAGATAGACAGCGTTTAACAAAAATATGGCATCGAACAGACTCGGACTGACCCTGTATTGTTTTAACAGTTATCCTCAACAAATTCCCGATGGCCTGAACTAAGTTGATTAAACATGATTTTTCCGTGCCGCCGGTGGTTCATTCAGAAATGTTATAGATCTGTTCTTGTCTCTGAATTTACAAATGTTTGATTATTCCAATTATGTTGATGTTCTTCAGATCATGTATGATCTCGACCATTTGACCTATAGCATCATACGAATTAACTTGCGCTCAAAAACGGCAAGCTTCTGGCTGTACCGCATTGTTAGCCTTCAAGATTTGCTACCAAAAGTTATTACATGGTCTATTAACGCTTTGTAGATATTTAATTTTTTTGGCACTAGAACTTCTTTCAGAGACACGATGTTAAGATCCAGTATGCATATATCTTCCGCGTAAGCTAATATGTGGCTTACCTTATAATATAAATAGCTGCGCAGGGCTATATTGAGCTGACGAATGACATAGGCTAACGAAAGGTGGAATAGAATTTGGCCTATTGGGTTTTATTGCCACACTCCTGATATTTGCTGTGTTTCTTGGCATGCATTGATCCGGATCAGGTGAAATTTTATATGGAAAACCTGATCCAAATTTTGTTTCAGATCACAAATTTTGATTTGAAATCTAGTAAGCGCCTTAGTGTTGTTTCATGAAGGGGGAGGGAGGGGTAGATTCCGACAATTTGTCGTGACATTTGCTCATTGGTTACAAATTGAAATCATTGAAAATTTACGATTTGGATAAAATGATATTTCACATTTACGCTTACAGCAGCTACATTTTTAAGTTATATCAAATATATTATAAGGTTTTTAAAATTATAAATACTTACTCACACATATTTTGTATGAAAACTTATAAGTCACGATAATAAAAAACAATGACAATATTATTAAAATTGTCAGCCTATGTTTGGTGACATTTCGGAAAAGTACATAACTCCATACGAATCTTGATTTAGTACTCACAAGTATTGTTACAAAATTAAAGCAGAATTTTTAGTACAATGTCACAAAAAATTGTCATTTGTCAATTGGTCAGAATCTAGGGACAGATCAAGCATCAAGAAACACAGCTATTATTTCGAAAGTCTCCGAGATCTTGCATTCGGCTATCACCTTGCTTTGCCCAAATGTGACAAGACACACCATTATATGTTCCTATGGATGGTTTCATACGCCATAGTTAAATATTTATGAGTACTAAATATACAGGGGTGTCCTGTTTGAAAAAGTTTGATCGGTTGTTGTAGTAGGTGTTAAGCAAATCCATTTCTCTCCTCAATAGTTGTTACAATTTAGCCGGTCTTTAGGCTATTCGCCGTCGTTCTTGAGCATTTTGGTAAATATGCCAGCCTCACCAGTTGTCTTACAACTTTTCAGTTTGATACAATGATGTTGTTTGCTCGCTAGAGTGTAATGTCTGGCTTAGAACGGTGTTTTATACATTTGTAACTCTCTAGATTCAATGCGGGTACCACTGCTACCTGGGCGGGCGGAAGTTAGTAGCAATTTCTTTTATAGAACGGTATCTGTATCTTAGATTGGCAGTTTCGATTTCAAGCACTTATTGTTTGTGCTATTCCCATTCCCCAATTCCACATTGTCGGTTGGTGTATTTTCTCGTGACCATGTAGTCGTTGTATGACTGCATTCTCGTTCAAGCTAGGCAATTCTCATCCAACCATGTGTTTCTACAGGTCTAGATGCATTTTTCCCTAGGAAGCATTTGTTATCACCAATTTTATTACGTTCTATTGTTCTTCCATAGACATAGGTAGTGGTTAACTATCCAGGTTTTCTGATGTGTTAGCAGCGAAGTTGGCCCGGGTTACTTGATTGTTGCTGATGAATGCTCCGGTATTCGAATGTGAGGTTCGTTGGAATCGATTATTATACATTGTGGATAGACGGACGACACTGGTTAGAATCGATGTTGGAGCTGCGTTTGGTCTTAAGATCTTTGATGTTCGAGAAATGTCTTTTGGACACGAGGATGTGGTCAATTTGGTTGACCGCAACTCCATCGTTTGATTTCCGCGTGCCTTTATGAATTCGCATACTTGGCGGCGCATTTGTTGTTTGACGCCAAATGTAGAGATTTTAATCCTATGATACCACGATGTCTGCTATGCCGTTTTTAGAATTGGAATCACCCAAAACATTCTTTACATCGTGTTGGGGGATTTTTGTATAAAACACTTACGAATTGGTCGTAGAAAGTGTCTTAAGCATGTTCTGGTTTCACCTACGATGGGGAATGTACAATCTATCTTAAAGTTTCTGTTTTAAATCTGTTACGAATTGGCATAAACGATTACTGATTAGAAAACCAACTCCAAACTCGTGTCCATCGAAGTTGTATAGAAGAGTAGGATTGGATCAGGGCTTTGTTGAAAGTTTTAACTTCGATATTAATTGTTGCAGTTAGTCGGGTTATCGTCTATCTTGCTCTCCCGATATTTCAATCATAACAGATCAAGATTTAATAGATTACATGTTGCTACCTAATATAATTTCAAATAGTTCCCTAAATTGATTTGCGGTTCAATTTACTCTGCTCTCCCTTTCATAGCAAATGCCCAGTGGCTGTCATTCTCTGTAACAAGACTGTATTGACATGATTCTCAATGCAGAGTCTTGAAACGCCGTACAGACTCGTCCTATTCTATTGTCTCGTTCTTCAACTTCGTCATGTCCATACACTGCGGTGCTCCACTTTCTTGACGATTGATTTATTTCAAGGCGCTTCCCATTTGTATTAGCAGATCACTTCTCAGTAGTGTAAGCCCTTGAAAATTGGTTTCCTTGGCGCAGATCTAAGAAGGTATAGAAACGTGTTCATGCTGGTGGCTCCAACACAACTCGTTTTGCCATTTCACCGGCAAAATACGCGACATCCGAAACAGTTTGAAACATTTTCGATAAGAAAATATTGTAGCAAAAAGCCCTCTGATTATCCATTTAGGTTTTCTTTATGTCAAATCATGTTTTGCGAGTTTGGTAGTCCTCGATTTTGTCATGTTGTGAACTGTGTAAAGTTAGATTTTCGATGATGGTTATTGCTAATTTGTCATGTTGAATAAACTGATTAAGTCTGTTGTTCGTTGAAACCGAACTAGTTGGTAGTTACCGTGGATGATAAGCATCTCTGTTATTTGCTTTAGCCTTATTTGTTATATAATAAAGAAAAAGGCGATGTGATTTATTAGTATTCTATGCAGCAATTACTATTCTCTGGATTAATGAGAATGTACTTTGAACGTCGCACTTAAAATATATTCGTGTAGTACAAGAGCTCTAACTGTGAAATCAAGACATACCTTTCTGATTTTGATATCTTACAGTGTTTCCATTCGGATGTCTGTCATTATGTGAGCCAATCTCAGAGGTTTGCTATTTTTTTTATTTCAAGTATACAGCATATTATGGTCATGTACTAGTGCTGCGTACGGTATTGACGATTGTAAAAGTAAGAAAAGCGCCGATCTAGCGGAAAAAAATGTAACTAAATGAGCTATGCCTTGACGTTTATTTGTTACCCTCTAAGCATTGCAATTCGAGAACGATACGTAAACTATTAAACTTTCTGGTTTGACACGACAATTTTTCACGGCAATGAAACTTGTACTTGGGTTTCATTGTTTCACAACAAAATTTAAATAGCAAATAATAAAACTTCGATTCGTTAGTCAGTTTTGTAACATTTAACAAATTTTTCAGGTTCAATAAATCAATATAATAAAACCGGTACAACTAATCCTGCCACTGTCTCGTGAAACCTTGTAACTCGTGAAACTGTGTAATGGAAATTCTCTATTGTGGGTGTTTTGGACAAATTTTATCTAGCAACCGTAATCGCACAGATCTCTGGTCTGGGAATTATTCATCATGTTTTTTTTTATTAGAAAACTTGAAATATGATTTGGAACAGGTCGTTTATGTTAAGTAAAAAAAACATAGCTCATCTTTAAAATGCCGGATCTAATTTTAGTTATACCTAAACGGTAATTTTTTCTTTTCCTCCTATAGACAACTATAAGTGGATCTGACGACAAAAAAATTTAACTTGTTGGGTATATTTTTGTCGCACCGGTGGCAAAGTGGTCAGCATGCTTGCTCCAGCGACCGGTGGTCCCGGGTTCGAATCCCGGTGGTGACAAGGAAAAAAGTTCACGGCTGGTTTAGGATCAATGAATTATTCACTCATTATCCGAAATGAAAATATGATTATGAAACCTCATTTGAGGCGGACAAATCCCTGGATGTTATATAGTGCCAGAGAGAGAGGGAGAAGTATATTTTTGTATGTTAATTTTTATTTTCTACTTTATGAGCCGTGCTAAAATTTTATGGAAAAAAACAGCCAATGAGCTTATTTTTAATGCACTAGATGTCACATTCCCAACGTTAACAGTCGTCAATTGGATGTACCATATAACTTAGTTTTTTAGATTTTCTAAGAGCTGGTTTAACTAAAGTACTAAACATTCTTCTACACCTACTGCGTTTTAAAGTGTTCTCAATCCACATTAAAATTTAGTTTGTCATTATTCGTGAAAGTGTAAACAACATATTTTTTAATCCTGTTTAAACATGTCGAATTTCGTACCAACAAAACAGCATTTGCGGGAAGCATTATTTTTTTGCTTTATCAAACGAAAAAAGCTGCTGCAAGTCAACAGATTTGCAAAAACTGATGTAAACTATTCAAAAGTGGTGTATTTCATATCAGTGACAAAGAACGTTCTGGTCAACCAAAAAAATCAAAGATGAAGAATTGGAAGCATTATTGAAAGAAAGCACAAGCAGAAAAAGAACTTGCAGAACAGTTAAATGTCACTCAAGCAACCATAAGCAAACAGTTACATGCCATGAAAATGATTCAAAAAGAAGGAAAATGGGTACCACCTGAACTGACTGAGGCCAACAATGAAAATCGTTTAATGGTTTGCAATTCTTTACTTACAAGCACCGAAGATTGCATTTTTTGTCTCAAATTGTGACTGGCAATGAAAAATGGATTTACTACAATAACCCTAGGCGAAGCATCTACATCAACAGCAAAACGAAACATTCATGAGAGTAAGGTTATGTTGTGTATTTGGTGGGATCATAAAGCAGTGGTGTACTTTGAGCTGCTAAAACCGAACGAAACTATTACTGGTGACCGTTACCAACAACAATTGATAGATTTGAACCATGCATTGAACGAAACCTGTCCGATTTCAGCCAACAAACAGCGCAAGGTAATTTTGCTGCAGGAAAATGTTCGACCACATGTCGCAAAACAAGTAAAAAATTCGCTGGAAGTACTTAAATAGGAAATACTACCGCATGCTCCCTGTTAGATTATACTGCATGCCCCCTAGGTTGTGCCCCATCAGATTACTATTTGTTCCAATCAATGCAAAGTGATCGTCAAGACCAGCCCTTCAGAAACCACGAAGAAATCAAAATATATCTCGGCAAATAGATCGCATTAAAAGACAAACAATTTATTTTCGATGGAATCCATAAATTGCCAAAAAAGATGGTCGAAAGTCATAGAAAACGTTGGAAAATAATTTGATTAAAATAAAATTTACCATTTCTTAAAATAAACGTGTTTTTTCTGCAAAAAATACAAAAAACTAAATTAATAAAGTTTTTTATGGTTTAGGGCTCGTTTTTTATTTTAAATAAAATAAAACAATTTAATAACTGAGCTTTCGATGTCTCATCGGCATCATTTTCAAAGCTAATGAAATTTATTTATATAAATTTCTCAAAAAAAACGAACCCTAAACCATAAAAGACTTTATTAAAATAGTTATTATTGGCTCAATAAATAATTTTTAATTACAAAAGACTAAGTTATACTTCCAATATTTAGAATAATAGGACGTTTACTAAACTGATCCTAAATAGGGCTGTTGCTTGTAGTCTTCCTCATATACATTTAAAAAGTAAATTTTTCAAATAGAATTTAAAATTTTTTATTAATACTTGGTGAACATTCCTTTAGCATATTTTAACAATTGTAGCCTACCGGGTATTCCGCTTATTTTGGCTTTGGTGAGTAGATTGGTGTCATTTTCCCTGACTTCCATCATCAATCAATTCGATCTTAATCGTTCAATTCTGATTTGGCGCGCGGGCACTTTTTTGCTACTTTTTCTTTTAAGAATAGTCCAGATATTTTCGATGGGATTCGTATCTGGGCGGTTCGTTGGCCAATCAAGAATTTGGATGCCATTGATCCTTAAATATTCCGTGGCTTTCTTCGCCATATGACCTGGAGCCTTGTCATGCATAAAAACTCGGTCTCCATTGAATTTTTCATTCATAGTCAGTACCAGTTGTGATGGCAGAATAGTTAAATATCGATTCGCGTTCATTATCCCGTTTACTACATAAAGTGCGAAGTGTCTTTTTGATGATATTACTGGCCAAGCCTTGACTCTAACTGGTTGTTTGACCTGCTGTTGAACACAGGAAGGTAAATATTCTTCTCCTTTTGATCTACAACGGTCCTGGACATTGGTAGTGTCAAAGTAATCATAGTCTCGTCTCTTAATACAACTTAATCAAGAAATAGAAAAAAAGATAAAGTTGAAAGAGGCATTTATTGAAAAGTGTAATTTAAAAATATTATTAAAAGAAGGTCTTTTATTGTTTGTACCTTTTCCCAGGTCCTCTCTAGACTATGTAAAATGTTGCCCATGTTTTTCTGTGTTGTATCATCCTAGTGTTTAACCTTTGCTTCTTGCGAGGTCGTCTTGCACATAGCCCATATTGAAAAAGTCTACGTTTCACTATTCTTTCCGATATTTCCGCACTAATGTTACGCATTGTACCTCTCAGAGACTTACTGGATAATATGCGATCTTCTATAGCTTTCCGCATTAGAAATCTGTCCTGCTTGATTGTTGTTTTACGATTGCAACCACATTTTCCTCTTCTTCTGCGATTTGTTGAAGACTGAGATGTTAATTTTTGCGAAAATTTGTTGACGAATGATCGGCTCACTTCTGTTTTCTGGGCTATTTGCGTATGTGTGTACTGGCCTACTTCCAAATACGTCGAAGTTTTGGCTCTGGTTACAGCACTGATGTACTTTGCTTTATCCATAGTGTATTTCACTAAATTAGAAAACCCACTTTCACTTTCACTTTTCAAAGTCACAAACGAGACTAAAATTTTTCAGTAAAATACTAATAGTTAAATACTACATATACCTAGCTGTCATAAAAACAAAACAATTCGGAGGTAAAACTAATTAAAACAGGACAATAAATGCTAATGACTCATAAAAGGCGTATTTTCAGGGTATATTAAATTTTTTTTGCACGAGTTCGTTAGATTGGTCGATATCATACCCTAATGACTCTACCCAACTATACAAAAGGTTCGGGGTTTGAAACCCATATTACCATTAATTTCGTATGAGGTGATACTAATTTGGCCACATCTGTATATTTCTCCGAGTTAACTGGTTCAGCTAGCGTCGGTCTCTTTCACGTCATTGCTGGTTTTCATAAAGTTTTCATTTTAGTTACGAGGATTAATCAAACTGTCTTGCAATATCATATGAAAAAAAACAGTGAGTGAGACAACTATATATTTTTAAAAAAAAAAATTGTCGTGATGAATCTTATAGAAACAAATTTCGATGTAAATTTTATAGTTCGTTTGTTTTCTTCAATATAGTAACACGTGTTTTAAAAAAAAAATCTAAAATGAATGAAACTGAATATCGCGCAGTTATTAAATTTTTCTGTAAAGATAGACGAAATGCAATTTATATATTCAATTATAAATCATAAGTTTACGGCGAATCTGAACCCTCATATTCTACAGTGACTGCTGTGTAAAATTGTTCAAAAGTCCCACAGATGATATTAGCCATGAAAACGTAATTTTGGCAGAATGCGATTAGCGCGGAGGCTTTCCTTTTCATATGCATTAAGTGACTGCGGCTTCGTATAAATTCCACGTCCACCGTACAGTCCAGACTTGGTACCCAGTGACTACTTTCTGTTTCGCAATTTAAAAAAAAGTAAGGGGCCGGAAATTTTTCAGTGATGTACAGTAGTCTGTAAATGAATATTTTATGGAGCAAAAGAAAACTTTTTTTAGAGGACTTGAGCAAGTTAGTTGATCGATGTCGAAGTTAGTTGATCGATGTTGATCATGTCGAAGAATAAAAATATTGCTGTCTCACTCACCCTTTTTTTAATATGGAATCCATTTCCTCTAATTTCCATTTCGTCTCTTATTATCACGCTCAATCTCGATCGTCCCTTAGTCTAATCTTTAGTTGTGTATTTCTCTAACCAAAAGAAGAGTGCCTTCCAGTTTGTAATTCTGTTAATGGTTCGATTGGTAGCTATTGTGGTGAGCTTCGTTCATTTAATTGTTCAATGATGTAGCGAACTGGGTTAATGAGAGCTATTGCTATTAATTTTAAAACCGGCAATTTACTAGTTCATATAATAACGCCATTCTCGTGAAAAATATAAAACTAAAACACATTATATTGACTCAATAAATCAAGTTATAGTATAGCTGTGTATAAATGGCCGATACAGTGTGTGTAAAAATATGTATAGATACGATAAAAATGCGGAACAAAATCACTCTACCATAACAATAGAAAAGCAAGTTAACAAATTGTTTATAGTAAATAAATAGTGAGTTATAATATGTAATTAATAAATGTCTAGAAGCATAAAGCTCATTTCCTCAACACAAGTAATTCTGCACAAATAAATTATACTCGTATGTCCATCACATACAAAAAAAAACTAGGTCTCTCGATATATTTTACAGATTATTTGGAGGATGTTATGTTAAATGTTATTAACCGAAGTACAAGACATGCGATTTCGAATTATTGCAATAGTAGTAACCTAAAAACCAGAGTGTGGTTTATTCATAACAAAACAATGAAGCTAAATTAGTTATACTCGTATACGTACATATTTATAACCAAGCATCACATGCTGTATGGATGGATATCGATAGCAATTTCTCTATTGATGATGCTGATGGTGATGGTGATACCACATACAGGTAATTTACGAAAAAAGTTGATCGTATTACACTTTCCCATATAACCGACCAAAATCGTATCATCTCATGAAAGTTTCTTTACATAAAATTTCTAACGTATATTTACATTTATGCGTTGTCCAGCCAACTTAATTAAATTTGCATGTACCTGTAGATCGACTAACGTCATATTTTGCAAAAATGTTGTACATTGAGCTGAAGTAATTTTCTACTTGTAATTGTCATATAACTCTAAGCCTTAGTAAGGTTCTACTGTAAATGTTTTTAGCTCTTGCAAAGTTACCAAAATTAATTGAAGCGTACGCACACATTTGATTGTTTTTCATTTTCATGATTTTTAAGAAATATGTATACGACGATTACACCATTTTAACGAACTTTTTTTTGTTTTTTACTGCCTTTGACTTTCTTGTTGAGTCTTTCCTATCTTGGGGAACTCACAAGTTGTTTTCTAATCTTACATGCAAATTAGACAAAACAAAAATTTTAAGTCTTAACCTATGTTAATTCTTAGATCTAAGGGATCCTTTCTTTTAAGGCGCCGACTTTAACAAACATGTGTTGGGAGTACAAATAGGTATTAAATTAGCATCGGGCCACCTTATAACTAAATTCATGTTAGGGCGTCATCATTCCCCTCTAAAAATCAGTATGTTATTTCGCTGAAGTATATTTTTTATGGTCTAACCATGTCAACCTTTGTACCAACAAAACACAATTTGCGGAAAGCACTGCTTTTTTGTTTTAATTTGAAGAAAATTGCAGCTGCAAAGCACAGCACCACACACACAACGACACACGCACAGAGCACTTTTTGAACGACTGATTACTGTATTTTATTATACTACGTATAAAAGAAAGTAAAATATATCTTTGTAAGTCTCTCTGTAAGTCTTTCAATATGATAAACTAAAAACTGGTAAACTTAAGCCAAATTGTCATTTTGTCAAGTCGCAGTCTTCCTAGGTTATATACGACTATGTTGTCCGCTATCTCGTTTAATAAAATATCTTTGGTATTAATTTTTTTATTTTTTTTTTTTTTTTTTTTGTTACAGTTGAGAACGAAACACGCTGTTACGGTGAACTTGGATGCTTAAACATAACAAGAGAATGGTATCATTTAATACACCGACCATTTAATGTGTTTCCATTGCCTCGTGGTGTTATAAATACACGTTTCCTGTTGTACACTGAAAAAAATCCTACCGAAGGCCAACTGTTAGTCGCAGAGGATAAAGAAGGCATCTCCGAAA
Organism: Nephrotoma flavescens; assembly: GCA_932526605.1. Taxonomy (NCBI): domain Eukaryota; kingdom Metazoa; phylum Arthropoda; class Insecta; order Diptera; family Tipulidae; genus Nephrotoma; species Nephrotoma flavescens. The sequence continues at coordinate 264,688,049 of OW052222.1, read as the reverse complement.
GTAATTTTAATTCAGAATGGAAAACAAAATTTATTATTCATGGCTTCATAGATACACCACTATCGAATTGGGTAACAGAGATGCGTGACGAATTAATCGCTCGTAAAGGATTAAATGTGATATTAGTGGATTGGGCGGGAGGTTCTCTACCACTTTATACGCAAGCAACATCTAATACTCGACTTGTTGGACTAGAAATTGCCTATCTTATAAAACGATTACAAGAGGATCATGGTTTACGGCCTGAAGATGTGCATCTTATTGGACACTCGCTTGGAGCACATACGGCGGGATATGCAGGTGAACGCGTTCCAGGGATTGGTAGAATAACAGGGCTTGATCCAGCTGAACCATATTTTCAAGGAATGGGACCTTCCGTTCGATTAGATCCAGGTGATGCGCAATTTGTCGATGTTATACATACGGATGGCCGAAGCTTCTTTTTACTAGAAATTCCTGGGTACGGAATGTCACAATCGTGCGGACATATTGACTTTTATCCAAATAATGGTAAAGAACAACCTGGTTGTGCACTTTCACAAGAAGGTGGTGCATTAATTCCATTAACATTAATCAAAGATGGAATTGAAGAAGCATCTCGAGTACTTCTGGCCTGTAATCACGTACGAGCAATTAAGCTTTTCATAGACAGTATAAATGGAAAGTGCCCCTATGTAGCACATCGCTGCCCGTCATATCAACATTTTCTAGCAGGTCGATGTTTCAAGTGCAATTCTGGAAATTGTGCTGTAATGGGATATCATGCAACAATGCCACTATTAACTTCGGGTAATTCATCTGAAAATGAAATATCAGATAATTTCTTACCCCAGTCGCCCTTACCAGGGAAATATTTTCTTGCCACCGGAAAGGAGTTGCCATATTGCCGTAAGTACTCTTCTATTTCAACCATTATTAATATAAAAGTTGCTAAATCGATTTTTATCTCTAGAACGCCATTATCGTTTTACAATTGAAATGGCAAAACCCCGAGTAGCCGAACAGTGGGTCCAAGGATACCTCATGGCTGCACTATATTCGGATCGTGGGGCTGTGCGAAATATAGATCTAACTCCTAGAGGAACTGTGCGCTTAGAGCATGGTTCAACATACCAAGTTGTAGTCACAAATCCGTTTGACTTAGGCGATAAAGTGCGAAAAGTTGAACTAAATTGGTCACACGACATGAATGTTTTAGAACCAAGAACACTGTGCATTTTATGGTGTAACGATCATTTATATGTTAAATCAGTGACCGTTGAATTAATGCAGCTGCCAACAAGAGAGTAAGTATTCGAATGTGCCGTGTGCAAATAATGGTTTACTGAAAGAGATCGAATCAGGACTACTTAATTAGATTTTAGTTAGTGTACATACTTAACAAACGCTTTATCAAGTCTTTTACAGACTTTTACAGAATCTTTAAGGAGTAAAGTTATGTGCCGTGTGCTCTTAAGATAAGTATTTTAATACGTAATTTACATTCCACAGGAAACGAAATTCGGATACATCGAATAAGCTGTGTGCACCGAAAAAAGAATTTGCTGATATTGCCAATCGTGGATCGTCTGTATTCTATGACTGCAAAAGATAGCCGAATAGTAGAGATCTACTTCTAAGTTTAAGCTAATTATACATTGTAAATATGACTATGATTAACCGCAGCGATATTAGTCCCAAGCCCAGATTTACATGGAAAATGTTACTAATTTCCCTACAAATTTTTTTGATTATTTTTAATTAATTAGTTATTTAGTAATTATTAGAATTTTTGTTGTTTATATACATAAATGAAAGCGAGAAATGAACAATGTACGTTTTGTGATAATTTAATTAAATAAATTAAAATAATTTTTATAAAATTTTTTTATAAGACTTCTTTTATTATTAAATAGTATTTATATTTTAAAATGTATGTACTAATTAAAAAATAATTACAAGATTTTTTTTATACTTGTTTTAAATAAAGTTGAAAATAAAAATAAGTGTTTAATCTCATTTGTAATATGAACGATTTGTCACTCAGAAGCCAAAGTATAGCACGTGAGAAAACGCGAAATCTAATTGAATCGGTATTTGATTTGAGCCATATCTAAATCAATAATTTTCTTAAAACGTAATTGAATGAACATTTTACTACTTTTACTTACTTTTACTATTTCTGGTATACTAAAAAAATGGTGAAATTAGATAACTGTAGAGAATACCGCCACAACACAATTTCTATGTACAATGGGTCTTCTTATTAATCTCTTCTTATTAATTTGAAATATTATTACCCTCGAAAAACGCCTCGAGAAATTTTAGAAACAATAGATCATGTTTTCCGAAAGACGTCAGATCACACGTTTTATGTATAATAGTGCTACATTTTGACGCTGGTTGACACTACCATCACGAATTTGACCCTTCTTACAATATATGGAAGCATTAATTGACAGACTTTGAAACGATAAAATACTTACAATACACTCATGGAGAAAACTAACGCATATTTTTTTTGCATAAAAAAATTGCGCTGGCCGATTTCAGTGGAACTGGTATCAAATGATCCCAAATTTATATTTTTCTCAAAAGAGGCACAAATGTGACGTTATCGAACTATAGTGGCTATTTTTCATGCAAAATGTTAAAATGTGTCGAACTATTATTTTTGTTTAATTTTCAAAAACGGTTTATAAACATTAAAATTAGCCTTATTACAATTTAGATTGATTAATTTAGTAATGAGTATTTCTTCCATGACCTTACTACAGCTTCCATCCTTCTGGGCATACTAGGGTAGAATGCTTTGTATCATTTCTTGCTGAATGGGATTCCACTCACCTTACGCTGCAACACTATAAGCTCTGCTATCGAATCTGGTGCGGGATTTCTAGCTCTAATTCGGCGTTTTAGAATGACCCATAGGTGTTCGATCGGATTTCGATCTGGGCTCATTGGTAGCCACCTTAGTGCACGAATGCAGCAGATGTCTTCCCGTACCATTGCAACTACGTGTACTGCAGCGTTAACACAAAACTGACATAACCTATGAAGCCCACATATGGCAAAACGTGATCGCCAAGAATGTTGTGAACATACCAGTGTGCATTCATCATCAAACCAATCTCCTCCAGCTCGTACGGCCCTCCCAGCTGATTCCACCCCAAAACATTATTGAACCTCCACCAAATCTTACATTTTGCACTATGTCACATGGTGCATAGCGTTCTCCAACTCTTCTGTATACAAGATTACGTCCATCTGTATACAAGATTACGTCCACTAAGCAACTCATTTTTCAGTTTAGTAGCAGTACGAGTTCGATCTCGTAACGAATTAAATTTTAAAAATCGGTCGTTATGCCCGGTTGTGCACCTTTTACATCCTTGTCCGGGCTTTCTTTTAAATTCTCCGGTCTCTCCATATCGCTTAAGTATTCGTGAAACCGAAGAATGGTTCATTTTCCAAATTTTCGTGTGATTTGTACTTGAGTATAATCTTCTTGATACAATGTGACGACTTTAACCGCATCCAGCTCATGAAATGGTGCCATATTACAATGGATCTTATATTAGGTGTTTGCTTTAGAACACATTTACAAGAACTAGTGGTAGTGCATTTACAAATATGTAATTGATATGCAGTGGTACAAAAGCCGATAGTTGCATTGAATTTCAAACAACATGCACTCTTGATTAAGCATTTTTGAAAAATACCATACACTTGACTAAATAAAACAATACGCAATAGGCCGTATATGACTCGTTGTATGAATAAAAGTTCAAACTATTGCCGTCTTTTATCACTAACATGTATTTTCTGGCCATTTTCCAATACATGACAGCATAACCGAAATAATAATAATCTTTATGAGTATGTGACAGATATATGGGTCATAGGACGTCAATGCTTCTTTGCTTACTGTGTTAGTGACTGTTTCCACTGCAACGTTCCTATGCAAGTCGATATTACGTACGTACCAAGGACTAAGGAACATTAACATCCTCAGTACATTGTTTTGGAATCTTTGGCTGATGTTTAGGTTTCTCGGTTTAGGACAACCACCAGTTTATTATATATTGACAATTGGGAGTTCCTTCCCAAAAGCTAGTACATTTTTCTGTGTTTGAGTCTGGGTTATGTAATAATGTGCATATCCAAACTAAGAGAATTTCAAGTTACCCTAGTGTGGATATGCACAATGGGACATTATTTAGTACCACAGGCAATTGGTTCACTTTTCTGTGAGTGTAACCAACACGCACGTTTCGCACGCGCGGACGTAGCGATGTCCGTACGTTAATTATCTTGTTGCCCATTATCAACGGTTTTGTTTGTAGTGTCTTTTTACACTCATCGGGGTTTTCGTGACTTTTATCAGATTATTGAGATCCCTTTTTTTTGCCTGTATGCAGCAAACACAATTGGTGATTTGCGTTTTCTCGTTTATTTCTATGCAACATCCAGTCGATTTCCCTATTGGATTCGTCTGAGCCTAGATCAGCAACATAATATTAGGTTTCTGATGATCGTTTTCTATCTCTTGAACCCTTGCTTCTAAATTGTGTAACACTTTCTATAAAATTCATTCTTTCTGTTCTTTTCAGACACTGAGTGTTATGTATGAAGCGTTCTTTTTCTGTAACCAGTTCATCCTTCTCGAATATAATCATCGCTGTTTCTGATTTTTCATTCAGAGAAGTTTTCATACATTCAAAATAACATCTGCAATCCCGTATTAAATTATCTTTATTAAACAATTTTCTCCTTTTAAATAGGTACAAATTTCTTTATAAAATATATTTTTTTTTAATTTCAAGCAATTTTTTGCATATACCAAACGATGAAAAACGTTTATATCTACGTACGTTCACCCCATAAAATTATTTATGAAATATGTATAAGTAAAACATGAGTAAGGATCATTTTTCTTTTGGTATAAGAAGTATAAACTGATATTTTTTCACTGAAAACCATGACAACACAGTTTACTTTGATTCCAGTGAGGTAAGTCACACCATGAAAAATTTTAGTGGACTGACCTAAATGGTGACCTATTTTAGTCGACTTAGCAACCTTTTACAACGTAATAATTATAGGCCACATTTGGGTTGCATATCAAGATGTATGTGTGCCATCTATTGAATAATAGTAAAAGTATTACTTCCATTCTCACCGCAGTCAATATTTTACTCACAAATAATTCCAGTGACATTTTCGAAATTAAATTTATTCATTTTAATTGTTTAACTTTAACTAATTTAATAACTGTAAAGCTAAATTGTATGCCGATATGTTCATTTAACATCAATGATGCTACCAACATCTCTTTCTTAATATAAGAGCCCTTTGTTTAGTCGTTGCAGCCACCTTTTTCATCGACCTAAATTGTATCAGTCCACAGTCCACACAAAAAAATACCCAACATAATTTGGTTAACTAGCGTGTACGTATGTTACCTAACTAGTTAGGTCACATATAGTGTATGGTCGGTGGACTAAAGGTGATGATTTAAACTACTTGTGTAAAGTACATGGACTAAATATGATGATGTAACTACCTCACGGCCAGTTTACATCACTTGTTGACGAGAATAATTTTTTTTTGTTTAATATCACAAATGGAATGTATACCCAAACAAAATTGCCTTTACCGGTCACTTGAAAAAAATAATAAACAAAATTAAAGTATTATAATATTGAAGTAGATTTTATACAACAACTATAATACCAATATTTTTTTGATAGCTATTATACTGTTTAATAGCAACATAGTACTTGATAAAGTATTAAAGTATTTTAGTTTGAGTTTACACCAACATACTTTTTTGCTATGTCTAGTGGTGTAAACGGGGTATCAGTTATTTTTCACAAATATAATTAACCTTCGCATTATGTACCCGGGTAGATATCACAGTTTTTATTTTTCAATAACTCAACAAACTTTCTCGCGCTAAATAAATGATAAAAAATTATTATCAAGTTACACTCACCGAAGAATCCACACACAACGGACAATAAAACACATTGAAACCACCAAAAAATATATGAAGCTTTTACATGATACATACACATATAAAAAAATCTACCGGGGTAGATACTGTTCATGAGTAAAAATTTCCGTTCAAGCAAAGGTTAAACGACATATCGAATTTTAGTGTGGATTATTTCATTTTTAATGAACCGCGTTTTGTGTGTCAGTTGTTTAACTTTTTGATTTTCGGCATTATTTACTCTACATTTTCAACGATTTCTATTTGGTTTGTTGGGTTTGTTATTTTGTGGCATTCGTAAAATCGCTTCATCATCTGTCACAGAATTATAAAAGCAGTGTTGATTGTGGAAATAAAAAATTTAAAACATATTTATCTAATTTAATTAAAAATGGATGTAACAAAATTTGGATCACTTTGGCAACATGGACCGGTTCCCGGTGAATTTTATAATTATCCAACGGCTCACGTTGGTGGGCAGGACGTTTTAACAAAATATCAACATGATTCACAAAGAACTAGGTTAGATATTTTTTGTACAATGATTTAACTAAAAAATAAATTTAATTTTTATTTTAAAGTGGTCCAATAACCACGGGAACATCCGTTATTGGTATGGTACATAAGGATGGTGTTATAATTGCCGCAGATAATTTGGTTTCGTACGGTTCATTAGCTCGTTATCGCAACTGTGACAGAGTCTACAAGGTAAATGAAAAAATTATCTTGGGTTGCGGCGGGGACTATGCCGATTTTCAATATATTCGATCCGAAATCCAGCAAAAAACCATCCAAGATTTGGAGCTTAAAGATAACAATGATTTGAAACCCCGTGCATTGTACAACTGGATGACTACATTCTTGTACAAACGGCGTTGTGACATGAAACCACTTTATGTTGATTTACTTATCGGAGGAATTGACACTTTGGATGATAAACCTTTCTTGGGTCATGTCTCGATTCGTGGTAAGGCATACAGAGATGATGTGATTGCTACTGGATTTGGATCCCATTTGGCCTTACCTATTTTGCGTGATTTTCTGCAACAGAAAAATGAAGATACCGACAATATTTCTAAAGAGGAGGCACAAGATATGGTTAAAAAATGTATGGAAGTTTTGTATTATCGTGATTGTCGTGCGTATTCCCGTTACTCGGAGGGCTCGGTTGTTCGAGAAGGCAAGGACATTAAAGCATTGCCTCTAGAATCTAAAATAATCGAAGAAAATTGGAGCATGGCCAAATTAATTAAGGGATATAATTAAAAATTTAATTCATTTTACCTAATATGTTCTATTTTTATCATATTAAATAAACAATAATTAATTTCAAATTGACATTTTAATTTATATTAATATTTATTTAAGCTGGTTCTGTAACAACTAAACCGAAAACATTGAAAGCAGGAACATTCTTTTACATATTTAAAATAAGAGGGATACTTATCATGTAGAAGAATATTTTCACCACGTTATATACCACGCGTGAAAGCGCACACTAACACCCCGATTACGCTAGTCGTGTCGTTTGTCGTTTCAAGTGACTCTTTTAATATGAAACCATAGTCGCCTCCATTGCCAACATATCTAATATGTTTATTATCGTAGTCACTTCAAACGACAATCGGCATATTTTATGTTTTTTCTAGTCACTTAGAAATTTCACACGACTCGAAATGATAGTTTTTTATTGTTTTGTTCGTCTCAAGTCACTTATTGGCATAGCAACTGGCTAATTTTTCATACAAATAGACGATTTTTTTGTCACTTGAAGCGACAATCGACTCGACTAGCGTAATCGGGGTGTAAAATCACTCAAATGCCCGTAGAAGATCATAATGATTTAAGAAGCATGTGGACATTGTTTGTCTTTTGAGCCATAGAAACCTATTCCAGCGTTAGGGTGGGGTATTTTTCTCAACCGACGATTCTACCCCCTATTAGTCTTGCTTCCTCTTGCAGAAATTCTTAAATTAATCTGATATGTTGAAGAGTTCAAACAGGTCCGTCCGGATTCCATCTTTCAAGATTTTAAAAATCTCCATATTTTCGCATATTTTATCGTATTGGCGAACGGTGTATGTGGACGGCTAGCGATTTTATACACAGAGGACAAGTACAAGTCTATTATTTTAAACTTTATAATATAAAACTAACTATTTATTTTTGAAAAAAATGTTTAATAAAATATAATACCATAAAAAATATCGCAAAAATTCATATTTAGTAATACATACACTAAGTACTTAAAAGGAACTAAAACTAAGAGGAATTAAGATCCCTCAATGTACTACGAATTGCGGTAGGAGTATGTAATTTCGATAATCGTGATGGTGTCGCAATTTGTGATTTTTTTTTACCATTCGGTGTTGAAGCCGGTATGCATGATCTTCGATACTGCGATTGCGTTACAACTGCATTGCTTGCTAAATGAACCTGACGATCTGAACCAGCTGTGCCAATAATTTTTTCTGATCCTGCGGTTGACGCCCGCGCGTGCGGCTCCAATGCTTTGAGCGGTCCACCTGTTGATATAGTTTGCGTTTTGGTCCTCACTCGAAGTCGAGAACTAGATTCAGCTGCTGGCTTTATTAGTTTGCTGGGCGTAGCATATAAAGAACGTCGGGCCATATTGACCGATGGTGATCGATTTTCTTTTTTACTAGCACTTGCAGGATGCGATATTGACGCCCTGCCCTTATTTATAGGAGTTGTTTTCGGTGTTGAGATAAGAGCTCGGTGGCTAATACTTTCGCGCCCCGAAACATTAAGTGTTGATCGTTTTGATACAGGTGCCACTAGTGAAGTCTTTACTGATTCAGATACCTTTTGTGGTAGTTCGAATGTCTCCTGCCGTACTATTTTGGTTGAGTTATTTGAATTTTCCTCGGGAAGTTCTTTCCCCTCAAGCAGATCCATTAAATTTTTTAACACTATTTTAATTTTATCACAATTTTTGGTTATCTCGAATCTCTTAATAAAATCTTCTACAGATGATTCGAAATTATTTAAAAATGTCTTTTTCTCTTCAAACTCATTTGATTTTTTAATGTTTGCCAGAATTGTATTAATTTCCGATTTCGTATGTTGTTCACCGTTAACTCCTGCCTCATGGCATTGAGCATCCGGGGGCGAGCTAAGCAATTCATTATTTTCATGATCCTTTAAGAACGGAATTGTTAGAGTTTCAATGTCGGACACATCATCTAGTTCAACCCATTTTGGTATGGTAGAATTTAAATCTTCATTGTTCTCCACAACACTGACACACATAAGTTCATGTGTCTTCTTTGTAACACTCATCAAGGTATTTCTATCAAATGATGTAGGTGCACGGAGCTTTTCAAGTAAACTTCTACCTTGCGCTGCTTTCAACATATCAGAGTCCAAACTGAAGCGATCACGTTTTAACGAAGAGGGCGATGGACTAGCGCTGCTAGACTTGATCAGTTTGTGAGCCCTTTTCACACTTCCTGGAGTTAACAGGATCGGACTGTTACCACTACGATCGGCACTTCTATTCAATGAACTATTACTTACATTATGATTTTTGCTAGTCGACTCATAGCTACAATTCATATTAATTAGTAAATTATTCGTTTCTCTGCGATCAAATTTATTAATATTTTCGGCAACAATATCAAATGGATCCTCTAAATTCTCTGGGTTATGGGTTGCTATCCATTCACACTCATCAAATGGATTGTTGATTTGCGCTACAATTGGTGGCGCTTCACTTGGCACGTCGAATAGTAATAAATGCTCGTCCATTTCGTTTGATTATTCTGTTTAGGTTACGGTAATATTTTACTGTAATTAACTTGAAAACTTATTCGATGAAAAGGTAAACGAGTTTCAGATAAATTTTTGACGGATAATTTTAAAAAAGTGCGACAGGTAAACGAATTAGCGACTACTTCATATTGGTTATGATATTTGATCTACCTTTTCATTTGGTAATACAGTTACATTCTAGTACAATTGGTTTGCTGGGTTCAATATATTACACATGTATACTGAGAGCCGACTCTAGTTCGACTAGGTTATCTCAACTTTAAAAAATTGCACATTATACGAGTTGAGCCATAAAACAGACTACAAAAAAGAAACAAATTTCCGCTTTTTATATTTGTAAGTGCGTCAAGAGTTAATATTAAAAAAACTCAATTTCTGCTTTATTCGTGATTTATTTGTATCCTTTGGTCCATTTTAATATTAAATTAATTAATAATGTAAGATTTTAGTATTTTCAATTATCATTTACACATATTCGTTCGCAACCCGTCAACCTTATTTGAATCCTCCTTGTATTGGAACTTTGCAGTATACATTTCACCAATGAAAAATAAATGCATCCCTAAAACAAACATTTATAATCTGAAATATACTAATTAACATTTATTTTGACATGACGTTGTAAACAAAAATTCACAATGCTGCGTTTTAAATTTTTATTGTAAAGGCGATGCCACATTACAATTTCTACGAACGTTTTCTGAAAACGTTTTTTTGATTTTCGAATAAACCATTGCATATATTTTATTTAAATCAATGAGATATGTTGCAAAATAACTTTATTTATTAGCCAAAATAATAAATTTACAATTATTGAACAATTATAATTGAAAAAATAGTAATTTTTCTATTATGCCACTCCTAGAAACGTTTTTTTTCATTCCGGAAAATTTTTCAATTAAAATTGTTTAATAATTGTAAATTTATTATTTTGGCTAATAAATAAAGTTATTTTACATTATATCTCATTGATTTAAATAAAATATATGCAATAACTTAATCTAAAGTGAGAAAAACGTTTTCAGAAAACGTTCGTAGAAATTGTAATGTGGCATCGTATTAAGATTAAGCTTCTAATGGTTTCAGGGGTTTACAAAATAAAGGCCTTTTCGAATTTACCATTGAAATGGATAGCGCTCCCGATAGCGGCTCCCTATAAATAGGTAGAGCAAAATATTTGTATATCAATTTTTAACTAAAAAGTTGAATGAAAAATCTTAGTTTAGAGTTAAATAAATTAATTACATGCAAAACTAGCGAGCTAAATATAAGTTTTGACATAGAAAATTGGCTGCTCCGGATACATCTATCGGGCACTAATAAAAAAACACGGCATGTGTGTCTCAGGTCGATTTTTTCGACTAAATTATGGATTAAACTAAATTGCTAAGTAATTCACAATAAACATTCATAGGTGGCAGTAATATCAATAAAACAAGCTGTGTCTATTCGAAATACTAAATTGTCGACTTTTCGTGGATAAAGCAAATATTAAATTAAATTAAAATAATGGAAGATGATATGAAAGTTGCATTATTTGCAAATGTTGTTATAAACTACGAAATGTTTAAAAATAACAAAAAAGTGTTATGTAAAAATTTATACATTTGACAACTAAATTGAGAAGTTACCTCGTGAGGAGACTTTTCGTTTGTAACCTGGCGGCAAATAGCGTAAGGTCACCTCAAAAAGTTCAGGTCCTAATTTAACCGAAAAAATCGACCTGAGGCACACAACAAGACTATATTAGTTTTTGAATAAAAAACTAAAGCGAGAAACTCTATAATGGGTATTTATCAACAGGATTAGCAACATCGTATCCGACTATACCAATATTTGTTTTGCTTTTTATAATAATAACACAATAAAGAAAATGATTTTTAACAATAAACCTAGAATTGATCGCCTTTCAAAGTTTGGTGTTTATAGGATTAATTGCAATGATTGTAGTTTCTCCTGTATTGGACAGACTGGGCGCAGCTCTTTTGTAGTTAGAGCTAAAGAACATTTATATGGGGCGGTATGTTGTACCATCGCTTCGAATCGAAAAAATCGGACCAAAAAAGTGAAAGTTGTATCATTTTCGACTTTTATCGTTTTTAATCTTGCAATACTTTTTCAAGAATGAAATGTCCCAAGTATTTTTACTTTCAATTTTCCTGGCGATATTCGTACTTAAGTACTAAACTTAGTCTAGTATTTTTCTAAGTTTGAGTTGCAATTTATTAAAATAAAACGTATGAAACGTGTCGCGATTATACGAAACTGAACGAAACTCAATAAAGGAGAATTGTATACATGTATGTGTGAACAGAAAAGACAAAAAACAAAATGGCGGGAGCGAGGTTGTGCATCCCAAGTATAACAAAACGAAAGTAAAAATTGAGCATAGTATTTTCCTTCGTTTTCATCCAAAATTAACGAAAGTTAAACTTCACATTATAATGATAGTGTTTGTAGCGTATATGTATACTGTGTTGTTACTACTGTATACTGTGTTACCGCAATTTTTCTTTCGTAGGAATGTGTATAGCGTGTAATGTACATGGTTTGTTTTTATTTTTCATGTTCACGACATGAGTTTGGTAATTTTATAAAATTTTGTTAAAAAAATTTAAAGATGTGCGTTAATTTAAATAAAATTACATCAAAATATATTTTATATCTATTCAAATATTGTTTTCATAAATTAATTAATTTCTAGTTCAGTTTTAAGTTTTTAGGTAGAAAACAAATGCGAAAATAATAAACTTGATGTGCAATAATCATAGTACCTATTTGGAAAATTATTTAAACTTTTAATATTACAATCAAAGAATAATTTCAAATTGTGTAATAATAAAAAATAATTAAAAAATTAACTAAAATATAATTTAGATTCGTATATAATATGTATATATGTATGTATATTTTTATACCGCAAATTTAATAAAATAAAAATATTCATTTTAAACCTAAATTTTTATTTTGCTCTCACAATTGGATGCCGCCATCTTTTTCTTCTAACATTTTCAAATATAGCATTTTACATTCATGCACAACCTCGCTCCCGCCATTTTGTTTTTTGTCTTTTCTGTTCACACATACATGTATACAATTCTCCTTTATTGAGTTTCGTTCAGTTTCGTATAATCGCGACATGTTTCATACGTTTTATTTTAATAAAATGCAACTCAAATTTAGAAAAATACTAGACTAAGTTTAGTACTTAAGTACGAATATCGCCAGGAAAATTGAAAGTAAAAATACTTGGGATGAATGTAAAATGCTATATTTGAAAATGTTAGAAGAAAAAGATGGCGGCATCCAAATGTGAGAGCAAAATAAAAATTTAGGTTTAAAATGAATATTTTTATTTTATTAAATTTGCGGTATAAAAATATACATACATATATACATATTATATACGAATCTAAATTATATTTTAGTTAATTTTTTAATTATTTTTTATTATTACACAATTTGAAATTATTCTTTGATTGTAATATTAAAAGTTTAAATAATTTTCCAAATAGGTACTATGATTATTGCACATCAAGTTTATTATTTTCGCATTTGTTTTCTACCTAAAAACTTAAAACTGAACTAGAAATTAATTAATTTATGAAAACAATATTTGAATAGATATAAAATATATTTTGATGTAATTTTATTTAAATTAACGCACATCTTTAAATTTTTTTAACAAAATTTTATAAAATTACCAAACTCATGTCGTGAACATGAAAAATAAAAACAAACCATGTACATTACACGCTATACACATTCCTACGAAAGAAAAATTGCGGTAACACAGTATACAGTAGTAACAACACAGTATACATATACGCTACAAACACTATCATTATAATGTGAAGTTTAACTTTCGTTAATTTTGGATGAAAACGAAGGAAAATACTATGCTCAATTTTTACTTTCGTTTTGTTATACTTGGGGTCGGCTACATTTATTATTACTTGGGTTTTAAATAATGAAACTTTATCATTTATCGCGATTCGAAAATGATATAACATACAGTCATTCAACTTTTTTCGAATTTCGATTCGAAGTGATAGTACAACATACCACCCCTAGGGCGGTATGTTGTACCATCACTTCGAATCGAAAAAAGTCGAATTCGAAAAAAGTCGAATCGATAAAGTGAAAGTTGTATCATTTTTGCTTTTCGACAATGATACAACATACCGCATTCGAGTTTTTTTGTAATTTCGATTCGAAGTGATGGTCGATTCGATTAATGGTACAACATATATACCGCCCCTGGTTAAATCAATCAACTTTCCATAATCATTTAACTTTATAAAATCATACAGCTAGCTTAAACAATTTAGACATATTACACATTCAACCCAAAAGCAGACGTTTTTAGCAGACTATACGTTGGGTAATTAAATGTATTTCAATATACCTTGAATTTTGTTACTTAGCCGATGACTATTCGCTTTCCTGCTATCAACAAACAGCAGATGGTTGGGACGATCAATAGAGAAATTTGTATTTCCTATTTTTGTCTCCCCATCTTTTGTTCTTAATAGCTAAAACTAACAGAATAATTTTTGAAAAAAACGCTTATTGTCCTCAAGTTATTTTTCCACAACAATTTCTTCTGTTAAATTTAATAGTGTGTACATGACATAGGAAGTTAAGATAGGAAAAAATACCATACTATCACGCAAAATCTATTAAAACAACAACAAAGTTAGAAATATTTCGCCTAGTAGGCGGGGCATAAAGCATTTAATGTAATTTGATTGGTTTTGAGTTCGGAAGCGATTATGGACCTATTTATTTTCGATGTCATTAACGCAGAATTAATTTGTTTTATAGCCATACCTCGCTCGGTTAAAAATTAAACAAATACATAATTTCAAAAGTGGTTTGGTTCTTATAAATGATGCCAAAAGGAACAGATAGAAATAAATTTTGACAAAATCACTTAAATGATATTAAGTGGTATGTTGAATTGCCACAGATATTATGTAGATATGGTCATTAAATGACCACTTTTAATACTAACTTATTTTATTGTGTGAGTATACCCTGAAAATAGCGATTTTGCAGATATTCATCAAATTCAATCTGTTGAGTGTTGATTTCAATTTTGTTAACACATTTAATTGAAACGTACTGTATTACCTTACTGATGCCTGCCGCACCACATTTAAATTTCTTTAAATAAAGCAAAAAAATAATTATAACAATATTGTATTTATTAAAATATACATTTAAAAAGATTTTTCTCAAAAATTTGATTTGTTCAGAAGGAAATAGAAAAACAAATCTGCAAAATGATTATGATTTATACACCACATAATGTTCAATTGATTGATTGTCTTGTGTGCACATTTTTTTAAATATTCTGAAACCATTTCTGTCAGGGGTGTTTAGTATATTTTTAGAGATACATATTTTATATTTGCTATTGAAAAAGAGTATAGACATTTTACGTAGATTAAATAAATTTTAAAACGTCTTCTAAAATTTGTAATCAATCGACCATTGAACATCTACGAGTACATGTGTAAAGAGATATGTATGTTTAACATTTTTCTTTTAATTGGGAGAGTAATTAAGTAAAACTTAATAAAATATATTATAACAATTATTTTAAAATATTGAGTATGGCTAAATTTATATCAAATATCTATAGCATCTAGATTAGGTGGTGCTGACATTGGACGATTCTCATCCGTAGTTAGTCGGTTTGTTTCATTTTGTTGAAATCGCTCATAAATTTTTGCGACAATTGATGATGGTGAGATATGCGGATTACCTATAAAAATATAAAATAAAAAATAAAATAAAATTAGTTTCTGCATATAGTTACATAAACTAAAAGGCGAATTTACGAAAATTTCTATTACAATTGTTGTTTAGAAAATCAAAGCTCAAACACACATGCTCAGCATATCGAAACTATTATAAACTTGGAAAAACTTATTGGCTTCACACTAAATACTTACGTTTAAAAAATCTTAAATGATTTATGTACTAGCTTTTGGCAAGGATAAAATAAAAAGTTTTTTACAGGAATGTATAAGATTCACTAAAATAAGTTTAAAAAGCATAAGCATGCAAAATTAAAACTAGTAAAGAAATTGTTAGACCATTTTAAACCTACATATACATAAATAACAACATCAAAAAGGAAGTAACTAATATCTATTAGTTTGCACTTGAAAATGGTTCAAGTTCTGCGCAAAACCGAAACATCATTCTTCATACTTGAATAGAATTTTTAATTTTAGAGCCAAATCGTCTTCATTTGTTTTGTTTTAGTAACTTGATGTCGCACTCTAGAGAGCGGGTCAATAATTTTAAAGATGCCGAAACCATAACTTATTTGATTATCATAACTTAATATAAATGAACACGTTCAACGGGCGCGATAAATCGTACAAAATTGTTTAGAAAATGTTTAAAACTACCTAAAAGAACGTCATTCTGGACAAATTGGTTACTGGTGCATAAGAAATATACCACAATGAAGAAGACACGCTTCCAGATCAAAAGAAGTTTCCCGTTTATAAGTACTTAAGGACCTTCATCAATCTGATACATACTAAGATTTACTTCATCACGGAAGAAATTGGTGGCTCTGGCTCAATTTTCAGTCCTTTATTGCTTTCAAAATTGGTAACGGATCAACTGATTTCGACTATATTATAAAAAAATTCGATATTCAAAAATCAACACTCCGCAGCGACTAATTGGAGAATACTTTGGCAATGTACTTTCAAAATAGGTTACGCCAAAATACTGTTCATCAACATGACCACAAGTTAGTCGGCCAACCGAACAAAAACAAACAATGTTTCATTTTTTTATTAATCAGCGATCTTCGAAATTCTGCAGGACTAAAATTAACATGTTTTGTGGAACTAAGTAGCTCATTTTCACAGACCACATAGAGATTAAAATGATGACGAAAATTGTCGATCGGGGTATAGTTCACAAGCGCTTTATAAATACGTACATCGGTTTTCCACAATGACATCTACAAATTTCTATTTAATAGAAATTTATCGTTACGTTACTACTAGTAGGAAAATGGCACCTTGAAAAACTTTAGCTACTAAGATGGTATATTTATATTTGGAAATATATTTAATAGTCTCTTTACTTTTTACTACTACCCTCCCCCTTCTCAAAAAAAAAAAATAACGACAAAATAAGAAATGTCACCAATATACACATAATCGTCACCTATATTTTATCGACTTCCGATAAAATACCCTGAATTTATGATCGCCCTGTAGATTGTGCAGGATCTTAGAAATCCTGGTGATTTAGAAGGCTTAATCACACGCAAGGGGGAGAGTAACGACAAAAACTTGCTCAAAAGACTCATTGTCTTAAAAGTGGAGACCTATACTATAAGTTGCTTCACAATACAGATGGAGAAGGCAATTTTGGCGCTTTTTTCTTTATTGGGCCACAGGTAAACAAAACTATTTATAGGATTTCTAAACACTTAATAATCGATAACCTGTCGTTAATTTGTGTAAATGTATGTGCCCGTTGATGTTAGTAAATAACAGTACAGAAGCCATTTTACCACACTTTGGGCAGTCTGTGGTGATTCAGCCTTGAATGACTTAATTTATGTGACGAAAACACTAAATTTACTTCAAATTAAGAAAATACAAACTGCCAATTTCGATCAACATCGTTCAGAGCAATGAGCCAATTTTCACCAGCAAAGCGCCAAATCCGAGCGGAAAGCATCCAATTGAACTACGATACGAGCGAAGCAATGTGGTCAATTTGCTAAGCCGCGTAAAAAGCAAAATTGCGAAATTTGATCAGCAGGACCTGCAATTCGATCAGATTATGCAAACCCAAAAGCTTCAAATACAAAAGCGACACGAGAAATAAAGAACCTTAAAGAAGTTGATGGTCAAGGAGATTGAAAAGAATAGGAAGTAGAGACATGCGTAGAAGTTCATTTCCACACAAGATTCGGAAGGGCCACCGATTATTACGGAATGCTATTTCCGGAGGATCTAGAGGAATTTTAACGCATCCAATATTCGGTCGCAGGACCCCATTTAAGAAGAGTAGCAGCTCAAAGCGCTTATTTCGGGTCTTCGAGCAAATGCTGCTGATGTATGATGAACGAACGCAATCATCAGTGCTGTCGGGGATGAACATATAAAACTAAATTTGAGAGGCTAATTCATGAATGAAGTATTGGCGTTGGCTTCAGAATATGCCGCAGCCACAGCAAGTTTAGCTACTGGTTTAATAAAGTTATGTAAGCTTAATTCCGAATCAAGCATGAGAATTGTGGCGATTAAGTGTAGAACCGGACGACTGGTAGAGACAGCGGATGCAAGAAATAACCAGCGACGAATTGACCTTAGTATATATACGAGTGAGCACAGCTCTAAAATAGGCCCAGCCGACGATTCCAGTATATTTTTTGAAAGTGAGTTCGGCAGTGAAGCTGATCGCTAAAAAGAGAGCGATCCAGAAGGCCGCGAGGAAGAGACGCGGTGCAGTTGAGATGGAGGGGTGCTGGAATGTGACGCAGCATTAGTGTGTTTCGCCAAGTGCCTACGGCAAATAGCGTAAAAAGTAGCAATTGTAAACGATAATACTGAATTAACAATGGCGTTAATAATCAGGGGAATGGCTGACAAGAAGTGTTCACGAATTCAATTACATACATAAAAGTGATATGCAATTGCGATATCCGACTTCGACGGATACAAAAAATGGAATAATCTCGAACAGCGTTGCAGAATAATAAAAGCGCGAACTGTTGAAAGTCAACAGTGAACAGTATACGTTTAACAATGATACAAAACAGCTAATTTGTGAAAGTACTATAAACGGTGTAAATAAATAAAGTTTGGAACTTTACGCTGAACATTATTAGTTTCGAATGACGGAAAAAGTATTAACGGAAAAAGGCCGAAGCATCAAATTATAAAACAGCGTGATAAGCACCTCTGTGTCAATACTGTTTGTAGCAAACGACACACGGCATGAACAATTTTATGGGACTTTTATTCTAGGTCATACAGAAACTGAAATGAAATCGTGCACATGGGGAGGACAGCATTAATTTGAGACTCTAGATATTCAGAGGGGCAGGAGAGTCTTTATGAAAGTGGATTTTCGACTTCTTCAGACAGTTTTTTTAAAATAATTTCCAGTTTTGATTCTAGGACCATGTTATTAAAATTTAATCAAGGACTGAAAATGAACCACTAAAATTAGTAAAGAGTCAACGAGATCTTTGTGATGTACGGATGTAAAATTTGGATGCGGGGATGAGTACGAAAGATGGTTTCTGGTAATCAAGAGACAAGATCGGATTCCAAAACCGTATTTCATAAACGCGCCAAATTTATTAAACGATTCTCAAACTTACTGTTAACTAAGCTGTAGTTCATGGAAACGTTCAACACCAATTTGGAATTAAGGAAAACCTAATTTCAATTCCAAGAAACTAATTCCAAACTGATTCATGGAAACATGGTAATTTAATTCAATGTGAAGTGGATTAGAAAACCTACCCAAGTAAATAAATTAGTGAACATCTATTTTTCGGATATAATTGAAGTTTAGACTAAAAAGTAACCATTTTTATTATTCCATAAAACTGTCATAATACACAAATGAGTAAATGATTAGATGTAGTATATCCTTTTTCCTGCCTCCCATCACAATTGTGTGAGCAACGCAAAAGAATCGTGTCAAAAATTTATTTTTGTATATATTTTGAACCAACATACACATTTGTGCATACCACTTAATTCGTTTTCGTCCGAAAAACAACACTAACTATAATAATAGTAAAATAATTAATATGTTGTCAAAAACAAATAATTAATACATATGTTTCAAAAATAATTCCTATTTAACTAAGATCCGTTAAAATTCGGAAGACATTTGGATGGGTTGGACTTAAATACAAGCACAAACAATTTTTCTGTTTCTTTGTTGATGGCCGGTTTTCTACAGCACTCAATTTTAGATTTTGCCGCTTAACTCTATTTAGATATTTTAAAGAACCCACTCAACATGCTCATCGTTTGCAACCATTTCGTAACTTATAGCCCTAAACGACTACGGTTGGGCACTACTGCTTTGTACAAAGTACATTTTATTAACGGTACTATATTGGTAGATTGAAATTCGCAAAATGATGAACCGTACAGGTTCATAATTATTGATCACTTGTTGTATACTTGATATGTCTCACACTAGTCTTTGTGCATCAACAGACATTATACGCGTCATTTGAAAATCAAATGTTGCTTCTCATAAATTAGTCATTTGTCAACTAACATACCATCAAAAAACGTCAAAAACTAGCTCTTTTCTTTTTTATGCACATTTAGAGGGAAAAGGGGTAAGAAATAGATGTTTGTAAAAAAAATAATCCACATTACAAGAAAAATAAAAAATCTCATAATTTGCATTGTTGACTAATTCAAAATTTTTACTTTTGGGTTTTCAATTGTAATGGTGTATTGTGATTGTTCCTTATATTGGTCTATTTTCAGTACATTCGAAAATATAAATATTCGTATACACGAAAAGTTAGTTGTTAAAATAGAATATAGATCGAAAATGTGAAAGAATTGAATTTCGTACGCTACGCAGTAATTCGCTAGAAGTACAATTACATGGTATTGTTCTATATATATATAGACAATCTTTCAATGTAAATATACAGTCCAGCCATAAAAGGGCATGGTATTTAAACTACAAAATAACCAATCATACAACCCACAATAAAATATATATCGCAAAATCAATGTATTACTTAGACAAAGATTAATCTGTTAAGTACCAAAAATTATATAAATGTAATTAAAACTATGTAATTTATGTTTGGCAATAAATAAAATAAAAAGTAAAAAGTAAAAGTGTAAATATACAACAACAGTCGTCGTGACCTGACGAGAAGACTGATTTTTTCAAATCAATAATCTCATCTGTGCGAAACTGATTGTTGATTCTTACAAATTTGTCATCTAGCTATAAGTCAAATTCAAAATTTATTTTTTTTGTCAAGATCCCAACCCATAAAATTATTTTCGAAACAGGTACTCTAGTGGTCCATAGGATAACTTTCCGTGCCATAATTGTATTCCTATTCTAAAGGTGGATCCACATTTACAAAAATTTGTTCTGGGGGGTGTATGCATTACGAGTACGACTTACGAGTTTAGACTCAAACTAAATTTGGCAAATTATCAATGAAAACAAGAAAAAAATAAATAGTACGACTTTGGCTCGTATTTATAAATGTGTACGACTAAAACAACAACAAAAAGTCGTAATTACGACAACTCAAAATGCTTTAAATAAAAAGGCCTTTTGACGTCATTTGTCGTAATTCGTAACTCGTAATGCATACATAATAACCCCCTGAACGCGTTCGGCGAAAACATTTTCGCCGCAAAATAATTAGCAAGTGTGGACGTGTGTGGCGCACGAAAACGACATAAAAATGTATAGCACATTCAACGCACACGATCTAGCACTAGTAGGTATATACATTTGCGGCGAAAATATGTTTGCTAAATGCGTTCGGCACAAATTATTGTAAATGTGAACCCACCTTTGAATCCACAAAAATTTAAAATAATACCCCATTTACATGCGACCAACATTTTTCTTCTGCAAATTTTTGTAGTAAATAAGAAGCATCTGATATATAAAAATGTTTAATGTTCGAGAAAGAAAGAAATATATATAGTAATGCCATAATTTTTTATAGCATTATTGTTAATTAATTCAAATGCGAAATTTACATTTTTATCTATGGCGTCTGTTTTTATTATGAATCCTCAACATTTATAAATACGAAAAAAAAATCTTGTTAATTTTAAAAATTTTGCCATAAAAATACTCGGATCTAATATATTTTTTGGCAACATTTATTATTATGGCAACATTTTATAATGGTTTATAGGCTTAAAAATCGGTGTAGTAGCTTAAAAATATGCAAAATTTTGTTGGGGTATATTTCTTTTCTTGTCTCTCATGTGCAAAACGTCAATGTTATATCTCTTTCATTTTGCAGAAGAAAAATGTTGGTCGCATGTAAATGGGGTTTAAAAGACCTAAGCCAACTAAGTCAAATAATAACGATTTTCAAACCAGGTAAAACAGCAAAGCATAAAAAGTCATATAAACCGAAATCATTTCTTGCCGTTATTTCAAAAATATTTGAAAAGGTTCTGGTCAAGAGGCCAATAATAGAAGAACGATGTTTGACTCCACACACCAATTCATGAATAACCGAGGTTATTGAAGATACATTTCCTAATAAAAAAGGTATACCAAGACTTAACTGCATCGAGTCTTTTCAAAACAGTTTTTCAAAATTAAAAAATCATCAGCAGCAGTGTAGTTTGTAAAATGATAATAGCTCAGTTACGATTGTAAAATAACTATGATCTCTTATTTTGAATATCGTTCGGGATCATAAATAAGCAAGCATAATTTGACCTATGGAATTAATAGTTTAGTTTACAAACTTGTATTTAGTTCAACGACTTCATTTAATCATTACGATCACCACACACAAAAATACTATTACCACACATAAAACTAGGGCAAAGTTCATCGAGACTTTTAAATCGATAACAAACAACCGCAATAAATGCGATAATAAAATTAAGACGAAATTTGATCAAATCAGATTTTTATTTTATACGCTTGTTACTTCTTTCGAAGTGTACGTGTACTACGTAAATATTGTCATTACATCTTCTTATGGTATGTGGAAAAACAGGAATCGAGTTTAATTTATAAATATTTGCTAATTATCCAAAATGTTACGATTCAAATAATAAAGTTATTAAAATATCATTAAAAAACAACTAAGGCTTGAAAAATAAGAAATAACGCTGGAATAAAACATCAATGCTCATGCCAAAATGTTAATAATTTTCTTACGTGTTCTTACTTTTAATATGAAGTAGGAAGAAAACATCTTAAATCAGTTTAATACAGACAAGTACATACATATTACTGTATTACATATATGTACATAATTTATGAGGGAAGAATGTAAATAATTTTCAATATAGGATTTGAGGTTCAATAATTTATTATGATCATGATGATTATGATTTTTTTATGTTTTCGCTGATTTGATTATTATTTTGATGAAATCTTGATGGTACACGTTGATAGGTATCAAAATCTAAAAGATGATCATGGTAATAATACAGTTTTTTTTTTAAATATATCCAATTTATTGTTTGTAGGCATTCCGGAAGAAAATTGGAAAATTTATTATATTTACTTATATTTTTTGATTTGAAAAATATTGATTTTATACTAAATTACAAAAGCATTACGCCTCTTACCTACTAGACCTCTATAACCAAGAACACTATTTTCATACACGTGAGATGCCAATTTTTGCTGCCTGACAAATGCTTCGGTATCGATTCCCTTTAGTTGTGATGGCTTAAGAAATCTGAAAATAATAAAAACACAAATATTATTGGTAAGTATTGATTTTTTTGAGTAACGATAAAGTTTTTCCTGTTATCGTCATAACACCAGCCTTTTTTACAACACAAAATGAATACATAATTAAGTTTTTCTTTTGTTTTATTTTCAAGTTATTTCGAGAATTTTCGTTGACTTATTTTTTCAAAGTTTTTTCCCATTTTCTTTTTATTTAATTTTATTTAGGGTTGTAATTGTAAGAAAGCTTATCAGGATAAAACTACATATTGCATAAATTTCAAGGGGTAGCAGTATCATCACTAGACACAAAAAACTGGATTTTTGGGGTGAATTACAAAAATCTTATGAATTGAACTGACTTTACTTTAAAACGTTTTCGGAAGGACTACTATCGTAAGTCTTCAAGGAAGGCATCAGATGTAGCACTTTGTCTTTGGAATATAATGGCCATCACTACTGATTAATTACAAGATCAAATTGCTATGAAAATTTTAATGTTTTGTCCTGTTTTGACACGAAATGCCTATTTGTTTTCACCACGGCCATTTGTTAACGGCCGAAATGGCTATTTGTTTACAGTCGTACCTATAGCGACGAGATAAAGAGAGTTTTGACCAACATGTAGCTATGACCTACAAAAAATAATAGAATATTTCAATAGAATATTTCAGATTCAATTTTATTGTAAATGTCAGTCCTCATCATGGTATTTATCTACTCTAAATAATAGGTGGTTCCTTAATATATTTTAAACGGGATCGATAGGAAATCCCGCTTTTATTTTATCTACATATTTGCCAGAACTAAGCCGTTAAGCCCTTTCAAATTTAATTTGTAGAATTGGATTGATATTATAATTTACGTAGCATTGCTATAATGGGGGAGAATTATTTTTTGCTGCAATTTTCGAACTTTGGAAATAACTCAATACAAAGTTAAAATTTAATAAATATAAGTGGATTTGTGATTTCGAGTGTTTTTAATAATTTATAACTTAATCTTAATCTTATAATGATTAAATTGAATATTTTCAACTTAAAATTAAAACTGAGGGCGAGGAATTTTTATCAAAAAAAATCGTTGTAAAAAGAATTCGGGCAGCAACTTGCAAAAAAAATTATCGAAAGAGAAAATTGTTCACGCTAGTATCAAATATTTGTGCTAGACAATATTTATCACACAATTCGGACACAGTCTAAGTAAAAAAAAACTTTCATATTTATCACTTTAACCAAAGGGGTTTGGTAATTATATATAATAACCGGTTAAAATGATAAATTAAAGGAAAACCATTGGTATTTCACAAATTTACCAAACGCACTGGAGATCATATATAATAACCAGTAATTATACATATATAATCACCGGATTAGACACTTTGACCGTAACATATATACTACTCACAACCATTGCCAAATTGCTAGCTAGTGCAGTTCATTATCAAATTAGAACCACACCTTATACGCGGGAAAACTAGACTTCGGACAGTATTGGAAGATTTTCTAGTAACATTACTGTTTCCATAAGTTGCCAGCAAATCTGATTTTATTAAAAAATTAAATAAATAATTCCATTTTTTGCACAAAATAGTCACTATAAAACTAAACAGGCAAAACTCTGTATTTGAAGAAATACAGAGAAAATCTAATTGCTAAAGGGTGTCTCTACAAATTTAAATTTGCCGCCATTTTGTTAATACGAGTTCTACGGTGATTTTTTTTTGATATTTGTCACGTACAGACTACGCAATTTTAGAATATGGAGAAGTATTCAAACCAACAACGTTTAATTATTGTAAAACCACATTACAAAAACGGTGAAAGTTTTGCGAAAACAGTTCGTCAATTACGTCAAGTTTTCGGTCGCAATAATGCGCCAAATTGACAGTGAGGCGTTTAGTTTAATTACAAAATTTGAGATCAAATTTACGCTGATGGATCAGAAGATCATTGTTCGTCGTCGTCCTTGTCGGTCACTCGAAAATATAGCCACAGTAAAGGAATCTGTGGCCGAGAAACCAGAAACTTCCATTCGGAATCGTGGTTAAGAATGAAACATTTCCAGAAGCACTATGCAGTATGCAACGAATTTTGGTAAAAGATCTGCATTTGCACGCGTACAAGGTTCAATTGGTGCAAGAAATCAAGCCAAGGGACCATGCGCAGCGCCGTGAATTTGCTGATTGGGTGTTGGAACATCATCAAATTAATGCGGATTTTTCGGAGAAAATCATTTTTTCAGATGCGGCTTATTTTCAACTCGACGGATACGTAAATAAGCAAAACTGTCAGATTTGGGGTGCTGAAAATCCTCGTGTGATACTCAAACAACCAATGCATCCACCGCAAGTAACTGTTTGGTGTGCGTTTTGGGCTGGCGGAGTAATTGAGCCGTATTTCTTTGAAAATGCGGCTGAAAATGAGCTAACTGTCGTTAGGCGCGGAGTAAAAACTAACATAGAAAGGCACAGTGCATCAAAATGATACATATTTTAAGATGCCTTGTATTACCTAAATATATATATTTTTTTTCTTTTTGCTTCTCGTTGTTATTTATTTTAAGATATATTTAGAGGCAAGTAAACCTTTTTATTTACTGTTTTTTAATTACAAAGTTTAGAATAGCCGCGCCTAACGGAAGGTTAATGGAGTGAGGTATCGCGAAATGTTAACGGAGTTTTTGTGCCCGAATTAGATGTAATTGATGTGGAGGACATGTTTTTCCAACAAGACGGTGCGTCCTGCCACACAGCACGTGAAACAATGGTGTTACCGCAGACTAATTCTTCAGACCGTGTCATTTCTCGATTTGGCGAACAACATTGGCCACCAAGATCGTGCGATCTAGCACCGATGGACTTTTTTCTTTGGGGCTGTGTGAAGGAAAAGGTATAAGCCTGAAATAGTTGAACATCTTAAAGACGAAATACGGCACGTTATTGGTGAAATACTGCTACATTTATGCGAAAATGTTATTCAAAATTTCAACAAAAGAAAAACCCTGTGGCAGAGGTTTCGTGGTGGCCATTTCCCTGATGTTGTATTTCACGTTTAATCGGAACTATTTTTGTTTATGTTGAAATAAAAATGTTTGCTTAATTCCAAAAACAAATGTGTTTTTCTTTAAAATTAAATCCGGCGCCCTTGTTGGGACATCCTTTATATGACTATTGACCCATAGATGGCGACTATTATAACAAATCCATATTTTTTAGAACGTACCAACCTCCACTTCCAACAATGAAAATTTCGTTTTATTTCGACCATTATTCATTGAGTTACGGTTGTTTTTGAGTTACGGCTGCTCTTTACCTTTTGGAAACGGTGGTAAAAATAATCTCTTGTGTTAGTTAAACATAAGCCTTTTTTTTTGTTAGCGCCGAATAGATTTATTCGGAGCACCTAATTTTCTATGTCAAAACTTATATTTGGCGCGCTATTTTTGCATGTAATTAATTTATTATTTATTAATTTATCTATACTAAGATTTTTCATTCAACTTTTTAGTTAAAAACCGCTATATACAAATATTTTTTTCTACCTATTTATCGAGAGCCGCTATCGGGAGCGCTATCCATTTCAATCGGAAATTTGAAAAGGCCTTTATTTTGTAAAGCTCTGAAACCATTATAAACTTAATTTTACAATAAAAAATTTAAAACGCAGCAAAATGAATTCTTGTTTATAACGTCATTTCAAAATAAATGTGAATTAGTATATTTCAGGTGATAAATGTTTGTTTTATGGATGCATTTATTTTTAATTTTTTTTTGGTATAGCGACACTAGTGAATAATAGCTGCAGTTTCAGTAGAAATTTCCCATTCGGCTCCGTATAGTGCTCGAATAATAAAATACGACTATAGTTTTTTGATGAAAAGTAGCTGTCAAATAAAGGATTGGTTTGATAAAGCCAAAAAAGATACACCCGAAAGAAATTTGGGTCAAACGCGGAAGCCACAGCAGAAAGAAAAGCCTTTACTGAAGATTTGGACAAATTATTCTATTTTTTAATTATAGAAAAATCGATTACAATCGGTGATGTTAATAAAACACAACTAAGACCCTCTGATGGAGTGCAGGATTCAGCGCCGACCTACCGTCCATGTCAATGTACAGGTTGACATGGAGCTTGCAATGTGCAGGTGGAATACTGTAGTTGTGTGAGTAGGTGAATAGGGGAATGGGTTGGGTTAATGATGTGGCGTGAATGCGTGGTATCACAATGGGTCAAAAATGGCCTAAGTGTCAAACCACTGAAACCTAATCTATCGAAATGAATAAACGCAGCAATAGTCTCTTTCACTATTGAAAAAGCCTATTGCTGCGTTCATTCCAGTCTATTCCGTCTAAACCATAACTGTTTTGAAACTAAATATCTACGACTAAAAAAGCAAAGATATAACAGCGCGAGCGAAAGATCGAGATGGACGTAGGACCATCGTGAAGGTGGCTATATTATTTGTATGTGATGGAAAGAAAATCTGAACTTTTATGAGAACGAGACCTTTTAGGGTGTTTAATAATTTCGGTAAATCTATATGAAATAACGGTAGCAGCAATTTTTGATGGGTGATTTAATGAGCACATGTTTTGAAAATTTAAAAAAGTCGAAAATATTGAATATCGTGCTGTGATTTTTAAATTCGATCTTGCGTTTCGATATTATCGGATGGTACGAGTACAGTAATTTCGAACCGCAAAATCGCGTTCAATATTTTCAATTTAATTTTCAAACCAGATGTGTTCACTAAATCACTCACATAAATTAAATGAAACAATTGATTAACATAAAATTCTTTTTATGTCGGTAGACTAAATAGACGAATAAAAAAATTCCAAGTTTGAGCCTAAGGCTAAAAATTTAAACATCGAAGATGGAGCTTGATATTTTGCTTAATTAAGCCTAAATAAAAAAGCTTAAGCCTACTGATTTGTTTTGGACTAGAGTACTTGTATTTATATATAGACCTAAAAATAGAAAATAAAAGTTTGAGCCAACCACTAATTGATATCGACCGTAGGTGAGAAATAGGTGCATAGAGAGGGCACTTTATTTTTTTGTTTTTTTATTTTTATTTGTATGTATATTACGCTCACTAATTGATATCGTTCGTAGAAGAGAAATAGGTGCATAGAGAGAGCACAAAACAAAATTGGTGCACCAGCGTGTTTTGGTTTTCTCGTATTTGCTTTATTTTTTTGTTTTTTTTATTTCGTTGCATATTCTTGGGAAAAAATTTCGTTGCATTTTTCTATATAATTGTCGCCCTCGTTAGATTAGTAAGTAGAGTGCTTGCTCTGTTAACAGGGGGTCCCGGGTTCGATTCCTGGTGATGGTGACCAGTAAAAGAAAAGTTGCGACTGTTTTTAACGTGCCATAATTTATTTATATATGTTCCTCCATTTTCAAATTTTCAGATTTACAGCCTTAGTAGTTACGCCTTTGTCCTTAATATATTTTAAAAAGAATTCGACCCTAAAAACATCTTCAATGTTAAAACAAAATCAAAAATTTCTATTACCGTTATTTCATGTAGATTGGTCGAACTTATTGAACACCTCTCGTAAATTAACGAAGATTGGAAATATTTCCTACATTTTTTTGTTTTTCCCCCTACTCTTTACTAAGGATATGATGGTTAACATTTTAGGGAACTTAATCGACCCAAATCCCATTTTATTGCTATAGAATATGAAACCACGACAAATGGGGTACCTTGCATGCACTGTTATTATTCTGGTGATACTCAACACAAACATTCTTTATATAAACCATCGCTTTGAATCCCAAACTCGACTATAGTGCGTAATGTAAAGCAGTAAAGTATTGAAACGAGCTATTTCATTTATTGACTAGACTCAATATTTCAATAAATTAAATTTCAACCACTCTTATACACGACACAATCATGCATGTGCAATCGGGTGATTGTGCCCTATTAGACAGAGCAAATTACACATACACGGCGCAGTTTTGAATGTAAAAACAAGAAAATATCAAAAAAATTGAAAATCACACATTCAGCATTAAGATCCCCAAACGTTTATCCAGTTGCTAGAATTTTGAATGTCCATATCCACTACTTTTTTATACCATTCTTATTTCTTTTTTTTTCTTTTTTTTTCGTACTGCTAGGTCCAATGCTAAATCGCAACGCAAGCTTCTTCATACATATTTTAAAACAGATGAATCTGCAAAATGCATGTATCGTGAGTGGAAAAATCATGATTGTGCAATTGCAAACGATTGCGCATGCATGATTGTGTCGTGTAAAGAACTGTAATTTTCTGTTTTGGCAACTACTGCTACTTTATCCAACGATACAATCATCCATCATCAATACAATTTCCACGTCCATTCTATTTGATTTTATAGTCCCAAATGGACAATAAATGCTTAATTGAAGGATATCTGTATGAACATAAAATGAAAAAGGTGAAAAACTATAAATTTCCAGCATTGTGATGGAAAAATGACAGTTGCGCAGAAATAATAGCAAACACACACTCTGGAGTTAGGTTACCTTAGTTACATTATATCGAAGCCAAAATTTGGGATACCACATCAACCGTACAAAAAACATTGATCAAAGTCAAACGTGTGATTTATTTATGTAGAAGAAAATTCAATTAAGGTTTTATTCGCTAGAAATGTTTTGGGTGTAGCGATACCGGCGTGTGCGATTTGGTATCACTTCACGAGAATTTTTGTTCATAATAAAAACTTTATCTTCTATAAAATCGTTAATTTAAATAAAACAAAATATGTATGTACTATAAAAATCTAATAAACGTAAAATTAAACATGAAACTTTCCGCCATAAAATAAAACCTTTTATTGTACATACGTATACGATAATTAGAAATATATTTATAATAGAAACCATGTGTTCCCGCACTCGCGGATCATTAAATACGAGATTTGATTAAAAAAAAATAATCAAAATTAAATTTCAATATACAAAAATCTTAACCGTGTAATTAAAATGCAATATCTAGACGTATGTTACATGAAATACAGCAAGAACATTTTATCTCTACTCTGATTACGTAAAAGTCTCGAGAAAAATTAGGAAAATATTTGCTTTGATTATTATGTACCGGAGATCAAAGTGAGTCTACCGCTATGTTTAAATTAAAAATTTCTTTTTAAACATAATTAAATACTTTGTTTTATTTGTAAAATTGACACATAATATTGTGCTGAAAGGAATATTTATTAAGCAAAATTTTGGTTTTGACAGCCTTTGTGTTAAAGTTGCCGAGTATGTGAGAAACTTTCCGAGATACGTTAGCAATTGCTGATATGGCATAATCTGTGAGTTAAATAGTATAGCTAATCCCCCTCCAAAGAGGATATATTGTTAAGCAGTAGAGATCATATTGTGAATAGTTTGTCTGCCCAGTCAGATGTTGATAATTGCCCAGTTGTTGTTAAATCAATAATTTGGTGTAAGTAATATGCTGGATAAGATAAGAAATCGCAAATTTCCCAGCAGAGAATAAGATGTAATAATACTGGTTGTAAAAGGCAGCCCCACAAAGAAAAATTTCTGTTGTTATTTTAAACCCAGCGGAATTATTTAATCAATTTTTTAGCCTGATTTTTGTACAAAAAAATATTAGAACGGAATCTTAAGGGAATTTTAAAAAATTAAATGTCAGGCAGAAGAATTAAATGTCAGGGCTACTAACTAATTGTCACCATTATTGGTTATGAAATAGCGGAGTTCTATAAAGCATTCCAACTAACATTTCATTTTCCACTGTAATGATAAAATATGAGGGGTTACAAAAGAGAAAATAGGTTGTTGGCAAGTGGTTTATAAAGGGAAATTTTGTTAAGTAAAAGTTTGAACGTTTTTCATCGATGGAATTAAAATTGTAAACCATACAACTTTACTATTTTCGCCATTATAGCTCTAACTCAGAAAGTATTGGATGCATGGGTTTGATTCTCTCAGATTAGATCTACGACTGGATGTTTTTAACGTGTTATATATTGTAATGCGCTTCTCTAATATCTCAATTGTGTTAAATATTTAAATGATTGTATTGTAATCTGGGATTTAAAAAATGTCTTGTAAATCATGAGGGTTGAGACTTAATAACATTTGGGATTAAAAATTCTGTATTTAAACTATAACACAGCGAAGAAGTTTCATTCTTCGATAAACATGTTCTAAGAAGAAAGAGAGAACTTCATTATAACATTTTACAGTTATACTCACGAGATTTAACAGTGGCTATTTTCGATCTATTTACAATTTAGTTTTTTAAATTTGTTCCCATTAAAATTATTACTCTCGCGGTATTGAGAATAAAATGAAACTTGAGGTGGTAGTATCAATATATGCATGCGGTAGTATACTATTCGTGTACGGGAGGTATGAAGCGGTGTCCCATGAAACTTCACTGGAATCAATTATTTTGACGTGTTCAATAGATCCGTTCTGGGACGGCGCTATATCGCACATTTAAAAGCGTGTTATAAGATTTCGATGATAAAAAGTGTAGAAAGAAGAATTTATCTTTCTTGCATACAAAGCGTTTTCAAGATAGTCCTGAGCTAAAAAAGTTGAACAGTGTTGAAATTCTGAAATTTGTGTAAAGTAATAAAGTGTTGTTTATAATCTTCAATTCAACATCCAGTACAAACCAGAATTCGTTGTCGGAGATTTTAACTAATGCAGATTGTGATTGACACTTTTGAGTGAAACTAATTTAGCTCAAATTTCGAACAAAATACCAAGATAGTGTAATTTCATTGTGTATGCTGTATTGTTAATACGCTTGATACAGCATACACAATGAAATTATATTGCATAACCCATGCATTTATGGCGAAATTTTTTCCTATGTTTCGTTACTCTTTATAACATTACATACTCTTTGTTGAAAGGTAGCATTGTTTTATCAAACTTTTTTAGTAAGGACAATGAAATCTGACTTTTATCATATCGCAACAACTGCACGTTGAGAAATGGCCAACAATTCGATTCATGACATCGATTGAATTATCGATGAAACTTTGAATTTGAATATACGACACTTACGATCTCATCCCATGTACATAAAGTAGTATTTGAATGCACATAAATTAAATAAGATTCGGTATAATAAATCACCTAATGAACAACGGAAAATATCCAATAAAAAGTGAATTTCTATTTCAATTAACTACCTAATCTAATTAACACCACAGACAACAAAATAAAATCCACAAAAATTTCTAAAAACTTTGTAAATGAAAAACTCACCGTTTTGGTATTTTACTAAGTACATCCTCCGTTTCGACGGGTCCAAATCCCAAATTAATTAAAATCGCCTCAGGATCCGGTTTCCTGGATTCCAATAAACTTTCGACACTCGAACAATGGCTCGAATCCGATTGCGTTGAATTATCACGAATCAATTGGTTTTTTATACTTTTATCCGAAAACGTAAAATGCTTCCGTACGGCATCGTGATCAACAGATTTACTTGTATTATGCATTAATTGCAGCAACAAACTGTTATTACCATCGTCACTAAACGTTGATTGATTTATATTTGAATCGGACGCCGGTAGTAATTTTGTATTGAATTCATTTTGTGCTATAGCTTGCTGTTTATCGTTCCCGACGACATCATTTAATGTCATAAGAAAATCATTGTCGGAATTTGTATGCTCGTAAAATTTAAGGTCACTCGTGCTCAGCTCGGTATCATCGTGTCGCGTTTCACTAAAACTTCGCCCAATTGTGCTCAGATTCATTTTACGCTTATTAAAAAATTTATTTTTATTTTTAATTAATAGTAAATCGGCCGAGGTGTTTATCAAAAACTTATCATTATCAGTATCGTTATCATGCAAAATTAATTTATTATTAGTATTGATATTATCACCGGTGGCAGGAGCATCTGTTTTATTATCAATATTCAATTGAGCTTGTGACATAACTATATTATCGAGATTTTTATCATTACAACTAGGACTATCTGTTACTACTACACTATTATCACTATTATTATTTTTACTATTCGGCGACTGTTTATTCTTCGAAGATTGCAGAATTTTTCCATACTTTTTCTTATTATTCTCGTAAAATTCATTTAATTTGATTTTTCCTAAATTATTTAAATTTTTTAATTTATCACGTAAATTTTTATCATTACTATTATCACTAATATTATTATTATTATTATTACTATTATTTAAATTATCACATTCAATTTTATCATTTTGTTCATTTTCATCGGTAGCCTCCTTATTCGATAGTGATGACACGGCATAGCTAAAATCACTATTATCATTATCATCCCCGATGCTTAGTCCCCCGGTTGTCAGGTGTCCTGGTACATTACCAACCTCATCCTCTTCACCGATTACTTCATCTAATTTTATTATACTTATTCGAGACTCTTTTTCGCTACAGTATGATGTCGATGGCACTGATGTCGATGTTGATGGTGTCGCCATAGTATTAGTCCTAAAATCTGAATTATCGTGCTGTATCTCTTGTTCACTTTCGTCATTTTGGCCACTTATTGTTATTGAATCAACCCATTTTTGTACAGCATTTGGACTTTTACGTTTCATTTCCGATACAATATTTGATACGAAATGACGAACATTTGTTCTTACTAGATGTTTTTAGAGATAAATGAAATAAACAAAAATTTAATCCATTAATAAGTTTATTTGTTTAGTGTGTGTATGAATATAAATTCGTTTGAGACAAAACTAAATACTAAATTATTTTTTGTGACATCTAAGAAATTATTTATTTCTAAAGCTATACATTGTGTGTAGGTAGGTAT
The DNA here is from genome assembly GCA_932526605.1 of Nephrotoma flavescens. Classification (NCBI taxonomy): domain Eukaryota; kingdom Metazoa; phylum Arthropoda; class Insecta; order Diptera; family Tipulidae; genus Nephrotoma; species Nephrotoma flavescens. Next base: position 264,654,021 of record OW052222.1, on the reverse strand, counting down.
ATGTATCTATACGTAACCCGTTTTATTGTATTTGATTAAAATGGAGGATAGATTTGCTGGATACAAGATTGTTAAGCTAGAGAAGGGTTGCGCATTGAAAATAGATTTGATTGACTTAAATGCAATTTTTATTTACAGATTACGACAAAGTACAGAGAATGTGACATTAAAAATTGAGTGCAGATTATTGTGTATTACAAGAGATTTGATGCATTATAAAGTAAATGTATACAGAGGTAAAACATGTAAATAAATTTTTTTCAAACAATCAATTTTAAACGTGCTCATTTTGTATTTAATTGCAACCAATATAAAAAAAAAATCTGTAACCCAACCAATAAAATATTTTTCCATAATTAATCTCAATTTTAAAGTAAACTACTTTCTCTCCTTGTACAAATGATGCCCTACAAACATATTCTTTCGGTTTACAGAAAAATAATTCGCAGAAACTAACTCATTCGAGAAAATGTATCTAAATCTATAGAAAATACGGAAATTTTTATCAGACATACTCCTCACTTTTTAAATATTTTGTGGCGTGTTTTTTCTAGAAAAAAATTTTCTGAAGGTTGTTCTTCTGCCAATTGTCTTTCTGTAAATTGTTTTTCTGGAATTATTGGCGAATTAATAAAACTACGATGCGTAAACGAGCTTCGTTTAGTAGAAATGTTCGTATTATTTGGGAAACAATTTTAACTATGTAAAATTAAGTTATTAGTACCAACAATAAATTCTGCAAAATTACCAACAATAAATTCTGCAATGCAAAATTTCGATCTGTCTCGTTTGCCGCAGAAGTTCATCGTTTAGAATCTTGTTTGGCCAGAAGCACTTTATCAACCAACTAAGATGTTCCCATACGGTTACCCAAATTTATACTAATTCAAGCAATCGTTATTTGATGTTGATGATGAATTTGTCTCTGTGACGCAGAAAAAGTAATTTAGCATTTCTAGCAGTAAAGCTAATCAAATAAAAAACCTCTTAACGAGGTAAATGTTCGAGTGACGAAAGCCGAATTCAATTCTCAAAATTTCTGATATCAAATTTGTGCCGAAAAAAACAATTGCATTCGATTTGTCAACGATTTTTCGGAATGTTAATGCATTCAGCGCGTTGTTGTTGAACATTCCGAAAAACCGTTGGCAATCGTTATTCTTGACAGCTAGAAAGCAAGATGTAAACAAACGCGCCGATTGCACTAACATTCCGAAAAATCGTTGACAAATCGAATGCAATTGTTTTTTTCGGCACAAATTTGATATCAGAAATTTTGTGAATTGAATTCGGCTTTCGTCACTCAAACATTTACCTCGTTAAGAGGTTTTTTATTTGATATCAATGATTTTGGCACGGCAAATTGAAGATGAATTGAATTGCGATTCGTTTTATTGTTGTCAGTCAAAACAGTTCATACACACACTCGATAGCACACAAGTGGCCGCTACGTGTTAGTGTGCCTTAAGTCATATTCATACGACGGATAAAATCCGGGATAATTCAACAATTTTTTTGCATGTTTCTTGCATGGGAGGAGTGGTAAGATCTATTTTTTTAAAGAAACCATCATAAAGATTAAAAAGGTATCGATTTTATGCAAGGAGATTGTTCAATGTTTTTGGTGATTTTTTCGATCACATCAATTTGTCAGTTTTTTCATTTTTTTTGTTATGAAAAAAGAGTCACTGGTAAAAATTCTCTTAGCAATGATAATAATATGATGTATTTATATTTGTTTCATTGTAATACGTGGATTCACTATCATTATGAACCGCAACGGACCGATATTAGGGTGCATTTGAGCCAAAAAATGAAATTTTGCAAAAAATTAAGGTGGCTTTTAAGTTATGGAGGTCAATATCTAAAATATACGAGTTTTCTGGGACAAACGGTTGATGTCATATTGTAGGTGAGATTTGTGGCTAATAATCCTGAAAATATGAACCAAAAGTCTTGGGCTCATTTTTTAGCAATTTGGCCGAATGTGGCCGGCCGATTTCGCATTTTTCAGTTTTTTGGCCAAAATGACCCTCCAACCTAATTTTTTGAATTCTTTTTTTTGCTATTTGATAGCTGGCGTCAATACCTTTCCAACGATATGCATATGTCTATTATATGTCGAATAGATTCAGCACTGTGGGCGTGGCAAAATGGCCAAAAATGGCCGTTCAGAGGCCGGCCGCGGCCAACATGGCGGCCAAATCAAAAAGTTGTAGAACAAAAGTTGCTTAGTTTTTTAAGAACTACAACCCCTGAAAATTTGAGACCAAATAAAAGAGGTACGGACAAACAAACATATATACCAAAGCAAGATTATATGGTGACGTCATAGAAAAATTTAAAATTGTCATAACTTTGGTCAAAATCATCCATTTTGGACGTTTGAGGTGTCGTTGAATTGGTATTGACGTCTACAATCATAATTTGCCAGTTAGAAAATAATTGGGGCAGTTATACCCAAAAAACTGATTTTTTGGGGCAATTTTCGGAAGGTCATATCTCCACTCAATGTTGGTAGAAATTCATTTTTTATAATTTATTTAGGTTTATTTTTCAAGGCCTTTCCAATGGTATATAACATGATCCTGGCGGCCTTAAAGGGAAAAAGTTCGAAACTTGCTGTATAATATACTTAGTTCGACTTCCAGCACAGTAGGTGCTTTCGTCACTCGTTTGGACTACCGTCCAAAGTGATAACAAACCGCGAACTAACTATTCTCACCACAAGAATTCTGCGCGAGGGCCAGTCAGATCTAACTTTCCCAGTTTAAGATTAACACAACGCTTCCCTTCGGATGCCAGGTTAATAATGTTTATTGACAGTATGGTTTGGTGGGTTTACAAGAGTTGCTTAAATTACGTTTACCTGATATCGTTACATGACATCTCCCTTATTCTTTTTTTTTTAAATATTACATACATAGGATAACATTATTATTATCAAGTTAACAAACAAAATATGAATCCAATATCTTTTTAACTTATTTTTATTTGTTAATTGTAACGATAAGAAACTAACGAAAAATCGTATTATTCTGCTTATGTAAATTATAGATTCAATCTTGACACAGGCTTTATTACTCTTCCCAATCGTGTAATCATTTCTCCTTTACCACTGTCTTATCTAGGATTGCTATCATTTTTTTGGTGTAGCTTGTCTCATACTAGTATTTCGGTTGTGTGGAATGTCTGGGATGATTTCCGTTTTCGGTGTAATATGCGCCGTAGTCCTAGCCAAGTCATGTTTTGTTTCTACGGAAAATTTGCTCGTCATCTGTTTTTACAATTAGTAGCCTGTTTGCATTCTGACTTTATCGTTGATTTCTAATTCTGGTGCTTCTTTCGTTCCTATGTCAGTGTACGATTTTTTCTTCTTCCTTAAACGTCGTAAGTTTTCTGTTACATTTCCAATTGGTCTGGGCTTCAACAAATCTTTTTTGATCGTTAAGTTCTTTCGTGTGACTCTGCTTATCAACCTTTGATTTGGTGACTCCAACTCATTATATCTTGGTATATTTCTTAAATTCTGTAATAAATGTCCGTCTTATCTTTACTACATTTTCTTAGAAATGACTTTGCTGTCTGAACGGATCGTTTAGCTAGCCCGTTTGCCTTCGAAAATTATGCACTCGATGTTTCATGTGTAAATTCCCAGTCCTCGGCAAACTTCTTAAAATCGTGTGATGAGTATTGGGGACCGTTATCAATTTCTAGTACATCAGGTACTAGTGATACATCAGGTGTACATCAGGTGTTCCATGTGTGGCCTACGATTTCATTTTTTTTATTACTTCTTTGGATGTGGTAACATCTAGTTTTTCAAAGTCTATATGGCCTGAATAACTCTTGAGAGTCGAATGTAAATATATCTGTTGTAACTGTTTGCCACGGATATTCGGGGACTTGCTTGCTTATAATTGGTTGTTTTACATTCCTCCTTTGTGTATGTTGGCATTTTTGAACGTACTCAATCACATGGTTTGTTATAATTTTCAATAGAATAGTTGTCTTATACTTTTTAAGGTACTTGTAATTCCTATGTGACCCGTATGTGCAATCTTTAGTATCTTGGTTATTTGCACATTTGGCATTACTATTTTGCCGCCTTTGAAAATAATGCCTTCATATACAGCAAGTTCTCCCTTAAAATTACTAAAATGTTTAATATAATGCGGGATTTCATTTTTTTTTGTTGGGCCACCCTTTTATGATATATACGGCATTACTTGAATGAAACTTTTATCCGTATTCGTATCTTCTTTCATTTTAGTTTGTGCATCTTCTAACATAGGCAGGATTATTTGAATATCTACATCTTCTTCTTCATCATTGTCTAGTTCTGTTTTGCAATCTCTGCTTATTGCATAAGCGATTGATATTTCGGTAACTTTGTTGTATACAACTGTCGGTGCATATTGTAACACGTCGAATAATATTATCCGTAGCCTAGCCGGTGCATGCTGAATCATTTTTTAGAAATTGAAGCTAGATGCTGATCTGTCTCTATTTCCAACTTTTTAAGGCAAATTTTATGGCTATCGCTTCATTTTCAATTCACTTGTGTCGGCTGATAATTTCACGTCCGCTTAACATCAAAATATTTTAGAACTGGGGCTGATGATAATAGCTGTTTAAGTTTTTCGTATGCCTGTTGTTGATGATTATCCCACACGAACCACCACTAACATTCATTTTTATTAGCTCTGTTAATGGCGTTGTTTCAGATATGAGTTGGGAATGAATTTTGCTACGTACGTGACCATTCCAAGAAATCTCTGCATTTGTTTTGCGTTTCTTGGCGTCTCGATCTTTTCTATTGCTTTGATTTTTTCTTCATCCGGTGGTAACCCTTCCGATGATAACATGTGTCATAGGAATTTTAGTGATCTTTTGTTGAACAAACATGTGTCTTTATTTAATTTCAGTCCCACCGATGTTATTTTCTGTATAACTTCTTTTGTTCTAGATTTGAATTCTTCGCATGAATGAGAATGTCAACCATTGAACACTCTAATTTATTAAGTGACATTATTTTTTGGAACACTTCTGGAGCTGACGCTAAGCCAAACGGTTATCTTAAGCACGTGTAACAACCCTACGTTTTTGAAAATGCCAAGAATTCGTGTGTTCTTTCACTGAATTTGATTTGCCATAATCCACGTTTATAATCTAGCAGTGTAAAGAATTTCGATCCTTTCATTTTTCAAGCCCCCCTCCCCCCTAATATGAGATTAACACAACTTCCCTTTAGATGTTAGGTTAATAATGTTTATTGACATTGGTGGGTTTAGTTCGCTTAAATTACGTTTACATGATATCGTTACACCCAGAGAGAAAAAAATTGGAAAAGCACGTTTAGTTAGTTCTAATCTAGATTTTACTATACACAATATATAACTACTACTAGTTAGTTATAAACAACATAATCAAATTTACATAATTGAATAAATCGTTACTAAATAACTTTATGCCTCTTACTCAAGACACGAACTGTACAAAAAATACAAAATTAATTTAAATTTATAATAAAACACTTGTATTTAATTTATGTGCGGGATTTAACTATAGAAACATAGAAAAACATCGCGTGCGAAAATTAATTTTGTCGTTAATCTAGCAAATTAAATGAAAATCTATAGCGATCCCAGGCATGGATACAATTAATTATTTATGTTCCAATACAACAGTAATTTATATTCTTCGAACTGTGTGTAATGCATGTACCGATATATAATACATAGTGTACATACATGTGACAGAACCTATCTAAATTTTTTGTACAAATAATCGACACAGATCAATATTTTTCTATTAAAATTCAAGGCCAGGTTTACGCGGTTTATTAAATTTATTTGCGCGAAACACAAATCGATTGCCTAAAAATATTGCACAAATATTCTTATGAAGTGCATTTACATTCTTTTAAACAGCATCCAAGTGTCTCGTTACTATTTTTTAAAAAAATTGGTGACATAGATAGATAATGATAAAATGTGGAAAATACAAATTATTAAAAACTTCACACAAAACTTAAATCAATTAATAAAAGCTAATCAAACTAAACTGTGTGAATATAGTTATATGTTTTCATTCGCGCGCGCCTTATGATTTTATCAATAAACAAACATTTTATCGTATATTCTGTAATCTTAATATAAACATATACAGAAGACGCTAACCACCATTTTCGATTTCAACGACTAATTATGTTAATTGGCTTAACTCCAACCAAAGAATTTATAGCATTTATAAACCACTTTAATATACGGAGTTCTAAGTTGAAGAGAAAGTGTTTCTATTTTTATAATCATGATTATGTTTGGAAACAAGGAATTATTAAATTTTGTATGATCGTCCGAACCTGTTGTTATACATATTATATACTCAGTGTCAGACAAACGATCTGATAATAAGTTGAAGCAACATTTCTTATATACAAAATTAAAGTTCGGGCCTGATTAAAAAACATTCACGCTATAGTTACGACTATATTTCAATCTCGTTTACATAACGCTCGGAATACGATTTGAAAGTGTCGGGCGATCGCTTTTCCATTAACCATGAAAATGTAAACAGTAAACGATTGTGCAAATCATCACGAAATAGCGAGTAACGCACGTTTTCATTTGATTCAATTTACCAACTGGAAACCTTTAAGTCGATTAGTCAAATCGACCACCAACCACGCTACTAATTCTGTTACATATGAAAAATAATTTATCAAACATAAATTAAATTATATACGAGAAAAACATAACACATATTTTCCATAATTAATTTAAATAATTTTCGTTTCCGAGAATTTTGTGGCGCATAAATTTGGAACATAAAAAACATATTTGTTCAAAAATGGCAAAATTTATAATTTGTTTGTTTTAATATCGACGACAGAGAATACAGAGACAACGGGCACAAAATCTATTGACCGTTTCGTCATAAACGCGAGTATCGCTGTACACGATGATTGCGTCAATCAATTGGTATACGAATAATAAGAAACGGAATTGCGATGAAGACGATTAGTTTGATTTATTTGTATTTTTATACGGTATTTTTGTTGGCGGCTTACGACTAGATATGAAGAAATTTTAATCGCCAATCTACTGTTGAAACAAAATCAACGGTATTCGTCCACTAATCTTGAAAACGAGTATTTTTTCTCTTTTTTTTTTTTGTTTATATTGATTTTAAATATTAGATTTAGTTTATTTGTTTGTATTTTTTAAACTAGAGATAAAATAAAGTAAAATAAAACAATTTCATTATTTTCGCGGCGCACGTGGCGGGAAAAAGACCCGTCGGTTAAGTGTTATCTAAATAAATTGTTTGTTTGTTTATTAACTATGCAATCTGTTCTGGGACCGAAGCACTCCCAGCTCTTTCGCGGTTCCCATTTAACGTTCTACATTACTCAGTGGCCAAGTCGAGGACGTACGGCTATTGGCCCGATGTACGTAGAACCATCAGCAGCACATTGCATTGCTCCGTTCCCGCCCATAGTACTGACATGGAAGATGGGTCGGCCCATGAGTTCTGCACTCCGACAGGAGGTAATAGCTGTGTTCATTTTCATCACCCATCGTATAATCAGATGATGAAAAATCCCTTTTGAATCCTGCCTCTATCGGGATTCGAACCCGGTACCTCCCGATCCAAACGCCAAAGCTTCAACCACTGTGCCGTTTGCTCGGTAACTAAATAAATTCTGCTACAACTGTTTTTTCCAAAAATCACGGCTGGGTTTGTAATTTCGCACTATACCTATCATTTTTACCTATTGGGATCCAGAAAAAATGGCACGGTCAAGTCATATTATGAAATATCCGTAAGAATCGTGTGAAACAATGTGAAAGATTTCTGATTTCTATATTATAAAGAAATAGTTACATTTTACGTTGCAAATGCAAGGTTTAAATATTAGTAGTTGAATAGTGGTTTAGTCTAGAACAGAACCTTTGCATCAAGGGGAGAATTAAATTTGTTACCACACGGGCCATTAAGGCCTTAAAATAGGATATTGAATTAGAAGCGAGTTTAATCGATGTTGACAAGCATAAAGCCTTAATGCTTATATAAATTGGCCGTCAATGCACCTAACCAAAATTAGCAATATTTAGTCCTAGGTTTACATATACATACCTACATAATATTCCAATTAGAAATACTAATTAACCTGCCTCCAACGGACAATCAAGTCCAGCTTTCAAAGGGTCTGGCTCAACCTTTCATGCAATTGATGTTTTCAAATAGGACTGCAAATTATGTTCAGCTTATGGGTGGTTCATTGTACAAGGCACACTAGTGGTTTTGATATTTAAATTATTTCTAGTGTTTTTTGGTAAATTACTGGATTAGTATTGAAATAAAATAAATTACCGATAACTGGAAAATCAAATTTTCGGTAATTTAGATTCCCTCTCGAACAAGATATTGAGATGTGCCTGGTCTCTCAGTTATAACTTCTAGAGCACCTACTCTTGCTTGGAATCGGCGGCAGTTGGTGGAAGACAAGTCTCGGGAATTGTAGCCGAGCGTGGGTTGATAGTGTATTTGCATACATCATTTTACTCTTTACGGGATTTTAATTATATTTAAGGAAACCATGAAAGATATATTATGTACTATTATAATCGATCAGAATTGACCAAATTATTAGTATTGTAAAAAGGCACGTTGCCCAATGATTGAAATAGTATTTTTTAACAGAAATGCTTTTGGAACGGTACGTAAGTCGGCAATAATTGCTTAAAAATATAAAGATGAGTTTAGGAACAAGGAGCACTGACAGCGAGTTCATACGACGGATAAAAATCTCGGATTTTACTATCCCATCGTTTTAACCAATTACATCACGTAAATTATACAACGGGCACGCCTCTTTTCATATAAAAAAGTTGAAATTATTGAAAAAAAAATCTGGGATAGAAAAATCCGAGATTTTTATCCGTCGTATGAACTCGCAGTGAAACTTCACAAGTTAGCCAAAACTCTAATTATCTGTGCAAGAATTACTAAGCTCTGGACACCAAGCACCTTCTGTTTTCAAGCAACCTTACCTCAACAAAAGGCTATTTGAGGCGGAACTTCATAACAAAAATCGTGAGGCTTGCACTCCACCCAAACACCACAATTCCAGTGCTCCATCACGGCACTAAGGACAATGATAGTTCAAAACAACCAGAAGAAACACAAAGGACTATGACACAGTAAAAGGCGTCAACATACCAAATCAAAAAGTAGCATAACATCTCCATAACTACCACAATCTCGCTTAGAGATAAACTAACAAGTTTAAAATTTAAACGTTGGAAGAAAATATCACACGTGAGTGGAGCAGCCAAGAAATGCGCGGCATTCTTAAAACAATCAGAAAAATATCTTGATTGTGCCTTAGCGCATGGCCATATTAAAATCATGCACCGACCAATCAAAATAAATAGTAAATGATCCAAATCAGACTACCCCAGCCGTAAAACCCCATCTATAAATGAGAAAAATTCCTATATTTTCTTGACGACAGAAGTTCATATAAATGACTCAGGTTCAGGGGATTCCAACTATAAAGTAAATTTTTCGAGTCATTCTATGGCAAAAAATGCAAAAATTCAGAGTAGGCGAGAGGCCAAGATAGAACCAGAGTTAAACAAAAATCATCCCTATCAACTCTTACTCTCAATTTTGTTTTTCCTTCTTTTGTATATTCGTTCTTTCACTTGTGAGTAAAGAGTTACAACAAATTATATATTAAATACATACTCGCTATATAAAGACTTACCCTCGAAAATAAAACTAAACTTATTCTCAATCACACAATTTTTCAAATTTAAAAACTAACATTTATTTTTCTAATTTATTCTATAATTCATTTTCATTAAAAATAAAATGCATTTGATTTAATTATGTCCACCTCAATGCTCGAGCGAGACTGGGTTTTTATTTAATTTTATTTTACGTTAAAAAGTAAAATATATAAATCATGTGAGACAATAGAGTACGAATAGCAAAAATAAAAACTTTAAACAAAACACTCGGAGCAATAAGAGTATAAATTTGTTAGTTGGACGAGGATCGATCATAAGTGAAAGAGCGAATAGGAAGAGGTTATAGAGGATTAAGTCTTTTGAAATTTTATTAACTTACTCCTCTTGGAATGAATATATAAATTTAAAGAGCGAGTTTTGTATCACTGGATACAAACACAAACTCTATAAAGGCGCATTTTCTAAGGGTGCTTTCTTTAAAGGGAGGGAGCCCTGTAATTTTTGCCGCAGCTTACATGCATGAACGACCTCACTCGTCCAACAATGTACAAACAAATATGCGATAATTTTCGGGGTGACAGGATTTGCACAAATGTTGCGGGACATTCATTTAAACACCGTTAATGCAGATACTGACTCCACACAAGTGTTTAACACAATTTTCAACAATGGGCGGATCTTTGTAACAAACAATCGGTTTGAACGAATATCAAAACATCGTCGAAGGAACAAAATGGAAGCCATCAAAGAACGATTAAGAAATTGGAGTATAATTTAAAGGAACCTCATTTTAATCCAAGGTATGTCCTAAAGTACCGCGTCGAAATACTTCGTTTGGGTTAACTACGTCGCAAAGAGCTCTCTGCTGATGGCGTTTCTTTTGATGAAAACCAAAGGTTGTTTTTCGGTGTTGCAAATACTTCAACGAACTATCATTGATGCCGAAAAATGTCGACCAGCGGCAACTTTCGCAGCTGTTGTTTTTTTTTTAACTTTACCGCAGTAATTGGCATGCTTCTTAAAATAGCGGAAAATAAAATGTTACGCTACTCGCCACAAAGCGCAGCATTATCACAAAAAAAATGTCTAACCAGTGGATTCTTTTTTTTAATTTTGGGCTAATCCGTTTTATCCGTAGTTCTTCAATTATGATGCGATTTGTTTTGTAGAGCTAATGCGACAACTTCACCATCAATGGCAAGCAATCGTTGCTTGGTTTAGTACAAGGTGACCTATTGTAAAATGTAAAGAATCGACAGCATCCCTACCGGGCTTGCCGGTACGTCTCATCCAGTAGCAGCATGCTCTTCCCGCAGCCCTAAGGACCTGGTTAAAATTAAATGAACGAATCACACATTAATCCTTAAATTCAATAAACGAAAAATTATATGACACCAAAATCGATCCGGCCAAATCCTTTCAAGGCATGTAGCGCCAGCAAAAAAATTAGGGTAGGGATGTTGTAAAGAACGGATTATTGGAAAGTGAGCTTTGTGTTCCGTCTATACTATTTTAAGTTTTCAAAATTACCTGCATCGAGTTCGTTGATATATAAGAAATCAACCAAGTTGATTTGTTTCTTTTGTTTAAAACTAAGGTACAAATTTTAAAAAAATCTGCTGGTTATAAAATAACATCCGAAATTCTTTTTTGCGATAGTGTTCTCTTGTGGCGAATAGCGAAACCTTTTGTTTTCCACTGGTCAATTTCCGCTATCTTATACAGCATGTAATTGGGATCAATTTTAGCGATTTTGGCCAATTTGACGGTAAAAATTGTCCCGTCTGTGGAGAAAATCGTTTCTACGCGACGCGACCACGAAAACTAGATGTAACGTATTTTAATACGAACGCACCCTTCAACGTTTTTCATGATCTGTCAATGTCAAAACGTCAGACAAGGTTAAAATTTTTATCATGATCATGTTCACGAACGAGCATCGTTTAGATGGTCGCAACTTTAAGAGCGTCTACTCCAATTTTCAGTCGTAATAATCGCCCCATCTGAAGGCTGTGTGTGCTATAGTAAATAAATTCGAGTCAAAATATTCACTATTGGATGTTCCTGTACCAATGAATGGTACGACAACGTACCGGTTGAAGTACCGAAAATATCATAGTGCGTCAGTTCAAAATGAGTCAAATCAACGAATTCCACGCCATTCACAGGAATTGGGAATCTCTCAAACCACAGTGGCGGAAATTTTGTGTAAAGATCTTCACCCTTACAAGCCTCTTGATCATTTAAAGTGTCGAAACTTTTCCGATTGGGCTCTGTTAAAGTTTGAAGAAAACCTTGAATTTCATCAAAAATCATCTGCAGCGATGAATCTCAGTTTTGGCTTAATGGCATTATCAAGAAGCAAAATCAGCGTTATTGGACAGCAACTAACCCACACGTGCTTCAAGAGGCTCCATTACAACCACAAAAAGTGGCCGTGTGTTGTGTATTTCATGCCGGAGGTGTGATTGGACCATATTTTCTCGTCGATGAAAATGATCGTCATGCTATCATGCCACGTTGGACGACTATTTTTGGCCAGAATTGGATGGACTTGACATAAGTGATATGTGGTTCCAACAAGATAGAAGGGAAGTTAGGTAACCGTGTAATCTCGAGAAATGGTCCGACCGAACGGCCACCTCCCTCATGCGATTTGACGTCGTTGCATTTTTTTTTTTGGGGTTACGTTAAAGTCGTTGGTTTATGCAAACAAGCCAGCCAAATGTATTGGACAATTGGCTCCAAATAATCGATCGCTGCAAACGTGCTCGCGATGAACGAGATCGAATTCCATAATAAAATGTAACACGCGTGATGCAGCTGGAATAATTTTCAGCCCAACATCTCAATTGTTCTGGGTTTTATTTAAATACAAAATTGTTATGCCCTTATTGAAAATCCCTATAAAATTTCAAACAAAACTGAGATTCGCATAGAATGGATGTAGAATCCCAAAACCTAATTCAAATTATGATGATGATTTAGATTCGATATATAAAAGAATTGCAGAGGTTTTATTAAAATTTCAATGCCATTCGACAAATCGAATTTTATCGAAAGAATCGACCAAATTCCATTTAATAAGGCCATCTTCCAGATCCGAAATATATAGACGCGTTAAAATTCGAAATCAATAATACAACCCAAAAGTCATGTAAGAATTCGAATTCTGTAAAAATCTTTTAAACGGCCAAGAATGTGTACCGAGAAATATGAGAACAGTATTTGAACAAGGAAACTAAGGATTATGTCAAAATGTAAACAATTTAACTATATGTTATCCGATCATTTTAAAATTTTATTAGAATCTCTCGTATATCGGTATGATCGGAACTTCAGTTTCGACAACTTTCAACTCAATCAAAATATCGGTTTGACTAACGTACTGTGAAATGTTATAGGATAACTTTAAAAATCTTGTTACGTTATTGATTAGCACCAGTCAGAATATTTTGAAGCCTAAAAGTGAAATTTGAGAACATGACATAGCAATACCCAGCTATATATTAGAAAGAAAAAGTTAACCCCATGATTAACGAGAATAATAATGAATGTATAGGAAATAAAATTTTAACAAAGCTGGAATTTCCATGAAATGCGATGATTATTTGTTGTGAACCAGTTTGGGGATTTGGGATATCCGTATTCCAAATACAAAACTAACACCAAAAATATATTTCCATGTACATACTTTCGTATACAAAACATCTTTTTACATCAAGTAAATAAATTCGTATATAGATATTTGCTTCCATGTACATACAATGTGTATACAGAGGCATAAAAACACAACACACATTCTCAGAATTCTCCCGATGGCATTTTAAGCAAATAAAACGAAATACCAAAAAGCAATTCAATTTCACAAAACTTAATAACCATTTCAATAATAATATTTGTTTTGGTGATTATATTTATTTTGAACGATAATGCAAATCACCAAAATGGCCTTTATGCAAATCAATATTATAAATCACATTACAATTATTACATTATATCTTAATTTCTCTAATAGTATATTATATACTACCAACTAACTTATATAAGACACAGATTAAAATGCAATAAACATTTTATTATATCAGACAGACATTTTGTTTGCTGTTAGATTTCGAGATCATAAATTAATTATACTTGAGATTAATTTGTTCATTTTGAAAATATTTCTTTTTATAGAGTAAACATAAATATTTGATGTAGAATTTAAAACAATCTTTTGTGTTTGCCAAAAATCTAAATTAATAAGACTTCATTTCTAGCTTTTGAATGAAAATGTTTACAAATCGAATTAAAATTTTATGGTGGCCGTGTTAAATTGTGACAATTCGATTAACGAGAATTGTTGTTTGATTGCATATTTGAAACAGCACATCAAAGTGCAAATTACACACAAGTGATATGCATTATTTCATCTCATTAATTCATTAAGATGGATTTATTGCGGTTGAAGCTAGTAGTTAGTTTGTTGATCGTTTTCAATTTCGTTTCAGTATACATATTTAGAAAGTGTTTAGTTGTTTTTATATAATATGTATACAAGTACAACCTCGCATAAATTATTGACACACAAAAAACTTTGGTTTGGTTGGTAGAAAAATCGGCAAGGGTAAAATGGAGTTGGATGGTGTATCGAGTTTATGAAAGTTCTGTTTTTTAACAACATCGCGCACAACGTAAAACTCGCATAGCTGCTACCGAACATGTTTCGATTTTTTTTATACCCAAACAGAATGATGAATGATACTTTGAATTAATATATACAATACAGGTAGCTAGCATAAACAAATTATTTTTAAATGTATTTTAATTGATTGAATCGCAGCCGTCCTAAACCACTGGAATGAATTTTTTCTTAGCCAATTCCCATTTCCAGTTAAGTTTTAAATTGGTCTTAAGCCGGATTCAAAACCTAATTGTCATAGATATTCGCACATTATAAAATACTATCATCACTCAAAAGTGAAAGCTGCACCCTGCTCACGCTTGGTTGCAGAAAACTTTCCACATTTAAGAGGAAGGTCATGCGAATTTTAAAATTTAGCAGAAAATTTATGAAATTAGTTTTCATTGCTTTCGAATGGAAAATGTACTTCAAAACGCGATTTGCAATATGTAAGATCTCTTTGATGGTACAAAAGTGATAAATAGTATTAAAATACAACTACATTGGCAATATAAAATATGCGTTTGATCAGTAATGCCAATCAACCTCGAGTACGTCAGATTATTTTATGAACTGTAGATGGCAGTAATGTTCGTAAAAAGTTTTCAAGATTTAAAGGTTTAACAAAATGTTGAATGCATAATTTAATAATAAATTAATTCTTGCCAATGGCCTTGATTAATTCTTACCAATTGATATTGTTACAAATTTTACTCTGCATAAACATATTACTTGGTTTTGGTAGTTAAGGTATACCCGACCAACTGCTATCAGCCCTAACGTCACGAATTCGAACCCAGTTGCAGACTATAATTTTATTGATTCTTATTCTTAACATCACCGATGTTGCGGGATCAGTATTCCTCCAATACTGATTGGAAATTGGATTTTAGAATGGCATTCCAAGTGAAGGGGAATATGGAGATAACGAAAGCAATTGTAAAAGGCGGCGATAAACAACATGGAAAGTACTAGAATTAAGAACGGCGTTAATCATCAAGATAGGGGAATTGATGACGTATATATGGCAACTACATGAACGTGATTTACAAATGCAAAACGCATACATGCCAAACGCAATAATCGCTGAGTGATCTATTTGCAAAATCGTGTACATGGGTTCGTACATCGCAAGCCCGAAATTCGTAACAATATTATTGTTGTAAAACTACTCCTCAGTTGTATGATTAAGTACTCGAAAAGCGCTAATTTAGCGATCAAATTGATGCTCAACAATAGATCAAATCGAGCATCAATTTACCCAAATTTTCGTGTAAATGTGAACGAGTATCAATTGAATGTTATAATGAAAAAATAAGAACTCATACAGTATAGAAAACCGAAAATATTTTTTTTTATTTTCGTAATGCTTTCTCCAACTTTAGCATGCCATTTCACACAAGTTTCGTCGGTCGCTCAGTCTAAGTACAACTGGGTCAGTACTATTTTTTCCTCGCGATTAAAGTTTCACGAAGAAAGGATTATACAAAAAAATCAAATCATTTATTTGAGTAGACTGTCATCTGCAGCCAAAGATTGGAACCGTCGACATAAATTGACGTCATATAACAAAATTTTGGTGCACTGGTAGTGCATCTATTTCATATCCCTATATAATTTTTTTTCTGTTTTTTCCATAAAAATGGTAGAAAAAACGACAGGACTTTGTTTTTGTGATAACTGAGATCATAATCCATCTAAGATGACATCATAAAAAACGGGTTGGGTAGTCCTCCAAAAAATATTAAAATCATGATAAACATAGTTAGATATATATAGTTAGTTAATATCGAAACCTCTTCAAATATCCAATTCCATTATGCTCAGTCAATAAATAGTCCTATTCTGTCTTACTTGTCCGTATCTCATAACGTCCTCCAAAATTTTTTTTAAACTTCATCAACCCATAGCCAATAACATCATTGTCGGCCAATAAATGGCCTAGTTCCGCTCCAGTTGATTATATTCCAAAACTTTCTCGAAAAACGAGAAACCCCCCTTCCCAGTAGTACAAATCGGCGCACAAAGAGCGCATAAACAGCATATAATTTGAGCGCTCAATTTTTACTTCAAATTGATGCACCTAATTCCATGCTATTCGTATTGTTGTCGACTGAAAACTCGGCTTTGTTTCCCCTAAAAATTTATTTATCTCTCTTTAATTTCAATTTGAGTATAATATGTAACTGTTAACCGCTGGTTTACCAAAAATAATATTTTTTAATGTATTTTGTTGTATCAAAACCAAACACAATGATTGTGTTTGGCTTTCGTTGTGTAGCAAATGTGTATTGTTATTCAGATACAACTACACATTTTTTTAATTTTGTATACTTACTTTATATGTTATCCAGGTATTTCTATTTCCATCTGAAAAACATTTACAATCGTCATACGTATGCATTGAATACGTTTCAAATCAACGCACATCTATTACCTTCTGAAATTTGGAGACTGATAGAAATGAAATAACAATTTTTGAAATGAAATTGATAAACAAGAGATTAGGTGGGGGTAAAAATGCAGTTCATAGAAGAAACCGAAGTAAATTGATTTGTTTTCTCGCTTCGACGTGTGCAAACGTTTCCACCTATTTCATTCTGCTATCAGCGTTTGTTTGCTGGGTTACCACATATGTATATCAAATTCGTTTGAGACGGAAGAAAATGTGAAAAATGGACAAAGGTCAAGATATTAATTAGTTACCGAGTGCTACAAATCAATTTATTGTAACTAAAGTTTCCAATTACGGAGTTATTGGTTAAAATGCAACACTTAGGGTTTGACAATGGATCAAAACTTCATCTTGTCTGCATAATCACTAAAGCTCTAGTTAAGGAGTGTAAACATCAGCTTTAAGAATGTCAAGCTTACTCTTGTGTTAGCCAAGTAGAAATTAGATCCTGGTGGCACTTATTACTGGAAATGGTCGCTTCAATATTCATCTCAAGTGCGTGAGATTAACTTAAAATGACATTTAACAGTCTGAAATAGGAAAGTGATAATATTAAATAAATTGCCGCTCATCGCTTTGAAAAGAGTATAGTTCTTAACTCCTTTGAAATTATAAATATAAATTAATAGACAAACATGTGTCTGAGAAAGCTATTACAATTTGCATGAGTATATAGTAAGAACTAGTGTGTTTGAATAGAATCTTTGGGTATGGAAACAGTTTTGGTACCACCTACTTTAATAAATAAAATAATTCATTTAAAAAAATCGTATTTTCAGAACGTCAGACTATGACCATTCATCTGACGGTAAATCATTCTATTTTTCCACTTCACTTCGTCGAATTTCTTCATATGGTACTATTCAGATTACCTTAGGAATACAGAATTGGAGAAAGAATTTACATACCTTTTATCTAAAGTGAGTTAAATTTTTTGGCTATTTCTGCTGCGATGTCGGGATTACACGGGATATCAAAGAAGCAGCCTTTTTTTCGTCTCTTTCGCCGTTTACCTATGAAACCGGTTTCAATTTCGACTCATTTTTCAACAAAAAATTTTTCGGTGAAGCAGCACTAACACAAATAGAAATGAAACAAAAACAAGTTTAAGGCCATTTTTGAGATGTAGATTTTAGTTGAAATGAAAAGTCTATTGCGATTTATTGTGAAGCGTGAAGCAGTGCTTCTTTGACATCTCATGTGGGACAGGTGAATGGATATCAAAATGACAGTTCTTTTTATCTAGTCTTTATATATTTATTTTATTCAGTCTACTTATCGTAAAACGCCTCGGCTTCCTTTGCCCAATGCAACAACGCCAATTATTATTATAACTGGTGAATTATAACAACAAGCATTGGTTCGTACCATCAAGTGGTGGGTTTCGAGTTTTAATACCTGCATGTCAAAAATGTATGACCCAGATCACAGATAAGTATAGATAGATAATTAATTAGCAACAAGTTCTTGTCCGAAGATCGACAATCTCCAATGGCACACTTCCACCCAAAAAATAACAAAATTTGATATATTGTAATATTCGATCACACTGTTTTGCAGGATCTCTAAATAAACAATTTTGTTTTCATTTATGTAAAGAGCTTAAATTATCTGTAACGTATGCAACAAGGTACAAGTTGGCGATATTTCGTCTTGATGTGTAGTGTTAGCGGAAGAATAGATAATTTAATGGGTTTATAGTCGAACCAGACCCATTAAATTTTTTTTCTTTAAGTGTTGGTATAATCGGTTTAAAACTAGTTTTTACCCCCCGCAACAAAAAATGAGTGACACTATTAATAAATAAAAATTGTCTGCATTGATCTACTGAGGCGAAATTTGAATTGATAAGTAAGGCTAAAATGTGTCTTGTATATACATAAACATACAACAATGGTAACCCATAGCGCTACCGAAAAACCCATAAATCCACAAAATATTATCGACCGTAACCTGAATAGGCCGGTTAAAAATTGATTGGTTTAATCAAAGACATATTAATAATTAATGAATCCATTCATAACACAATCAAATTGTAAATATATTGTAATATAACACACAAACATGTTTTATTACAGCTCAATGCTATTTTCATTTTCATATTTCATAATAATAATTATTATGTGTTCATAACATAAACTTCACACAGAGTTCTTCGTTTTATGTAAAATTACATGCGTGCTATATACAGATATACATCAAGACATTAAAAATTATATAAGAAAACCATGTCCGCAACTACAACATAACTATATCGTTAAAAAAGATTAAAGCCAACTTGTTGCATGTGCTAAATTGCCTTTTTTATGTCTAGGGTAAATGGAAATGGGTTTATAAATTTTATGTTACTTTTTAATAGCAAATTAACAAAAAATTATTCGTAATTTATTGATTATTTTTCATAATTAGAACACATTATGAATTTATGGTGTGGAGTATAAAGCGATTTGTTAAAATAAATGTGATTGATTGTGTTTATTATGAAATGTGATGCGATGATGATAGCTTCGCGATAGTACTATGTGATACGGCGGCTTGGTATCATTTTTAGTCTTTTATATTTTTACATTCCATTCAAATAGTTGTACATATTGATTTTTTCGCCAAAATCGAAAAAATATCAAAACAATTTTTATATACAATATGGTTTACTGAGAAAATTAAACAGTTAAATCATTTTTAAAGAATTTTTTGTAGAACATTACCATTCCCACATTCAGCGCGAATAATTTTCTGACTATCCAAAGTATTTTTTTATTTGTTTGTTCTCTGGAGGCGTTCAAGAAAAGTTATTACAACATGACGTACAGATGTTTTTATGTTCCCAAAGGCATATTTGTGTTTTCCTGCTTTTAATTTCCCAACTTTGTTTCAAACAAAAAATATGTGAGGAGTTTTCCGAGGAATTATTCACATGAAAGGCTTGCCGAAATGGAAAATAAAGATTTTTATTTTCGAAATCAATTTAATGTGAAATTTTCCAAGGTTTGCAATGACGCTGATAAGGAAAAATGTTATGCTTTTATCATATTTTCTTTTATATTTCAATGCCATAAACTTGCTCGTCATTTGTTTGATACCGCTCTAATATCAACCTACATTTTTAACTAAATATTTAGTTGCGATACATATCAACAAATAAGCTACGTGTAAAACCCATCTCTAGGGCCTGATTTTAGTTAATACACAGGTTTTAATCATTTTTTAAGGAATAATTATTTAGCGAAGCCAGAAGGAACTTGGGCCATTATTTATCTAAACCGTCTTAAGGAAAAAAAAAAATTATCAAATGTTGTTTATATGGGTTCCCAACTCTTCTCCCAAAACCACAAATTTATTGCAAAAATATTAAGGAAACAATAATGAAATAACAAAATAATAACAAAATAATTTTTTCAAAATCCAGCAAGTATATTTACTTATTCACTTTTTTAAATAAATATTTAAATTTGGTTACTCATATTTTATTGACCTTCATTAATCAAATATCAAAGTATAAAACTATTATGGAGTGACTTTACCGTTTATACGAATATCGTGTATCTAATTAAAGGAATACCGCATAACAAATCTCAAATATAAAAAGAACGAAAAGACAAATTTTGAAGTTGTCGGCGAATTAGTAAGGAATCATCTGAAATTGTAATCAGAATCAATTTAGAAAATTAGAAATGCTTTTAAGAACAATTTCATACTTCTTCATTTTTATAGAAATAATATAGACGTAACCGTGATTAATCTTGGATCGAAACGCACCAAAATGTTACTTAAAAATATTAGGTGTGCAAGTAGAAACTCGGCTCTGAACTTGGTTGCATTAAAATATAAAAATAAAAAAAAAAATAAAAAATATATTCTCATGGTCACCAGTGGTATACCTACGAGGATAAAAATGATCGACCAATTAAAGTAATGGCAAGAGGTCTTCATCCAACTTGTTCAAAAGATGAAATTATTGAGGACCTGCAAAACAAAGGTCTGAAAATAATCGATGCAGTCAACATCATCAGAAAAGAGAGACGAGAAAACAGAGAGGGAAATGTTGAAATCATGAGAAGAGGTCTCCCACTATTCATGCTAACCTTCAACAACCAAGAAAAAATCGAAAATATCTATAATATTAAGGCTATCCTCAACCTCAGAGTTAAAATAGAAACACCGAGAAAGGTCACTCGACTAATACCGCAATGTAAAAACTGTCAAGATTATAATCATACACAAAAGTACTGCCATCGTGAGGCAAGATGTGTTAAATGTGCAGGAAAACACGCAGGAAACGACTGTACAGTTCCCCGAATTACAACACCGAAGTGTATCAACTGTAATGGCCAGCATCCAGCCAACTACAGAGGATGTGAAGTAGCAGTAGAGCTACAAAAAATGAGAGATAAATCACGCAAACCAGATACACCAAGAAATGTACAATCTATAAAAAAAACCACGGAGCTTAAATCGTCAACTCCTAATTTTAACATACAAAGAGAGCGAGTAAATGAAAACGTTACTTATGCACAAATAGTTCGGCAATCAGAGCAGAAACAGTTAAAAGTGGATCTCGTTTTACAGGACATACTGAAAAATCTAGAGAACCTCAACAAAAGACTCATTTAACAGGAAATGAGTCTGCAGAACACACTAGAAGAAATGAAATCACAAACAAGTTTCAATAAAAAAGTAGAGGAAAACCTTGATCGAGTGTATCAAAATATAAATTATATAAAATCGAATTATAAACCAAAGAAATGAATAAAACATTGCGAATCGTAACCTGGAATGCGAATGGGCTATTGCACCACATTCAAGAACTAGATATATTTTTAAACATGCATAATATAGATATATGTCTCATATCAGAAACCCATTTCACCAAAACTTCATTCTGTAAAATAAAAGGATATAATTGCTACCATGCATTACATCCAGAGAACAAAGCTAGAGGTGGATCAGCTATCATCATAAAAGATTATATAAAACATAACGAAGAACTTAAAGTCGAGAAACTTTCCATGCAAGTCACAACAATCAAAATACAATTAAACAATAGTAAAACTTGTAGTATATCAGCAATATACTGCCCTCCTAGATATACAATCTCAAACAAGTAGATTATACTAATCTTCTAAAAACACTAGGAAGTGTCTTTTTAATTGGAGGGGACTATAATGCAAAAAACACCTA
Organism: Nephrotoma flavescens; assembly: GCA_932526605.1. Taxonomy (NCBI): domain Eukaryota; kingdom Metazoa; phylum Arthropoda; class Insecta; order Diptera; family Tipulidae; genus Nephrotoma; species Nephrotoma flavescens. The sequence continues at coordinate 264,631,958 of OW052222.1, read as the reverse complement.
TTGGGGATCACGGTTAACGACTGCTAAGGGAAAAGAACTGTTCGCAGCAGGAAAACAACTAAAATGCGAATTTCACTCAGGCGGTACACCAACCTATTGGCCTACGGATATCAGTAAGACTCCAGATCTTATAGACTTCTTTATTACAAGAGGGATTTCAGATAATTATATACATATAGAGAGCAGTGAAAGTCTATCATCAGATCATTCACCAGTTATTATGATACTTAGCCAAACAATAATTATGAAAGAAAGCATCCCGAAATTAACGAGCTTCAAAACCAATTGGGATCTCTTCAAAACACAATTAACAGAAAGAATTAGTCTGCAAAACCCAATACAGGGACCAGCCCAAATAGAAGACGAACTAGATAAACTCATCCATAATATCCAAAGTGCTGCGTGGGAAAGCACTCCAAATAATAGTAAAAAAATGAAGCGCAATATCAGCTATCCAGAGGAAGTGAGAGAACTTCTTAAAAATAAAAGAAAAGCACGGAAGAATTGGCAAAAAAATCGAAATTCGGAAAATAAGAGGGTATTTAACCATTTGTGTAACCAACTAAAATACCTCATAAAAGACATTAAAAATCAATCAGTTAATAAATACCTCAGCACTCTAACTGGGCTAAAAGATACTGATTATTCATTATGGAAAGCAACTAAGAATCTTAAAAGACAAAAACTTCAGGTTCCTCCAATTAAAAATAAAGAAAATTGGGCCCGAAATGCTAAACAGAAAGCAGATTTGTTTGCAAATCACCTTGAAGAAACATTCCAACCTTACCCCAAACAAACGGAAGAGGAAAATATCATCCCGATAAATAAACAGGATGAACTAAAAATTACACCTGTAACGTTGCAAGAACTAAAATGGGAAATCAAGAATAATCTGAATGCATATAAGGCTCCAGGATATGATCTTATAACGGGCCAGATAATAAAAGTGTTACCTGATAAAGCGTTGAGGAAGCTAGTGCATATAATTAATGCAGCATTTCGACTAATGTATGTACCAAGACAATGGAAAGTTGCAGAAGTAATTATGATACTTAAACCGAACAAACCTCCGAATGATAAAGCTTCATATAGGCCAATTTCGCTGCTACCAACATTATCGAAACTATTTGAAAAGGTTCTTCTTAAAAGACTAAAACCAATTATCGAAGAAAGGAAACTTATCCCCTCACATCAGTTTGGATTTAGGGAAAACCATTCTACGATAGAACAAGTACATCGAATTACTGATGTAATCGAGAAATCACTAGAAAGCAAACAAATATGCTCAACCATATTCCTTGACGTAGCGCAAGCATTCGACAAAGTATGGCACCAGGGGTTAGAATTCAAACTTCATCGAGATCTTCCGGAGCAATTTTTTCAAATTTTAAAATCATACATATCAGAGAGGCACTTTCGAGTAAAGTATGAGAATGAATACTCCCAACTAAAAAGAATAACAGCAGGAGTACCACAAGGAAGTGTTCTTGGGCCAATCCTCTATCTCCTATATACTAGAGATATACCAACTACAGAAGCAACAATGGCGACTTTTGCCGATGACACCGCAATACTTGCAACAGCAAAGAACATCCATGACTCCACTAGTAAATTACAGAAAGCTACTAACCAAATATGTAATTGGACAAAGAAATGGCGAATCAAATTAAATGAAGCAAAATCAATTCAAGTCAACTTTACAAATCTAAAAGTTGATCATATACCAATAATGATAAACTCGATAGTAGTACCGCATGCAAACACTGCTAAATATCTCGGCATGACCTTAGATGCTAAACTTAGATGGAAGGAACACATAAAAAAGAAGAGAGAAGAACTAAACATAAAATTTAGAAAAATGCATTGGCTCTTAGGGAGACAATCTGAACTTGCGATCCATAACAAACTGCTGCTGTACAAACAAATCCTGAAACCTGTATGGACATATGGTAGCCAACTCTGGGGTTGTGCCAAGAAAACAAATATCAAAATCATACAAACAGTTCAAAATAAAATCCTGCGATGTATAGTTAATGCACCGTGGTACATTCGAAACGACAACCTCCATCGAGATCTAAAGATCGAGCTTGTCGCGGATGAAATTAAGCATCATGCAACAAAACACCTACAACGTCTGCACCAGCATGAAAATCTGGACATACGCTATATGCTGACTACTACAACAACAAGAAGACTGCAAAGAACCAAACCACTGGACTTATCGCGACCAGGAGGTCAGTAGACTTACTGTGGCGAAAAATCTGAGGAGTTACATGAAACTGGGGATAATCACTTGATTACGCCGACTAATCAAAATACTTTATTATGCAATGTAAATTACTAAATGGGTGCAAGACTCAGTCGTAATATAAATAAATAAATAAAATTTTATTAATAAAAAAAAAAAAAAAAAAAAAAAAAAAAAAAAATTAAAATATATGTACTTGAACGCATCCAAATCGCCCGCCATTTTTGATATATGTAGCTTAGTCATTGCTGTTTTAATGGGGTGTGTAACGAAACCCCGGTTTCCAAAATCCCGGTTTATCAAAATCCCGGTTTTTTTATAAATTCCGGTTTTCAAAATTCTATTGCGGTATGTTGTACCATCACTTCGAATCGAAATCGGAAAAAACCCGAAAAGCGGTATGTTGTATCATTTTCGAATCGCGATAAATGATAAAGTTTCATCATTTAAAACCAAATTAATAATAAATGTACCTGACATTTCATTCTAGAAAAAGTATTGCAAGAGTATGGGACAATTTGAAATACAGAGAATATAGACGCACAGTGAATAAATTTACATGAATAAATTCTACAGTGAACCATGCATTAAAGTTACAAACCACTTTGACCTCCTCTTGCGGTATTGTGCGAATTTTGAGTCCCATTTGAGGAAGTCTCATATGTGTATTATAGGAGAGTTTAACCAAATTGGTTCCCTATTAATAAACTCTGTCCGAGACAACTTACCTAAATTTTGCTGGATGGAAATTTAGTGACCTAAAAAAACTATGTTTAGGCACAATCGTCATATACTCATAGTTAGAAAGAGTTCCGAAACAGAATTAAAAAAGTCGTAGTCCTTGCAATTTAAATGGGTTATAAAAAGCACTCACACAACTTTATTTGCATTAACAACAACAAATCCCGGGGCTGAAACATAGATGACGCATCTAATGAAAAATTCATGATTTACAGAAAGTATAAATCTTCGGAAACCAACCTTCAAACGATATACATATGTCAAAATTTTATGACAATCCAACCATTATTTTACAAGTTACCGTTGTTTTCATAACTCTATTTTTGTTATTTTTAAAACAATGGAAACAAATGAATTTCATGTGTTGATTATACACACGTGGGAAAATACATCCTGATGAATAAGCAAAGCAATGGCTTTATAAGTGTTATGGGAACTCTTCTCCATCGAAAGCAACCGTCGAACGTTTTATTGTTGAGTTTAAACATGGCCATCTTTGGTCGTCTGAATTCGGTAAAAGAGAAGAAAAGTGCACACACTCGTTTTGGCAGACTATAAAGTGAAGTTGCGTGAGATAGCTACTTATACGAAAGTTACAGCATATAAAAATAAGTTTAGCATAGATTTCTCATTTGTATAAAACGAATTATATTGCGCACAATGTAAATTCACAAAGGCAATCATGACATTGGAATTTCATTTTTATCTCTCGTGTTATACAAATGAGAAATCTATGGAAAACTTATTTTTCTATGGTTACAGTATAGGACTATGAATGATGGCAGCCGACCAATTCCCGGTCGTTGTCGTTTAGTACGGTAAATTGAAATTTTAGTATAAATTACTTTTCAAATCTTACCAATTCACTGGTACGTAGGGTAAGACATTTGTTTTCAATATTTTCAGTCTTAAATAAAAACTTGGGCTTTAGAATAGGTATACCTACAGATTTTCTGCTAAGGTCTGTCGCGTAAAGTACGGAAACCATTTTGAACAACTGTACTGAATTATTTACATAAAAAATTATTGAACTTAAATTTTATTTTAATTTCATATTGATAAAGCTTTACAAAAAAAATATTTAATTTAATCCAAAAGAGAATGCCTCTGGAATTCACGAATTTTTCCTTTGATGTTTGCTATAAGGGCTAGTACGGCGTTTCCAATTTCCATCCATTTTTCGTTGAGTAGATTGATAAATTGTTTTCAATTCTTCAACTGATTTGACAGTTCGGGAATCAATTCTCAAATTCCGTTTCATAATTGCCCAAAATCATTCGATTGGGCGCAATTCTGGAGTATTCGGAGGAGATGTCCTTTCGTACGAAATTCACATTGTTCGCGGCTAGCCACTCCAAAGTTTTTTTCGCGTAATGCGCCGAAGTCAAATCCAACCAGAATAATGTGGAATTGTTTTGCTTTTGTGCAAGTGGTAAAAGGCGTTTTAACAGGCACTCCTGTATGTAGTTATCGGTATTTATTGCCGATTTTGTGAAAAACGGGGTGCTTTTAAAACCACATTGACAGATTGCCTGCCACACCAACAGCTTTTCTCCAAATTTCTCTTGTCGAATTGCAGTTATCGATTCATCAAATACTTCTCCAGGTTTTGCTGTATAAAATTGTGGACCAGGTAATGTTGAAAAATCTACTTTTAGGTACGTTTCGTCGTCCAAAATTAAACAGTTCGGAGATGTGTTAACATCTGTTTGCTTTTTCGCCCATTTAGGAACTTTCTGCTCCTTCTAAGTGTTTAGTCCAGGATTTTTTTTTGATTCGCTGAACCATATCTTTTGGTGTTCTATGATTCTTTGCAATATCCGGAACTGACTTAGAGGGTTGTCTTTAAAACGTTTAATTCTAACTTCTTGTTCCGCGTGCCTCTCGGTCGCCCACTTTTTGGTTTTCATTTTACTGTGCCTTCATTGAGAAATCGATTTATCGTCTTGCAAACATTTGATTTTGTTGTTTTGCAATTTTTTGCGATCACGGAATACGAAGTTTGTTTATTTTTCTGCCATTCATGCACAATTTTTACTCGAACAACTTCTCTTTGATATTCCATTTTTACTTCTGTCACAAACAAACGAAAATAACACTAGTTTACTCTGTTTGAAAAAAACTGTACTTTTCAAAAAACAAAAAATAAAGATAAACAATTTTTGCGTTTTCGATTTAGATAAGGGTAAAATCGTTTCTATAATTTACGCGACAGACCTTCAGTGATAAAAAATATTTTGAGAGGAAAAAATAATACTTTAATAATTATGAAGAATGGAAAATCTATATTCATGAGTGTAGATGTTACACTAATTTTCGAAAAATGTGGTTTATGATTGTGAAAAATTGAAAACATATTGTAGTTTGAAATATAACCAATAGTGGAAACACTGATTCTACTTTCTACGACAAAAACTCTAGCAACTTAAAAAATTGTTTTCATAAGTAATGTAACGGCATTTTTAATTTCCAGACAAAATTGGAAAGCGGGGTGTGAATATAAAAAAATTGCGTTTAGAAAACACGTTTTGTTTAGCACAGACACACACACTTTTTAGTGTGGCAATTAAAACTACCAAATACTATTAAAAATAACACTTACTTATGTAATTAGTTTTAGAGATATAGAAGTTTCCACAACACAAGGTACTTTGGTTGAAGGTCTTTATATTCTATAATTCATAGGGACCTCCAGCAAAATGGTAGAACTAAAATCATTCTTACCTTCATCAAATAATCTAACGAAAAGTCAGCTTTTCAAAATATTGCAAAATTGTAACCGTATAGCAAGTTAACACTATTTGATTTTCTCAATTGAAAAATTACTCAATGTGCCGGGTCACGAAAGTATTGGACATACATCATGAAAACAAAAACGATTCTTAGAAAAATGTACAATTCTGGCAGACACTATGAGTCTATATGAATAAGGGGCGAAAGTTACAGATGAATGGAAATTGAAATAGATTGACGCTAAATCTAATTGAGATGCAACAAAATAAATAAATTTAAAGAACTGGTACGTATTAAAATGTTCTCATCGGAAGAAACATACCTCGCACTTTAAGTGTAAAATTCCAGTTCAAGTTCAAGGTCGAACCGAACTCAGCGGAATAAACATTACACTTTTGATAAAATTAAATAAACAAAAAATTATTGTCTAAAGAGTGGAGGAATCTTTTACCAGTGACCCTTAGCATTAATAGTTTGACAAGTTTGAAATTTCTTTAAAAAACAGCATTATCATTTTTTATAAAAATTTTATGCATATTACCGATTATAAATGTTGAAAAATTTTGAGCAACACCACAGCTGAAGATTAGTGATTATATATGTAAAACAGCTTTATTTACAATATCGATAAAAACACAAAATGCAAATTTATTCTATACAAAGTACGGTAAATGGAAATGCCACGCTAATTTTAGAACTTTCAATTATTCCATTTTAAAAATAAATCATATTTGTAATTGAAGTACTAGTTTATTCAGATCTGAATACATATATGTACATATGTATATTTTAAAGCTTCTTAGGCCTACCATACGCTAATAAAAAAAACAACAAGTCCAGTTTGTTCCATTTCGCACTGTACATTTATTATCAAGTCACACGACAAAAGCGTGTACACAGAAAAACTATCATTCGCTCTTACGATTTTTTATTCCACGTATCAATCTTCTTTCGTATATTTGCATTAACCTAAACAAAAAAATTATAAAATAAACAGAATGACCTACACACAACAGAACAAGATTGTGGTGTACTTACTAATCGCACAACCCAAAATCGTGTTACAATAATCAAGAATAATAAATTGCAACATACACAAAATTTTGTTTAATTTTATTTGCAAAGAGATTCGCACCGGGCAAATTTACAATTAATATCAAACAAATGCAACATAATTAATATCAAATTTGTCATAATTTTAGACATAGTTTTTGCGAATTTTAAGGTAAAACATTTATCATTTTTAATAAGTTAAAGAAATTAGTTTTGAGGTGATATTTATGAATGTTATGATGGAAGTGGCGCAGGTGCAAATAGACAACTAATTAAAGAAATATAATATAAAAAATATTTGCATAAACATTTAATTGTGTGTGTATTTAGCTAAACTAATATAAAAGATGAAGACAAGAAAAAAATATAAGACTTTTTATTTTTTGCAATTTTAATATGTATAATGTAATAGAGCGAGGGATGCACACTAAAATATGTAACGGGGTGATACTCAAGTACGAATTCGAGCTGATTCTAAAATTACTAAGAACACGTACAGGATCGAGCCGCAACGTAACGTTACAATTGGCATTCAATTACCCGGTAACTATCTAATGGTCTGGTTTAAAATGGATGAACTCCCCCTGTAATTTAGAAACGTCTGTCCCAAAGTGCTAAACATTTTTATAACGTTGGTTGCGATTTTACTCAACATGTTCCCAACTGTTGGGTGTCCTGAAAGCGCCCTATATATAAGCAGTAAATTAGATTAAAGCCGCCCGAGACCGCTAGCTAACAACACAATCAAATGACTCATTTACTATGAAATAAATATGATGCCGTGCCCAAATATATAATACGTCTATTAACGGCACTTCAAACGACAAACTGCGTATTTTATGTTTTTAGTGACCTCAAAATATCACTTTTTAATTGTTCGAACAAGAATTGTTCATACAAATAGCGGACTTCTATAAAGCCATTAGCTGGATCGTTCGGACCATAAATATAAAGGACTTGGTTTTAATTTTGAGGGATTTTCTTGTAAAATTATGGATTCATTTTAAGTTACAAGTTAATCATCTAAAGTATTGTCCATCATTAGCCACCACTTTTTCCCCATCTTCTTGGCAGCAAACGGATAGTATGTCGAAAGAATAACTTGTCTTTTTAGGCCATCCACGAATCGACCCGTTTTTTGGTATCTTCATAAGAAATGAAGCGTTGTTCAGGTAGACCATGATGGTGTACTAGGTATGCCCAGTTCACAGTACACTACGCAAAGCAGATCCTACTAAGTACAGAACATGAATTTCAAACCATAGATAATCGGCTTTGCCGTCGATATTGATGTATGGTCGTAACAAACAATTTAGAAAAGTTATCTTCGAATTTATTCAAAAAAAACGGTGTCAGGTGATAAGAACGGTGATATTTGTGCCTAATATAAGAAATCGTGGATAAATGTATTTATTTATTAAACTCCACACACAACGGAACGAGCAAGAGAAGTATCAGCTATATTTATTAAGATGACATTAAATGCCACGAAGAATTGCGAGAGAATTGTTAGTTTTCAAGTATGACAACAGTAAAAGTCACAACTGAGTAAGTAGAAAGGAGATTACATGTATAGGATCATAAGGAGCGACTCAATATTGACGGAGACTGCAATGCAAAGAAAAAGTGTTTGACTTCCAAGCAAATTGCTTGAAAGAGGAAAACACTATTCGCCCCAAAATAAAAGTAAACTGCGAATTTAACTCAGCAGCAAAGTTTACGTGTTGACCAACTAACATAAATAAAATTTCAGATCTAAAACATTGCTTTATCACACCTTCAACTATTTAGAAAATGGTCAGTCTTTATTAGAGAAAAGGTAATAGAACAATAAAATTCGCACCCTAATTGGGAAAGCACTCCAAACCTATTATCCAAAAAACCAGAACTGTTAGCAAAATGAAAAATCAGTAATGTATCAAATAGAAATAAGAAAACTAATGCACGAAAAGCAGACAAAATAGCAGAATAATCGTGAGCCACAAGACAAAATATTTTAAACAGATTGTATAACAAATCTAAGGCACTCATAAAAGAAGTGAAAAATGAAACTGAACATCCGCCCTGTGCGACATAGATGGTCATGGACCGGACAAGTGGTGCAGTGGTTAAAGCTTCGGCACTTGGACCGGGAGGTACTGGGTTCGAATCCCATCAGAGGCTAGATGCAAATCGAATTTTCGTCATCGATTACAATCGGTGATGTTAATAAACACAACTATGACCCTCTGATGGAGAGCAGAATTCAGCGCCGACCCACCGTCCATGTCAATGTACAGGTTGACATGGAGCTTGCAATGTGCAGGTGGTATACTGTAGTTGTGTGAGTAGGTGAATAGGTGAATGGGTTAATGATGTAGCATGAATGCTGAGAAATAAGAAAATCGCTTTACAAAATCATATTTCAAACCCGGTACAAGGATTTTGTTGGAACTTGTGAGTAGTGAGTTTCTTCTTCACACTACTTAATAATTGTATAAATGTAATTGGTCAAATTTTCATAAATTATTGTATCCCTTGAGAATTACGGAATATACCGTCGAACCGTCGGGCTTTTATTAATAAAATTATGTATAATAAATTAGTGTATTAATCTAGTAAAAATAAAGTAATACTAATAACAAATAATAAAACTTAATATTTACACCTAGAACCTCTATGAAATATCAACGAAGTATCGACTCTACAGAAGCAGTATACAGACAAAATCAAGATACGAATTTTAAAAAAAATGGGCGAAATTGAAAATAAAATTTTCGAAATGAGATTTCGATTGTCTTTTGACTATATTCTACATAACTTTACGCAGAAATCATTTCTGATTTCGGCCAATTGACTTTATTCCAGAAGTCCATCAAGAAATCATCTGTATAAATGGCCAACTATGCCCTCCTTAGTCATATTACAGAACTTCGCCGTCAGAACTCGCTCTAATCTAGTAAATTCAGTCATAATCGGAAGAAACAGGCTCCTTCTGCTTTAGAACATTGAACAAAAAACTGAAACTCTGATTGGCAAATTGCTTTTCAAATACGGTTCATTACCATCTATGCCGAGCATTTAAAATTTCTCAATCACTTCAGTGTGTATGTTATAAGAAGCACGCACTAAAATTAAATATCTAACGCTAATATCAAAATTATTACGAACCGGCTGAAACAGTGTCAGAAACGCGGTGTGGCGGTTAAACAAATGGCTGATCTGCTATTTCGGAAATATTGAGATGAGCTTCTTTTTATATTCTTCCTTATTGTTCGAAAAGAACGTTATTTTGGTACAAAATTTTCGTTTGTTCAAGTGCAACGAGAAGCATGCATATGAAGTACTTTCAACTCACTTGGCTTAGGAACTTGGCGAAACACACTTACACTTCATAAACACATTTTTATTAGCATTCGTTTTTTTATTTCGCAAAAATTGAATTTTGAATATTTTAATTAAATTTTTTTATCAAAAAGTTTAAAAAATCACTCGATCGATTTTGGCTTTTTAGGCTATCATCATGAGTAGATACTCCTGATGATGGCCTAACAAGCCGAAATCAATCGATCAATCGAGTGATTTATTAAACTTTTTGAAAAAAAAAAATAATTAAATTATTCAAAATTCAATTTTTGCGAAATAAAAAACAATTGCTAATAAAAATGTTTTTATTAAGTGCATATGAAGTAAATGGGGTACATTGCCATTTATAAAATTAAAGTGGCCCATTAAAAAAGCAGGAACAATAATTTCACGCATTTAGAGATACATAGATTGTTTTGCAATATCTAGAATGATTTCCACTACTCCAGTGTTTCTCACCATTTTTATTACGAAATTTTTTTGATAGAACTTTTGAACTAAAATTTCTTTGAAATAATAATCAAATTTAGTCTGAACCAGCCACGATAACTAGAGCCTTAATTTATATTCCACTTGGGCCATTCGAGGCTGGATTACTTACCAACTAGCAAATCCAAAAAGGGTATAATTTAGGCTCTAACGAGACTAACTGGTTCATATTTTTGATTTAGTTTAGTGTGATCTCGTCCTTGCTCTTCGCGTCTTACATACACTGTTTATATTGTAATAGGAACTAAGCAACTAGAATGTCATAGTGCTGGAATTTTGGGAGGCCGATGTGACTAATGGCACGTTTGTATTGACTAAACACGATTTATTTTATAGCTACATTAAACGAATTGACAAAAATACTGTTCTAAAAACTCAGCAGTAAACATAATCGTTGCAAAATTTCGCACTCATCTCCTCGACAATTTATATTGTTTTAAGTTATGGAAAAAATAATAGGTAATGTTAATCATGCAACAAAATACATACTAAACAAACAACAGAAGAATATAAAAAGGTGACGTTAAAGAAATAAATAAACGAAATAGAAGAAGAAACATTTATAAAAAAATAAACAAGGATTTTCACATTCTCTGTTCACATTTTCCAAACAAAAATAAACAAAAAGAAAATTCATCATTTTTTAAACGAACAAACCATTCGAAGTGGAATTTTTAGTTTTAAAAATATTTTTTAATCCTTCGTTGGTACTATCCATCCTCTAAAATTTTAAATATTTTTACTATGTTTAAAAATATATCCTGATTTATAATTAATGTAACATTTATAAATACAATTAACCATATAGAATACAGAATAAATAATTAATAAATTCATTCTCATATAAAATCAACTTTTTCTTTTCGAATTGTAGTTTTTTTTTTTTTGTTACAAAATTAAAAATCACAAATTAATTAACAAATAAATAAACAAAAACTTTAATAAAAAAAAACACTTTAACGTTTTCATTACACAAACCTTTAAAATTTCGAATTATTTATGGAAAAACTAAAAAATTATATACAACATAAACTATAAACATAAATAAAATATAAAATTAATAAAAATAGAATTTTATATGCGAGCTTTCACTAAACAAAATTATTGATGACAAACACTTTTCCAAGTGTCCAAACTACAACTGAATCAAATCTTATTGGAATTTTTAATGTTTTATTTTATTTTCTGTTGCTATAAAAATCTTATATTTTATAGGAAATATAACAAAAACAAGTTGGGGTATACAGGGTATATTTTATGCAAAACAAAACGTCAAAGTTTGTTTATCTACAACTACAACATAAATTGTGTTGACAAAATTATTATAAAATCATTGTGTTTTTAATCAAAATGACACTGAAAACTACGGTACATATTTATAAAATATATTTTTAATAAACTATTAAATATTGTTTTTTTATACAGATAGAATTTGCGGTTGAAAAATTGGACGATTCAGCGAGCAGTTTATTACAGAAAAATCTAGAACATTACGGTGAAGTGAATATAGATAAGGAGAAGGGTAGAGTGGTGGTTAAATCGGCCCATCCATGGGTGGAAATTAAAGAAAATATAGAAAGCACCGGTCGACGTGTTGTATTGACTGGGTTTGGAAATCAATCAGCTGTTGCAACCATAAATAACAAGGATATGAAAGGGGTTGTTCGCTTTACGGTACCAGATGGTGAAGATAGCGGTTGCGCAATAGACGGTGTTTTGGATGGACTAAATAATCAAGAATATACTATAAATATTCATGAGTTTGGAGATTTTTCAAAGGTAAAGTTTATTTTATGATTTTAATTAAATTAGGCCTACTGGGCAAAATTTTCGCAATAATAGGCGTGTTTTTTAATTAAATCGGAACTAGCAGTTAGAAAAAAGCCTTTTGTTTTTATTTTGCAGAAATTAATATCCCTTTTGTGTTTTATTAACACAATTTTGGGGGTACGGCAAAAGTACCATGTAAAAAATTTATTTTTGTATGTGTTTTGCACCAACTTACATATTTGTGTATTCTTTCAAACTTATTTTCTTTCGAAAATAAAACACTATAACTATACACACAATTGTGTTGATTGTACTTCTTATCAAGTGAAATTTTTTATCAAAAACGCCATTACATACTATGATTTTTTACTCACACATTTGTGTGGTTTGGACTTTAGTTGAGCCATTTTTTTTTGGTTGAAAAAGGGATATTATTCAACGAGCACATAATGATAGCTGTTATTCGCGAGGAGTTTACAGCAAGAGCCGGTAAGCGAGTGAATAACAACCATTATTATGCACTTTGTCCACGACAATTAGTCTTTACTTAGAAACTCCAATAGGCACATAACTACCAATAGACATAGATCATTCATTGGGGACCTATTTTATGTTCGACTTGAAATTCGAGGAACCTAGTTTAAATAACTCACAAAATAGCCATACAACGTGAAATAAAGTTGTAAGCTGTTATAACGAAGTGCATGAGAATGACCTGTGTGTTAGTGCAAAAGATTAATATAAAATGAATAGGCCCTTTTAGATCCGCCATATGTTGGCAACATCTCAAAAAATATGGCAACACTTAAATATTATAGACACTTAAGCTGTGTTGCTTTCAAAAGATTACAACACCAACTGCATTGTATTAAAGCTGATTGTCTTTTATACTGTTTATATTGGAGGTTGAACCCAGGTTCAACCTGGTTAACTTGGAGTTAAGTTAACTTGGAGTTAACTCGACTCAATCCAAAAAATTTCTTAGGTCGAGTTAACTCTGGTTAATATAAACGCCCAGAGTCGAGTCGAAAAACAACAACAAAAAATAATCAATAAATTTAAAAATAAAAATGGCAATTTTTCATATTTTTCTTGTATAAGCGCATCTGTGTTTAAATTCGGCAGCATATTTTTGTGTTTTTTTCGATTTTTTATTTTTTTTTTAAATATGTTTCTATGTAACTAGTTCGAAAGCAAAAATAGAATGATTTTTTGAAGGGAAAAATTAGAATGATTTTGACAGTTATAACCTGGTTTCGACTCAACCTTAACATAACTCTCCAATATAAACACTAGAAGTTAACTTCAAGGTTAACCTGAAGATAACTACAAGTTGACTCGACCTAGGTTCAACCTCCAATATAAACAGTATATTTAATGTTAGGAAAAAAAAAATTTAAGATTATGGGAAATAACACAGAAAAATTAAAACGCATTAAAAATTAAAGCCAAAAGTTGTTGCTTTCCCATTTCTTAGCCAAGCTAAGCGGATTTGCTAAACCAACACTACTTTAGTGGTTTTCGCTATCCTAAAATGTCCGTGATACATTTAGCGGGTTACGCTCTAAATCCGCTTATCAGGCCCTCACCACTAACCTACCCTACAATTGCAAGGCAAATTGCAACCATCTTTCGATTAGTATGGAAAAATTATTTGTCCAAGAGGTAAACTGAAACTTATTTAAAATAATTCTTATTTATTCTGATTTAATTTTGTTCTGCATATACACATACATACTAAAATTTTACATGCAAATATAAAATCTATATTTGATTGATATCTTAGTCAGCACTATATAAAAACTTAAATTTTCTTTAAAAATTTTGATTCTTGTGAAGTATGCGACTAACATTACAAATACAACATTTGGGTTGGGGTAATTTGTCCGCTTTTTAAAATCTTAATCTAAAAAAGCAAGATTTTGATAGTCTCAAGATCCGAATTACACCGCATCCCCAATACAAAAAACTTTTCCTTATGACTTTTGCCTTTTCATCTTTTCATAAAGAAAACACCAACCTAACGAACAAAATTTTTTTCCCGATTATATTTCAATTTAAGAGTTTGTAGAGCTGTAGTGGGATTTGAACATGATTTTTGGATACCCAGGCAGTTTCTCTATTCTGGTAATTCCGCGGGAATAGGGAACTGGGGAAACAATTTGCATAGAATTTCTGTTTAAATTATTTTTTTCTGGCATAAACAGTTAGTGGTTATTTCAGACAAGAAAAAAATAATTTAATCAGAAACTTTATGTAAATTCTTTCCCCGTTCCACATTCCCCGGGAATTACCAGAATAGGGCCATAGATATAAGATACTTAAAAGGCGATAAACCATTCTATATTTTTTCTCTTCTGTCACTTTATAAAGGAATTATGCTGTGAAATGTACCTATAACATTCAATTTATAAGTATGTAAAATTAAACAATAATTCGTTAAAATCATTGCGCTGCCATCTACCAACGTCTTCCGTGACTAGCAAGGATAATTCGATATTTTGAGACTTTATTTATTAAGTATAATTTAATTGAGCTAAGCTATAAAAAGTTTGAAATTCATCTGTTTTTTTTTATTTTTATACGATTTTTTTTATACGTCAAGCATTTAAAAAACGAAGTAAAAGGTAATAAACAGTTCTTGAAAAGTGGAGCGGAATGAAACTAATGTACCTATCTAGCGGGGTTTACTTTATGGGGGGTTTACTTTACCTAATTTATGGCCGAAAATAATAATAAAGAATATTTTATTTTATTTATAGGGATGTGAAAACGTAGGTGACATATTAAAGTTCGACAACAAAATGGTCGGTAATTTAGGCACAATATCGTCCGATGCAAACGGTCGTGCAGCATTCAAATTCAAAAATGAATCAATATCAGTTCCAGATATAATAGGCCGTTCGTTTGTCGTAAATTCATTGCAAGACAAAAGTATCATAAGTTGCGGTATGATAGCGCGATCCGCGGGTATATTTCAAAATTATAAAAAATTTTGTGCATGCGATGGTGTTTCATTGTGGGATGAACAGAACAAACCCAATAAGTTATAAATGTAATTAGGGTACAATTCAAATAAACTATGGTATGCAGGGCAAATGATAAAAAACAACAACAATAGTATTGAGATGTCACTTGCATCGTTCACATTTTGTAAAAAAATTTGTAATGGTGCAGAAGTGGCACACGAAAAAAGAAATGCAAGAAAATGTTGTGTGAAAAAAAAAATTAATCAATTAAATACTATATATTAAATATTATTGTGTGTATTATTTGTTATTATTTTGTTGTGTTATATAAAAATTATAATTTTTTTTAAATCTATTTACCTGCTCTTATACGAAATAAACTTGAAATACAAAATGGATAGTACAAATAGCACTAGTAACAGTAATTTAATAGTAAATTGGACTCAAAATCATGTTATCGATTGGGCTAAAACGGAAAAACTATGTGATGATATAATAAAATGTATTGAATGTGAGAATTTAAATGGTATTTCGTTGCTTACAATAAATGAATTTGATTTGCATGAGCTTCGCGTTCGATGCAATGGCAAGTGTCGCCTGCTTAAACTAGGCCCAATTAAAACATTTTGGCTTTCGATCAAAAATCTACAAAAACAAAATCAGGAAAGTTTAAATTATTTGGGCCTTAAATGTTTGAATAATTCGAATTATGAATTATATTATAATGCGAGTAAATTATATGGCGGTATACATTCATCGGTAGCAGGGCAAACTACTACGCTTCACCACCATCCGCTACTTTCAGATTATTATAGTGCAAGTGATACGGATAGAATCTCACCGCCCATTTCGATTGGCGAACGAGCTACAAGTATACAACCAGAATTGTTTAAGACTATGATAAGTTTAGGTAAGTAAAGTCAAAACTAATGATTAAACCTTAATTACAAATAAACTTTATATGCATTACATAATGAATTAATTTGGGTGTGTTAAGTAGTACTACTAATATTCCAAATTTGATTAGACACATCCTATTTAATCATTCTAATCCACATTCGGTATGCATTTCTACATATCCAATCCAACTTTAGTATTTAAAACTTATCAAAAATACAGTAAAAAACAGCCAACCTGTGAATTTTGTTGATGTCGTGTATTGATAATAGCCAACCAAGAACTATATCTTTTCTTATTCCCGAATTCCTTTTGTGCCAATTCCAGTTATTAATCAAAATTCGTTTATAGATATAATCTGAAACTGAAGTACTATAAACAAATCAAAGATCGCTCGGAAAGGAAGCAATGTCTTTTGTTTACAATATAAAGACGTTTTGTTATTGTTCGTTTTGAAAGGTCACCCTAAGCGCTAAGAGATAAGACAATGAGTATTGTTCGATATCTTGGATGTTTTTCGAAATCGACTTAAATTTTCGTTTACTTATCTATTTTAGCACTTTAACCAAGCCATTCCGTTAAATCGGTCAGATATTAATTAACATTGTGTATACAATTATTTATAATTTTTATGTTATGGCTTATTGCCAAATAAAATGAATATTTACTATTTCCCATCCACATTTCACAATTGTTTACACGCAGATGTTCCTCTCTCTTATCAGATTCCGCAAACTAGATTTCCGGTTACCTAATTAGTATTCCGACAGCATATGACGTGTATTATGATGGGCCGATTGCCAATTTTTATGTAATGGTTAATCGATTGTAGGTGACTTTATTACATGCAATGGAATTTTACGTCGTTTAATAAAATTGTTTACATAAACTGGCATCAGGGCGGATACCTTTCCTTTTATACACTTAAGTAGTATTTTTCATACGTGATTAGAAAATTGCCTAGAGTGTTGCTTTCATTATCTTTTCAACAAGTAGATAAAAACTGCAGTTTAATTACCATCTTTGTTTGGTTAAGCACGTCCGAACATAACTTTCTTTCTTTAGTATTATAAATTACAGGTGCCGCTTGATAGTTACGGATTCGTGTGACGCAAATTGTAAAGTAAAAATTTAATACTGATAATAAATATATGTGCCCCTACGGCTGTTGCCCCTAGCGGTTAGCGAATTTACAGTTACAAATTACGTTCAGGAAGAAAGTTTGTCCTGAAAATCCTAAATCACTAACTAAATTATATCAAAACACTAGAAGCAGAACGCTCGTTTAAACGGAAACTATTGTATACATAAAAGAATTTTATGTACCTAAGTTAAATTGGCTGTGCTGTCCCCAAACCAATGCAGGATGTGAAAGCGTGAAAATTTACAGTATTATTAATACTACACGGCTTACAAAAAATTATTTAAGGAATTAGTCATACCAGATCCAATGTTACAAGTACGAGATTATCGATAATAGCCAAGCGATACGTTAATCAGTACACGTTTACTACAAGCGATATTTCCGAAACAGTATTTTACACATTCTATTAATAGAAAACATATTATCTGTGTGTAATTACCCACTCGACCTTAGTAAACGAACTTTGCTAGGTTATATCGAATTCAGCTGTAAATATGTACTTCAAATAAATTTTTAGTCGCAATGTTAATAAATAATATCGGGACGATAAAGCAACCAATGCACTCATGGTAAAGGGTGCAATTCGTAGAATTAATAAATGGAACCCAAATTTGTCAATCCCCAAGTTATCGCTAGAAACGCCATTTAGTTAAATTTGTAATTAAGAGATTACTTACATAGAATATAAGATGGGGGTTCACGGGAGGTTTCAAATTCATACTCTGCAACAGTATGAAGATCGATTGCTTAGGTGGAAAAATGTTTATGGAATGCAAACACCAGAGAGTGCAAGAAATAAGCATTTAATAAAAAATAATTTCAATTATGTAAATGAAACTGATTGAAATAGAACTCGGCTCGGTACCTATGATTAAAATTGAATTACAATATGAGTTCTGAATGTGGTTCTGGATAGCGGGCAATCAGAATAGGACTAAGCGATTTCTTCACGAATTGCAATAGTAGTAGTTTTATGAGAAAAACGAGATTCCCATGTGAGTTCTGGAAATGTTTCCAGATAAGCGATATTTGAATGAAATTAAGCCATTTTATTGGTCGGCCTTTTTATTTTAAACTGTTTGAAGCCAATTAGTCGCATAAAAGGCCTTAGTAACGGCAATAATTTGAAATTAGGATTTTAGGTGTTTGACCTCGACTATCTCAACTTGGAATTATTATTTTTTCAATCATTCAGTCACACTCACAATTGACCATAATAGTTCTTCATAGTCACACATTTTCAAATATCAATAACTCACCTACTCACACCTCACACAATTAAAATATATCAACTGCACGTTGCAAGCTCGATGTCAGCCTGGACACTGATAAGAAAGATGGATTGGCACTGAGATCTGCACTTTACCACAGGAAGAATGATATGAGAAAAGTACATTTTACATGCTGCCGTCTCCTTGGTCCAAGTGCCGATGCTTAGAATTAACTAGTTAACTAGAGTAAAAGCTAAGCCTTCGACTGAAATAAAACAGGTTTCCTTTATATGAGTGCCCGACGTGTTTCTTGAAAATTTCCAATTTTAAAAGAATGAGTCAAAAACATAATCAGTGTAAAATACACAAAATTTCTATTTATAGTTGGAACACTAGATTTCAAATTAGAAGTAATATTATTAAATTCATTTACGATATCTGAATCGTCCGATATTATATTTTAATAGATGTAAGAATAGAACTAATAAAATTCCCATCTGGCATATTACTATTCAGCACACGTGGCATATGTTTTGCACCACCCGAACCGTTATCAACCTTCTTATAATACGACTAACGGCCAACGGGCAGCCTCAATTCTTTCATTCGCTTTACAAATATTATAAACAACATATGCATATTGTGCACGCTTTTGGGGTTGGCGTGTCGTTTAAAAAGTTCTTCAACCAGAAATAAAACGAAAATTATGATAAAATTTTTATTTTTTTCGGAAATTAGAAATTAATCATTTATTTTTCGATTGTAAAACAAGATGTGTTTAAATATTTGTTGAAAGATATATCAAAGTCAATATTAATTAAATTCACGGAAAAATTCAATTGCTTGTGGCCGTTCCATCAAAACGTGATTAACACCATTCTTAAATAAATTCATTGTATATATTTTTTTTTTCATTAATGGTCATTGCCTTGCATCTACTTGGCAGTGCGACTTAATGGTCGTTATATTGCAATTTGGCAAGCATACAACTATAGACTACATAAAATGTAAGACAAGTACTTCATTATTTTCTCAAATGAGTTTCTTGGCCATCTAACCAAACTACCAACCACAAATGCTAATTGCACAAATTTTCCTCGAATTTAATGAAATTTTATATCCCACACCGATTGTTTGTTTGACTGTGATAAACTTAGCTTTATTTGCATTTGCAATTAATACCATTAAGCCGCCGGTTTGGAATGTCTGGCAGATATATAAAAAAAAATGACGACCAAGATACCCAGAATGACACAGCTGTGTGCAACAAAATTGACACGATAATTATATCCCATGTTGAATGTGTGATTCAGTAAACTGATAAAAACGTTGTGTTATCAGATTAGTGGTACGCCTATCTAATATAAATTTTTTGTTTTTAATTATAGGTTATGCATTTCTAGTAACATGGATTACAGCTTTTGTTATGGTTGTTGTACATGAGCGTGTTCCCGATATGAAACGATACCCGCCACTACCGGATATATTTCTCGACAATGTACCCCATATACCATGGGCATTTCATATGTGCGAAATAACTGGGACGATGCTCTTTTGTATATGGGTTTGTGTTTTTATTGTACATAAACATCGTATGGTGCTATTAAGACGATTTTTTGCTTTAGCTGGAACTGTTTTTCTATTAAGATGTGTTACTATGCTAATTACATCGTTAAGTGTTCCTGGTACACATTTGGAATGTACATCGACACGAACAAACGACGGAGAAGATGAAAAGTGAGTTAGAGATGTTAGGCGGGAAATCGTTACTTTGATGTTAACTTTTCGTTTTGCGGTTTTCTTTTACAGTGTCAATCTAATAGATGCTATTTCGTTACGCGTGTCTCGTGCCTATACAATATGGAGTGGGCTTGGTATGTCCATCCAAGGTGTACGAACATGTGGGGATTATATGTTCAGCGGGCATACTGTGGCGTTAACAACATTGAATTTTTTTATTACAGAATGTAAGTCACATTAATTTACGTTTACAGCATCAGTTCTTATCATTTCTCATTTCCACAGATACTCCAAGACGATTATATTTTTTGCATACGATAACATGGCTGCTAAATATGTTTGGCATATTTTTTATATTAGCTGCCCACGAGCATTACTCGATTGATGTATTCGTTGCGTTTTATATAACGTCACGTTTATTTTTATACTACCACACATTGGCTAATAATCAAGCACTAATGTCGCGGGATTCAAATCGCACTCGCATCTGGTTCCCAATGTTTAGTTATTTTGAGAGTAGTGTCGATGGTATCATACCAAATGAATACGACAGTTTATGTGATTTATTAGGAAAACTGTTTTCGATGTTGCTGTACGTTAAAGATGTATGTATGTTAACGGCCCGAAGATTTTGGTTAACCCACAACCAACTCGCGCAAAACGGTCCAAAAAGTGTTTTTGCGGTGCAAAATTTAAATATCCAACAGCCGTCACAAACAACCCAGCAGAAAACGCCAATCGACACGGTGGACGTATTATACACTAACAATGATATTAGCCATTTAATGGGTAGTGATGAAACCATTCCATCATTAAACGATGTGAATACGAATAAAAAAGATCTTTAAAATTAGACAAACAAAAAAAAATTTTAGTAGTAAACATTTTAGATATTAGGAAACATTCCAAAAATTTTAGTTGTGATCTATAATTTTGTGTTTAAAACATGTTTAAGTCCCCGGATAATAAGAGAATCTATCCGACAAACCATATCACCAAACATAAAGTATTACATAAATAGGTCTGTTTGTGTGAATTTACTCGAATCGTCTATGAATTTAGAAAAAGGAAAAAATCCCATTATGTGCTCTCTAAATTCATGGATAATAATTATTCTGGCCAAATCATTTATAAATTATTTATATTTCTTCACGCAAGCCGCCCACCGAATTTATATATTCTATTGAGTTTTTTTTTTGGTTATTCAAAAAAGTTATCAAAAAATTAAAGACATTGACATTTTGTGCATAAATTCATCGTTGCTAAATTATTTAATTAAATTAATTTTATTTATCGAACAATTTATAGTATTTTTATAATTAGGAGATAGCGCTATGAAAACCTTTTAACAAAACCAGTGAACTGAATAATATTTATCGTATTATAAATTTCTAATAAATACGATTTTTGTTTTTTTTTTATTATAATTAATTAGAATTATAAATAAATTATTTATCTTTAAATAATAAATTTGACATTATATTTAAAATGTAAATTTATATTTAATAAAAACAGCAAAGTTGAATATATAGTGTTTTATTAATAAAATTAATTTCGCACTCTTGGGCTTGCGATGGGCTGTTGCGACACTACAGGATATTACTAACTTCCCTACCTCTACAGCTGGCGAGGGGCGTCCGCAAAGTTTACGGCTTAGTGCAACGCAGAAATTTTCACGGTCGATGCTATAATATGCGTTAGAAATTTTGTTGGGGGCAACTTTTGGGTTTTATACGATTGCAGACATATCGTACAGATCATAGAATTGATTTATTGGATTCCACTGAATGCCATTCACGCTGTAAAAATTACTTGCAATATCCCTACATATTTCTTTGATTAAGCCTCCCCACCTCTGTGCTATTTCTTACCTTTAAGTGAAATCACTGTCATTCTTCAACTACTTATTAGCTTCCATGCAAGCAGAGAGTAAGTAGTTTTATAAAGAGAAAAGAAACAGGAAACATTTTCATCAAAAATGCGTGGGCATACAATTTAAATGGGTTATACAATACACACACAACAATTTTTTATTTTATTTGTATCGAATATTGTCATACTCGTAGAAAACGATAAAAATTACGGTAAATAAAGATGGTAAGTGTATTGTATAACCAGTGCACCTAGAATACTAGTATTCTAGGTGCACTGGTATAACTCATTTACATGGCATAACCCACGAGTTTTTTGACGAATTTTTTTCCTCTATTTCGTTACACTTTATAAAATAATATACTTTTTGATTCAAGTGTTTCTCCTTAGCTGTTGATAATATGCCTTATGATTATGTCTTGTCTACCAGAGCACATTAGATAGTGGTCCGTGTTCGTTATTACATTTCCACTATTCTTCCACATAACATCACTGAAGCTTGAATACCGATGTTGCACCGCTTCATTGCTTTTTCAACTTCTGCTAAACTTGATATTTCGTTGACGTTTCTCTAATTCACATCCGGATACGACTTATTTCTTCTATTTTTCGTGTCTATAATCCATTTTGATTTCGAATTAATTAATAATTGGGCTATTGAATCCTATCTTTTGATAATGCATGCTGGGCGGTCGGCTTCATTTCGTTCGATTTTTTCACATTTTTATGATGTTCCCACGCGGTAAAATTTATACTAACCCAAATAATAATTTCTACCGAATTTCGCCTCTTCTTAAATAGGCACCCATGCCATGTTTCGCAAATCATCTTTTTCAGCGGGGATGGGCGGGCGTATGTTATTCGCCTGTGTGTATTTGACATCGAATGGCTTACTAATAAACAAACCCATTACACATTTTGAATTAATTAAAACTCAAGTATTATTTAATTAAATAAGAAATTGAACATTAGAAGAATAAATACGCAAAATCAGATCTCCTGCATAGCTGCTACCCAGTCAATTTTGAAACATGATCAGTCTTTTTCTTTGTAGTTAGAAGAATAAATACGCAAAATCAGATCTCCTACATAGCTGCTACCAAGTCAATTTTGAAACATGATCAGTCTTTTTCTTTGTAGTTTTAATAAAACCTAAATGTTCCAATTCTGACACCGCCCGTGTAAATCGAGCCCTGTAAATAAAAAAAATTAATAATAATATTCTCTAAGTTAGTACAGATGTGATTTTACTGTATTTTAGGATCGACATATGTCTCATCTTCACTGTTATCAACAATCGATCGAAATGACTGAAGCCAATCAAATAAATTTATTAGTTTCCCACTTTCTAAATATAATTTATAGGCAATTGATAAATCTGGCAAAGTCGGCGTGATAGTTGCCAAATCTGTTAATTCGCAACAAGGGCACATTAGATAATGATTTGGATTGTTTAGGGCTGTATGAATGGCACCTCGCGGTGTTCCTATAATATGGCGTTTAATCGATGCTATATTCGTAAATGTGTTGAGCTCAATTAGCGGCGGCCCTTGACTTAGAGGTAGTAAAAATTTTCGAAACACATTTTCATCTAAAAATTTGACGGTATTTTCAATTACTTGATTAATCTCATTCTTCGAACTTAATTGTTTCATCGAGTTTTGTAATAACATTTCTTTGAATTCGTTACGATTCGCTGGCACTTTAGTAGTCGCGATAGGGCTCGGTCCTGTGTTGGTTGCATTGGTGCTAACAAAAGAACCACTATTCGAGATTGTGTTAATTTTGAGTTTAAATCCCTCTAAACGGTTCTCAATGTCTCGATAAATTAATGTAAATTTTCTGCTGTTTTCTAGATTTTGGTCCAATCTGGAACTATAAAGCTGAAGAGATTCAATAATTTGGTTTAACTTTACGAGAAATTCATCTCGGGACAACATTTTAACTAAATTAATAGATTTTGTGTACTCCGGTGTCGTGACAAGATTTTTTGTTGTACAAAAAATGTATAGATTTCGAAGCTGGAAAATACAAAAATAATCAATTACGGCCATTTTATTACTAAGACTGCGAACCAATTCGTGGCTTATTTTGAGGAGACTAACTTATTTGAAAGTCTACAATAAGCCTCCTGGCGAATATACAATAAGCCTCCGGGCGAATAAGTCAGTCTCCACAAAATAAATCACGAATTGGACCACAGTTTAAGTCTTAGAAGCTCACCTGCTTGCCAAAATAATGTTCGGGTAAATTCTTAACAAAAACTTGTAATATATTTAGACCGCAGTAAAAGTTATACCAAAAAGCATCGTTCTTTTTTAAAAATTTGGTAATATATTTCCGCAGGAATGAATCACTTAGAAAAAATCCGATAATATTCTGACTTGTATCGTCGTTCAAATAACGCCGACAAGATGGCAAATGACGAATTTGTGTTAAATCAGACTCCGTAAAGTGGTCGACATTAACCCTGGCACTCTCCCTGAATGAGCACAATGAGAAAATATTTCCTTGCGTGTAATGTTCGATCATACAATGCTTTAAATAAGAATAAAAACAGTAAACAAACAGGTAAATCAAATTTAGACCATCCAACTCACCTTAATCCCTTGCACAAAACTGTTAACCGAAAAGTCGTAGAAAAGAAAAATATCAATTAAAAATTGAAAAGCCTCACCAGAAAAATGAAATGGGCAGAATGGGGACAGAAGCACGTTATCTACTATTTGGTTTAGCTTATTCGCCGATGGTTCATTTCGAAAAACTTTTAAATTCGATTTATTTAATACGTGATAAGGCAATGAGTTTCTCAAAGCAGATAACGATGTGGCTACGCCGACCACAATCGATATTGGAATTTTTCGTCGGTACGATATCAACACGATCAGTAACTTTTTAAATATTTCAATATTAAAGAGCTCAAAATCAGGTAAAATTATCAGGAGTTTGCTCTTATTACCGTCTGTGTTATCACCATGGATTTCATTATAACGTGACTCTAGCATTTTCATGGTGTACTCCGAACGGCGAAACGATTTTTCTCTAATTGAGATATCAGAGATGGTCTCCTCAACGAAATTTGAGACCAGCTTTTCAAAGGCCGCTTTTAAATTCGGGCAGTCCCTGGACTGCAGCGTAACCACATCAATATTCAATGCAATCTTGAGCTTTTCCGATAAATTATTAAATTCGTCATAATGATCGTTCTGATTTATACCAGTAAGCAGCACAGCGATGGGCAGCAACGTGTCTACATCACTATTATCCCGATCTACGAATTCAATTAATTCGTTACAAATATGAGACATTTCCTCTGTTTGGATATTTCGTATATTATTTTCCAACTGGCTCCAAGTATTCTTAAAGGTTTCGTACCATATTTCATTTCGATCAGTTTCATTTAGGAATGAGGTGACAGCATCCAATCTTTTATCACGCGAATTTTTTGTTTTTCGTTTTTTTGATTTAAATACAAAACAACCCTGACAATTACATAACTCTGTTAGTAAATTTTATGATTTAGCTTCCTTTACGATATTTACCTCAGATACAGAATTTAATTGATCCATATTTTAAGATGTTTACATAAATCAACTGCTTATGAACTTCCCGCTTTTCTATTATGTTATGTTGACCAGAGGCAGAGCCCGTATGTATAGGCTCTGTTATGACATATAAAACCCTATTAGCACTAGCAGCGGAAATTGATTGAAAACCCAATAAACCAGTTTGATCTAGCGATCTCCAAATATAAACGATCAACGGTTTCTTGGGCGACGTACCAAATGCAAATAAAAATTCAGTCAAATTTCAGTAATGGATGCAATTAATTCAAAACATTAATGTCAAAGTTAAACAATTAAAGAAAATAAAATTTATTTCCGTAAATAAAGCTATATTTTAATAAACAATAATTGCAATAGATAAATGAGTGATTGTTTATTTTACTAGATTTATTTATATTTGCGTAATAACATTTTTATTGTGCTAGTCGTAAAACTATTTGGAAGATGAATGCAAAAATGGGATACAAATCTTCGTAATAAGCAAAAAGTGTGCAAATTTTGTATTTTTATTATTTTTAGTTTTTCGCCTTAAAAATATGTAATCAATTAATTACCTCAAAGTGATTTATATAATTATGATTGCTTAATATTTTAAAAATGTTTAATTTTGTTAATATCCACGCAAATCATACAATATACAAATATTTTAGTTTAATATTTTTATGGGGATTTCATAAAAAAGTTATTTTCGGTTTTCTTTTTTGTTGTATTTCTTTTTTATTCTGTTTTTGCTTTAAAAATAATCATATGACGAAAATATATTTGCACGTGATTTATATGTTATTAGTGTGTTAGTGTCAATTTAAAACTTGTGATGTGTATCAGTATACGTACTGAAAAGTACAGTTGAGGAAATAGTATGCGTTCCTGCGCGGCCAAACATTTGTGAAGAGTCAGGCAGGGTGAATAACTAGTTTAATTTAATTATTAATGTATTATTCTTCATAGTTTAAGCATGTGTTCAGTCCAAGTCGGGTTGAATTGACCATAAGATATAGGTCAGTTTAATTTTTCGTGTTCGAATCCCAGGTAAACGGTGTTTTATACACCATCATGCTGATTGTTTTAAACCGGTCGTTCTCTGTCGAAGTCGGACAATTCAATCACCCAATCCACACGAAGACGCATGAGTTTTATAGATAAATAGGAAAAACGCCGGACTCACGTGTTCTCGTGTGACTAGGATGATTGAATTGTTCGACAGAGAACGACCGGTTTAAAACAACCATGGATGGTGGTGTATAAAACACCTGTTTTCCTGAGATTCAGGTTTTCAGGTTTTCGGAAACCGGTTTTATAAGTAAAGGGGGAAAACGGCGAAAAACACCGGACTCATGCGTCCTCATGTAGTTTAGCGATAATGTACCACGCGTAAAACTGTTAAATTTAATAATTCAAAGTAAAATGGTTAAGCCGATTATGCTAAGCAATATCACTTTTACCGAATTCTGCTTTGAAACTTCCGTTAATTCCAGGACCCTTCTTAAATTAATGAGATATTGACACAAATTTTAAAAATAATTCAAGATCTTTTATTCACCAAGTAACAGTACAAATCTATGTAGTCACATTAGCATAGTAATGAGTTAAATGATGTCGCCCTGCAGCACGATTCTGGTTTTTATATTGAGACTAGGAAAAGTATAGAAAACGCTGCCAGTGGAAAAAAATGATGGCTTCAGATACGCCCGAGACACTTTCCATTTTTAAATTGATAATTTTAATATTAATTGTAAATAAATTTATAGTTTTTATGTTTTAATGTAATGTACAAATAATATTAAACTTTCCAAAATCACTTTTCATAGATAATTCATAAAAAAGCCCAACTAAACTCTTTTTCGTAGTAATAAATTTTTCCGCGAGAGCACAGAGATACAAGTCTCAATAGGAAAAGGAATTAGGAAAAATATTTACATGGCGTTTTTGTCAAAAATATCATTTTCTGGCCTACTGAGAAATCATGTTTGATCTAAAATTTTATAATTTAGGAAATATTTTTTCCATAACGAAATTGGATAGGAAAAATATGCCCAATTTAATAAAAAATCTAGCACTAACTGTTTACAATTGTATGCCAGAAAAATATTTTTGTGGTAAAAATACTATGAAAATATTTTTCCTAATCCCTTTTCCTATAGGAAAACCAAAATCGAGCTGCTGGATGGGGTATGTTTTCGTTACTAAACTAAAAATACTGAACGCTTTCTGAATTTGTTTTACATAGTAAAATAAATATAGTGATTATGAAATTTTTTGTCTCGAGATCACATATTTACCAATGCCATATCGCAGAAGTCCGAAAAAATGAATTCTGAGGTGGCATTTTGTAACATCACATTTTCGATACTTTTTCGAAATTTATGTCTCTTTTTCCTAAACTGAAATTGGCGACTGTTTCGTTTATAAATTATTTCTTTGCTATTGCTATCACAACCTACTAGAATAAATGTGAAAATATCTCTTTTTCTAATTTCGATAAAGTATCGCAAACAAATTATTTGGTTTTAGAAATCGAGGTTATTTCACAATTTTTTAATGTAGCAGGTTTGAAAATGATATGAAATAGTATCCCATTTTATTCTAGAGAAACGAGACATAAACTTCGATAAATTATCGAAAATGTGATGTTAAAAAATGCTACCCCTGTGCTTATTTATGGAAACTAAATATTACCCTCGGTTAACGTTACAGTGCAGGTTGATTTAATAATCGGAGTGAAACTTCAAGCCTGATCTTTTCAATAAATTTGGAGGTTTCACTAGATTATGGCATATTTGGAGGAAATCTGTCGACCGGAATTTAAAGTTTTCATAATAACGAGCAACAAGATTTAAATAAAATTTGCAAAAAAGTGGTCCTAAGACCTAAGGCCCTTCTGATTTTTCTCTTTAGAAACAAAGTGCGGTGTGAATTACTAAATTCGCAGCAAATCAAAGTCGATGTTGTCCACAAATAAACATATGTATCTCTATTTTTTATTTTAATTTTAATTTCATAAATTTACTTATTTTATATGGAGGAGGAAAAGCAGAGATATGAAACTAGTTTTTGTGCTCTATTCTGAGGTAGTATTGACAATATGTCTATTCGCTCAGTCACGCAAAGTGACTGACATCTAACGAAATCTTTTAGAACTAGAGCTAAGGTGATCAATTTCTCCTTTTAAGTAAAATTAATGAAGTGCCTTCATTACGCCGAAATGCAATGCAGTGTTTTTAATTTTCAATGTTTTGAATTCAATTTGTAAAAATTTTATTTCTTTGGGCTTGTTATTTTCTTAAATTTGTTAAATTTGCAGCTGCGACATAAAATTTTTGTCCTTGCAAAAATAAAAAAAATTAAGGCCATTTTTGAGATGAAGATTGTTTAAATTTTATTTTCGAGAGAACAGAATAAAACTACAAACAAATTTGGTGTTTTAATATAAAATAAGGGTTTAAATTACCAGAAGCTGAAATCGTGTGTAGCTTGGCTCGTTTTCGCTTGTGTCATTTTTGTATGAAAAATTTCATTTCAAGTCAGCTGCGTACTAGGCATAAAGAGTAAAACATTAGAAAACAAAATTAGAAGCACTTGGGTGTACTTTGCTAACGCCAATGGAACTCGGCTATTGATTAGTTTTTCCCCATATAAAGGATGCAACACACCAAGCAGCAGTAGCGAGCAGCAAATTTAAATATTGGCTTATTCGCTTATTTAATGATACAAAATCATAGTTTGCGTATAAATATAAGTATTTCCATTAAAGGACATTAAGTATTTTGTAATTATAATTGAAAAATTTAAATTTAAAGAAATTGTATTGAATGAAGTTGCATCTGTCGCGGCATCAATAGGTTCCACACCCAGCAGCTTCAATTTGCTGCTATTCATAACCTCGATAAAATTTGCACAATTCAATTTTACTACTAAAACAAAACAATCTGCTGTGCTGCTTGGTGTGCACGCCCATAAGCAGCCGTTAGTGTGGATTGCTTGGAATATGTTGCGCTGCTCTTGGTGTGTTTCATCCTTAATTATTGGGTGTGCATAATTAATCAACACGTGGGCAACTCTAAAACACAACTGTTTATTTAAATTGACAGTCAACGAACATTTTTATAATTTAACTCTAAAGTTCACGTAGACAATTTAATTTTCCATATGCAGGTTTACGGAATCATAAGACATTAAATAGTGATTTTTCTTACAGTTTAACTAACTCAAAAGGTTTAACTTCAAACGTAAAAATTTTATTATTCCTTATGTAGATTTAAGGACAAAATTTATCACAGGTGGATAATTCTAAAATAAATCTCGTTTATTTAAAGGGACATTTAATAGTGCGAGCTTTCTTATACTTTAACTTAAAAGTTTTCGTAAAATTTTGTTATTCTGTACATTGGGGGCAAAATCAGTTATTTAGTGTGCAAAATTTCTTCTTAATATTATTTTAAAATAAAGCAGGGGGCCTATTATGAAATTGGTCGGAAAATACGACACCGTCGGAAAATACGTTGTCGTAAAATCCGATCCGCGGCGGATATTCGTATTATGAAACATGTATTTTTACAGTGAAACTCGGAATTTTCAGTATACACTTGTCACATTTAAATTTGATTAAAATAATGGTTTTAATGTACTTACATTTAAAAAATTTCTAAATAATTAAATAACACATAAAAAGTATGAACTACAATCTATTTTCCGTGCGTATACTACAATATCCGTCACCTAACTAGCTGTCGGATTTGACAATTGAATTTTGTCGTAAAATCCGCTAACTCGGATTTTTATTTCATAATAGTACAAAATCCGCGCGGATCGGATTTTTTTAGTTTCATAATATGAATATCCGACGCGAGACGGATTTTACGACGTCGGAAAAATTTCATAATAGGGACCCAGTTTATTTTCGAATTTAGTATTAACTCCCGTCAATTTTTTTTTTCATATACCAGAAAAAGAAATTATTGTGAAATACTAACACCCACATATTAAGTTCCTTATATTCTAATTAACAAGCCGACTCACAAGTGCTTACAAAACTTGGATATTGAATCGCCGTAGCCCAGAGTTGAAGAAGCGGCAATAACAAATAACAATGTATACCGTAATGAAAATGTTCGCGATATTATTGAAATTTTAAACCGAATGATCAATTATCATTAGCTGTTTTTTTAATTCCAGTTGTTTGCGATAGGTTTTGTCGAATTTTAGCCAAGTTAAAATTAAATATGGGAAATTCTAAATCGCATAAGATAAATAAAACAGTCTTTATGTATAACAAAAAAAAACACTTCTTCCATGGGTTTCTTGTAGTATCCTTGTTCTTTAAAGTTCTGTTACAAGAAAACTAATTTACAGAGGACTAAAATATTTAATTTAAAAAAATCATTTTTTAATCCGGCCAAATTAATCTTAAGCTTTCGCGACTTCGAACAATTATTTAAAAAAACGCGGCTATTATTACTGCCTGCAATAAATCTGCTTCTAAAATTGATCGCACTTCGGACTATTCCCTAATTTATCAGTGGTTGGGTTTTAGAAATTTGTATGTTTTGGAATCCTAAATAATGATATGATTCGCACCGAACATCGTACGATGAAGCTAAACTTGTGTCGATTAAAGGTTAAAAAATGCCACTATATTCCAACACCCAGTTCGCAGTTATAATTCCAGTTCGCAGCCGCTAAGCAGATAAATTAACTTTTGTGGATTAGTAACATTCGTTATTTTATTTGCAAACGTAAGTCTGGAGTTTTATATTCTTCTGATAGCACGGAGTTAAACTCTTTTTAATAATTGAAAGACGAAAGATCGAACGATCAACCTCAGACTTAACAATAGTATAAATTTATTATATATAAATATGATGCTTTATAAAAATATGATGTGTTTTTTAACCTTTTGCATCTGTTTAGGAATCAATTCTTGAAACTGATTTCGAATATCAAGAAGACTGCAAAGCACAAAATGGTATTAGTTGCAGTTCTACCAATTGTTCGTGTAAATGTGTTTCTTTCCTTTCTTTAAAATTTCCTTGAATAATTTGCCTTCAATAAACTATATTGTTTATAAAATCGGAAATAAAGACGTAAGCACTTCACAGTCGTTTAAAATTCAGAACAGAAATTTGTCAAGTTGTTTTAATAAAGATTTTGTATTTATTACAGCATTTTTAACAAATAAGTATTACCTACAAAGAATACGCAAAATGGTTGTATACCAAGTTATGCTATATATCTTCATCTTCTGTTTCGGGTTTAATTTTCCTATGTTTCGTAACACTGTTTCACACCTTACTTATACAGACCAGTGATGAGGTATTTTATCTGTAAAATGGCCAAAGGCCCCAAAAACAACGTGTTCAACACATCTTATCTTGAGGTGTAATTTTCCTACAACTTCATCATATTTTACATGGTCTATGTCTATTTTAAATTAGTCGCGATGCGCAGATCGAATACTTGTGAATTGCCTCTACTGTATTTTACTGTGTTGTTTTCTTTTGCACACAAAAGAAGAAGAAAATACGATTATTTTTTTTATTCGAAATTATTTAATTTTTTAAAATGTTTTTTTATTCATTAATGCTGTACATCTTAAATTTTGTGGAATATAATTTTTAAATTAAATTAATAAATATTTCTTTTTTTTTTTGCCTTTTCAGTTATTTACACTAGGCACGTTATAATATCTCTTAATTAACTAATTAAAAGAAAATAAATATAATTTTTTTTAAACATATTTAATTAATTAATAAATGTTAATCAACATGTGGAACTGTGGTATAAGACGGAAAAAATTGAATAATGATTTATGAATTGTTTTTTTGTGTAATATTAAATTGTGAATATAAAGTTTCGGTTGAATTAAAATTACAAAAAAAAATATTATTGCCAAATATTAGTGTAAAACTATGGCATTATTTAATAAAATATTTTCATCTAGTAAACGGAAAAATGTTGATACATCGGTTCATTCACAAAATACAAGGTAATAAATTTTTATTTTATTTAAATCTTATGAATATTTTTAATAATAGTTTTATAATATTTTCTTAAGATGTGTAATAACTTTTCTTTTTTTTAAACCTAAAACAATAAACACACGAATTACGAATGATAACGTGACATGGACCCCATAAATATTTATATATTTGTACATGCGCGCGAAAAATCTACATCAACACACTTCATAAAAGTTAAATGAGCTACCATTTGTTCGACTATTAATCTTACCAAATGCTAAATATTTTGAAAGATGAAGATTTAATTTTTTTTGTTTGTAAATTACTGGGTAGATTATACATTGTGATAATGTTTTTGAGATTTTTGCGAATTTGAGATCTATTTTTTATGTGGTATCGTGTCGCATGACTAGACATCACTTAGACTTAATTTGTTTTAATCATAAGTTTAGATCCGGTTCTCTTTTGGCAAAATGTGTTTGTGCTTTTAAAATGTAAAAGCTTGTCTTGCTAAATATTACATAATTTTATAAATACACTAAGTAAAGCGTGATTCAAATTTATTAGGCACAGGTCTGTGACGAATACGTAATTTGTTGTAATTTTGTGTAATATTGTCAGTTAAGAGCGAATATATCGTGAACAACTTTATTTTAGTAGTTCTGTGAAAATTAGAATTAGCTGAATTTGTTGAGTAAAATATTTGTTTTCTCTAAAGGCGACTGTTCGAGTGCGAACTTTTGTGCGAATATTTAGAATCACACTTTTTCAACCGATTTATTGAGCAGTATGTAGCTCACAATTTTATTTTTTTTTATGATTAGGTTGATCGTCTGCGAATATTTTTCTTAAAGTTAAAAATATTTTATCTTTTATGGGCGTAATTTGATTAGTGGAAAAGTGTGATTCTAAATATCCGCACAAAAATTCGCACTCGAACAGTCGTCTTAAAGGACACTTTTGTGATTTAACATAATATTGTATTCGATAATATGAATTAAAAAGTTACTTAGGGAAATAGTATGCGAAGCTTTTTATGATTAAACAAGTAACCAGTGGCACTATTCTGGTAATTCCCCGGGAATAGGGCACTACGGAAAGAAATATATATGTAATTGTTCAAATATTTTTTTCCGGCATACTGATATAAAAAGCTACCTAGTGTTAAATTTTTTAAAAACAAAATTAAATTGAGAATAATTTTCCCTGCCAATTTAGATATGGAAAAATTATTCTCAATTTATAAATACATATATATTTACATCAAACTTTTCTCCTCAGTAGGCCGGCAAAAAATTAAAAAAGATTGCGAGATTAAAAGAGACTGCGGTGTAACTTGTCTTTCCATAAAACTGACGATAAATATCTAGGATTATTATGTTCTTCTTTGTTCAGCAGTAATCGCAAAAAATGTATTTCTTTGTGGTTCTAACTATTGGACTGAAGTGTAGTGGTATGAATGCCCCAGACTTTATTTTTACTCAAACTAGGTCGGAAAGAAGCGCGTCTTCGGATTTCATTATTCGAATTTGTTCGTTTCTAGTTGAACATTTCCAGAAGTGGCTCAAGCATGTGGAAGGAAAGTTCTCTTTTCACACAAACTTCTGAGCACATATTCGAATGTTATGTGACCTTGTGTATGTTAAAATACCACAACTCAGTATTTTGAATTTGATTTTTTTTACCATTTTAGCGGTTGTTAGTATTAACACGCCACTTGCTTGCAGAACTGAATTTTGAGGGAACCCTACCGTTTTTATTATTGTAGTCAATATATTTTGATACTTCCCTTTTCAGATGTTTCCGATTTCAAATGCTTTAATATCAAGGAATTTAAAAACTAAAATTTTAAAAAATTAATAATTATGTTCAAGATCATCCGGGGTTCACTAGCATTTAAAAAATTCCAGGCGTCACCTGAAATAGATGATAAATCGATTGTCTCAGCATGACTTAAATACAGGAATCAGACTGAAAATATTTGTCGAAACTGGATTCGTTCTATGATTTTTGATTAATTCGTTCAAATTCAGTCAATAACTAGTGTAGCGCTGGAAAATCCATTGTACGATAATAACAATAAGGTAATCTTTAATCTTTACTGAAAACTTTATAAATATGTACAACTTACTTGACAAATCACACTCATTGGTGAGAATGTTTGAAATTTGGCTGAATCATGGTGTGTGTACTCCTATATATGAACATAAATCCGGTTTTATACTTTAATTTATTAAAATTTGGCGATCTTCGATTAAATCCACTACTTACTCAAAGCGTATTATGATTCATTATCGATATGTACAACCTAATCTTAAGAAAGTTGATAATATGAACATAAAAAAACTAGATAACCGTTTGTTTTGAAATCAATAACAAATCAATATTTCGAAACAACGCAGTTTATTGCCTTGGTTTTTGTTTTTGGTCAGGTGTAGGCAGTTATGTTTTCGTCTTACGATATAGAGTTCAGCTCAGAAATTTATACTAAATCGCATTAAAATGCTTAAACCTGTTATTGGTTTATCATGTGCTGTAATACATTATAAAGAATAAATTCTTTAATGATATCTTTTGAATAAGTTAGTTGGTTGGTTATGCATTGATTTACTTCGCTCGTTTTACGGGTAAATATTAAGATTTTCTATCTACACAAAAAATGTTTATAAAGAAAAACTATACATTTTTTACTTTAGGCTTTTTCAATACAACGAAAAATAATACAACGTCAGTCGTCGCGGCCTGATGAGAAGACTGATTTTTTCAAATCACTAATCGCATCCGTTCGAAACTGATTGTTGTGATTCTTACACATTTTCCATCTATAAATCAAAATTCAAAAAAAAACACTATTCTTAAAATCGATTTCAATATTCGAGAGAATATAAAAATTTTATTTTGTATTATTTGAATGTGATGTTTCTAGAATTCGTTAATAACATTTGAATATAGAATATCATAGAGATCCTAGTCATCAAAACTTTAGATAGTTACGTAAGTTCAAATAAGCCTCACTGAAGATCCTTTGAATAAACTTCTGGTTTATATGAATTATTTTACTAAAGAGGGCATGATAACTTTGTAGAACCGGAAATACTTATCCGGTGACAAAAAATGTCTCGCAAAAATATAAGATATTGAGAACAAAATAGAGCCCGAAATTTTTAACACATCGTTACCAGGGGCGGTATGTTGTACCATCACTTCGAATCGAAATTCGAAAAAAGTCGAATGGCGGTATGTTGTATCATTTTCGAAAAGCAAAAAAGATACAACTTTCACTTTTTCGATTCGACTTTTTTCGAATTCGATTTTTTTCGATTCGAAGTAATGGTACAACATACCGCCCCAGATGTCTTTCAGAGCCAACGTTTAGAATTTAATCGCATTAACGTAGAGTTTTGTAATTATTAGGAGCAGGACTATAATTTTTTTTCTGCTATTAAAATAAACAGCAAACAACGTCGAAGTGTCTGTTTTTTTTTGTTCTGGAGAGGATGGGCGTTGGTAGAATAAAACGCTCATAAAGAAAAGCATGTCTAGCCTTATATATTTTTAGAGCTCTCGCTTTGGATACATCGGGAGACACGGGTTATGTGTAAATACACAATAATCGGTTGTTCAAGCGATGAATCGGACACTTGAAAAAAATAAATGCGGTAGTTTGCTTTGGATAAGTACGTCACTTGTTTGTACCTTAACACTGCTGCATCTCAAAATTATTCGATACTAACCGGGCTTTCATTATCACATCGACATCCGGAGGGCCCAAGCTAGCCATATTTGCTCTAATTTCTTCATTATATCAAGTAACGATATTGCAAGCATGATTAAGAATTCGATAACTTACAAGGCAGACCGCTGTCTTGAATTTATCTCAAGCTGATTATAACACCTTCCCCGTATAATAAATCAATAACTATTTCGTTGTTGGATCCTGTTCGAGGTTCGGTTTCGCAATTTCTGACAACAAATTGAACTTCATAGATCACATCGACAATCGTCTCTGTTTAATTTTTATAATTGAACTTAATTCTATTTTTTCACTTCATTTCATATTATACTCAAAAATTAATAATAATTCCAACGGTGACTCCTCGCGCACGATTAGGGAAGGGTAACTGGTTGTTGGGTATTATTATAATTATTTTTGACAAAGTATGAGTAATAGAAAATTGGTCCATTCTCAAGGTATCGGCACACTAATGCCGTTATAATATTGATGATTAAGTTCCAGTAGTTTTTTTAAACCGCTCGTCAGTAAATGTGTCTATTTGCTTCACTTTAGTTCCATGTATGTTTCATATGTACACTGCTTTGCAACCGATATAAACTCTATGTAAACCTTTAATTTTCATTATATTTGACTTACATGTAAAGTAATGTGCATAATTGAATATTCTAATTATAACGAAGAAAAATCTGTCTAAATTCTGTAATAAATTTGTTACGCCAGGTCATTGCTCCTAACCGTCCACCACAATTAAGACTGTAAATAAATTCCTCGTAGTAATTCGACACATCAAACACTAATTTTCAACTCTAGACTAAATTAATAATGACCTAAATACATTTTGTGTTATTCGCAAAAACACATACATACGATTTTTTACATTGTCACTCACGAGATTAACATCAGTTCGTTGCGTGACACACGCAGCATGTGATCTTTACGCGGTGTAATTAATAGAGATTTCAGTGGGTGTATCATCATCGAATTTTTTCGTTTGTTTGTTTATTTTTAAGGAAATCTTGCTAATTGATAATCCAAATGTACCCAAAAACAAAAATAAGCGATTTGTTTCTGTGTGTATGAATAATGACGAAATTTCTCTTAGTATAATATATAGTAGTAAGACAGCGCACATGAGCACACAGAAAAAACGCGAATTGTTTTGGTTTACACTTCACACATACTTGTACAAAATGGTCAGATGACTTTAATACAGCACACACAGCAAGAGATTATTGTAATTATCTTGAATTTTGATGATTTGATCGCATTGTTGTCATCATGTGACTCTGCGTCTAAAGAAGAGGGGCTTGTTTGATAATATGCCGAGACGTGCGAAAAATTTTTGCCTATTTCTAATATCTAATAATAATGTAATCTAAAATGTAGTATGTTATACTTAAATAAATAAAAATTTCAATTTGATTTATTTAATTAAGAAAATTAAATTTGTTATTTGTTGAGTGTGGAGCGGCTGAATTGAATTAGCGTTTTTAATAGATGTATACCGGTGAGATAATTGTTAGAATACGAAGAAATATTAGTATATTCTAGGTTAAGAATGACGGTGATGAATATTATCACGGTTAATGGAAAGTTTTGATATTTGCACCCGATTTAATCATAACTTTGTTTAGTTTTTTGTTTAGAACATTACTTGAACTTGATGTCTAATAATACATAATATATTTTTTGAATAACACACATTATGTGTAAATTGCACGATAAAATCGGTTTACAAACGCAAATAAATAATTTTTTTTATTACATGCTGCATCAGAATGTTATTTTTCCGTGTTTAATTAGTTATGTTTGAATAGATCTAAGTACAGCAAATCACAGAATAAACATAACTTTGAAAGTTTTATTATTCTGTTTATTGTATTCAATTAGATTCGATTGA
The DNA here is from genome assembly GCA_932526605.1 of Nephrotoma flavescens. Taxonomy (NCBI): domain Eukaryota; kingdom Metazoa; phylum Arthropoda; class Insecta; order Diptera; family Tipulidae; genus Nephrotoma; species Nephrotoma flavescens. The sequence goes on along the minus strand of OW052222.1, from coordinate 264,593,588 downwards.
CGAAAATAGCTCACTTACAAATATACTGATTTATCAATTATCCTATGGCTAAATTTAGATTTTTTTTGTAGGTTGCCCTCTTGTTCGTTATGTAAATATGTACACATTTTTTTAATTAATTGTGTAGTTTTTATCAAGCAATTGTAGTTTGGTCAATTAACCTAGTTGTGTAGGCGGCAATAATATGCGCATTAAACGAAATTCTGGACGATATCAGCCATCATCATCAATCTTATTCCATCCCAGCTCCAACCTCTTCCGAAAAATTGGTACTATTGGTCCAAATATAGATCAGTTGGAATCAAAATACGATTGATAACAACATAACACATCATCATCAGATATTAATAAACACACTTCCGTAAGATACAATTTACAAATTCGGAAAGGTAACTTTCATTTCTATTGCTATATTGTTGATCCGATTCTGAGCTCTCCTGCGCTTTCCGCAACCCATATGAAAATTTTCATTGTAGTTTTGATGTTGTTAAGTGATGACACTGCACGTATCTTGTTACCGACTGTTAGACTAATTTATATACTGTATACCAAATATGGGTCAATCGGGTATCTTCGTATAAATTTGATATTTCGTTCGTTACTCGATTGAGCGTTAGCTAAACAGTACAGAGATTTAAAAATATTCTGCCAACCTCATTATGTTCAAAACCATAATTGAAATAGAGTAATCTCTAACATTCTACGCCTAATTGAATTTATTAGCAAATTTACCCATGAAATTAAGGGTCTTTCAAAAGTCACGCCTAGATATCAGTAATAAATAATTTCTAAACGCAACCTTTTTCATGTGATCTTTGACATTTGTGAAGTAGACAGATGTATAATTTTAACGATGCATACTTACACGCTAGAAGAACGAATTAAAGTTATTCAAACTTATTATGAAAATCATCGATCTTTAAAAAATGCGTTTCGTAAAATTCGTGGTGTAAATAATCGTCCAAATGAGTCAACAATTCAAAGGTTAGTAAAAAAATTTGAAGAGACTGGTTCTGTCGAGGATCGAAAAAGGTCTGGCAGACCAAAAAGTGGGCGTTGTAGTGAGAACATGGCTGCTGTGGCCGAAAGTGTCGCGGGGAAACCTTCAACATCGATATCACGACGTTCTCATGAATTCGGCATTCATTTATCGACTGTTTGCCGAATTTTACATAAGGATTTGCACTTGCATCCTTACAAAAGAGCTACGGTCATACAATACGTGAAAACATCCAGCTATTGCGGTTTAAGTTTCCAGATCGATTAATTTCATGTAATCGTGACATTAACTGCCCACCTAGAAATTTATGTGAATAAACCAACAAAAATTCCACATCTGAAAAACAACATTCGAGCGAGTTCTTAACAATTTTGATTTTCGTATAGAAGCATGTAAACGTGTCCGTGGTGGACATCTAAATGAATTCATTTTTCACATATAATTCTTAAAAGCCATATTTACAAAAAACAAAAAACACTAGAAAAAATTTAAGTATTTCCATGTTTTATTTTAAAAAAACATCTATTCGCGACTTTTGAAAGACCCTTTATTACTGTCGTCGATTTTATCTAAAACTAGAAGCTCGTTTTATGTCACGTATATGTCAAAAAAGCATTTTCAGTGTGTTGACCGACTTATTTCAGATTGTGTCAAATAAGTTTGAAATAATTCGTCAAAATAAATAAGTCAAATAATCTGAACTGGCTCAACTATTTTTTCGGTTGAATGGAGCGATCCCAAAATTTTAATTACGCTCGAGGCACATTGTTTTCGTTTCGTTCCGACGTTTAAGTTGAATATGTCAAAATGTAGGGAAACCCCAAAATAATATAATCGAAAATTGTTTGATCGAAAAAAATTATCGCAAAGTATAGTACCGAAAACAAGTAAGAGATTAATCAAATTGAAAGCATTTTACGATTTTTTAATTTTTTTTCTAACGCAAAGTAGTTCAACGTTATCGCTAATCGGGAGTTCCCGCTTTTAGAATAGACATTAGTATAGGAATTAAAAACAAAAAAATCTTACGATTTTCAATCACCCCTGTCCAAAATATACCAATGGACCAATGCAAAACGGCTTTGGTGTGTTGGGTATTTTAGTATGAAGATTAGAAATGAAGGTATAATCAGGATAATTAAACATTTACGCATAAATCGATTTTTTTTTATTTAAATATTGAAATAGTTTCATTTGTATTCCTCAAAATTATGAAAATTGAATAGCGAAGATTAGCGAACGAGAATTCATCGAAAAGAACAATTAATCGAAAACGATAATTCATCAAAAACGTGAATTCACTGAAAACGACAATTACCGAAAAAATATAGAAACAGTTAATTAGGAATTGGTCACGTTTTTGCAATATACATAATTTAAATAAAATAAAACATGGTGCTAAAATTAGGATTCTAATTTTGAGTTTCCTTGAATCTCACTCATTTGGAGTGAAACTCGGTTTGAAATTTTTAAAATTTAATATTTCATACTAAAATAGAATTTAATTCTGATTTTGGAAGTGGTTCTGGAAAAAGGTAGTTTAAATGTAATCAAACATGGGTTCTGAATGTGATTCTAAAAAAATTTCTTGTAAAGATGGCCAATTTGATAGAACTAAGCTTGGGCTCTGGAAAATCGAAGACGTTTTTTACGGATTTCGCATAACCTCGGTTTGTATGAAAATATAATACAAATATCATCTGATTCGGTTTTGGAATTTGTCGCTTTTTCTGAACTGTTATAGGATAAATTGGATTTTTAAAATAGTTGTTATAATAAATGCTACTCGGGTATTTTACCCGATTATGATCAAATTCGGTCGGCATCCTAATAGTAGAATGGAATATACAGGCGATCGCTCCTTTATGAGAGGATAAAAATTAAATTTAAACAATTAACTATGGTTTAGCAAATAAACAAAATAGATAACAAGCAAGTACAACTCAAAATGAAATCAAAAATAACGATTTTTTTATGTTTCCATCAGTTCAAAATTTTTATGGAAATCCTGATCCAAATTTTGTTTTAGATCATAAATTTTGATTTGAAATCTAGTAATTGCCATTGCGCAGTTTCATGAAACACGAACTGAACCGGATCAGATCAAGCATCAAGAAACACAGCTATTATTTAATTTTATGATTTTTATAATAGCCCTTCCAGGGAACTTCATCTTGATCCAAGGCTCATGTGGCTCGACCATTATTACACTAAATAGTAAACTAGATATGTTGGTGGTTATCGACTAGGTATAATTTAATTTGTGTGACAGAGTTGGCAGGCTTGGTTCCTTTTAAATTGGTAATTGTCCAGAACTATATACACAAGGAACTATATTGCAATGTAATTTTCTTTTTCGGCAAATAATGTTTTCGGGAAATTGTCCTCTCGGTTAATTGTCGTTTTCGGTTATATACATTTTTGGTGATTTACATTTCGGTGAATTGTCATAAATGAAATGATGGAGTGAATTTTGGGTTCCGGCGTTCAACCTTTTCAAAAAAGTTTTTTCAACTTTGCCGTTTGGCCTTAAGGCTTAAAACTTAAGGCGGTTTATATTACATCAATAATATGTCATTCTCATGATGAACATTTGAAAATAAAAAGCAAAAGATGATGTCTGTCATCTTTGTGATTAGACCGAATGCTAATAGCCTGAGGAATTACTTAATAGTAACTAATCCACTGGCTTAGTTAGTGTAGGTTATAAAATCATTAGGTCTAAAAAAACTATCTGGTAGAGTAGTGGTAAGATCAAGAACAAAATTTAAACATCTTATTCACAGAATGTAATTTCAAACGCCATAAAAAACTATAAATATTGAATACTATGTGAGAGGTGTTGTAATGGCACACATTAGTTGTTATTAAAAATTTTAAAATATGAATGAAAAATGTATGTCTGAGTTGGAATTGATCCAATACATTTGACCGTCGGTCTTTAAGATTTGCACAACATATTTTCTTCATGTGTACTTCAGTCAAAACCCAAAATGACCCAAAATGTAACTAAAACATAAGCGTCATTAGGTTCCTAACTATTACCGCCTAGCCGACTAGCATTTCAGTTGCCTGAGTGACTGATTTATACTATGTACACTGCTCATATCTTCTAATTTCTTTGTACGTATCTTATAATGAAAATAAGTTATGAGCTGTCTGTCATATCATACCTCGTACTCAAGATTTAAAAAATCAAAATTTTAATTTATTTAATTTATCATATACCTATTTTATTTATTTAATTTTTCTTGACAACCATCCAATTTTTCTAAATCGTTAGTATTGTCAAATTTCCATACACCCCCAAGATTTAATTAAACTTTTTAACAGATTGATTGCGCACACTGATAAAGGTACCCAGGTCGCGCACGAGTTCTGCTTTTTATATTTAAAGGCGCTTGCTTTATTTTTGTCGTTTATTTTTCTCCAAATCCATTGTCGTTTTCTTATATTTAACTAATTTATTATTTACTTACGTCAATTATTATACATACATTCGGTTTGCGGTGTCTGTAAGAAGAAGACAAGTCTATTTTTATAAGATATGTTTTGTTAAATTTCTTTTTTTTATATTTCAATATTTTGTTTTTCTTAAAAAAATCACATGATAGTAAATAACTGATGATGATCGTTAAAAAGAGTCTTTGCTTGTTGTTTTTATTCTTAAGTCAGGTGATTTAAATATGTTTTGTTTATAAAAAAAAAAATGTATATAGTAAAGCTGGACATGGAAGAGTATTCGGCTACAAAGAAATATTATTTAAATTTGAATTCCATTTTAATTAATTCTAGTCGGTTCCCGTTCAAAGATGAGCAGGTCCGCATAATCCTGTATCGAGAATGTGATTGGCGCGGACGCCGGCTACTTTTCGACTCAGGTGCAGTACAGCGAGTACAAATTTCGGCAAACACAAACACGAATGCTGGTGGATTCATCGAAATTAAAGATGGATTTGGATATATGGTGAGTGAATATGGTTACCCGATTTTAAACATATTTATTAATTTTTTTTTAATTTCTTAGCATACGCGCTCTGAAACTGATAACGTAAATTTTGAAGAAATGATTTTCGGTTCCGTCGCCATGTCATTTCGTGGTGCTGCCCTTAAAGTGCATTGGTTGCGTTCTCCAACACGCGTTTTATGTTCTCAGGTATTTTTATCGCCTGTTCGTACAAGTACATTCCCATCGAACACATCCGATAATAACACAACTGGCAGTGATATTAGTTCGGCCGATACCGGTTCGGTTAATTCATTTTCCCTATCGGTTGCCGTTTGTGTTCCGCATAATCTTAATAATTTAGGGGATAAATCGTCTACGAATCCGTTGCAAGTGCCACAATCATTATCAAATGGCCGTTATGTTGCATATAGCGCCGATGATTCAGGATATGGAGGCACAGATCCATGGAATATGTCGATCCATAATCCATACTCGTTTGGCCAATCAAGTATTAGTTCAATGTCGAGTGAACAAGATAATTATAGGAAGTTGAGTATTGATTCGACGATCAGTGAGGCTGGTAACCAAAAAAGTAGTGGTATTAATTTACATAGGCGAATTTTGAAAAATTTGTCCACTTCATTCGAGAATAAATCATCGATCAATGATTTCATTGGGTACATTCGGGATAATTTGTATAATACGAATGAAAATTATATGTCACGGAGGCGGAATAGCGAGTATGGAGATAAATACAATATTGAGAGTGAGGGTAGGGTGTCTCAACTACACCATTCATGTCCTGGTTCGCAAAATACTTATAATAAAAATACGGCACGCCGAGCTAAATTAGGATTGGCTGTTTGTATAACATTCAACGAGACGGATGAGAAAGAAATGAAAATTTTTTGCTCTGAACATATCAATTTAATCGAGTCGATGCTATGCCGGCTGCGGGCGGTCGTGGAAACTGCGTATATAAATCGGCAGAACTTCTATCAAATCATGATAAAAGGCTGGCACGCTACAGTGACTTGGATCACGGATTTATTTACAGCACCGCGGCTCGACAAGCCGATATGGTTAACATTAAGCTCGGAAAATTCAAGTAATCCGGACAGCATTGCACAAAATTTTATGAGCGAATTATGCTGGTTGTTAGCTTGTGCCGATACCAAAGATACAAATTTGTAAGTAAATTTTTTAAATTATAAACCCGGTTAGAGAACCTGCAATAATGTGTTATTAATCTCGTTTCAGTTTTATAAGCACACTTTTGACAGCAATCTTGACTAACCATTTGGGATGGGTGGGAACAGTAGCACCACTAATCAACACATTACCCAATAGTCCCGAGATTAGTACGCAATCGAACAAAATATCTGATATCTCAAAATCATATCCGTACAGCGCGCTTTGGGCTCAGATCGGTGATCTCTACGGTTCGATTGGTAATCCACCGAAAATTTCAAAAACAATCATTTGTGGCCGACATCCCCAAGTGTTGAATAAAATTCTTAATGTGCTAACGTATTTTATACGGTGCGGTGAGATAAAACGGGAACACAAGGAGCATTATATCGATAAAGATGTAATTCGGAATATTATGGGTAATATTAGTGAGACATTTGACTCATGCACAATCGGTAATGATGGTAAAGGCCAAGCTAAGCTCAATATTAAAATATCTACGGGTGGTGGTGGAATAACAAGAACCTCAACCTGCGTTAAAAATTTAAGTATTCTAGATAATAGTAGTAATAATACTCAAAATGAAAAGACTGATAGTAACGTAAATAGTAATTGTAATGAAATTATTAGTGATCAAAATATAAGCGACGTTAGAAAATTATTTCGTAAAAATGTTATGAACGATATACCAAATGTGGTGGCCTATCGTGATTCGCGATTCGTGCAACAAGAATTGCGGATCGGAAACTTATCAATGGATACGGGTATTGAAATGAATCAAAAATTAAAAACAGATTTAAAAACTTACCAAATAAAAACTAGTAATAGTGGAACTAGTACTAGTGATCAAATTAAATTAACCCTGACCAATCCCGATAATGAGGAATACAATATTGAGAGTAGTAGTCTTAATGATAGTTTAAAAACGCCTACCGTAGGGACTTCGTTAAATTCGTCATTTTTATGGGATATTAAACCAATTACTGAGGGCATTGGTTTGGAAAAAGGTGTAGAAATAACCGAGAAAGCGACCAAAATTTACACCAATCCTAAATTGTCCGAATTGATTACATCAAATAGTATAGGAGGTAATAAAGCTCGCCTGCTTTGGGGCATCGAACCCATAAAAGAAGAACATAATCTCGAATTAATCAAACATTTGGAAAAAACTAACGAGATTACAAAATATACCGGTGACGATTTACTAAAATCGACAAATACTAATAGCGTGGTATTTGTGCTGGGCGAAGATGAAGAGTTAGTTGATTTGAAACATCAAAACGAGTCCGCTAAAAACGAGGGAGGCATCGTTAAAACAGATGAAACTGGTGAAATTCTACCGCCCAAAAAAATTTGCAAACACAAATTTAAAAAACATTCCGGTGTAAAATTCAACTTCGAACAGTATCCCCAAATTGCCACAAATTACATGAAGAACAAAAATTTAGACATTTCGAATTATAATTTCCTGGAAAAGGGATTACGAATCGAAAAAGAAATGAAATTAAATGGTGGCGCTAGCACAAGTACGTTTACAACCTCTAACGACTGTGATGATGACGCATGCGATTGTGGCAGCTGTTCAAATAATATAAATGAATCGATATTTTTGACAACTCCGTCTAATGCGTCCGAATTGGAGTATTCATGTGACTTGAACGAAAATAATTATCAGTCAACCCCATCCAATGCATCAGAATTAAATTATTCAAGTGAATTGAATGACTATATGGTTATTACCAAAAATGTTACGGGTCCTGTTCTGGCGAAGGTAGAAAATAAGCCGATTGAAAAAGTTGTCCCAAAAGAAGTAAAGGTTAGCAATAAAATTGCGATCATAAGCATTCCAATGCCTAAGTCACGGACAAAAAATAAAGAAAAATCAAACTTACCCCCGAATATGGGATCTTTGCTTATTGCAAGTCCTGGATTTATACCATCACTATTTATTGGTATAAGCGATCATTACATTCCGGATATGGTGTTACAGGGATTATCGATTCCGCCAATTAAATGGGAATCGACGTTAAAGAATGATTTGGTATTATCTTCGCACTGTGCAATTCTAGAGCAAACACCTACTGAGAATATCGCTATAATCGGGAACGTTGATAATTGGTATGCTGGTTTAATTGAATATTTTAAATGGCCAATTTAAGCACTAATATGATTTTTGTGTTATTTACAGGGAAGTCCGGCTGGTTTCATCACAAACATTTGTCTTGCCAACAGGTGCCGTTTCTGGAGGTCCTGTCGGGATGTCACAACTCGTAGCCTCTATGCTTGAAACAGTACATGCAATGTGGGGTGCGGGCACCTCAGCATATCATGTAAGTTGCCATTAAAGAAATTTAATAAAGTAATTATTTAATTATTTGTCATTTGCAGTGCATGTCGTACATGGAATCAAAACTCCAGGAAATGTACTTCCATTCGGAAACCTTGGCTGCATTCCTACTCGACACCGAATTCTGTTCGCTTAGTAAATTAACAACGGCTTTGAATTTATCTGCCAACGATGTACCGCTTTTAATGTCGGTCGCCTCGATACATACACCACAAGTTACTAAAAAATATGGTATTAGTTTTAGGTAACGCATTATTGAATAAAGCGTAATTTTAAGGTAATAAATTGTAAGAAAAATTACTAAACTATTTGATAAATAAAAAATCTCAAGTGTTAATTATGTAAGTAAACATGTATGTGGTGTTAGAAAGCGAAACCAAGGTACAATTTAAATACTGATATCAAGGAGTAATTTCATCAATGTCCAACTGTTTAATCCCCCATTAGGCCAATAGTAAATCAATTGTTGTGGATTTATAAAATAAACTATATATCGTATCTGAGAAAGGTAGGTGTAATTTAAAGAAGAACCAGCGAAGTATAATAAATTGACTACTTTTAATTATGACTTACTAACCCTTACTTTTACAAAAACTTGAATATGTGTAGCATGTTAGGCAAAACTGCTGTAGTACGACGTGAATTAAAACACGTCATAATTTTGGCTCAAAAACAAAATGTACTATTGTCGTAAATTCACTGAATAGTAAGAAACACACTTCTGAATTAAGATTACGATATTGTTATGCTAACAAAAAATTTCTGAATGAGGTAAGTTGTTATAAAGTTAATAAATAACGTTGCTAACAAAGTTTACTGTTTGAAACTGTTCTGGGGCTGAAGCACTACCAGTACCAATGATGTCGTAGTCCGCTTTTCACGTGTTACCAATTCGAGGATGTACTACTATAGATCCGATTTATGTGGATCTCCGATTTATGTGGCTCCTTAACATCCTATAGTATTTTTAAATTTAAAAACAATAAACACAATTATTATTTTAAGTTTTGTAAAATTTATTAAAGTATTAGAAACTTTATTTACGTGAAAACATTTTAAATGTACAAAAATATTATTCGTTTCTTAATAATTATTTTTATTATTATAACAGCGATCTATTTCGGCATTTAATGAATCGCCATCACCATACGTTTCAAAAGTATCGCTACAGCATTGAAAATGTAGGTTATTTATACTTTGATACATATTTCTGGAAGTTCTTTAAGTATTTTTCCGCTAATAATCGCTAGTAATACCCAGTGTCTTTCTCGGTTTATTTGTTAGCTAATCATTGTTTTTTTCACGTTATTTATATTTAATGGTTAGGATTCCAAGCGGGTTGAGCGGAAGACCAACAACCTTTCTCTCTCTCTCTCTCTGGCACTATATCCCATCAAGGGATTTGGCCGCCTCAAATGAGGTTTCGTAATCATATTTTCATTTCGGATAATGAGTGATCGATTCATTGATCCTAAACCAGCCGTGAAATTTTTTCCTTGTCACCACCGGGAATCGAACCCGGGACCTCCGGTCGCTGGAGCAAGCATGCTGACCACTTTGCCACCGGGGCGGCCAACAACCTCCCCTCATAAAAACTATCAAGTTATGAACCCTAAACAAAGGCCTCGGATAACCATATCGGATTCATTACAAACTCGACCTCGGAAATTGTACACAGACAACGCTTTAAAAATGGGAACATGGAACGTGCTTAGCGTCTTAAGACCTCGAGATCTCCAGAACCTATCGAACCAAGCAAAGAGTTACACATTAGACGTACTTGCACTACAAGAGCTTAGATGGTCTGGGAGTGGGATCCATGACACCACCAATGGTTACACTCTTCATTACAGCGGCCATCAAAACGGAGGAGATTTTGGGAGTTGGCTTCCTCATCCATCGGCGCGTGAGGCATCATATAATCGATTTCCGCCCTATCAACATGCGGATATGCACGGTCAGACTTCGCACTAAGAAATTTAACATCACGATCGTTAATGTGCATGCACCCACCGAAGATAAATCAGATGACATCAAAGATCTTTTCTTTGTCGATCTGGAGGAAGTCATCAATAACATACCGCACCACGACATTAAAATCATCGTGGGCGACTTTAATGCAAAAATCGGTAGGAGTGCAGAAAATACATCGCACATCGGTCCTAACAGCCTGCACCTAACTAGTAATAACAACGGCCAACGAGTCACCGACCTGGCAATAACGTACAACTTAGTTGTATCAAGTACGTTTTTCCCACATAAGAGAATCCACAAAGTAACGTGGAGATCGAATGATGGGAGAACGGAAAATCAAATCGATCACGTTATGGTGTCTAAGAGACACTTCACCAGCATATCTGACGTTAGATCTTACAGAGGTGCAGACATGGACAGCGATCATATGCTTGTCATATTTAAATATAAGTGCAAACTGTCATCTACGTTTAACAGGCTAGCACAAAAGACCGTTCGATGGAATATCAATGCTCTAAAAGACCAAGCGTCACTGCAGAGTTACCAATCAGCTGTCACTAACTATTTAGAGCGGCTCAGCAACAACGAAGAAGCTCCCTCTAACATCGAGGAGCAGTGGCACGCTATACAGTCAGCCATAACCACCGCGGCGCAAAATACCATCGGAAGAAGACCTCCGAGGGCCCGCAATGATTGGTTCGATGACCAATGCCGTAGGGTCGTCGAAAATAAACGAACGCTGCGTGAAAAATGATTGGCTCGCAACACTAGAAGCACTCTAGCAGAATATCTCCGCGCTAGGAAAGCCACGACTAAATACCTTCGACAAAAAAAGCGCGAACATATGAGATTATGCATCGAAAACATCAGCAAACTCAAGGAACTGTTTTGCCAACGCCAGGAATCTCACTAAAGACTTCCACCCAAGAATTACAGCCATCAAAGACGGGAATGGAGAGTTGAGAACAAACGTGGCTGATGTTCTCTCAGTGTGGCAAACCTACTTTCAAAATCTGCTAAATCGGAATGACGACGTGACCCCCATTAGAGCAATAGCTCCTCCAGGCGAAGAGGTCTTTGTCGAATATCCCACAGTGGAGGAAGTAGACGCAGCTATTAGTCGATTGAAAAACGGAAAGGCACCCGGTCTCGATGGAATCCCCGCAGAATTGATTAAACTTGGAGGCGTTACTCTTGCAACAAGTCTATACGCCCTCGTCGTCTGTATTTGGGACCAAGAAGAGCTGCCTGAGAATTGGAAGACCGCGCTCATATGTCCGCTGCATAAAAAAGGCGACCGTCTTAAATGTGAAAACTATCGTGGCATAGCTCTATTGAACGCTGCTTACAAAGTGTTAGCTAATGTTGTACTTGCCAGACTCATCCCTTTCGCCGAAAACATCATTGGCGACTATCAATGTGGTTTTCGACCCAACGGTTCAACCACGGACCAGTGTTTTACCATGAGGATGATCTTGGAAAAATGTTGGGAGTACAACATAACCATACATCAACTATATATAGACTTCCGACAGGCATATGACAGTATAAACCGCGACAACCTATGGGCCGCGCACATATGCCTAGGAATTCCAGAGAAACTCGTTTCGCTGTGTAAATTAACAACGTCTGGGTCTGTATGTAGAATCGTAATTGAAGGAACTGACAGAATATGTAATTTGACAGTTACCCAATAAGCAATATGAATGCGACTATATTATAAGTTTTCTTTTGTACCATACCAGTTGTAAACGATCTTTCAAGCCGAGAACATAAACGAGTATTTTGATTCTATAAAAACGTGTTTTACTTAATTCTTTAACCATTTTAATAGGTTATGGGCCCAGAGTCGGTTTAATGATAGTTTTAAAATAGTTTTTTTTAATTCTAAAAATCGTACTCAAAGTAAAATTTTGAAGGTTAAGCGCGTGGCGTTTTGTGTATTGTGAAATAGTTTTTGTTGTTGTTCATCGGTTGCCTCGTGCATAGAACATTTTTTGGTTAATTGATTTCACAATATTGGGCAAATTAAAGAAATATGGAATCAAACATGCAAAAAGTAAAACCATTCGATGGTTCGAATTTCTCGAATTGGAAATTTCGAGTTAAAACATTACTGGAAGAAAAGAATTTAGAAAAGTTTTTAACGAGTTCATTGGACACGCTATTGAAAGATGTTCCAGTTGGTGTGAATGATGAAGTTAAAAATGAAAAGATCAGAGACACGTTGAAATGTGATGAGAAAAAGTGTAAATCAATTCTGGTGCAATGTATTGGTGATTCTCAGCTGGAGTATATTAAAGACAAACAGTTCGCGAAGGATATATATGATGCATTAATTGGTGTGTTTGAGCGCAAAAGTGTTGCCGGTCAGTTGTTGTTGCGAAAACAGCTATTGACAATGCGATACAAAGATGGTGATGATATCAACGAATATTTTTTGCAATTCGATCATACCGTGCGTGAACTAAAATCGATTGGCGCCACATTGGAAGAACTCGACGTTGTCTGTCACCTGATTTTAACATTGCCAAAAAGTTTCGATGGCTTGGTAACAGCGCTGGAAACAATGGATACAACAAAGATAACAATCGAATTTGTTAAAAGTCGTCTATTGGACGAGTGTGGAAAGCGTGCTGCATGTGGAAATGGACGTAGCGGTAGAACAAATGATTCGATAGCAATGCAAGCAGATCGTTCAAAGGTTATTTGTCACAGATGTAAAAAGCCAGGGCATATAAAAGTGAATTGCAGAGTAAAATTGGCAAAGAAAAATGTTGTTAACGATAAGAAAAGTGTTGGTGCAAATTGTGCTGATAAAGATGACAATCCAGAGTTTTTGCTTTGTGAACAACAGGATGTCATTAGTGAGTCAGTAGGGAATAACGATGATATTGCGTCATGTTGCATGGGTGCCAAAACATCAAAGAAAGGCAGTGATGGTTTTAAGAAGATAAACTTTGTCCTTGATTCGGGTGCAACACATCATATCGTTAACGATAAGATATTTTTCAATAGTATGCATGGAATTGAACCGATAAGTATTTCAACGGCAAAAGCTGGCGCATCATTAGTAGCAAAGAAAAAAGGTGACATTTCCATAAAGACATTTTTCAATGGGGATAATTCAACGAAAACGATTCGAAACGTTTTATTTGTTGAGAATCTTAAATGCAATTTGCTGTCAATTCGTCAATTGACTGACAAAGGTTACAAAATCACTTTTAATGGTGATGATGCATTTATTTCAAAGAACGGTAAAAATATGTTCACTGCCCGCCGTAATGGTCAGCTATACCAGACGATTTTTTATGTTGAACGAAGTGTGTTTGCGGGGATTGCTGGAGAGGAGCAATTAAATAAGGCATCACAAAATTTATGGCATTTTCGTCTGGCTCATTTGAATGTCAGCGACATGAAAAAGATGGTGAATCAAAACATGGCGATTGGATTGGACAAACTTAAGGTGAACATCGACGAAAAGTTTTGTGAATCGTGTGTAATTGGTAAGCAAACGCGTTTACCATATCCACCCAGAAAGGAAATCCGTTCTAAACGAGTTTTAGAATTGATTCACACCGACGTCAGTGGTCCAATGAGTGAAATGGCGCATGACGGTTCGAGATTTTTTGTTGCCTTTACTGATGATTTTTCACGTACATCCATGGTATATTGCATGAAGCAGAAAAGTGAGGTTTTCGATAAATTCCAGCAATATGTTGCTATGGCTGAAACGCAACATGGGGAAAGAGTTGCGAAATTACAATTGGACAATGGCGGTGAGTATTGCTCAAAAGAATTTAAATCTTTTTGTGTCAATAAAGGTATTCGGTTGAATTTCACGGTACCTTACAATCCGGAAATGAATGCAGTATCGGAACGTTTTAATCGTACTGTGGTTGAAAAAGCAAGGACAATGCTTTTGTCGAGTGGTCTAAGTCGTCGATTCTGGAACGAAGCTGTTTTGTGTGCAAATTATATAAAGAATCGTTCACCAACAAGTGCCGTTGGTAAACAGTTTGTAAGCAAGACGCCTGCTGAAATTTGGTATGGTAGAAAGCCGGATTTGTCGCATCTTCGCGTGTTTGGTTCGATTTGTTATAATTATGTGCCGGAAGAAAACCGTACAAAGTTGGATGCTAAATCATCAAAGTGCTACATGCTTGGATATGGTTTGTCATCACATACGTATCGATTATGGGACATTGAAAATGACAAACTTATCATGGGCCGTAATGTGACATTCAACGAGAAATCAATTTTCGATAATTTGAATTATGTCAATATATTTAATTCAGAGGCGGCAGGCGATAACGTTGATGACGAACGTGAAAATCAAGACGATGCCACTTTAGATCGCATCAGTAACATAAATGGTAATGTTCACAGTACTTCGAGTAGCATGGATGACAACAATGAATTATGCCGCGGTGATCGTTTAAAAAGAAAACCAGATCGGTACGGATATGAACCGGGAACTTGGTTCGCTGGTTATGCATTTTCAGCTGAGGAATTTGTGCAAAATGATCCGGTTACTATGAACGATGCAAGGAAACGTGCTGATTGGCCAAAATGGGAGATGGCAATTAATGATGAATTTTCATCATTGTTAAAAAATGACACTTGGTCTTTGTGTAAGTTACCAATTGGTCGTAAAGCTATTACATGCAAATGGGTGTTTAAGATGAAACATAAACCAAATGGCGATGTTGACAAGTACAAAGCAAGACTTGTGGCTCGTGGTTTTTCGCAAGAAAAAGGTTTCGACTACAATGAAACGTATTCACCAACGGCCAAGCTAACAACTTTTCGTGTTTTATTGTCAATCGCCAATCATTTTGGATATGAAATGTATCAGATGGATGTGAAATGTGCCTTTCTGAATGGACAATTGAAGGAAGATATTTACATGACACAACCAGAAGGGTTTGTGAAAGACAAGACGATGGTTTGCAAGTTGAATAAATCATTATACGGATTAAAACAAGCTTCACGGGTGTGGAATGAGCGATTTAATCAATTCATTATTGAAATTGGTTTCAATCGTTGCGAATCGGATCAATGCTTGTACATCAAATTTGGAAAAGACATCGTTTGTTATATTCTCCTGTATGTCGACGACTTGGCAATTATTTCCAACAATGTGCAAATGGTCAACGATATTAAAGCAAAGTTAGCAAGAGAGTTTGAAATGACGGATGTTGGAAAAATTAATTCATTTTTGGGAATTCATGTTGATCGGAATTCAAGTGATAATTCGATTGCCTTGAGTCAGTCACGTTATTTGAAAAATGTTTTAATGAAATTTGAAATGAACAACTGTAAATCGGCGACAACACCGATTGAAAATGTTTGAATAATAATACGTCGAAAACACCAATTGAAAATGGTTTGAGTTTACCAAATGGTGATAAAAATAACTTGACTGATAAGCCGTATAGAGAATTAATTGGATGTTTGACGTATGCCACTCAAACAACTCGACCAGATTTGTGTGCATCAACGAATTTTTTTAGTCGATTTCAAAGCTGCTGTACTGATGAACACTTTATGTATGCAAAACGTATTTTGCGATACATTCATGGAACGTCTGAATTGAGAATGGTTTATCATCGAAATGCTACAGCTGATATTTTGACTGGATACGCGGACTCTGATTGGGCTGGTGATAAGAACGACCGTAAATCAACATCAGGATATGTATTCATGGTATTTGGCAATACAGTAAGTTGGCTATCACAAAAACAACCGACCGTTAGTCTTTCGTCAACTGAAGCTGAATATTTGGCATTGGCAAAATGCATTTGTGAAGCAAAATGGTTACGCTGTTTATTAAACGAACTTGGTCATCGTTGCATGTCATCAACAACGATATTCGAAGATAATCAGTCGTGCATTAAAGTGGCAGAAGAGCCACGAGAACATAAACGTATGAAGCATATTGATGTGAAATATAATTTCATTCGAGAAGCTGTCGCCAACAAGGAAATCAAGTTGCAATACATTTCAACCAACGATCAAGTTGCGGATATTATGACAAAAGGACTTGGAAGAATTTTATTTCAAAAACATCGTAATCGTTTAAATTTATGCTATCATTAATTGTTTTCATTTATTAGAGTACATGTTTAACGTAGAGTTCATAATTAAAACTAAATTTTTACTGGTTTTTATTTTTTTTTTTTTGTATTTAAATTCAAATTATGTTAACGGATCAAATTAAGAGGCGGTGACAGAATATGTAATTTGACAGTTACCCAATAAGCAATATGAATGCGACTATATTATAAGTTTTCTTTTGTACCATACCAGTTGTAAACGATCTTTCAAGCCGAGAACATAAACGAGTATTTTGATTCTATAAAAACGTGTTTTACTTAATTCTTTAACCATTTTAATAGGAACTGTGTCAGACTCCTTTGAAATAACATCTGGCGTTCGACAAGGTGATGCACTCGCGCCTTTGCTGTTCAATTTGGCGCTTGAGTACGTAGTGAGAAAAAGCAACATCGAAACTTCGCGCTGTATATTTAATAAATCCGGCCAAATTCTTGGATATGCAGATGATAACGTGCTTCTTGGCCGAAGACCTAGCGATATCAAAGACAGTTTCATACCGCTCGATCGCTGCGCAAGAAGACTTGGTTTGGAGGTGAACAGCAGTAAAACCAAATATCTAACAACACCCAGGAACATCTCTGTAGCAAATCTCGGAATTGGCGACCACAATTTTGATGGTGTCGAAAACTTTAAATACCTCGGGTCAGTTATAACATCACTGAATGAAATGCAGACAGAAATAAAAGCCCGAATCGCTGCCGGACAACGAGTTTTCTACGCCCAATCAAGATTATTGCGATCGAAACATCTATCGCAGTCGTGCAAGCTCGCACTTTATAAAGCACTAATAAGACCTGTGCTGACTTTCGGAAGCGAGAGCTGGACCATGACCTCTAACGATTGTAGATTGTTAGCTACATTCGAAAGGAAGGTCATCCGTTCAATTTTTGGTCCAATTAAAGTTGCGAACAACGAATATCGGATTCGTATGAATCACGAAATAAAGCAACTCCTCGGAGGCAGCGATATCATCGGATTCGTTAAATCCAATCGAGTGAGATGGCTCGGCCACGTTACAAGGTCCCCACAACAACGGATGATAAATAAAGTGTTTCACCAACAACCAGCCGGAGTACGTCGTATAGGAAGACCCCGACTACGCTATCGTGACGACATTGAACAAGATATGCAAGCATTAGGATGTCGAAACTGGAGGACGAGAGCAATGGATCGGGATGGATGGAGGGCCATTGTGCGGGCGGCGAAATCCCTTCATGGGATGTGAAAGCCAGAGAGAGAGAGAGAGTTTGTTGCTTCTTTTCCTAGTAGAGCCACAGAATAGATATTATCCAGAAGCGCTGTTGAGTAAACCAAGAAAAAATATCCTATCGACCATTTTCCTACCTTTTTATATTAATATATTTAAATTTTAATAACTTATTTATTTATTAATATATGTATATGTATTACAAATTTAAAACTCGAAAATAACGAATTTTTCATTCTATTGGGTACCCTGTAAACAATTTTTCCTACCTTTTCGTGAAGCAAGGTAAAAAAATGAGTCGATTTTTCCATATAAAAATAGCATTATGACGCTTCTGTCTATCCCTCCCGGCCTGCGATCACAATTGTGCGTGTATGAAAAAAGTCATGTCAAAATTTTATTTTTGTAGGGATTTTCGGCCAACGTACACATTTATGCTTTCCACTTAAATCGTTTTCGTGCAAAAATAATACTAAAATAGTAATAACATAATTATTAATATGTTATCAAAAGCAAATAATAATTTGTTTTATAATTTATATGTTATCAAATTATAATGCTTTTCTCAAAAAGAATTCCGATTTACTAAGATCTGTTAAAATCTGGAAGACATTACAACCTGTCATTTATTTCGTACACATTTGTGTACAGTGTACTTGAATTTATAAAAAAAAAATTGTCGGCCGGAAAAGGGATATATTTTCACTGGGATTGCGTTCACGAGATTTACATTGTTAACTATTGTAACAACTGTCATTGTAGAAATGACGTAGTAGTTAACAATGAGATTGTCTCGAGTGTCAAAACAAATGAAAACAATAAAAAATTGATCTCTTAATTTCTTCATAACACAAAGAGTATCATAATATTATGGAGTATCAAAATAATCACCGTATCCATAAACACAAATTTTTTTAAAATAAATATATTCAAAATTGAATTTTGTTCTTTAAATTATTTTTCAAAACTACATAATGGTTGTTGATAGTACGATCATGATACATACACCATTAAAAATGACATTTGTAGAGGCAGAATGGCATTTGTAACAATGTAGAGTTCGTGAACGAAAAACGCACGTGGTCATTGATACAATGTAGTTTCATGAACGATTTTGAGCTGTCATTGTTAACAATATTGTAACAATGTAACTCTCGTGAACGTGCAGCACACTATATTGTTAACAATGACAGCTAAAAATCGTTCATGAAACTACATTGTAACAATGACCACGTGCGTTTTTCGTTCACGAACTCTACATTGTTACAAATGTCATTCTGAACCCTACTCCTCGACTGCCTCTACAAATGTCATTGATGTTTTAATTTTAGTTTATTTTTTCATATATTTTTGAATTTTGTACAAACTAATGTAGCTTAAGATAACTTGTTGCTATTTATTCAATGTAATTACAATGTAGTTACATAAAATGACCTAGTTGTCATGTTGTAATAAAAAGGGAAAATTAAAAATAAAATAAAAAAATAAAATAAATTATTTTCCGTATAAATCCTACTGAAAATTCGGACTCGGATTTAAATGTTTATTGGGTAGCTCCGAAATAGCAGTCAGCCATTCCGAAAATGATGTTAGGGTAAAATCTAAAAGCCCTCAACTTTATTTTTAGTGCAATAATTTTTTTACATCACTTCCTCTTTCTTTTTGCTTTCAACATCGGTCGACATTGGTAGGAAAATTGTTTTCTTTAATTAATAATTAATATAATATATTATAATTAATTGTATATCAGTTTATTGTTATAAACATTGAAAATTTAGTTTATTTAAAATGTTACCAAGTTGTTTTTTAAAGCTTGTGATTAAAATAGTTTATTAATATTTACAATTTTTAAACACGTGTTAAAATATGGAGTTTTATTAAAATGGGGGGGTTTTTTTTTTTTGTTTATTTTAGAAGAATTCATCATGTCATCACATCTTAATTGGTTGATTATTCGAAATAGCAATGCCTATTTGTTAAAGAAACGTGATATTCCAAAACCATTCAGCACGGTAAGTTTGAATTTTTTTATATTTAAAGTTTTTGTTAAGCATGATGTTATATTTATCACCAAGATCTATGAGTGATATTGATTAAAAATACAATTCTGATTCGCTAAAACTATTTAATAGTTTATTTATTAAATCTTATTTTTCAAATAGTTTTTAATAAATTTTTATATACAGTTCATTATTTATAGGAACCCAACAATTTGACTAACTTGTGCTCTTACCGCTACAATGGATTAGTTCATAAACAAACCCTTGGAGTTACACCTGCTGCGGATAAAAAGGGGTTTACCTTGGTTTACAAAAAGAGCAAATATGCGGTAAGTGTCTTAATTAACTGCTTAAATTAAAGCTTTATTCATAATATGATGTAAATTAGATCTGATCTAATGATGACTTCTTACTAAACCATCACCCATATAATCTGATTATTCATGTTAATGTTACATTCTTTAGAATGTTTTATTTTTCATGCCAAAACTAACAGTTGCGTTTGTTTAATTTCAGAATCGTCCAGCTAAAAACACGGTCAAAATTACATTCAAGGCTGGTTCTCGCAGATCTTTGAAAAAGATGCGCAACGTTATCAAGAATTCCGGATTACGAAAAGATTTAACAAAGGCCGCTTTGAGACGTGCAAGTGCTGTTATTCGCTCACAAAAAGTTAAGCCAACTAAAAAGAAGGCACGTACTGTACCAGCTGCCAAGAAAACTGAGTAAAGGCGTCTATAAATATCTTGAATAAAAAGATTTAAAAGTAACAACTTTTGATGACTTTTTTTCCTTTGCAATTTTATTTTGTCCTGTTCACTTGAAATATTTTTATATTATATTACGGCGAACTGAGTCCTAGTGATTTGAGAGGACAGTTCATTATTGCACAGAAAGGTATTTCCAGCACAAATATATTTTATGGTTATGGGGTTTACCACAAGGCGGTTATTTTTACTATTTTTTTGTCATCTTGTAAAGACATTTTGCGTTTGTTTGATAGAAAAATTCCGAATTTAATTTGTTCTATATCGTAAAATAAATATTAAAATGAACCAAGCCGAAGAATCTAAAATACTTAAAAAAAATTAAAGCTAAAAGTTGTTTTCAGATTCAAACGCTAAGCTAAGCTGTGATTTGCGAAAGCAACACAGCTATTGATTATAATCGTATCGGTCGGTACGGTATGCGTCAATTGTCAAAATTGTTTGAGACATCTATTGTCTACTAGCTTATACATATTTTAAATATCGTGCTTTTCAAAAGATGGTGGTACTGTCATTATGTATACTTATAATTTTTGGCAGTGTATTGCCCTAGTACAGTAGGGTGATTGTTAACTTTAGTGGCAAATCTACAGAAGTCGCTCTTATTGCTTATCTGGGTTGAGATGTAATTCTCTTTTCTCGAGTCGAAATTTAACTTGTTTGTTTATAATCATTGCAATCCCTTCTAGGAAGAACTCCAAACTCTTGTAGTTCACAACCTGCCTGCCTGGGCAGACCGCGGTTTAGTTAAACTGGCAATAAAGCACCCTATGATAAAATGTGAATTAGCTTTGTAAATTTTTCGTAGTGTGTCGAACTGAATTGAATTTTATTTCTTAGAGTACTTGACCGAATTTTGCTAAATCAATTTAACTAATCCTGTCTGTCCAGGCTATTAAACACAGTTAGCCAAATAGATCACATAGGTCCGATTTACGTAGAACCATCTGCACTTTGCATAGCTGCTTGCCAGCCTATAGTACTGGAAGGTAGGTCGGCCGATGAGTTCTGCACAGGGGGTCATAGTTGTTATTTTCATCATCGATCGCCTTCAGATGAATAAAAATCGCTTTTGTGCCTGTCACTATCAGACTTCGAACCAGATACATCGCCCCAATCCAAACGCCAAAGCCACAGAATATGGAATACAAACAGAAGGGACATAACCCGATTTTTCTATGGAAAAAGTCGACCTTTTTTTTATCCTTGATTTTTATGAAAAAGGGTAGAATATAGTGGTGAAAAAAATTGTCCACTGAACTTTTTTACATTTAATAAGGGTATAGTCAAATTTTTTTTGGTCCACTTAGTAGCGTTTATATATACTTTATAATATATGCCAAAGCTTTAAACACTGTCCCTGGACTTAAGATGTTGCAATGGTGCCTTACATATAGAATTTTAAACAAATTTTTAATTTAAAACAAGATTACAGCGACACCTTTAGTCGTGAGTTCAAAAATGCTATTGGCCCATGTCACACTGTGCTTCTTTGAAGCACTGCTACACGGTTCAAAATTAGCTGTCATAGATATTTTATTGCTACTTTAAAAGCTTATTTTATATTTAGACACAAAATTTTTTGTATTGTTTTATTCTGCTCTCTCCAGAATAAAATTTAAACTAAAATCTGCATGTCAAAAATGGCCTAATTTTTTTTCATTTCTGTTAGTGCTAGTGAATGAAACAATGAAAAAATTTTGGTTCAAAAACGAGTCGCAATTAAAACCGGTTTAGGTAAACGGAGAAAGAGACGAAGATGAAGCTGCTTTAAAGAAGCACAGTGTGGAAAAATACATATGGCTAAATTTTCCCAATAGAAAAACTGCAAAATGTTGATTTACCTATTCGACAAACAAAATGCTAATACCGTATGTAATAATAAAAATAATAATTGCAATCATTTGGGATGCGTCATTTGGGAAAGTAATGTGACTTGTCATTAAATAGTCATTTAGTCAACATACCATATGAATCGGCAAAAACCTATTTTTGGCCTTTCTTATACACATTTAGAAAAAATGTACAAATAGAAACGTATCGCTTTCGTAAAAAAATATTCACATACTTGTTGACAAATATCCAATTGGGGATACAACAATGAGCCTCTCGACACAGTACGGTAACAGCATGAGTTTTTCTTCACCTCTTGCCTCTTCAGCTTTAAATAAAAATTTAAAGTGCGGCTTCTGGTGGCAAGCACCTCAACTAAAAATTTAAATATCTTTCCTATTTGCCTAGATTTTTTCTCAATTTAGACATGTTATAAATTTATAAAAATTACCAAAGTAGTACAAATAATAACAAACTTGTGAGATGTTGACTCTGGAAAATAACTATGGAAAATTCTACCAATTTCCTATAACATATTTCGTTGTACGTTTTCATATTGGTATAATAAAATGTTTTTATGTACGTGTTGAATCAGTGCCAGTTGAATAAACTAAAACAATACTAGAGCTGCACTTTTCAATCGTGTAATGAAGGACTAGTACTAAATTTGGTATGTATTGGTGCGACCTTTTGATAATAATTTCTATTATTATAAAGTACTGTTAAAAATTTGTTAATGCCAATTAATGTTATAAATATATATTTATTGTCTTTTATTGAGAATTGACATTTGCATAAAAATTCTATTTTTTTCTCAGCCCTCCACTTATGAACAATGAACAACTGAAATGTAGAAATAACTTCTGGAAACAGTCAAAATTTGGATGTTTCTTCCGAACTTTCTGAACATGCCTATATTTTTTATAAGCTCCTTCAACAAACATGCAATCCTTGGGGTATTTTGAGACTCAAAATTTTAGTTTAATTTCTTTCTATTCTGAGAGGAATTTTATAGCAATTGTTGTAGAATAACGATTGTAAAACCACAAATTGCAGAAAAATTCACAAACTAATGAATTTGAGAGGGGAAAAAAATAGTCCATATGCCATCAAATGATAGCATGAAAAACATTCTTTCAAAAATGCATTTAGTGTATGACGATGACGGCAATCGAGAGCCAAATCTGAGAAATTTGGCAAGAAGATTAAAACAACTAATTTTTATTCTTCGTTTAATTTGTTCAAGCATTTTTTATTTATTTTTTATTCTAATATTTATTTTCAGTTTTGTTTTTAAATCATACAGTTTTAGAGATTATTTATTTATAGTTTAGACACGACTTGAATGAATTATTTTAAATAATTTGTTCACTAGAATTTTGCTATTTAATTTTTATATCACAAAATATTTTGTTTTAAAATATATCTTAATGTTTTAGAATTTGATAAAATAATAAAAATGTGAATGATCCTTTTTAGCAGTGTTTGTCAAATATGAATACCTTTGCTACAACACAGTTGTTGATTGTTGTGCAACACATTCCAATTGTTGATAAGTTTAATATTCGTTGCAATACTACGTGTGCTAATTTTTAACTATTGCCTACTTGAGGAAATGATATTAAAAAAAGTATCGAAAAAATTATATTGAAATTAAATTGGGGCTTATCCTCGATAAGAATGATTGATTTTAAAATTATGTAACTTGTAATATGTGTTTCACCGTTACCATTTTTCAGTAATTTCTTTTGAAAATAATCGACAGTTTCAAGCGACAAAATTTAACTGCAACTCGATCGAAGATTATATCTCTGTGGTGTTCAAAGTAAATATGATGGAAGCTAATGACGTTCTCATTGTGTTGATAATCTGTCGCGGAATGTTTACTGTTTATTTGGTTCTCTATTTACAAAAATTTTAAAAAATAATTAATCACAAAATACTTAAACATTACATGAAACTTGTTAACATTTCTAAAACGTCAACGTTTTTATTTAAAACGAACACAAAAATTTAAATGATTAACATTGTTTTTAAGATCGTAATATTTTAAGGTCGAAGCATGTAGTTTTCGTTTCGCTCCTTTCTTTCCGTTTTGAATAAGCTTTATAAATTCTTGTGTATATTGTTTTTCTGTCTGTTTGTTTTCTATTAAAGTTCAATTTTATTTATATGCGTGCATATTGCGATCAAATACAATACAAATATGTAATGTACTACTACATGCATACATTTAATTTTAATTTTTTTATTTATTTACTTAACTTCAATTTGTTGGTACACCCAAAAATTTTCAAACTGCTTTAAACGAATAATTTCAGGATATTCTTTTTCTTTTTAAATTTTTGTCAACCTTTTCGTTTTGTTGGCGTACACATCTGAATGTATACAATAAGTCTTCTCTGGTTCTTTCAAAACTAATCGAGAGGAGACTTATTGTAAACTATTAAAAAAGTCAGCATCCATAAAATAAAGTTCGAAATCTAGTGCCTCGACCCTCTTTCACTAGGTAATGTCAGTTGTTGGTTAAAATATAGGGGTAAAATTTGTAAAAAATTATAGACTAATCTGATGTAAAGAAATTAACTGATTTTAAACCGAAAATACCTAAACAATTAATGTTAATCAGCCGTTCCACACGGGTTGTTAAATGAAATCTGCTTCACTAATTTAAAACAACCTTATTTTATATTTAAACACAAAATTTTTTGTATTGTTTTATTCTGCTCTCTCGAAAATAAAATTTAAACTAAAAGCTAAATTTCAAAAATGGCTGTAAATTTTTTTTATTTCATTTCTATTTTTGTTGAAGCTGCTTCACAGAAAAATTTTTTGTTGAAAAATGAGTCACAATTAAAACCGGTATCATAGGTAAACCGGGAAAGAAACGAAGATGAAGTTGCTTTTTTGACAACCCGTGTGGGATGGCTCAATCAAATTTTGTTCATTTACGTCCATTTTTTAGTCGAAAAACCACATAAAATGTGAATAACAAAATGAATGACCACAAAACGGCAAATGGTTTGTTGGGTGTTTACCATAAACAATATGGTTTATTGGGTATTTGTTTAGCCGCCTTCAGATTTAATTTTTTATTAATTTTTGTTAAATTGATGTCTTTTGTTAATTATTAAATAAGCTAAATTTAGAACCAAAAGGTTTCATGCCAATTTTAATTAAAATATTAAATTAAACATACACAGCCCTAACGATATTTTTTTAAATATGTACATACATAACGACATCCGTTATGTATTGTCTCAAACTTCATGTAGTTGTTTTCATTATGACATAAAATGAATTATGAATTCGTTGCTTACACAATGTTCTTTATTATTTGTCCGTTTCATATTATAACTAAATTTGTTTAAAAACTGTTTTTTGTCGTACTTAATTTAATAATAAGTTAGTGAACGCGTAAGTAATAAGTGAACGCGTTTATGGCCGGAATTTCTTATTTTACTGTGACTGGCTGTCACGGTACTTTTCGGCGATCACCATTTTATAATTATAAATGTTACAAGTACTTACGAATATATCTACAACGGTAACTATTTAATATTCTAAGTTTATTATATATTAAATATTGCTAACTATTATTTTGTAAACTATGCAAATTTCGAAGGTAATTTTTGATCGGTCTAGAATTCTAGATAGTTATTTATTTTGATTTTAATTTGATATAGGGTGACAATTCAACTTCCGTTTTCTTTATAATTTAAAAAATTAAATTGTTTTATTGATTAATACATAATTAAATTAATATGTATGTACTTTACTACTAACTTAAAATCTAATTTGTAGAATCAACATTCAATGATGTTTCTTGATTTTTGCGTTTACGATTTCTTGATATGAAATTTATTTTTGTATCATACTGTTGATCCTTTATTATCACACTCCTTGTTTTATTTTTATGGGATTTTGGCAATCAAATCTCTATTGACAATTTTTTTGTCTTATTCGAACTTTTTTCATGTTAAAATATTTATCTGGCGGTGGACACGTCGTATTAAAATTTATAACATACTCATATGCTTTACGCAGTTCCTCGGTGGTAAATCCATGTTGAGCGATCATTCCTTTCAGACCACATTGGTTGGATGTGTTTGTGTATAGAAATAGAGGATGATTGTGAGGATTCATATGGATCTTTCGTGCACAAATTCCTGAAAATACAAATATGTAATATTTTACTTATTTATTTTTACTTCTACGTCGAAAGGGGATGGGCTTTGAAGTTTGGAATTATTTGTCACCGCACGTGATAACCACACCCGAATAAAAATTTTTACTGATAGCGGCTTCATCAAATTGAAAAGATGGAAAACTATAATGTTATTTAATAGCCTTCCTAAGATTTCCTTCGTCCTTAGTTCTAAATGGTTAACACAATGGCGATTTTTCTTTTGCAATGATGGATTAGGAAAAACATCAAATATTTTTGAACATGAGTCTTTGCGATCCCTGAGCAGTAACTCGTTTGTAACTATTGTTTATAGGTAATTGCATTACAGTTTGTCTTATCCGAGCTACATACATACCTATATGCGTTTGCACCAAAAATTTAGAACTGTGGTTGAAATATTTAAAGTACCATCTGGGCAATTATAAAATGTTTTAAATAGAGTATTCCTTATCATTGTCACTGAAGCTGTACAGAATTCAAAATTAAAATAAAGTAATATACCTAATAATTAAAAATTAATGTAGAAGAGCTTCTAATCTAAATTTCATGTCATACTAAACCCTGTCAAATATGAAGTTCAGTAAAGATTTTGTCCGCGAATTCATTTAGATACTGAAAAACCCATATTTGAATATGTCTAAAATTTCTGAACGATACTCATAAACGATTCGTGTGGTTCTTATTTAAAATTAGGTAAATATAATTCTGGCCAATAGTAACGTCGGCATTTTAGTCCAAAAAATCGCTCTCAGGCACATAGTCTAAGCAAAAATATAAAATATTTGCGCTGATTTCCCTTTTTTTGATTAATATTGGAACGAAAACTATAGTCCCTGATTTGTTTGGTGAATTATTGCTAATTTCCTAGGCAATAATGGCGGGCAGACATGATCAAGTAGATTGGCATGGTAAATTTAATCGCGCATTGTAGGATTAATATCCCGCCACGACATTTGTTTTCTAGAAATTTATGTTTTAAATCTTCACGAACAACTTACACAATTAAAGTAGTTTAATCCTGTTAATAAGGCTACTATACAGTGACATAAATTAGAGGGTCTAGCAATCCCATGTGAACCTTTCCATTGCCAAGTTAGATCAAATAAAACTTTTGTCTTACCTGTTATAAAGATATCCTCTAGATGAAATAACGATGTCACCAGTGATGCATTATACAATTTTTGCACAGTATCAAATGACATAATATATCCAATTCCTGACAAGTAATTTGGGTATAAATTCCCCCGAAACATGTAAATTGGTGAATACCATTTACTTGTTGTATCCGCTATCGGTTTTGCTCTGCATATTAAACATCCGATTAGTAAGTTAGTGTCATTAACAATTCGATTTTCGTTCGACATTATACGAATAGTTTTCGAATCATATAATCCCACCGTCGAATTGTATAAAGGAACTGTACCACCCAATAGCACATGGATTAAATTTGGTAAATTTAAAAATGTATCATCATCACATTTCATCACAAATTTTACTAAAAAATAAAGAAAAGATATCATACAGAAATATTACAAATGTACAACCAAGATGATTACTTACCTTTATCTAAACAATTATTATTCACCCATTTTAATAGCATGATTGATTTAATGGTTAAATTATTGTAAGTATCGAAGAAATTTTCCTGAATTATATCGTTATATTGCTCGCTCTCTTCGAGTAAACGAACTTGTGTATCGTTATTTGGAATTTTTCCAACTAAAAATACGATTTTTACAGGAAATTTTTTATCGTGACTAGAGTTGAGTGATTTTCTATAATTTTTCTGAAAAGGAAAGAAATTGTTTAGTATTACAAATATAATTATTTGTGCGTATTTAAATCTATTTATTATTTTTGTAGAGCACGGTTGTTACCGGCCCGCATTTGTAAAAATGGCGATCTACCCCTATTCAAATTTTATGAAACCTACCATAGAAGAATATGTATAATAATATATATTTATTCCTCGATGAACATACATTTTTGGGCCCGAAAAAACACTATAACTTTAGTTCAAGGTGCACAATTGTGAAGGTTGATTTTCAGATGCCGTAAGGTTCAGCAAATTTATATGTTATCAAATTATTATACTTTTTTCAAAAAGGTTTCCGATTTAACTAATATCCGTTAAAATTCATAAATTTTGAAAAAAGATATTATTTAAAGAAGAAGGAACGACCACATAATTATATTCTAAAACATCAGCGCTATAACAGTAAAAGGACACAATTGTGTATGTTGAACTTCGATTCAAGTGAAATTTATATAAAAAACGACATTACAATCTGTGGTTATTTACAAACACATTTATGTATGGTGAACTTAATTTGCAGCGAAAATCAATTTTATTTTTTAACTCGGAAGGGTTTAAAGAAAAACATTTTAATTTAAGCTCAAAGGGGCACAAAGGCTATAGAAAAGTTAAATTATATGTTAGTGTAACCCACGATTCACGAAGGCATTCTGCAAAGTAAGATATAGCTGCTTGAAATTTGACTCATGAGATCTTAAAATTTGGGAGAAGTAATTAACTGAAGTTCATAGTCTGAACCTGAAAGAAGGCGTGAAATCTAGCGACGCCTAGTTGAATTCAAAACGTTTGTTGCATTGTACCAAACTTGTTTATAACAGTAGAAAGATAGTAATTAAATTTGTTGAAATTAGAAAAAAGAAATAACAGTAGAAAGGTAGTAACATCGAGGAATATATATATGTATACATAAATTCTTCTATGGTAGTAATTAAATTCTTTGAAATAAACAACTATGAAATTTCTATAATAGTTTCCGTTGGGAAGCCAAGTAAATTTTTGGTTCATACTTACCAAATCATTACTATAACTATCACTATTATCTAATTTAGAATTGATCACATAATTTTGCCATTTGCTCATTTTTATATCCAGATATTGTCCTTTTAAATGTGAATGCATTTTATAAAATAAATGATAATTAAATTCGGTCACGTTGCCCCAAGTTTCCCGTATCGTTTGGCTGCAAGAAAATAATTTATTTTTATTATTTTAAACTGGTAACATTAATGTATTTATAAACTGCTGTAAGTTAAAAAAAACATACCGTGCATAAAAATTTTTGACCGATGAACATACAACCACAAGTAGAATAAATTTTTTACCTTGGCAAATGTGTATAGGGTCTATTAGGGTTGTATTTATATTTGGTATTACATATTCTATTGGATCGCGGGAAGTATTTAATGTCCAACCTTCAATTGCAACTGAAAGTAAAAAAGAAAAACTGTGTTAAGAATGCTTTTGAGTAAGACAATCTAAAACATCGAATGATATAGATGAGATGCAGCTTTAGTATTTAAAATGGTTAGCAACATATTTACTGAATATTCAAATAAGGCTGAATTAGTCAATATGTCTTGAATTGTACCTTGTTTGAAACGTTTAAGAAAGAGTTAATGTGCAATGAATTTTTGAGAAAATTATCTGAACGATTACCTCCTTAAGCTTCTCTGGTGTGTGCCAAAAAGAGTACAACTTAGACGTCAAGTAAATAGTATAGTTAACTTTTCCTATTACTGAGCTACAATGCAAAATACCTTTCTCAGGAATCATCTTTGTTGCTGATTGAAATTTAAATTTTGTCATTTGTTTGTCAAAATCGTTTAACATTTATTATTAAGTGTTATGCAATTAAGGAACTCAAATACTCAAAAACAGCAATAGTAATTTCCATTTACAATGAGGGTTTAATTTAATAGACAGTAAAAATAGAGGTAGACAGGATGTTTTCACTTGGAGTTGAAGACTACCAAGGGCATGATTACATGTGGGCTCGGTGTAGTTACGGTGAAAGACATTCATGCTCAAAATAAGGGTAGGGAAAATAGATATTTTCTTGGTTCAGTAACTTTAGCACAGTTGATCTATGAACTTTGAACCGCGAGAGACTGTTATACGACGAGGTAGGATTTGTTCCTGTATTATTGCTAAAATTAATCTAAATATTTTTCGTTTACTAAATTACAGTAATTTGTAAATGTGGAATTGTCAAAATCTCTGATTAATATCAGCCTCTGATTAATATCAGCCACTTTGGGGTCGATTTAACCAAGGTTGGCCCGGAAATCATAAAACAGTATCGTTTTTTTCAAAAATTTACTTTTGCCTGAAACTTTATTATGTCACTGTGTATACATTCCTGTATTGAAAAACGTTTACCATGAGCACGAATGCGGCAGGTGCTAAAGTTGACCTAAAGCTCCACGTGGAAGGCCACGTGAAAAAAATTATCTGAAACCGAAAGAAATTTGTAGACGAAAGTCAGAACAGAAATGAACTACCTACAACTCAAAGACGATAGATATAAGTCTTCCAGGAGTTGCTATGGACATTTAATTTAGAATGATATCTTTAATTTATAATCGTCATATAAAATATGTAGAGCATAGTTAGTGGGTATGCATGAAGTGTAGTAATTTCGTTGGTTTCTCTATGTCATCCACTCTACGTGCATACACACAAATTTCGCTCCATATATTATCCGGTGATCATCAAATTAAAGACATCATAGCTCAAAGTGGTAGCCCACTTCGCCTCATGTCTGGTAGTAGGTGAAGGTTCAACGTAGTGTTTCTAATTTCTTCTGGGGAGAGAAGATGGCTACATCACGATTTAAACGAATATGTGTATCACCAATAGAACTTATTTCATCGAACGACCAAACTGTGTGCCAGAAGCAAAGTCCTAACCACTACAAAAAAGGAGGATGGGGCCATCATACAGTTATTTGCTGAAAATTCTTCGTTTATGCTGAATGCAGCTGGGGAAAAATTGGCGAAAAAGAATAATAAAAAAAATAATATAAAAATTATACCAAAACAACCATACGAAATAGAATTATGGAACATGGCAACGCATATGGAAATACTTTGGTCAAACCACTGGTAACGCAAAAATACATTAAAAAGCGACTGCAGTGGGTGAATAAACATAAAAACCAAAATTGGACGAATATTGTGTTTACCGATGAATCATCCTTTTAGAGTTTTAATGAAGCACCTGCCCTAGCTCCATGTATGGGAATGCTTCACCAAGCAAGGTTTTGGTAAATTAATCGTTTTCACACAGAACCTAAACGCATTTTTGATGAATAAAGTTTATTTACGCGGTTTGTTACCATCTGCCCTTAGAAGTTGGTGATGGGAGGCAGCCTCCTCTCTCTGAAGTCCGATGGGGGCAACCCGTCGAACACACGACGAGAGGGGGTTGGCGACCAAACTAACGAGCCAGATGACACTATCCTGATGCAGGGAGTGCATGAAGTGGTGGGTAAGGTAGATTACAATGGTTAGCATTGTACAAATAAACCTACATCACACGAAGGCTGCCTCGGCAGCTCTCGTGCTCAGACTGACTAAGTCAGATGAGGATTTGGTGTTAATCCAAGAACCTTGGATTAACAATAACAAGATCTGTGGCCTCAGAATGAAAGGGTATAAATTATTATACTCAAGCAACTCTGAAAAGATCAGATCGTGTATCTTAACGAAAAATAATTTGAATATTTTTCTTCTTCCATAATTTAGTAGCGGGGACGTTACAGCGGTGAGCGCTGAGGTAGGCTGTGAAAAGCTATGGCTAGCCTCAGCCTATATGGATCGTGAGAAGGAGGTTCCACCGGATAATCTGGGGGAACTGATCCGTTAAGCAGGTCAGAAAAAGGTAGGTGTGATACTTGGATGTGATGCAAACGCGCATCACACAATCTGGGGAACCACAGACATTAACGAAAGAGGTGAGTTATTTTTTGATTACTTATTAAATCCAAAGGAACTCTGCAGTTATCCTCCCCTGGCTGGAAGTTATCTTCAGGGGATGTCTGCAATTGGTCTATATTCCCAGGAAATGGACGGAGGTCAGAGTGGTTTTTATCCCGAAATCGGGAAAAAGCTCACAGGCTTATCCAAAGGACCGTAGGCCTATAACTCTATCATCCTTTATGCTGAAAACCTTGGAAAGAATGATAGATGTACTTATTCGAACAAAAGTTGAGCCAAGGAATTGGGCAATGTCGCAGCATGTGTACTGTAAG
This sequence comes from Nephrotoma flavescens, assembly GCA_932526605.1. Lineage (NCBI taxonomy): Eukaryota > Metazoa > Arthropoda > Insecta > Diptera > Tipulidae > Nephrotoma > Nephrotoma flavescens. The sequence goes on along the minus strand of OW052222.1, from coordinate 264,560,943 downwards.
GGAAAGTCGGTGGACACAGCTCTGCACGATCTAGTACGCATGATTGAGAAGTCAATTTACTCGCAAGGGTATTGTATGGTAGCATTTCTCGACATTGAGGGTGCCTTTAATAATGTAAAAACGGAGGCGATCATGGAAGGACTGTCATTTTTGAAGGTGGATTATCCTATAAGTAGGTTGATAAATCAGATGCTGGCAAGCAGGATTATTATCTCGGAACTGGGGGAGTCCACCATTAGAAGGCGGGTGGTTAGAAGAACTCCGCAGGGAGGAGTAATGTCCCCCTTTCTCTTGAGTGCAGTGGTGAATGGATTGCTGTTGGAACTGGAGAAAGAGGGGATAGGGATTGTAGCGTATGCAGATGATGTAGCGATAGCTGTCTCAGGCAAATATCTGGATACGATTAGGGATGTTATGCAGAATGCACTCCTGATTGTTACGAAATGGGCCAGCAAATGTGGATTAGGGATCAACCCCTCCAAGACAGAGCTGGTACTATTTACTAAGAAATATAAAATTCCGGTAGTTAGCCCTCCTACCGTGAACGGCATTAGACTGGCTTTTGCTGACAGAGCGAGATTTTTGGCATAATCTTGGACGGTAAGCTCAGATGGAAGCCTAACATTGTAGAAAGGGTAAATAAGGCTAATGTAGCCATTTACTCGTGTAGAAACGCCATAGGGAAGAAATGGGGTTTGAAACCAGAGCTGGTACACTGGCTCTATACCGCAGTGGTAAGACCTGTGCTGATGTACGGGGTGGGCGTGTGGTGGCCAGCTCTGGAAAATGTAACCTACATAAGGATGTTGGAGATTTTGCAAAGAACGGCCTGTATGCTTATAAGCGGGGCGCTTAGGACAACACCTACACGCGCTTTAGAGGTTATGTTCCATCTTATTCCAATCGAATTTTTTGGTAAGCAGATGGCGGCCAATGTGGCTATAAGGCTCTCGGCTGTCTCTCAGTGGAAGTGTCTTCAGGTGGGACACTCGACGATAGTTAGATCACTAGGGGAAGAACTGGTGAATCTAGATTATATTAAACCAACGTTGTGCTTCGATATAGGTTTCCGGATCATCTGTCCTTCTAGGGAATCCTGGAGGAACGGATCAATACTGGAAAACGAGGCACTGCAATTTTTCACGGACGGTGCTAAGCTAGACGGCAAAGTAGGAGCCGGAGTCTTCTGTGAGAAGCTCAATGTTAATATTTCTGTTCGTCTCCCTGACTACTGCAGCGTGTACCAGGCTGAAGTGGTGGCGATAGGGGAAGTCGTGACATGGTTGAAGCATAACGTGGTATCTGTTATGGATATCGCAATTTATGTGGACAGTCAAGCGGCACTCAGGTCACTAGAGGCGGTTTCTCTGAAGTCACGGGTGGCGCTCGATTGCCGATCATCTCTTAATGAGATGAGCGAGTATTTCAGTATCCAGATAATCTGGGTCCCTGGTCACTCGGACGTTACGGGAAATTGCAGGGCAGACGAACTAGCTAGGTACGACTCTCCAGATGCAACCGGAAAGGGCAGTTCTGGCGAGGCCTATAGCAGCGCTCATATTGACGCTCAGTAAAAAGGCAATCGCCTTGATAGATGAGAGGTGGGCCAACACTCTCACGTGCAGGGTAGCAAAACAGGTTTGGCCAAAACTGAACCTGCGGCGCTCCAAGGCACTTGTATCCCTGGGAAAACGATATTTAGGATTGGTCGTAGGGATACTGACAGGACACTGCCTTTTTGGGGAACATGCGAGAAGGCTGGGTCTAGAGACGAATGAAGTTGTATGGACGAAGAGGAGGAAGAGACGTTAGTTCACTTCCTATGCTCGTGTCCAGCACTATCATACAAAAGACGTAAGTACTTGGGTGTGTACAACATGGACAGCCTTTCTGAACTCGCGGACTTTGGGGTGCGAGATATTTTACGCTACATCAGTAGCTCTGGTTGGTTTCAGCGGGAGTAAGGGGAGATTGGATCCTGTGGTATCACAATGGTCCATTATTGGCCTAAGTGTGCGATAGCAGCCACTCTAATCTAACCTAACCTAACCTACCATCTGCCCTTAAATGGTTTGGAGCGGGGAACTCTAATTGTATCTTGCAAGAAGACAACTGTCTAAAACACAATAGTATACTCTGTTCGAAATTTAAACTCAAAAAGGGCATCACAACATTGGATTGGCCATCTCAGTCACCTAATTCCAATCCGATCAAAATTTATGGGCTTTTATGAAGATTTAGCTGAAAATGTACCACATAAAAGATTTGAGCGCTCTATCAGGAGTTGTCTGGAATATATGGACAAATTTATCATCACAGTATGCAGAAAATTTGGTTGATAGTATGAACAAAAGGAGCCAGACAATTATTAACAAGAATGGTGAGTTTACTATGTATGTATTAGTTGATAGCACCCAAGAAAATACAATAAACTTTCATAATAAAGACAAAAAAAATCGTAGTTTTATTTTTACTTAGTTTTTTGCAGTACACGCTCTTGTTGCACATACTGTACATGCCCGCATCACGATTTAAACGCCGTAGCGTTAAACAAGAGGGCACTATAGTGGCAGTTAAAATCTGAAACTTGATAAGATCATTCTAAATTGTATTCTCAACAACTCCTGGAAGACCGGGTGTCGACTCGACTACTAGTTTAGTTTCTTTTAAGTTTATGTAAAAAGGGTGTAATTTTTAACCTGTCCTCTTTCATAGTACAGAACCATACCAAAAAGGATAAAAATGGCATAGGCAAGTTGTTTGAACTTCTCCTCATGTTTCGTAGTAGGGGAAGGTTCAACGTAAATCTTTCTAATTTTTTATGGGGAGGTAAGATGGCTGCAACACGATTTAAACGACTATGTATCACAAACAGGACTGAATGAATAGGAGGAGTAATTCATATTGCAGGGCTATGGACCCTTATGCCTATGCTAGTTCTTTGGGTAGTTGTCCTAACCTAATTTAATTTAATTTAAGATAAATTTGTATTAAGCATGTAGCATAAAGCTCATTCCCAAGACGTGCCTTAGAAGCAAACAGTTGTTGATGTAAATATTATGGCACAACAGACTAATATTCAAAATAAATTTGTGACTGTTTAGCTGGACTAATGTACAATATTATATACCTAGCAATATGTTTCGACTGTTTGGTTGCTATTATACAGCTAGTATATTTATCGCCAATAACAATGTATGAATATTAATTAATTATGATTTAATAAATTCTTAGTATATCGCTCCATGTGGATATTATGGCATGCAGGTTATCGGCGTATCAAATTCATGTACAATACTTCTCTTGAGGATTTTAAATGCTCTTAGAACATTCATGTCACTGAACAACAGTACACACATATCTACATATTCATATTCCCTATACAGTAGTAACCTGTTGTTATCACTAACTAAACATCTGCCTACTCCATAACAATCTAAACACATAAAATTATAAAGTAATCCATATAAAGTCTAAACAACATAATCGTTTACACTATTTTTTTTGTAACTATTGATATTAGATAAGTCAATAAATACCGAAATAAAAATAAATTAACAAGATGATCGATTAGCCGTCAATTATATCGTGCAATTATTACTAATTCTGCTTCTAATCACACAAATACAAATATCTAATAGATTTATAAAATATTCAACGGGAATTTATATACGGTCATAATTATACATTTTTTATATAAGGAAATAGCTACATCTGAAAAAACCGAACTAATTAGCATTTCCCAATTAGTAATTAGTCATGACTGTTGCTGGCACCTGTCTACCGTAGTGCTACGCTACCAAAATCATATCAATTCATCTGTGTGCAATTTATATTAAATATGTAGGTATGTGTTCGCCAATTTCTCACCAATTTGTTTTCGATACTCGCGCATAAACAAATTTTGAATGTACACACATTTATATAAACATGTCATGCTAGTATTATTTTGTATAAGGATGTATATGTTAACATGATATGTGTGTACTACTTATAAATAAATGAGAAATCTTATCATGGTTGCGTCCATACGAAACTTTCCACATGGGCTTCTTATCAAATAAGTTATTAATTGATAATCTCATCTCTCGTACTTTAATTCGACTAGGTTCATAATTTGAAGATTAAAGTTGGAGTTTATAAGTCAAAATATTTTTATATATCTTGTAAATTAAATCGTTTTGACCCTTAAAATCATCTTAATAACGAAAGCAGTTCAATTTATATATCATCCAAGACTATTATAAATGTTAAATTGTGGTAAAACATTTATAAATCGTTTTGAGTTTTCTTCTAATTTCTATACAAGAAATTTTAATAAGAACTTTAAAAAGATAAGATTTTACAATCTGGCCGCACTTAATCTATTATACCTACATGTTTAAGAGTAAAATATATGACTGAGATTACTAATTGCTTCTGTATGTTTTAATTTAATTTTTTATTAAATGCTTTTAAAACAATACATCCGATGAAAACCGACAACATTTGGTTGTATCTTGTATCGCATATTTTTGTCAAATTTATGTGTTTACAAAAATTTGACCATAAACAAAAATAATGTTTTTCCACGAGAGCGCGTTAAAAGATAAATTGATCTTAGTATTTACAATACTCAGGGGTATTTTCTGGCCGGCAGTATGAAAAACGGACGGTTATTTTTATAACTGCATTTTATCAGGTGAATAAAAAAACTAGGTTGACAAAAATAATACCCTAAAAATAGTTTCACACGCCGTGCCGTCAATTGGATTATGGCACCGAAAAATTTTACAGAAAAAATTAATTTATAAAGTCTCAAATAGATGTAAACATGATATGATTATAATAATGAAAACCTTGTGACTGTTTGTAGAAGCAAAAACTATTTTACGTTTACATATTCTGTTAGAGACGGAAGATATGTACACATTAGATAAGTGATAAATAAACAACTTTGAATAAATTTTTTTTTACATGAGTATGTGTACAAGCATGAAATGCGGATTTTTTTTTAATAAAAACAAAATAATTTATAAATGGGAGCCCCCTTTATCCTTCATTTCAAAATTCACTGTTGCCCATCTTTTTAGAAGAAAACCACTTTTGAGCAAATCCATCATTGCCAAAATCCATCTTTCCTAAAATCCGTACCCAATTTTGTTGAAATTTACTATTGACAAACTAACATATTTACGAAATCCACCATTTCCGACCCGTACACGGACACAGACATCAAGCATCAGACATTAGAGTTCAGCCATCAGACATGAAACGTCAGACATCAAATATCAGCTTCAGACATCAGACATTAGACTTCAGCAACCAGACACACATGCAGATACAAACATGTACATGATTAGGAGTAACATAATTGGAGCAATCAATTTCACAATTATTTTTCGATATTCACAAATTTAAATTTAAATTTAAATCCATGTAATCAATCATTTTGTTTCGAATAATATAACAAAAGAAATGCAAATTAATTTCAGTTTAAATCCAAATCTCTCGAGAAAAGGACACAAATTTTTAATAATTAAATCTATTTTTAAATCTAATCCATTTAACAGTTGTATTAATATTTTTAAGAAAGTGCTACTAATGGTAGCTCATTTACGGCCCACTACAGAAATTTATCTTCTTGCCCATGAGTACTGTCAAATTATTGGTACTAATAAGTTATCCCCAAAAAGCAAGTGTTGTCTCTCTTTTTGAACGGAATGAAGTATATCAGTCAAATAAAAGTTGTAAATGATATCGCAGAACGTGGTTAATACAGGATTATAATAAAAAATTAACAAGAAATGAAGATGACATGCAATATTTACTAAAAGTCGAAAAAACTACACACAGAAGTTTTCAACAAATACCAAAACATCCTTAATTAGAATTAGGTTAGAAGATCTTAGATTGATTATTTTCATAATAAAAATTAATTCATAATATTGTATAGAAGAAATATGCATTTAATTTGTCTTGTTTTTGTATTTTGGAAATTGGGCCATAATCTGGCTATTTTGTTAACCCATTTTCAATATCTTTATCTCCATTCAGCACAATTTTCATTTAGGCTTGAAAATTTTTCAAATAATTTTTCTGTTCGTTTGAAAGTCAAAAATTGAAAAATACCGTTTTTATCGAGCTTCGCGCCCATCTAAACCATCTTCAATCGACCTAATATTTTTTCTGTTTCAACTTTTTAGCATAACCTCACATTTCTAGGGGGTTTCCCGTTAGATATTTGAACTTTCGAAAATAAGGTCCACCCTTTCATGCACACACTTTTCCTATTTATCACTCGTGCGCGTCTGACACTTATTGATGACACACAACAAAATAGCGCGGTATCAAATTTTTATAGCACAAACTGGTACAATACTTAATGTGATCAGGGCGTGTATTCTTGAAATCGGTAGATATTTCCGTCGGTTTATTATAATTTGCATAAAAATTCTTTATATTATTCGAATTTTTTGCCGGCTTCCCTCAAATAATAGAAAATTTGCAAGCAATTTTGAAAAAATGATTAAAGTAGCCGAATAATATAAAGAATTTTAATGCAAATTATAATCCACATGCGGAAATATCCACCAATTTTAAGAATACGCGCTCAGGACATGCAATTAGTAGAGTAATGCCTGAAATTGTATCCATTTTTGTTACTAACTTTAAAGTAATCTGCAGTAATCTATAGATATATGATCATATTTTGCAATGAAGCTTTATATTATGACTTATTATTTGAAACGCATTAATCATAAAATCTGAGAAAGTTGTCTGAAATTGTCGAACTTAATTGGTAAATGTTAAATTATATAAATTGTATAAAAATTATTAAAAGAAACTGGGTCGTTTAAATTTTAAGGCTAATCATGTAATTCTGGTCATTGTAAACAATTAAAGGCGGCCGAATGATTAAGATGAAGGTTTATTTTTAGTTGTTAATGATTTGGTTTTAAACGTGTATAGCATGTTAGAAATTTATTGTAATGTGTGGTATGTAGATTATTTTATGTGGTTAATAGATTTACAGATTAAATTCCTTAATAAATTCAGCCTTAAACCGGTAACTCCACATCTGAATTAAATTTATACTCTCTCATTTAGCCGCTGTATACAATTGTATTGCTGATTGTCTGATAATGATTTCGTTTTGGGATAATGCAAAAATATCATAAATATGAAGCTTTTTAATTGGTACGTTTTATTTGCTAATTTCTATTTTAATTGAACATAAGTGGTAGTTGAAGTTTGTAAACCGTTGTAAGATTGCAAAAATTAAATGAAAAGTTGCACCTTGCGCTATATAGATGGTTCGGGATCCGTTCAGAACTGTATAATTTAAAACTGCATTTTTCAAAACATATAAGGTAAGAAACGGCATAAGGTACAAAATTACATTTTTTAAAACTGAATATTTCAAAACGGCATAAGGGTTAAAACGACATTTTTCTGAATGGCATTTTTCAAAACTGCATATTTCAAAACGGCATAGGTACAAAACCGCATTTTTCAAAATGGCATTTTCCAATGCCGTTTTGAAAAATGCCGTTTTGAAATATGCAGTTTTGAAAAATGCCGTTTTGTACCTATCCTGTTTTGTAATATGCAGTTTTGAAAAATTGTCATTCTGAAAAATGCCCGACGAAAAACGACATATTTCGTTTGAAAAATGCCCTTTTGAAAAAATGTCGTTTTGTACCTATTTCGTTTTGTACCTTATGCCGTTTTGAAATATGCAGTTTTGAAAAATGTCGATTTGAGAAATGTCATTTTAAAACATACCATTTCGGCCGGGACCCAGATGGTTCGATGTTGCTAATCCATTAAATAATGATTCCTTCATTAATTTTGAGAAAAAAAATCGTGGCTTATTCAACATTTCTCTCTCTCTCTCTCTGGCACTATATCCCATCAAGGGATTTGGCCGCCTCAAATGAGGTTTCATAATCATATTTTCATTTCGGATAATGAGTGATTAATTCATTGATCCTAAACCAGCCGAGCCGTGAAATTTTTTCCTTGTCACCACCGGGAATCGAACCCGGAACCTCCGGTCGCTGGAGCAAGGCATGCTGACCACTTTGCCACCGGGCCGGCATTCAACATTCATTGGTATAAATTCTTTCAAAAAACTACTTAAGAAAGATATTATAAGTTCTAACTTCTTCTTAACATTCCAATATTGCTGAATGCTGAAAAGAATTTATATTGGTAAACAGATATAAGTTCTAATTTCTTCTCAGCCTTATTCCGCTAGAGTCGTTTGTCGTTTCAAGTTATTCATCTTATTAATAATGCACAAATGTCCGTAGCTTTTTTCAACTCGAGAAGGGTAATAGGTATAAAGTTTATATTTGGCATGCTTTTAGAATTCAGTGAGAAAAATTTATAGCCGTAGGAATTACACCGATAGGTTCTTCCTGGGCTGAGCTGTGGCGGATCAAAGTTTCAGAAACTTGCCATTGAAAATACATGGGATTCAAAAATTGATATTTTTAAATTTTGCAATATAAAAATACTACTTATTACAATGTTTAGAGGTATGTATATTAATTTCTTTATTTCGTATATTTGTTTTAATTTTTTTTTTTAATTCTTTTATTTCTAATCAAATCCTAAATTCCGACCCATGCTTGCATGGGTCGCACGGGTCGCTAGTTTACTATGATACCAAATAATATGTATGTTATCGTAGTCACTTCAAACGACAAACAGCGTACTTTATGCCTTTCCTAGTCATCTGAAAATTTCACTCGACTCAAAATAACAGTTTTTTAATTGTTTCTTTCGCCTCAGGTCACTTATTGGAATGGCAACTGGCTAATTTTTCATACAAATAAAGGATTTCTGCAGTTACTTGAAACGTCGTTTGTCGACTAGCAGAATAAGGCTGTTAGTAGTTTCTATAATAGTTAATAAAAATGCCCAGTGTTGTTTATATTTTACAAAGAAAAGATTTTGAACTGGTGGATCAGTAGTTTCTGATGTTCAGTAATATTTGTTGATCATGTTCGTTTTTTTTTTCTCATTCTATTTATATACCATTATATATACACAGTGATGTTCAGTAAAATAGGACAGTAACTCATTTCTCCATATAATTCCAAGTTTCGAGAACTCCTAAAAATTTCTAATTATAGCTTGCTGAAGATCTATTAGATAGTTTTTATAAATTTTGAGAAATCAACGAAAACATTCATTTACATATTTTTTCCGTGTTCAAAGAAATAGAAGAACCTTATTAACTTGAACCTTGTGAACTACACATTGGATAATAAATTAAAAATACAACTATAGTGAAGTGTAGTTTAAATCTAATTAATATCTTTTTTTATTGCTTGGAAAAATATTGCTTTGCGGACATATGTATAGGCTGCTCAAAACATTAATGAAGAGAGGGAAAAGCACTGTAATTTCAAGAGTTTTCCATCTATCCATCTATTAGCATAAATTAGTTGCTCTCCGATAAATATTTTGGAAGTTACAGTTTAATATTTGTGTATACTTTTTTCTGAACCAAATTTTTTAAACAGTCGAAATCTCAAAAGATATTAAAAATTGATCCTCCCCATCCCGCCATACGACTTTCTTCACAGAATGAACTAAGGAATCGCCCCTTAACGGATTAGCATCCCTAACACGGACACCCTGTATATCAAGCATGCCCACTAATTTGTTTGAGCTATCTACTTTTCCAAACACTATATTTCCGCCATCTACTTTTTGATTTCCTAAGTATTATAAAGATGCACTCAAGTATGCTTATTCTCGATTTTGAATGGTATTCTGAAATTACTCGAAATTTTAAAAAATCGACCAGTCGATGTTATGGACACCTCTGATGCTCGTACAAAAAAAAATACAAATTTTATAATTTCTAATTTTTTTTTATTTGAGTTAAACAATTTAACTGAATATTTGTTATTTATATTTTCTCTAATACAATTAAATTGTGATAAAAAAAAAATTATCATTTAATTAAGTATTTTTCTTTTTTAATTAGTTTACAAGGTCTTTCTAAAGTGCAAGCAATTCCAATTCTGAATAGGAATTAATATTGTGCTCAAAGAAACAACCAAAGATATTTTTTAATTTATTTTTATTAGTTAACAATTACATTTTGAATTTGAAAACAACGTAAAAATGCAACTAAATATATTTAATTAAATAATAATGTGCTAGAACATTATTGAATATTATTACAAATCGTAACTGATTTCTTGTCTTGTTTAGAAAAATGCGATGTCAAAATAGCAAAAAATACTTTTATATTTCTATTGCCAATAATTAAAAATAAAAGTATTTACTAAAACTTCCCTGGTGGTGAACTTTAAAACTACAGGTAGAATAGAACTATTCTATACCAGCCGAAAAGTTGGTTTTAAACTGTTCCTACATATATGGGTTTGTTGTTGTAAATTTACCAAAGAAAGACGACATTAAGGTTTTGAAGTGAAATAGTTATCACTAATCGTGTTAATTTGGTAATTATAATTATTTTTCTTTGGCTTTTCGATTGTAATGGTGTTATTGTGATTGTTCCGTATATTGGTCTATTTTCAGTACTCTCGAATTAAATACACAATCGTAGGAAATTTTTCCATTTAGCGTCACAATCTGTGTGACAACAACTATGATAATCGACACTTACTTATACACAATCAACTTCCCAACCACCCCATACTTTTCTTTCCGTTAACGCTGGATCGCGGATAAATTTGAATTTTAGACTTATATAGATGGCAAATGTGTAAAAATCAACACAAACAGTTTCGAACGGATGAGATTAATCACCCTTATTGTGGTTGTCGTGTCGATCGACAAACGACACGACTTTGTCTTGTCGTGTCAATTTTTATTTTGTATTGCGTAACTATTACGAATCGACTAATGAGTATTGCCATGTTAACGTTGAAAAAATTCATGATATTGTGAACTTATCGATTAACTTAGCAATCGTGACTAGTTGTGTTGATATATTTCGTCAAAAATGCTGTCAGCCGCCTGTCGGAAAAGCTGAATTAGTTTATATTTAGGTATTTTGCCCAAATTTAGGATCTAAATAGTTGTCTAAAATTAGAAAATAGATAAACAATAGTGTGTAAATATTTATTTACCACAAAAAGAAAAAATATAAATTTCGATGGTCAAACATGTAATAAATTTATTAGCTGTGGCGGTTGTAGAAAATTAAATTTTTTTTTGTTCAGTTGCTGTAAATTTATGCGTTTTATATTAAACTAAAGATATTTAATAAATATTTATAAAAACCAAAATCATTTTACTTATGTTAAACTATTTTTTGTATTAAATACGGCTCACCATACTTGCAAGTCGCGAGCAAAAATGGCATTTTGCCACAAACGTGGGTTGAAAGCGAAATGCAAAATACCAATTTTAGCAGTCGTCGGAAAATCGACATCCACACGACAATCACAATAGGGGTGATTAATTTGAAAAAATAGGGGGCCTACTATGGAAGTCGACGGCGTTCGATTTCAATAGTAGGCCCCCAGTCTTCTCATCAGGGCCCGAATTTTGGCCACCAAATCGGGATAAAAATTATGAGAATTACAGTTGTTTTACATACCTACTAGACCTAGAACATTTGTATCAAACAATTATATGATTTAATGTTTTAGGTCTAGTAGGTAAATAAAACAACTGTAATTCTCATAATTATTATTCCGATTTTTGACCAAAATTCGGGCCCAGGTCGCGATGAGTGAAGTTAAGTTGTGAGAATAGAATATAGATGGAAAATGTGAAAGAATCAAATTTCGTAAGCTACGCAGTAATTCGCTAGTAGTACAACTACATGTATTGTTCTATATATAGACAACATTCCACTGTAAAATGCTACAACATCAGTCGTCGCGACCTGATTAAAAGACTGATTTTTTCAAATCAATAATCTCATCCGTTCGAAACTGATTGTTGTTATTCTTACACATTTTTGCCATCTATATAAGCCTTAAATTCAAAATTATAATTACCTTACGTAATGCCATGCTGCCTTAAATCAATACAAATATTTAATAATCAAGGTTTCATGCCAAACCCAAGTCAAAAGCTTTTCAATATCCAAGAGATTCGAGCGAAGGGATTTCTTCCTTCGGAATTTATTTTTACTATCAGATTCTACATAGATCTATTCTACATCATTATCTGGAAGCATTTTTTCTAAATTCATGCAGTTCATTCTGCACTAGCTTTTTGTTATAATAATTTCATAACCAAATGTACATACAAAACCTTAATTTTTGCTTGTTTTCGTAAATGTATTGCTAAAAATACAAAATACCATTGAAAAAGTATAATTATGATTATGGTTATTAACAAGTAGCTAAGTACTTAGAATAGAAGTACGAAGTAGATTTAAGGTATAAAATATAATAGAGTATGTGACAGTTCCCGTTACCAATAACGAAATAAAATACAGTGCGCGCGTTCACCTTTATGTGAAACCGGACATCAATGCGGTTATCATGTATTTATTATTAATGCACATACATTCACTCACATCCACAATCACATATTCAATTGCTAGATTGGTATTTGCGTTTCCGCGATTTGAGAAACAATGAAAATCACTTAATCAATTCTGAATCAATTAAAAATTTATGAATGTATATATTTTCTGAGAGACTCTTTTATACTGATGTATGTAAACAAAAAAAAAGGTATATATTTTCTTACCAATTCTTGGCGGAACATTGTTCGATAGTGGAATGTAAAATAACACACAAACTAACAAAAATAAACTGCACAGTAGTATTTTTCGAAAAAATTTTGTTTGAAACAAATTTTTTTGTCGATAATATGTATCCTTGTCCCTATACAAGCCACCATTGCTGTTTGTGTACCCTTCATCGTCACTGCTACTGGTGCTCGGCGATGGTGATAACGGGGAGGTTGATGCTGTTGTACGTAAATTTCTTAAAAGCCCTTTACCTTCATCAATCATTAACATTTCAAATTATATTTTATTGAAATGGAACTTTTCTCGACTAGACGGTTTGGTATTTTTTGATTAATCATTCACAAAATATCGCATTTATAAACCACAAACTGAGCGAAAAAAATTCGCAACCATCACACATAAATATATTTTTCTATAATCACAACACACCACTTTATATTTTATTCATTAATTTTTATTATTTCAACGAAACAAGATTAAACTAAAATAAACACTTTATTATTAAACATTTTATAAATTATAAAGATGTGGAATTAGAAAAAGCATTACTATACAAAAATATATTCACAGACTAAATATTTTATATAAACTACAATACAGTAAACGTGATTAAGGCATTTCACAAACAAATTTTCTTAATTATTATTTTTTTATTTTTTCGCAGTACTCGAAAAACTGTCAGCCTTATTATTTAGTTTTGCATTTTGAGATTTTTTTGTATTGTGCAGTTCCTTCACTTTGACGTTTATGTTCAAACATATCAAAAAAATTGTGCCGACTGAAATATTATTGGAGGTTGTTTTGTATAGTTAAATACCAACATGGTTTGCGTATGTATACATTTTAAGATGAAATATATTTACTTGTACATTCACAAATTCTGGTACATACATACAAATAAGTTCGAAGCAGATGTAAATTTATCGCGGACATTTTATAGTTTGTTAAGGCGAGTGACGGACGATATAAAAGAAACTAAAAAATACAAGCGGCTGTGGTATGTGGATACGCATGTGGTCGTACATGCCGATTTTTGATTGAAAGAATTTTTTTGCAGAAAAACACGTTTATTCATTCGCAGCTACTCATACTCAAACGATGGTGTAGATGTTGAAAGTTGTTACGCATAAATTTGACGGTAGGTATATTGGTTTCAAAAAATCTAGGAGATGGCTTTGTGATGGTTATGTTATGTTGAAATGTTAGATTTTTACAATTTTTTGTTTGTTTATATTCGATTGATTGACAATAAGGGATTTTTGTGGAAAATTGATTACCAAATTACAATAAAATTTGTAAAATTACAATTATTTGTAGTTTTGTTGAATTCGAGTTTAGCACAAATTTGGCATTTTGGCTGTTCAGTCTAAAAGTTTATTTGCAGTGAATTGTTATTTAAATTATATAATTAAGTGTAAGAGTAAGGTTTTTCATTAAAAACAAATAAAAATGAATATCTTGTCGGCCGGAAGAAATCATTTGAGTATTGAGGATTGCGTGAGGGCCATTACATTAGTTGAAGAAGGAAGAACTCAGTCTTACGTTGCACAACTGTTAAAAGTGGACCAATTCACAATATTGATCAAACGATTCCAGGATAATGGACAGTATCATCGTCGTGCTGGTAGTGGGAGAAATCGATGCACAACACTCGCTGAGGATAGGTATATTAAATTAATTTGCTTGAGAAAACGGTTCGTAACTGGACGTAGCATCAAATCAGATCTAATCGGATCCCGAGATGCACCCATTAGTGAAAGGACCGGGCGTCGACGAATCAAGGAATCTAATTTGACTGCAAGAAGGTAAGCCTTATGTCCAGAGTTGTCTACAGCACACCGCAGAGCTCGTTTAACATTTGCTCTCGAATATGAAAACTGGACAATGGAACAATGGGCCAATGTTTTGTTCTCCGACGAGTCCAGATTTTGCCTTTAATCATCAGGCCGTCGGATGAGAGTTTATCGTCGGCCAGGTGAGCGTTTTGCACCGGCATGCATTATTTCTGCGGAGGTTCTATTATTTATGGTGCTTTCGGCGGAGGTTCTATTATGGTTTGGGGTGGAATATCACTTACTGCAAGAACAGAGTTGGTACCGATTTCTACCGATACCATAACTGCAATTAGATACATCGACGAGTGTATGGAATCTCATGTGATGCCTTTTGCACCATTTATCGGTGAAGAATTCATGTTTATGCATGATAATGCTCGTCCACACGTCGCTAATGTAGTACAAGAATACCTTGAGGCTGTGGATGTTCCAGTAATGCGTTGGCCCGCTTGCAGCCCAGACCTTAATCCCATCGAGCATATGTGGGACATAATCGGGAGACTAATTTATGAAGACAATGTATCAGTTTATTCATCACAAGAACTGATCAACGCCGTTCTTCAAGCTTGGGAACAAATTCCTCAAGATACTGTGGCCAATTTGATAAATTCAATGCCAGAGAGAGTAAAATGTGTTATAAATGCAAGAGAAGGTAACACACGTTACTAATTTTTAGGATTAATTAATAATTTAAAATATAACTTTTAGTACTCATTCAATTGATTTTGAATTACGAGTGAAATTCAGCTAATTTTCTTTACTTTAACGGTTTCGTTAAATTTGTCTAATAATTCACAAAATATTGAAATAAATTAAGCTTGGCACTAATAAAAATATTTGTTTTCGATTAAATTTCATTTAATAATAGATATTTCGTTGAAAATTCCCATCAAGTGGGAAGTGGTGGATTTTTATAATAAATATACGTAAATTAATTTTATTAACATTTTCACTATTAAAACCTCAATACTCCTCTTTTCTGCCAGCGTATGCACAGGTTAAGGCTTTGCCTTCATGGTTTGTCCAATTTTTGACATTACATATTACCAATTGTATGCAAATATTCAAACAAATTTAATTTTGTATAACAAAATATGTTGCTGTCATAATTTTGCCCGTTCCTTTGGTTATCTACTCACAAGTACTTGTGAGTAGCAAATTGTTTCCATTGGAACACAGCTATTGTAAAAGAATGTTTACTACTAAAGTTACGCCATCTCTTAGAAAATCAATAAAACTAAGTTATACACCCAATCCTTGGTTCTTTGATTCTTTCGACGAGGATTCTTTCCTCGTTGGCTTCCCCTTTACCTACAAACTGTTGTTAATTTGTTGATAAATGGAAAGGAAACGAGGAAAGAATCAAAGTGTAGAATGGCGGAATAAATAGATTCACTACGATAACCCAAAAAGAAGAAATCATAGGAACCACCCATGGCCAGGTCAACAACCAAGCCGAATATTCATAGAAAAGAAACTCATGTTGTTTATTTGGTGGGATGTCGTCCCGTGTGATGGGTGTCGTTCTCGTCCACATGTTGCGACGCCGGTCAAAACCTACTTGGAAACACTCAATTGGGAAGTTTTACCCCACCCGCCGTATTCACCAGACATTGCCCCGCCTGATTACTACTTGTTTCGATCGATGAAACATGGCCTGTCTGAGCAGCACCACATCATATGAAGATAATTTTGTATTTTCATATGATGTGAAATGTTCCTCAGACAAGCCGTTGACGGTTAATTAATGGATAGCCGCAAATATGAAGCGTTCTTCCGACGTGGTATTCGTATGTTACTAGAATGCCAGAAAGCCTACCGTTCTTCCACAATAAATCACCAATTTTTGATAAAACTGGCGGAGACTTATTTGTATACCCAACAGCATTCGTTTTATTTCACATTTTAAGCATTTCATGCTCGAATTTCCTTCATTATGATTATTATTCGTAGGTCACCAATAATAACAATTATACAATTCGGATAGAATGCATCACCTCTTTTTGTGTCGGCACTAAATAAAACACCAAAGGATTTAACAACTAGATAGATCGGTTGAAGTCAATAAAAAAATATACATATTTCAATATCCAAAACTAAACTGAAATATACTTCAAAATCCGAGGATTATTTTGTTTGAGACTTTAATTAATTGGAGTAATTGGAGTTGTGAACATAACACTAATTTGTTACAGTTCCTCTCATTTGCATTGTGTGCCTTATCTCGGAATTGTTCTCCTTTTACCTATAATCTGTTTTATTATTTTTCATATTCATCAAAATTGTCCTAAACGAATTTTGACGAAAATATTCTAATCGGTAAACACTGGTAAACAACAATGGAGAATTTAATAACAAATCAAGTCACAGTTGGAAAAACGGAGAATTAATTTAACCAAAGCGGAAAATCGTGCATAAATGTACTTATAACGCTGATACATCTCTTGGAACATGCCTACAATAGCTGTGTTTCTTGACACTGGATCTGATCTGGTTCAGTTCATGTTTCATGAAACAACACAACTAGATTTCAAATCAAAACTTGTGATCTGAAACAAAATTTAAATCTAGTTTTCCATAAAAAATTTGAACTGATCCTGATCAATGGGTATCATGAAACACGAAGCTGTGTTTTTGACGCTTGATCTGATCGAGTTCAGATCATGTTTCATGAAGCAACACAAAGACGCTACTAGATTTCAAATCAAAATTTGTGATCTGAAACAAAATTTGAATCTATTTCAAATGGACGTCATGAAACGCGGCTAATACATCAATGTAAACGGAAATTTAAAAACGCGCCGTTCGTAGAGAATGTGCGACAATTATCGACTGAGTTGATGGATAAAAGTAGTGTAAAATGGATGGTCCTGGCACAGCCCAAAAAGATTTTGCACCAAACATTTTTTACATGTAAATTACAACAACATAAACGTCTACGTCATATTTTTTATATGAAAGGAAACAGTAACACCTCGATAACTAAATCTTCATATAAACTGTATACGTATATGTATTAATTTATTAAAAATTGATCGTTCTACTGTAAATTAAAAGTTTTCATACTTTTTAGTTAGATGGCAGCACTTTTGAAAAGATTTTTGGTTTATATTTATGATAAAGTTTTTATAGCTTTTCAAATTTGGTTTGTGTCTTCACTACTTACAGTTTTAATTATGAACCACGATAATCAAAACTCTATATAAATTTATTAAAAATCAGGCGCTCACCTGTAAATTATTATTAATTTTTCAACTTTATCTCTAGCTTATTTCAAATATTAAAAATATTTCGATTTAAGCGTCGTATCTTTGACAAAGAATTTTTAATATTGTATACGACTGGATATTATATATAAAGACTAATGGTAATTGAATTTTATGTTTATGTATGACTGCGAATAAGAAAGAAAGATATAAGTAACTTGATCTTGAAGACGTATCACTATATTTTATTTTTATGTAATTGCAAATAAGAAAATTCAGCAAATACTGTGTCGGTCGTTATCTTGAGGCCACGTGGTTTTCTATGAATTTGAAATTATTATTATTATTATTATTAAAATTAGAGACATGGGAAATGCTACCTGGCAATTTATGATTCGTCTAGTGCAACTGTAATGAATAATTTTATTGCATATATATTTGATTGATTGACGATTGATGAAAACATTGATGTAAATTATAAATAAAAAAATATGTTTTTGATCTTGACAACATATCACTATATTTTATTTTTATGTAATCGCAAATAAGAAAGATAAAACTGAACTTGATCTTGAAAACGTATCGCTATATACATATCATTAACAACAGCATATCTGATGGATGCAAATGAGAATTGAACGTTATAATATAATAAGAATATATGTAGGTCAAATAATGTTTTTTTATCAAATTTTTTTATAATTGTTATTGTTATAATCGGATTTCGCATATTTTCGTCACAATTATAAAAACTTATGTTTGATCAAGTTTATAAACTTGTATGATCTTTATTTCAGTTATGTTTTCGTTGCAATAGTGTGGGATAAGTCAATCGATTAAGTAAAAATGGAAAAAACGATGAGTGATAAAGGTGAAAAACGATGATAAGTTATGTCACATAACAATGCATAGGAACTAATAATCATTTTGTATTTACGATAGCATGCATAATTGCATAGTCAACAGTAACAACGATGAAACGATAAAATTTTCTCGCGTAAAATTAGATTTCATATTTGGTTACGAATTACATTAATGCATTTTACTATTAAGTCATTATTTTATTATTATATTTTGTTATGATAACAAGCGACAAATCATTAATAAAAATTACTACTTACTTAACTAAAAATAATGTTATGTATTGCATAATAATATATAAAAAATTTAGTTAGATTTTAAAATTTAATAAACTGAATTATGAAAACTCATATAATTATATTTTAGTAAACCAATCAGGAAGTAATTCTTAAAAGCATATTTCATGTTTAAACTGGTCAAAGTATCATCAAAGATATTAAATATTCTTCAAATGGCAACGACCTGCGCAAGTACATTATTGCTATACAGTATACAAAACTTTAAATAAAATACAGTGCAAAGATGACAACTTTAACTTTATGCTAATTACACGTAACTTATAGGAGAACTCCGTTTTTTTCTGTTGTATACAAACTTTTTGATATGATTTACAAAAGTTCAATGCAATAAAGTTACAGCATTTATTTTTTACATAACCGAGAGTTTTGATTAATAATATTTGATATACATTAAAAATTATTTAAAAAATGTGACGTAGTCAGTATTGGGCCTGATGACATTTTTGAAGAAATTGAAGAACACTTTGATGACAGCGATAACAAAGCACATTCTTCAGTATTAAAAATTATTATATTTAAAAAAGAAAACAGCTTAATTGTTACATGATGCATAATTATGTACTCTACCAGTTAGAATAGTCAGATGTACCATACGGTTTTCGTAGTTTCCCCTTTTGTAAAACAGTATTGTATATAACTCGAGTTATTCCCTTTTGCATTGTTGCCACAGAATTATACTTACAAACTTTTTGATATTACATATATATAAAAGCTCATTACAAAAAGTTACAGCTTTTATTTTTTACATAACCGAGAGTTTTGATTAATAAAATTTGATATACATTAAAAATTATTTAAAAAATGTGATGTAGTCTAGAATGTGCCTGAAACTGCATATGATATACATATATGTACATATAAAAAATTCAAGGTCAAGTTCTTGTGCGGTGTTCTTATTATTTGATTATCATAATTTATTTTGTCGGCGGACAATCAAAAATAAACAAAAACACTAAAGAAGACTTATTCGGACATTAAAATAAAAGCAGGATACTAGATTATTTAAATAGTTTAAATGCAGTAAAGTTATGACATTTTTATTTATAACGAAAGATGAACAATAAAGTTGCGTTGTTACATCTTACACTGCTATTAAAGATGATAAATACATATATAACTAGATGGTATGATGAGCTCGAACTTATATGTTATGAAAGATATTTCGAGACTTATAAACTTAGTAATGGGCCTGACCACATTATCGAAGAAATTGAAGAACACTTTGATGACACGTATAACAAAACACAGGCTATAAATATTAAAAATTATTATATTTAAAATAGAAAACTCGGCTAATGTACTACCACAGACAATTAAAAGAGATTTTTCATTTGAACTAAAAAGTAAAATCAAAATTTATTTCTGATAATTCCAATGTCATCGTTGTATCAGTGATTTTTCGTTAAACTGTGTATAAGTATACGCAAAAAAACAAAATATTTTTGATTGTATGCTGCTATTTACGAGAAATGAATATGCAGTTTAAATTTTTTCGTTTACATAGGATGAAATATATCTTTTAGGTTATCTCTGGTACTACTATATCAATCATTGTTTAGTTAATTCGTAAATTGTGCTAAGTATTATATAAGTGTATACAGCTTTACTCTAGATCAATGTTACAAAAAATGTGATCAAGTTTATAAAATATGTTTAAAAAATCATAAAATTTTAAAAGTAATTAAATGGTGTAAAAATTGCATTTTTTTTTTAAATTATACAAATTTAATGATAAGTGTTAAAAATGTATAAAACTTATAGTAAGTACATAAGTTAAAACAATATAGCAATATATGTATATTATAAAATATAAAGACATTTAAAGATATAAAAAGTTATAAACTTTATTAAAAGTTATAAAAATTAGTTGTAAGAGTTATGAAAAGATATAAAATATATATAACAAAAAATATGTTAAAAGTTATAGTAATAACTTTAAAAGTTATAAAAGAAATACGCGAAAAGTTATAAAAAATTATTAAAAAGTTATAAAAAAAATAATAAAATTTAAAAATTATACAAAATCTTATTTAAAGTTATAATAAGTAAAAAAAAAACGTTATTAAGTTTTTTATAAAGTATTTGTACATTGAGTTCGAAGATTTGTTGTAATACTTAAATTACATGAAACTATACTTGTTCCGACTCGGAAGATGTTTTATTCTGTTGTCCTCTATTTAAAAAGTAAAATAACAAATTAAAAATTTATAAAACTAAAATAAAAACTTGAAAATAAAAAAAATAAAAAATTTAAACAAAGAATATTAATTACAAACGAATCATGAAAATTAAAAAACAATTTAAATCTAAATTTAATAATTATTAAAAAACAAAACCAAGAAGAGAAATCTCCCACGATTTTTAAATGGTTTCGTAGGGTTTTAACCCCGCTCCCCACTTTTTCTTTGTTAATTGACGTAAACGACTATGATTTATAAAGAAAATGCGCTAGAGCGCACCTGCGCCCGTGTTTTAGTTGCAGACGTAAACGTCTTTGCTATGTGACTACCAACACAAAAACGCGTGTATTTTCTTATGGAGGTCCCAAAACTCAAAAATCCGCCATCTAATTCAGCCGTCTAGTGCTGAGAAGTGGTATTGCATTAATTAAGTGTAATAAAGTTTGTGACATGTGGTTGTGATATCTTGCGACCAGAAGCTAAATTAGTTAGTAGTACTAATAATCATTTTACTGATAGAAAGTAGCACTCTTATTAGTGAGAAGCGGTGTGTATTTTTTGCACTAATTTTCTATACTAAAGTAAGTTACTACTACTAGTAGTGTCTAATTAAATGTAATTAAATGGTATAAAACTTTTAATGTTTTTTAAAAACTATACAAATTTAGTGAAAAGTGTCAAAACATTTAAAAGCTATAGAAACTTATGAAATGTATTAAAAGTTATAAAAAATTAGTTGTCAGAGTTATGAAAAGTTGTATTTTTTGAACAAAAAATATGATGTTGAAAGTTATAATGACTTTAAAAGTTATAAAAATAATAAATTTTAAAAATTATAAAAAAGTTATTTAAAAATATAATAAGTAACAAAACACGTTATTAAGTTTATCAAGTATTTCTAAAAAATTATAAAAAGTAAGCTACCTTTAAAATGACATAAAAAATTGTAAATATTATAAAAACTAAGGGTCAAAAATTATATTAGTACCTAAGTTAAAAAGTAGAGTTTAAGAGTTATGAAGAGTTGTAAAATTTGTATAAAAAATATGATTTTATAAGTTATAATAAGTTTAAAAATTATAAAAATACGTAATAAGTTATAAAAGTTATTAAAAAGTAATAAAAACAGTAATAATAAATTTTAAAAAATATTATTAGAAGTTAAAAAAATTAATGAATTAATGAAAAGGTAACAAAACTGTTATCAAATTTATAAAATCTGTTTAAAAAATCATATAGAGTAATAAAAAAGTATAAAAATTAAATTTTTTTTAAAAGCCTATACAATATTTATGAAAAGTGACAAGATTGAATAGTAAATTATAGTAGGTAATTATAAAAGTTATTTAAAAACTAAAAAAGTTACTAAATATAATAAAAGTTAAAAAAATTGTTGTTGATAAAGATTGCTTGTTGCTGTTTTTAATTGTACGATCTATGTACTAGAGCTATTAATCAAATTTGATATAAATTAAAAATTATTTAAGATTTAACTGTTTTATGTTCGTTCTAGCATAATCTCAATCCCAAAATGTGACGTAGTTTTTGATGCTTCTTAGAAACTGCATGATATATAATATAAGTGACTTATGATTTTATAGTTGACTATGACCATAGAGTAAGTAATGTTATAAAGAGTAACGAAACAGAGGAAAAATTTTTGGATGTGCATATTAGATCTAGTTAAAACTACATTATATGATATATGGTGTCGAAGTTTAATAAAATTGAAAAGTTTGTTATACTGATACAGATAGTTTAGTTTAAGAAGAGTTTTGTCTAGATGTATATGAACTCATCAAAAAAGATTGTTATAAGTATCTCGATACATGTGGTATAATGAAGGATGAAAATTATGGGAAAATAATGAGTGAATTTATTGGATTAAGATCAAAAATGTATACTTTCAAAGTTGTTGACGCTAATGATACGAAAAAATTAAAGGAGTTAAGAGACAAGTTGTGAAATCGAGAATAACGTTTAATGATTTCAAAGAATGTTTAATTAATGACTGATCAAATTCATTCAAGAAATCTAGCAGTAAGCTCTGTTAGTCTCCACACGATGTAAAAAATATATTTTATTAAAGACAGCTATGAAACACTACCTTTATAAAATAAGGGAATATCATTATTGATTTCTGTGTAAATAATTTTTAAAATTTTAACTTAAACATAGCAAATTACTAACATGTACACATATAACTCAGTTTATTTTCTACGTATAAAATTAAAAAAGCCTTCTTTACGTATCATTTATGATAGATTTATTTATTTTATTATAATTTTAATATGTATAGATTTATTAAATATAAAATTATTAACTATGTATTCAAACTATTCAAATAAAAATTGTTTATTAAAATATGAATGACGTATAATATATGATCTTAATAAACATTAATGCTTTTCAAAAGATTAAGTGAATAAATCAATAATAGGTTAGCTTTAGCGTACAAAGAGTAATATTTCTATTTTAGGGATAAGAAATATTTTTACAAGCTTTTTGCAAATATTTGCTGTGTTTCTTGACGCTCATTGATCCGGATCAGTCCAAATTTTATATGAAAAACATGATCCAAATTTTGTTTTAGATCACAAATTTTGATTTTAAATCTAGCAAGCGCCTTTGTGTTGTTTCATGAAACATGAACTGAACTGGATCAGATCAAGCGTCAAGAAACACAGCTATTATACAAAATAAAACTTTGTGATTGAAGACTGAGTATTATGACATCCCACATACATATATCAATATCTACGAACGATTTATAAAAACGTATTTCTCATTAATGAATAAATAACTGCATATATTTTATTTAGATAATGTAAAATAACTAAAATTGATCACCATAATAATAAATTTACATTTATTAAATAATTTTAATTGAAAAATAATCTTTGGATTTCTTGTTTCTAAAACCATTTTTTCATAAAAATACGTGAAAAGATATAATAAGTTATAAAAGTTATTGAAAAATTACAGAATAGTAATAATAAATTTAAAAAACAGTGTGTTAAGAAGTTCTAATAATTAATAAAAATTAATAACTTAATAAAAAGGTAACAAAAACGTTAGCAAGTTTATAAAGTCTTTTTAAAACCCCTTAAAAAGTAGTAAAATGGTATAAAAAATTATAAATTTTTCAAAAAACTATACAATATTTATGAAAACTGGCAAGACTGTTTAGTAAATTATAGTAGGTAATTTAAAAAGTTATTTAAAGACATAAAAAAGTTATTAAATATAATAAAAAGTTAAAAAAAAATTATTGGTAAAGATTGGTTGTCGCTATTTTTACTTGTACGATCTACATATATAATTATCTAACGAGCATAAAATTGATAATACATGTACAATGAATACATACATGTTATCTATTCTATAAACATTATTGTTGTAGTATTTTAGCTAAACTTTTTATAATTTTGTAAGTACGATTTTAAATAATTTAATTATAAAATGACGATATATTGCTGGATTCATCTATTTTAACGTTTGCGATTCGTTCTTTACGGAATTGTTGGTACATATTTCTGATTGTTATTCCAATTTCATCAAACGACTTTCGTTCTCATTTAGTAAAAATAAAACAATTAATAAATGATTAATGTAATGTAGTAGGTATATGAATATGACTGCGGCAACGGAAATTTGAAAATGGGCTACATTCTATTTCTAGTGTGGGAATTAGAACCACTATAGAAACGGTCATCCTTTTGCAAAATAGACAATTTTAAGGCAGTTTTTATCCAGGGGAACCGTGAAAATTTGGATTATCGTATGAATTAAGGTGAAATTATCCTAAATTTCCATGATTTATAAATGGGGTCGTGGAGTTTTAGCACCCGCTGTGCAAATCCGATTTGAGCATATCCAATTTTCGCATATCTGATTCGCGCCGCGCGAATCAGATATGCGAAAATTGGATATGCTCAAATCGGATTTGCACAGCGGGTGCTAAAACTCCACGACCCCATTTATAAATCATGGAAATTTAGGATAATTTCACCTTAATTCATACGATAATCCAAATTTTCACGGTTCCCCTGGATAAAAACTGCCTTAAAATTGTCTATTTTGCAAAAGGATGACCGTTTCTATAGTGGTTCTAATTCCCACACTAGAAATAGAATGTAGCCCATTTTCAAATTTCCGTTGCCGCAGTCATATTCATATACCTACTACATTACATTAATCATTTATTAATTGTTTTATTTTTACTAAATGAGAACGAAAGTCGTTTGATGAAATTGGAATAACAATCAGAAATATGTACCAACAATTCCGTAAAGAACGAATCGCAAACGTTAAAATAGATGAATCCAGCAATATATCGTCATTTTATAATTAAATTATTTAAAATCGTACTTACAAAATTATAAAAAGTTTAGCTAAAATACTACAACAATAATGTTTATAGAATAGATAACATGTATGTATTCATTGTACATGTATTATCAATTTTATGCTCGTTAGATAATTATATATGTAGATCGTACAAGTAAAAATAGCGACAACCAATCTTTACCAATAATTTTTTTTTAACTTTTTATTA
This sequence comes from Nephrotoma flavescens, assembly GCA_932526605.1. Classification (NCBI taxonomy): domain Eukaryota; kingdom Metazoa; phylum Arthropoda; class Insecta; order Diptera; family Tipulidae; genus Nephrotoma; species Nephrotoma flavescens. The sequence goes on along the minus strand of OW052222.1, from coordinate 264,535,316 downwards.
TATTTAATAACTTTTTTATGTCTTTAAATAACTTTTTAAATTACCTACTATAATTTACTAAACAGTCTTGCCAGTTTTCATAAATATTGTATAGTTTTTTGAAAAATTTATAATTTTTTATACCATTTTACTACTTTTTAAGGGGTTTTAAAAAGACTTTATAAACTTGCTAACGTTTTTGTTACCTTTTTATTAAGTTATTAATTTTTATTAATTATTAGAACTTCTTAACACACTGTTTTTTAAATTTATTATTACTATTCTGTAATTTTTCAATAACTTTTATAACTTATTATATCTTTTCACGTATTTTTATGAAAAAATGGTTTTAGAAACAAGAAATCCAAAGATTATTTTTCAATTAAAATTATTTAATAAATGTAAATTTATTATTATGGTGATCAATTTTAGTTATTTTACATTATCTAAATAAAATATATGCAGTTATTTATTCATTAATGAGAAATACGTTTTTATAAATCGTTCGTAGATATTGATATATGTATGTGGGATGTCATAATACTCAGTCTTCAATCACAAAGTTTTATTTTGTATAATAGCTGTGTTTCTTGACGCTTGATCTGATCCAGTTCAGTTCATGTTTCATGAAACAACACAAAGGCGCTTGCTAGATTTAAAATCAAAATTTGTGATCTAAAACAAAATTTGGATCATGTTTTTCATATAAAATTTGGACTGATCCGGATCAATGAGCGTCAAGAAACACAGCAAATATTTGCAAAAAGCTTGTAAAAATATTTCTTATCCCTAAAATAGAAATATTACTCTTTGTACGCTAAAGCTAACCTATTATTGATTTATTCACTTAATCTTTTGAAAAGCATTAATGTTTATTAAGATCATATATTATACGTCATTCATATTTTAATAAACAATTTTTATTTGAATAGTTTGAATACATAGTTAATAATTTTATATTTAATAAATCTATACATATTAAAATTATAATAAAATAAATAAATCTATCATAAATGATACGTAAAGAAGGCTTTTTTAATTTTATACGTAGAAAATAAACTGAGTTATATGTGTACATGTTAGTAATTTGCTATGTTTAAGTTAAAATTTTAAAAATTATTTACACAGAAATCAATAATGATATTCCCTTATTTTATAAAGGTAGTGTTTCATAGCTGTCTTTAATAAAATATATTTTTTACATCGTGTGGAGACTAACAGAGCTTACTGCTAGATTTCTTGAATGAATTTGATCAGTCATTAATTAAACATTCTTTGAAATCATTAAACGTTATTCTCGATTTCACAACTTGTCTCTTAACTCCTTTAATTTTTTCGTATCATTAGCGTCAACAACTTTGAAAGTATACATTTTTGATCTTAATCCAATAAATTCACTCATTATTTTCCCATAATTTTCATCCTTCATTATACCACATGTATCGAGATACTTATAACAATCTTTTTTGATGAGTTCATATACATCTAGACAAAACTCTTCTTAAACTAAACTATCTGTATCAGTATAACAAACTTTTCAATTTTATTAAACTTCGACACCATATATCATATAATGTAGTTTTAACTAGATCTAATATGCACATCCAAAAATTTTTCCTCTGTTTCGTTACTCTTTATAACATTACTTACTCTATGGTCATAGTCAACTATAAAATCATAAGTCACTTATATTATATATCATGCAGTTTCTAAGAAGCATCAAAAACTACGTCACATTTTGGGATTGAGATTATGCTAGAACGAACATAAAACAGTTAAATCTTAAATAATTTTTAATTTATATCAAATTTGATTAATAGCTCTAGTACATAGATCGTACAATTAAAAACAGCAACAAGCAATCTTTATCAACAACAATTTTTTTAACTTTTATTATATTTAGTAACTTTTTTAGTTTTTAAATAACTTTTATAATTACCTACTATAATTTACTATTCAATCTTGTCACTTTTCATAAATATTGTATAGGCTTTTAAAAAAAATTTAATTTTTATACTTTTTTATTACTCTATATGATTTTTTAAACAGATTTTATAAATTTGATAACAGTTTTGTTACCTTTTCATTAATTCATTAATTTTTTTAACTTCTAATAATATTTTTTAAAATTTATTATTACTGTTTTTATTACTTTTTAATAACTTTTATAACTTATTACGTATTTTTATAATTTTTAAACTTATTATAACTTATAAAATCATATTTTTTATACAAATTTTACAACTCTTCATAACTCTTAAACTCTACTTTTTAACTTAGGTACTAATATAATTTTTGACCCTTAGTTTTTATAATATTTACAATTTTTTATGTCATTTTAAAGGTAGCTTACTTTTTATAATTTTTTAGAAATACTTGATAAACTTAATAACGTGTTTTGTTACTTATTATATTTTTAAATAACTTTTTTATAATTTTTAAAATTTATTATTTTTATAACTTTTAAAGTCATTATAACTTTCAACATCATATTTTTTGTTCAAAAAATACAACTTTTCATAACTCTGACAACTAATTTTTTATAACTTTTAATACATTTCATAAGTTTCTATAGCTTTTAAATGTTTTGACACTTTTCACTAAATTTGTATAGTTTTTAAAAAACATTAAAAGTTTTATACCATTTAATTACATTTAATTAGACACTACTAGTAGTAGTAACTTACTTTAGTATAGAAAATTAGTGCAAAAAATACACACCGCTTCTCACTAATAAGAGTGCTACTTTCTATCAGTAAAATGATTATTAGTACTACTAACTAATTTAGCTTCTGGTCGCAAGATATCACAACCACATGTCACAAACTTTATTACACTTAATTAATGCAATACCACTTCTCAGCACTAGACGGCTGAATTAGATGGCGGATTTTTGAGTTTTGGGACCTCCATAAGAAAATACACGCGTTTTTGTGTTGGTAGTCACATAGCAAAGACGTTTACGTCTGCAACTAAAACACGGGCGCAGGTGCGCTCTAGCGCATTTTCTTTATAAATCATAGTCGTTTACGTCAATTAACAAAGAAAAAGTGGGGAGCGGGGTTAAAACCCTACGAAACCATTTAAAAATCGTGGGAGATTTCTCTTCTTGGTTTTGTTTTTTAATAATTATTAAATTTAGATTTAAATTGTTTTTTAATTTTCATGATTCGTTTGTAATTAATATTCTTTGTTTAAATTTTTTATTTTTTTTATTTTCAAGTTTTTATTTTAGTTTTATAAATTTTTAATTTGTTATTTTACTTTTTAAATAGAGGACAACAGAATAAAACATCTTCCGAGTCGGAACAAGTATAGTTTCATGTAATTTAAGTATTACAACAAATCTTCGAACTCAATGTACAAATACTTTATAAAAAACTTAATAACGTTTTTTTTTTACTTATTATAACTTTAAATAAGATTTTGTATAATTTTTAAATTTTATTATTTTTTTTATAACTTTTTAATAATTTTTTATAACTTTTCGCGTATTTCTTTTATAACTTTTAAAGTTATTACTATAACTTTTAACATATTTTTTGTTATATATATTTTATATCTTTTCATAACTCTTACAACTAATTTTTATAACTTTTAATAAAGTTTATAACTTTTTATATCTTTAAATGTCTTTATATTTTATAATATACATATATTGCTATATTGTTTTAACTTATGTACTTACTATAAGTTTTATACATTTTTAACACTTATCATTAAATTTGTATAATTTAAAAAAAAAATGCAATTTTTACACCATTTAATTACTTTTAAAATTTTATGATTTTTTAAACATATTTTATAAACTTGATCACATTTTTTGTAACATTGATCTAGAGTAAAGCTGTATACACTTATATAATACTTAGCACAATTTACGAATTAACTAAACAATGATTGATATAGTAGTACCAGAGATAACCTAAAAGATATATTTCATCCTATGTAAACGAAAAAATTTAAACTGCATATTCATTTCTCGTAAATAGCAGCATACAATCAAAAATATTTTGTTTTTTTGCGTATACTTATACACAGTTTAACGAAAAATCACTGATACAACGATGACATTGGAATTATCAGAAATAAATTTTGATTTTACTTTTTAGTTCAAATGAAAAATCTCTTTTAATTGTCTGTGGTAGTACATTAGCCGAGTTTTCTATTTTAAATATAATAATTTTTAATATTTATAGCCTGTGTTTTGTTATACGTGTCATCAAAGTGTTCTTCAATTTCTTCGATAATGTGGTCAGGCCCATTACTAAGTTTATAAGTCTCGAAATATCTTTCATAACATATAAGTTCGAGCTCATCATACCATCTAGTTATATATGTATTTATCATCTTTAATAGCAGTGTAAGATGTAACAACGCAACTTTATTGTTCATCTTTCGTTATAAATAAAAATGTCATAACTTTACTGCATTTAAACTATTTAAATAATCTAGTATCCTGCTTTTATTTTAATGTCCGAATAAGTCTTCTTTAGTGTTTTTGTTTATTTTTGATTGTCCGCCGACAAAATAAATTATGATAATCAAATAATAAGAACACCGCACAAGAACTTGACCTTGAATTTTTTATATGTACATATATGTATATCATATGCAGTTTCAGGCACATTCTAGACTACATCACATTTTTTAAATAATTTTTAATGTATATCAAATTTTATTAATCAAAACTCTCGGTTATGTAAAAAATAAAAGCTGTAACTTTTTGTAATGAGCTTTTATATATATGTAATATCAAAAAGTTTGTAAGTATAATTCTGTGGCAACAATGCAAAAGGGAATAACTCGAGTTATATACAATACTGTTTTACAAAAGGGGAAACTACGAAAACCGTATGGTACATCTGACTATTCTAACTGGTAGAGTACATAATTATGCATCATGTAACAATTAAGCTGTTTTCTTTTTTAAATATAATAATTTTTAATACTGAAGAATGTGCTTTGTTATCGCTGTCATCAAAGTGTTCTTCAATTTCTTCAAAAATGTCATCAGGCCCAATACTGACTACGTCACATTTTTTAAATAATTTTTAATGTATATCAAATATTATTAATCAAAACTCTCGGTTATGTAAAAAATAAATGCTGTAACTTTATTGCATTGAACTTTTGTAAATCATATCAAAAAGTTTGTATACAACAGAAAAAAACGGAGTTCTCCTATAAGTTACGTGTAATTAGCATAAAGTTAAAGTTGTCATCTTTGCACTGTATTTTATTTAAAGTTTTGTATACTGTATAGCAATAATGTACTTGCGCAGGTCGTTGCCATATTAAATGTATATAATATAAAGTATACAATATTAAAAATTCTTTGTCAAAGATACGACGCTTAAATCGAAATATTTTTAATATTTGAAATAAGCTAGAGATAAAGTTGAAAAATTAATAATAATTTACAGGTGAGCGCCTGATTTTTAATAAATTTATATAGAGTTTTGATTATCGTGGTTCATAATTAAAACTGTAAGTAGTGAAGACACAAACCAAATTTGAAAAGCTATAAAAACTTTATCATAAATATAAACCAAAAATCTTTTCAAAAGTGCTGCCATCTAACTAAAAAGTATGAAAACTTTTAATTTACAGTAGAACGATCAATTTTTAATAAATTAATACATATACGTATACAGTTTATATGAAGATTTAGTTATCGAGGTGTTACTGTTTCCTTTCATATAAAAAATATGACGTAGACGTTTATGTTGTTGTAATTTACATGTAAAAAATGTTTGGTGCAAAATCTTTTTGGGCTGTGCCAGGACCATCCATTTTACACTACTGATAAATGTATGCGACTTTACTTGCATCACAAAACGATGAACTAGAAAGTTCAAAGCGCCAAACAACAAAAGTTGGAGAACAATAATTCATGATAACTTATCAGCAAAATGCTGAGTGCTGTATTTAAAATAAAAAGGTAACATAATTTTTAACAAAAGTCACAGTAATTGAACAACAAAATAACCTTAATAGTGAGGTGTTGTTAAACAGTAAAACAAGTTTGTATAAAATAATTTGTTTGTAACGTGTTGTTGGACGTTCAGAAGACACAGTGGAGGTTTAGGAGACACTTTTGAACTGCTATTGGGTGTAGCTGTAATATATAAAGAATTTAAAAGACTATGTACTCCCTTTCATTATTCAATGAAATGGTTGATTTAACGAATCCATCGATTGACCAAATAAATCGGAATGCCGAGGTTAAAAGTATGTCATAGTACGTAAACGTGGAAAATTTTTACACACATCTGTTTAAGGGCATTGATTTATTCATTCCCGTGTCTATGAGCAAACCGAACAATGTCCTCCATGGTATGATGATTAACTTGCCAGTCTTAAAAACAAAGAAGACAGGGCTTATAAAGAAAACCTCAAATTATGTTTCCTATTTCAAAGATCAAACTCCTAGTGAATATAGTAAATTCTTCTATATTTACTCTACGTATTCAGCCAAAAGGTATCCAGGGAGTACTGGTAGGATTCGGAGAAGGATGGGGTCCTGATGAAGGTATTCCTGCTTCATTTTTGAAAAATTCTGTAAATTTGGCAATTCCTCTAAGGACCCGTCCGAATTCTGTAATAATTTAATTTTTTATAATAATGTTGACATGAGTGAAATAATTTTCTCTTCCATAATTTGGTAGAGTTCGATTGCTTCCGAATGCTGACATATTTTTGACATTATTAAAAAATTGTAATAATCGCGTTATTGCATATAGAATATACGATAATGGAAGCTTATTTTGGATAAAATATTTCATTAACTATTAATTTAGTTAAACAAGCAATAATTTGTTAAATTCATAACTATAGCAAACATAATTTCGTAATTCAAAAAATGGCGCATTTCCAACAAAAAATGAAATGACACAAAGATTATTTCATTTATGTCAAAAATTATTACGCATAGCGTGAATAATTTTTATTTTATTTTTTTATTTTGCTTTCTTTGATTGGTTTGGTCGATTTAACCAGATCACCAAAAGTTACATTGCGAAGACACTGTTATGTCTGTACTTCTTTTATATGGGGATTTTAGTTCTGAATACCCTTGTATCTTAGCGTAATAATGTTCCTTTGCTTTTGATTTGAATAATTTGTTTGAATTCAGAAGACTTTCAAAATTTCCACAAAAGTGGAAAGTAACTAGAGTGACGCATATTTTCAAATCTGGATCTAGAATCGTTGTTTCGTGGTACAGAGGTATTACATCTATATCTGATATCTAGATAACCTATAGCCAAGTTATTTGAACTGGTAATATGCAACTCGTTCAGAGCCGTGTTCCCGGTTTTATACCCAAAAGGTCAGTATTGACCAACCTTATATCATTTACCATTTAAAGAAAATGAGAAGCAAAACTGAGTTGAAGTAATATACATCGGCTTTGCAAAAGCATTCGACTCCGTCAGTCACTCCAAAACTTTGGAACCCATTTTCAAGTACGGATTTTTCAGCTAATTTGAGTAATCGCTTCCAATATATTGGAATATGAGATAAAAGGGCGATTACAATAAAAGCCACAAACATACAGTGACAACCACTCTATTAAACTGATGTAAGACTTACAACTTCGCAACGCTATAGATAGGCTAATCGAACCACCAGAAATCGTGCTTGTGTTAATAACAGAAAATGTCAAATAATAATTTAAATCGGTCGAAAAAAATTATGCACAAGTTTTCCACAATTTTGTTTTATTTTACACATTTTTTGTTAATTTTCTAACCATTATTTAGACCAAAATATCAAATAAATTGTATAGTATACTAGCGTTGATTTCTACGTCAACAAGGTGGACGAGAATTTTCAAATCCATTATTGTGGCAGTGTTAATCCCCCTCTTGCTTTATGGCAAACTATGATTCACATTTTGTTCACCAGATGCCAGCTACTTTGTTGGAAATCGCGAAAATTAAACTCGCGGCCCAACATAATTCGTGTTCAAATTGTAGTAAATATCCGAAGATATCCGAAGATTTTCGTATATTTTCATGATCATTTAAAAAATATTGTTCAAGTGACATTCTTAAATATCGAAAGCTTATAACGATCCCTGAATGTCAAATTATGGCAAGTTTACCATACCACACTCCACGAATTTAGTGGAGAAGCGGCGTGAGTATCTATAATATATTTGCTACCAAGAAATCAACTAACAAGTACCCAATTCTTACAGAGTGCAGCACTAGTAAGTTAAATGAGTGTTTGTTTATTATTTTTATCTAATCAATGTGTACAATTAAAAAAAACTTATTTATATCAATGTAGACTGAGTCCATTTAACTACATAAATATAAGGGAGTTGTCCATACTTTCCATAGTAAAATGGCGCAATAATAACTTGCAACTTGTTGTTCACTCTGTAAAACAATTTCCATGGAAAATCTGATGAAGTCGCTCCAATCGCTAAATAGGTTTTAACGGAAAATTATCATTGCAATCTGTTCTGGGGCCGAAACACTCTTCGGTTCTGGGGCTGAAACACTCTTCTTTCAACGTTCTACCTTACCCAGTCAAGTACCCAGTCAAATCGAGGACCCACGGCTAAAGGGCCGAACATAGAACCATCTGCGCATGCATAGCTCCGCATGCCAGCCTGTAGTACTGACATTGCTTTATAGTTATTGTAGTGATATTACTGTACATTAAGATATCGAATTTGTACCCGAAGAAACGAAAAAAAAAAAAATAACACTACAGGTAAACCTCGTTTAACGATGTCAATGTCAATATTTTTTACTATTTTGTATGGGAAAATAAACAATTAACAAAATAACATAATAATTTTGCAAATATGACACCAACAACATGTGAAATATCAACAATCTTTTTTGACAATTCTTTTTTGGTAATTTAATCTAGGTAGCATTTTTAGGTAAAAAATTATTTACAAGGTTAATAATTTTTCTGGATCATAATAAAATTGTTACTAACAAAAAAAATATTTATGTAGCCTATATGTACTTATGTATGTATGGAATAATACGGAGTAAAATGTTAAATTACGAATTAATAATAAAAAGCCATCTGGGGAATAAGATCATGAAGCTGTTTAAGCATCTTATTGCTCCCCACTAGCGCCATCTAGCGGCCATCGTAAAAACAATTTGTACTAAACATTTGGTACATTTGTAGTGAAGTCTGACACTGGTTATGATAAAGCAGGTTTGACACTTTCTATTTATTTTATAGATAAAAGTAATGTTTTTATTGTTTATCTTTTGAGTAATGTAAAAATTTAATTTTTTGTGTTCAAGTTGATAGTAAGTTTGTCTAGTTGTTAGATAAATAAATAAACAATTTTTCCAAGTTAAATGAAGTTGTCGTTATGAGTGCCTTAGAATTAATAACTAAAGCTATCGAATTTGATGCAACAGGACATCGGTTGCAAGCGTTAAAGTTATATCGAGCCGGAATAGTTGAATTAGAGATTATGTGCAGAAGTATGTACATAATACCTTTGTAATGTGGATGCTTCCTTACTATTACCAAATATGTATTATTTTTAGATGAAAGCGATCCTGGTAAAAAATTAAAATTACAGGAAAAGATTGATGACTATGAGAAAAGAGTTGATTTTATAAGCAATAGTATTGAATTGTCGGAGTCCAAAGGAGAAATAAAAGACCAAATTCACATTTTGGATGGCAGTAAGCGACATAGTTATGAAACTATATTTGGTAAATATTTAGATTCGACAGTAAACGAGGTTACAATTGAAGAGCCTTATCTAAAAATGAATTATCAGGTATAATCAGAATTGATAATGATTCGACTTCTTTTAATACTTAGAAATATTTTAGCTGCACAATCTAGTCACATTCTGCGAGCTATTGGTACTGAAATGTACCAATTTGAAATTTATTCGGGTAATAACAACTCGTGCTCCTCAAAACGATCAACAACAGTCAACGAATAATGATCTACGCCAACTGAATCCAAACCTTGCGTTGAATGATCAGCAACGTGAGAATGCTTTTCAGACACTGCGAAATAGCCTACAGGACCTTGAAATTGAAATTAATTTTGAAATAGATGATAAATTACACCATCGACAAGTAGTGTGAGTAAACAATTATTTATTATGTCGGTACAATAAGATTTCGATAATCCCGATTTTGAATTTTAGTCTCAGTAATGGATACGTGATAAAAATTTGTAGGGGATTACACTTCTTGAAAGCACCAACAAATTACCACAGTATCGGGGCATTCAATCAAAATTTTCGGGAATGCCGTCAAACCAATATTGACATAATGTACTGTCCAGCGATAAAAAAGTAAATATGGATTTATATTAAACGTTTTATTATCACAATAAGATGTAGTTTATATTGAACGTCATTTGGGGTCTAGGTAGTTAGAAGGCGACCATACTTTTTTAACCACTTATTCCCATTGTAGTTATCATTCACCTAAATATGGGAAACGTTTAGATAAGCGTAAGTTAAAACAAAATTACAATCTACATCTAACAACTGCGAAATGTTGTCACATTTAAAACGAGTTTTTTTAATAATTGACTTTCTATTTGTCATTAAAATTATCACCGATCCAAGTGAGAATACTGGGGCACTCCGGAAGTGGCTGTATCACAGAAAAAGCAGATTTGAAAAGAACTGTGTATTCTCGATCAACTAAGTAGGAGCTCAACCTTGATAAACTATGGGCTGAAAAGCCAATACATCTTTGTGTATGAAGAATAGTATAAGTCGCGGTTGTATATCTAAATTTCATTCAAATTGTTGTAATTTTTTTTTTTCAATTATCAATTTTTCAGAACATATATACATGTTCTAAATTTTAATATTAAGCTGCAGGTGTCCCTTTGGTTCATATTGAACTCGTACCAGGGGCACCGATTCTATCAATACAAGAATTCTATTCTATGTGATTATTAAATATATGTCGTACTGCTATTTACAATTACAATTTTGATGTCAGTTTACATAAGAATAGAATGAATTTGTTGCAGAACTTATTATTTAATATATTACGCTATACCAATACGAAATCAATTGAGGAAATATAAAGTTTGCATTCAAAGTGAGAATCGACACATTTACGGGAAGAGATGCCGAATATTTTTAGTTTGCTTACGCCAAATAAGAAGAATTCTGGAAAACACAGACAGACCACTATACATTCTTAAATGAGTAGGCAAATTGTTAAATAATATTGGAGAGATCACACTGAAGAAGGACCTTCGGAGATTTGATTTAAATTTCGGAACATTTTTTTTAACTGGAAGTTAGATCGAATTCCAGTTAATTTATTTTTTATGCAAAGTTATCCACATTTCTTATCTTCGTGACATTTCTTCTTTTTTTTATTTTTAATAGATTTCAAACTATCACTCGTATTTTGTGAGGTGGGTTGTTGTTTTTTTAGATTTTTTATCATCATTTCGTCTTGGGCTGCCAGCCTCGCTAATTTGCCAGACATTGTTAAGCCATGTCGTGCGCCTCTGTAACAAAAAACTATTATTTTCTATACAAGGTAAGAGTAATGGAACCTACTTGTGAGCAGTTCGTCCACCACAAGCTTTGAACAAAGCTTCATCACTCAGGGTATTATATTCGGCAATTCCGGAAGATTTTTCTTCCAACTCAACCTTTCCCGTATCATCTTTTTGTTCAAGATCATTAGATAACCTAGCCTTTTTAACAAAATTTTTATATTCTTTGCTGTCTTCGGAGCGAATGCTTTTCTTGGTGTACGATTTATTGGTAATCTCAACTCCGTCGGGGTCTACCAGATCCATCGAAATTTTGTTATCTTTATCTTTGTTAACTACAATATTTGAAGCAGCGTTTTTATACACATTTTCCCACCAATGATTATTAAATTCTTCGGCACGATTATATCCCAAACCGTTATTATCGAATTTAAGTTTTGGTTTTATACAGGAAACCATTCCTTGGTTATTTTTTCCTAAACCGTCGCCTGCAATTAAGTACACATTTTTATTGTGAATGACTAATTAAATATTTATGGCTAATTGTTATGTCATACCGTCTTTCCAGCCGAATTTTACCAAATGTTTTTTTCCAAAATCCATTTTGTATTTTGTAAACAAATCTTGGGATGATGGGATGCGCACGTGTGAATATTTGCTTGAATGACAAATGTCATTTTGAAACGTCAAACTGCTGAATATAATTTAGTCGTGTTTGTAAAGTTAGATCAGTTAGTTCCATAAGTAATGTGGGGCGGTATGTTGTACCATCACTTCGACTCGAAAAAGTGAAAGTTGTATCATTTTTACTTTTCGAAAATGATACAACATACCGCCATTCAAATTTCGATTCGAAGTGATGGTATAACATACCGCCCGTGGTATGGATGTATATCCTTTTTCCTGCCAGACAATTTTGTTTTGCTCATATCCCTTTTGCTACCCAGTAACACAACTGTGTGGGTACGGCAAAACTATCATGTCAAAAATTTATTTTTGTATGAGGTTTCAACCAACTTACACATTTGTGTATACCTTTTGAACTTGGTTTCGCCGTAAAAAACAGTTTATCTATACCCACAATTGTGTTGGTGGTACTTCAAATCAAGCGAAATTTTTTATCATAAACGCCGTGTATGTAAAAAATGACAGGTTGTAATATCTTTCGGATTTTAGTTAAATCGGATATATTTTTGAAAAAAACATTATAATTTGATAACATAAATTATGTAACATATTAATTATTTGTTTTTGGTAACATATTAATTATTTTATTATTATTATAGCTATAGTGTAATTTTTCAGTCGAAAACGCTATAAGTGGTCTGCACAAATATGCATGTTGATCCAAAATACATACAAAAATAAATTTTTGGCATGAACCTTTTTCGTTGCCCACACAATTGTGATGGCAGGCAGGAAAAGGGATATTAGTCGTTTTCGGAAATATCCCATGGTAACATACATTTGAGTAATTTTAATTTTTTTTAATGTTGGTAACAAAAGTTACTCAAGTTGACCCGGAGTACGTTCACGAGATTTACATTGTAATAATATTGTTAACAACGACAGCTCAAAATCGTTCATGAAACTACATTGTAACAATGACCACGTGCGTTTTTCGTTCTCGAACTCTACATTGTTACAAATGTCATTCTGAACTTTACTCGATACTGCCTCTACAAATGTCATTTTTAATGGTGTATGTATCATGATCGTCCTATCAACAAACATTATATGTAGTTTTGAAAAAATAATTTAAAGAACAAAATTCAATTTTTAATATTATTTTAAAAAAAATTGTGTTTTATGGATACGGTGATTATTTTGAAACTCCATAATATTATCTTACTCTTTAATTGAAAAAATAAAGAGATCAACTTTTTATTGTTTTCATTTGTTATGACACTTGAGACAATCTCAATCTTAACTACTACGTCATTTCTACAATGACAGTTATTACAATAGTTAACAATGTGAATCTCGTGAACGCAATCCTGGCTGTACAAAAAGTAAGATTACGTTTCGCATGGTAATATTTATATTCAGCAAAATTCAATGAAGTATTTTAACAGATACAACATTTTTGTTGTATTTTGTTGTACACTACTAACTACTAATTTAATACTAATTGCCAGAAAGACAAAAATTAAAAAACAACTAAAAGTAAATTACCCTTAAGTAACTCTACTTGTTCGGAAATAGATTTGGTAATTTTTTGTCAGCAATTTACTAAAAAGTTACCATGTGATATTTCCGAAAACGCCTATTGAAGCAACAAAAATTATTTATTGAACTCGAAACATATTACAATTTATGGACTTTGTGTGCATACACAATTTATGAACTTTGTACATACATACAAAGGCCTAAAAAAAAATAACACAAAAAAACTCGTACAAATGCTATTGTAATTATTTTTTGTTTAAATTTTTGGCTTTTACTATTTATGTATATGTGGTAAATGTGGTAGGAATATAATTTGTCATTCTTCTGAGCGTGAACTATGTTTATTTTCAATTAAATTTTGTTATGGCTAATTGTTTTAACCGCTATGGTGTTTATAATTTGGCAATCGTCGTATAATAGGCGTTTTCGGAAATATCCCATGGTAACTTTTGAGTAACTTGCTGACAAAAAATTACCAAATCTGAGTAAGTTTAAGGTAATTTGCTTTTAGTTTTTTTTTAATTTCTGTCTTTCTGGCAATTTGTATTATGGCAAATTCTTTAGAAGAAATGAAATGAGATCAATTATTTTGTGTTCCAAAGAACACGAAAAGAAAAAAATGGTTTGTTAATGTAAACAAAGTTGAAAAGTGTTTAAAGGGAAATCAAAACAAACAACAACAACAAAATATTACAACGTAACAAAAAAAACACTTTAAATTACACCAAATTCACTTTAAATTACACAAAAACTAATATTATTTATAATATTTTATTTAAATAAACACTTAGACGCAAGTTAAAATATAAACACCAAATTATAATGCCGAATGAAAATGGCGCATCTTTTGTTTCTTTGTTTTTGACATTGACGTTTTCTTTTTTTTGATCAGAAAACAAATCCTTCAAAAAATTGTGATTTTGAAATTTGATCAGAGATAAAAAAAATCAATTATTTTACTTCTAAAGAACATGAAAAGGTATTTGTGATCAAAATTTTTTGATCATAATCAATTTTTTTTGATCATTTTTTTCTAAAGAATTTCGGCGACATTTTCATCGTCGTAAGCGGACATTGATTTTGTTAGCATCATATGGTTTATGTGTATTTTAATTTGACAGGCGTTGTATCTTACCGCTGTATCTCTGGTTCTGGTTATACCTAGTGTTATTTTTCGAACGAAAACGATTTAAGTGAAATGCACAAATGTGCAAGTTTGGGCTGTAGTAAAGAAAAGGAGGGTACCAAAAAATTCGTTCGGATCGTTTTGTTTGCTTATAATTAAATAAAAATAGAAATAAAAATCATTAATTTAAAATATAATTGTAATTTAATATACAATTTAAAATAAAATATATTATTAAAAATATATTAATGAAATACTAGTTTGGAATTAAATATTTTTATTTCTATTTTTATTTAATTATAAGCAAACAAAACGACCCGAACGAATTTTTTGGTACCCCCCTTTTCTTTACTATAGTCCAAGTTTGTCCACAATACATACGAAAATACATTTTTGACATGATTCTCTGTTCCTCACACAATTGTGATGGCAGGCCGGAAAAGGGTTAAGCATAATTTAAAATCCACATCTCAAATGTGTACCATCCCTGAGTTCGATATGAAATTTCATCACATGTATTCAGCAACCAATTAAAAATCATCACCATTTATTTTCTCTTTCGCTTTGTATTTTGATTTTACCCGAAATGTCACTTTAATTGCAATATGTTTGTTGTTATCAATCACTTCATAAACACAGTTTGTGCTGGATAATTGCAGCTATTTAATATTTAATTAATAGCTATACACAAATAAAAATAGTATAGAGTAGTGATAAATTTGAATTCAGTTGACAATATAAAACTAAAGTAGTAAAGTAAAATAAATCAAGTTTTAAAAAATCCTCTCCATTCTTGTCCCTCTATTTCTCTCGAGCAATTCGCTTTATAGTTTTTTTTGTTATTTTTATGAAAAAAACTTAATTATTTATTATTCTGGTGTTTAATTTAAAATGTGTATGTGTGTTTCAAAGTCCAGTTTAGATTACAGCTAAATTTAAGCGATTGTTGAATATAGTGAATTTTTAGTTAAAGTTGTAAAAAAATTAAGCCAAAACAAATAGAGAACTTGTTTTAGAAGAACTATCACAAAGTGCGAATTAGTAAATTTTTATAAACTACTAGTTAGTAGTGCGTTTAAAATATTAAACTAAACAAAACTATGACTCCAATCGAGGAAAGGTTCCAAGCAGCGGTAAATGTAATTAGAGGATTACCAAAGAATGGTAAGTACATTTTTACAGTACAAAATACTTTCACTATCTACTGTCTCAGTAGTACCACAAATAATCGATTTTGAATAGAATAATAAGGGCTACCGTATTAAAACTTCGTTGTATTTTTAATTACGCAACTATAAGGTTCCTATAACATATGTCGCAACTTCAAAGTGTGATAAAATATACGTTATATACCTACCATGTATATATGATTTCATTGTTTAATTGTGGGGTCATGTGGAAAATGTTGACCGAATGCTGGTTGGATAAAATCTGATTTAACCATTTCATTAACGATTACGGTTTTTGTTGTATGTGTAAAGGTTTGTTATGGCAATTAGCTATATCATAAATTAATTGAAACTATCGGGTTTACCTTCACATACATAACATTTTACTTTTCTCTATTCAAAATATTACAGTTACATATTACACACTTAAGTGCATCCATATTTGGTTGAATTGAAGTTGAGAAATTCTAAAATAAATAATGGAAGCTATAATTAAATAATGGAAGCGTTACTGATTCTGAAAAGTGGAATAATAAACTAGGGCACTACCGTTGTTATTGAGTTAATTGTGAAAAAAAAATATTTTTGCAGGAGTTTGCAAAATGAACACGGTACATATTTTTTCAAAAACAAATTCAGCCATAAATTGCGAATTTAGATTTATATTTTTTTTGCATGCTGTCTTAAACAAAAATATTTATGACAATGGGTCATCCGCCGTTCCACACTTTGATTCTTTCGTCGTGATTCCTCGTTTCCTTTTCCTTCACCAATAAACTGGTGTTAGTATGAAAGGATCAAAGTGTGGAACTGCGGATTGGTATTAGAATTTTTTATATTACTCGTATTAAGTTGGTCTCGTCTCCAGAGTTGAATTTGAGTGTAGGCCTCTTCCACTAGTTCCGTTAATTCCGAAAAAGAGCTGCTCTTGACTCGAAAATAATTTGAACTATTGAAACATTGCACTACGTATACTTATTGAAATTTTTAATATGTACACACCTGTAAAATAAATCAAAACAAAAAAAAAATTTAGTGAAACGTCAAAATTCGACCATAAACAAACTTGTTTGCTATGTAACTTGACAAGTTTAAATATCGTGCATGTTTACATGTTTATACGATTCCATTCCCAAAAATTCAAGACAAGGAAAACAAATATTTTATTTCTCTGTCACAAAAAACACTTATGTTGAATTCTATTTACTTTTCCAAATCAATATGAAATTTATGGTTCAAATATAATAAAAAACATAAAGTAAAATAGACTTTCTATCTATTTTACTTTATGTAAAAAATCAAAATTGATGTGGTTTTATGTATGTATTGGAGATATTAAATAAGATTTTGAAATTTAAAAATATAACGTCAAAACGACATTAATTGTGCACGAAATTTTATGTGTATATTTCCGAACGAATATTCGTCACATACTTATTTATTAATGAACGATTAAAATATATTCCAACTAAAACACATGCTTTAATTTATTAGTAATTTAACACACCAATTGACGTTTCTACAAAAATTGACGTTACATTTTGTTTTGGTATTTCTCCGCCAAAACATTCTCTCTCTCTCTCTCTCTCTGGCACTATATCCCATCAAGGGATTTGGCCACCTCAAATGAGGTTTCATAATCATATTTTCATTTCGGATAATGAGTGATTAATTCATTGATCCTAAACCAGCCGTGAAATTTTTTCACCACCAGGAATCGAACCCGGGACCTCCGGTCGCTGGAGCAAGCATGCTGACCACTTTGCCACCGGGGCGGCCCGCCAAAACATATTTACGAAAAAATTTACATTTTTTAAAATTGATGTATGTACATCAAAAAAAATTGATTTTTTCTGTCAAATAGATTTTTTTTGCCCGGATTTTGGTAAATAGAATTTCATGTAAAGAAACACTAATTTAAAAATGAAAATTTGTTTTGTGTTAATGTGAAAATTATTTACTACCTCTGGAATAAGAAATCACTAACACAGTCGTACAAGCCAGCTTTCAGATAATAACCAATAGTTATATTCGCTATCCATTGAGCGCTAAAAAGGAAATTATCTATCCGAAATTCCGCTACTACCCGGATTGTCGCTGTACCACAAAAATTAAAAATAAATTCATCCATAAAACAAACATTTAACGACCTGAAATATAACAATTGACATTTATTTTGATATGACGTTATAACGTTAGACATCAAAACGAAGACAAACAGTCTTACGTAAGACTATTTTTCAGTCAGTGGCTGTGGTTCAGAATTGGGGTGTTACAATAAAATTTTAAAACGCAGCGAATGTTAAATGTTTGTTTTATGGATGAATTTATTTTTATTTTTATGGTACAGCGACAATACGGGTAGTAGTAGCGGTCAATAGCCCATGTATTTATCTCAATAGCCTCTTCTAATCTAGGTAGTAGTCTCCCACCTAGGCTTTTTATAGCATATACCAAATCAGGATGTTTTACGATGGCTTCTATCCTATCAGCTTTACTCATTTTCTTTTCTGTAGCTTGTTCACATAATTCTACTGAATTTTAAGATCATTTTAAAAAGTTCACTTGGTTTGGTATGAATCGGTAGAGCTCCTTGTAATAAAATTGTTGAGTATCAAATATCATAAAAATGGCGTAGTCTTTTCCATTGATAAAGGATTTTGTATTATAAATTTGGCCTTGCGAATTATTATGGTAAATAATATTTAAAACAAATCACCGCGCTTAATCATCAGCATTTATGTATATGGTGAATACAATTTAAGATCATTTAATCTCACAGGCTAACCAAGCTAAGGCCTGGCGCTATATCAAGTTTTCGAGATGACATATATAGCGCACCAGTCTTTAATATTATTTATATTGTGTCTAAAATTACTGTAATTTCTTGATATTCGATAGAGATTAGCGCAGTAACAAAAATTAACACTATAATGAACCTATAATTAACCGTGCTCCGCATTTTTTTCTGTTCCATAAAAAATTAAATATGTATATACTTACTGAAGTGGATTTTTTTTTTGATTATATCGAATTTTTGAGCTATTGAACATTAACGGTGCTGTGTTTCAAGACACCCGTTGAACCGGCTCACTTCAAATTTTTGTATCGTAAATTTGATCCGAATTTTGTTTTAGCCACCAATATTATTTTGCTGTTCTTTTATGTTGTTTTACGATACTTTTACTGGGGTAGGGCATCATGAAATACGACCAGGAAAATTGATTTGAACTGATTGGTTTCACTAGCCTCAGTAGCTTGTATGTGGCGAGGCAAAATAAATTTACGCACGAATCGTCTGTAATTAGATGTGTATGTGGCAACGCTTCTCAGTAGGTGTGACGTGCTTCATAGATGCATTTCTGTAATATATTAAGAGCAATGGCTGTGAAACTTTCATTTATTCGTGTTTTTCGTCTGTTCATTGAAATGGTGTAAAACATTTGATTTTTCCGGTCGGATTTAATCATCTCGGCATCCCGCCACTTAACCGGATCTTGTGAACAAAAACGAATTATGATTATTCCTCTTTGGTTTTCTAATCAGGCTGACTTATACTACAGACAAATTACCAGTTTCGTAACCATGATTTCGGGATCATGATTTCCTTTAACTAATCATTATTAATAAATAGGTGATATTTTCCGATGAAAAAAATTGAATCTGGATGGGCCAGATGGTATTCAACACTATTGGAGGGATCTTAGAAAGGAATCAATGTACTTCTCAAAGCAAAATTTTGGTTGTGGAATTTTAATAGTATGAAGGGCTGTCTTTTTTGCGAGTATGCTCACTTTAGCATTTCCAACCACTTCGTACCTTTTTTGTACATTCATCAAGAGGAAAACTGGATTTTCTAGCAACATCGCGCTGTAATCCATAAGAGTCAAAATACAAAATCTTAGTTTAAGTCCCAAAGAAAATCTTTGGGGATTATTAGAAAGGTTTGCGAGGGTAACAGACTTTGGATGGAACGAATTATCGCCCGAAATCATTGATTCATTAATTGGAAGTATGCCTAACCGGATTCTGGCGTTGGCCAAGAACAAAGGAGGGGGGGGGGCACGGCATTTTAAGTTTTATTTGTTTTATTAAAATTTGACGTCTAATAAAAAGTGGTTATATAGTTATGGCACAAAATAAAATTTTAATTGAATTTTTTGTACGAGGATAAATCGACGTAAATGTTTCCATTATTATTTAAGTGTATGTATTTCGTGACCGTCCTCCATTTTGCATTAATATTATTATGTATTTTATTTTAATTTTAATTTAAAAGTCAATCCGAAAAAACGAGTGGTTATATAGTTATGGATCGCACTGAATTATGCCTTTTACAAGGGTTATAATCTATAGGTCTTTATATAAGTCTCTTTATATTAAAATAATCATATTTTTTGTGGTATCGGTGAATAACTTGTATGAACCTACCATCAATCAATTTAGTAAAACATCAGCGTGAGAAATACAGCATACGTTTTGTATTCTAAAACATGCAATCGAGTTTCAATCCAAGTAAATATGTATAAACAAACGAGATCGAACAAAATGAGGTAAAGTCCTCTTTTGTAAATTACTAATATCCACTAATGCTCATATCAGTGGTTCATTTTGTGCAAGGACATAAAGGATATACTTTTACTTATAAACCGGTGGTCTGTGTAAAATGGTTATTTAGCCTAACGACTTCGATTTGGCTTGCAATGGTAATAAACCGTATATCGATAGTATCGACGGTGCTTTAAATGATCTCATCGCAAGGGATTAGTTGCACGAAGGAGATTTAACATTTCTTTAAAAAACGATACATTCCGCTTCTCACGTTTGACTCCCAAACCGCTTACAATTTTTTATCTATTGTATAAACCTGTTTGATGACAATACATATTGTATTTCTTATTAATTAGTTCTCAATTCGCTCTAAAATCTAAATCAATATTTCTCGGGTTTCGTTGTTATCGGAATTTTTATAAAAAGTCCAGAATTCTGGAAAACAAGTACATATTTTGCATTCAACTCTCACAGTCAATTAACAACTAGCCTCTGTGTACACATACGAATAATATGTTAATACTCACACAAAAGTAATTGTAGATTAAGCCAGGGCTTGAGTGGTCTAATGGAACGTAATTTTGATGTTTATTCAATATATTAAGTGTGATAATAACAAGTTTCATTATCATTTTAATGTATAGAGGTGTAATTCACAAACTAAATATGTAAATATTTAAGTGTGACCAGCCATGTACTTGTGTATGTTAACACGGAAAAGCACACAATATGTTTAGAAGGTATAGATTTATAAATTCAAGTTTATGAATTGACATTTTTGTTTTGTACATAAACTCTCGATAACTTGGCTAATTTTCGTTACATATTACAAAATTGAAAATAAAACAGAAATTTTCTAAATTTAATTGTTTTACCAACACCGAACGAAAAATGAAAGTTGAGGTAACCAGTTAAAACGAATATGCGATATCTAGAAATCTAACTATTTAAAATAAAAATAAGTCCATGACATCGTATACAATACAAAGTGACGAGCTCCACTTGATTGATTACGACATACCGCAACTTGATAAGCATAATATCATATTATATATTGTTAAGCCACTTAAAAATATATAAGAAACTATTACCATAACAATAACTGATTACCGTAAGTAGTTTATTATATTTTCTTGTGTTGACTTACTATACAATTTTCCTTTTGTTGTGTAAGTGAATGCAAGACGCATGTTGGTTTTAATGGCACTTTGAAAGTGAATTTTATTTACTTTTAATTTAAAGGTAGATGCGGTATTACGTTATTTGCAATTTATTCTCAATAAGTTAAGACTCTTATATACGAGTGGAAAAAGTTCGAGGTTGCCATTTTATTTACATTTCTGTAGCGCAATGAAATTTATAATTTATGAGATTTTTGAGTAAAAAAAATGTGATAGTTGCGTACTCGGCCTAAAACAAATCTCATCAAATATCTTATTGTTTTATGCGTCGCACGTATACGTTAAAATTTTCAAGAATTTGATTATTGATTTATACTTTTTTTATTTTGTAAATACTTAAGAACGTAAACCCGTTTTTCTTTAACGAACATTTGATGTAATTTACTGTGACGCAAGTGGTTCTGAACCATGATCACAAAATGTTAAGATTTAATGAATAAATCTTGACCTTTGTAAAGTGTGATCTCTAAAGCAAAATATTTTGTTGTTCCAACTTGTCTAAAAAAATAGAGAAATTTAATTGAGCATTAGTTAGTGAAATTAACAATCCAATCCGGCTATATGGCAAAGCCTATTTAGAATAGCCCAATCTGGAGAAAAAGATTGTTTTTTACTACTGCACGTTTTGTTTTTGGGAGATGTATATGTTCGTATTTTTTAAGACGAAAGGCTACTAGGAACAATTTTTTGTGTAATTTTGATGATCAAGTATTATCATTTACTAAACCAAAATGTTACTTGTAGTATGTAGTGGCTATCAGCTACATCAGATGTCTTTATTTTGTATATTTAAAACAAAAATTAAAATTTAAAAGTTATTTAAAAAACATTAAAGCATCTCATTGGTGGTATAAACGCAAAGTAAAATATTTCAATACTTCAATATTTTTGGCTTTAACATGGGCAATAGTAGTAAAATAGTTTACAGGTTTGCATTTTTGTTAGTTTCAGTTGTAATATCAATATATGTTGACTAATTGTTGAAATTGGGTAAATTATTTTCAAAATATTTCTATCAGTATTGTTTTTAGCTTAGGAACATTTCTCTCATTTATAGTGGTTCTAACCAGGATGTAACCTAATGGTTATCTTGAATTAAATTGCTTTAATGAAAAACACTTGTAAAATTTCCGGAAGAAATTTAAGAAGAAATTTAATTTTCGAAATCGATATTCCTAAAAACAAATAGATATTGTCACTATAAGGAAATTTTACAAGTGTTTTCCATTAAAGCAATTTAATTCAATTTTATAAGGGACAAAAGTTAGCAGTAAGGCTAAAATGGATTTCAACATTTATAGCACAAAATAATGGTCACCCTTTAACAGAATACATTGGAATCAACATTGGAGCTTTTAAATCTAGTTAATCCTTTCAGTGCATAATTTTATTATGAAATTTCATGTCAGATTTACAAGAATATTTCATTCATTACAATATTGAGTCCAAGCGCTGAGAAATTGGGCTTTAACATTTGTTCACAAACGAGTACAAATTTAACGGCATTTCGATCATGTAAAGGTGGAAATTAAAATCGCTTTCAATATCGAAATTTCTGTATTTATGTATTTAGATAATTCAATAAACATTAAATAAAAGCTTTACCAAGACATTTTGGCAATTTGCATCTTGATGCATTTATTGCGTTTGCATACAACAGAAGATGTTTTATCTTACCCAAACGGATCTCGTCTATTAGGCGAACTTAATATTTAACGTTTTTTGATGTGCTGGAAATTGAAGACCTCGATTCAATTGGATTGGATAGCGGTCGAGACATCCCATGAAAGGATTTCGCCGCCCGCACTATGGTCCTCCATCCATCTTGGTCCATGTCTCTCGTCCTCCAGTTTCGACATCCTAATACAAGTAGGTCTTGTTCGACGTCGTCGCGCAAGCGTAGTCGAGGTCTTCCTCTACGACGTACTCCGGCTGGTTGTTGATGGAACACTTTGTTAATCATTCGTTGTGGAGCAGCCTAGCAACGTGGTCGAACCGATTGGATTTGATGAATCCGATAATATCGCTAGCTCCGAGAAGTTGCTTTATTTCGTGGTTCATACGAAAATATTCATTGTTCGCAACTGAACGGATGACCTTCATTTCGGAGGTAGATAACAATCTACAATCGTTAGAGGTCATGGTCCAGCTCTCTCTTCCGAAAGTCAGCACATGTCTTATGAGTGCCTTTTAAAGTGCAGGCTTGCACGACTGCGTTAGGTGTTTAGATCACAATAATTTTGATTGGGCGTAGAAAACTCGTTGTCCGGCAGCAATTCGGGCTTTTATTTCTGCCTGCATATCATTGAACCATGTTATCGGTAGGTCCACTCCTCTCATTCTAAAATTATATTCGGCTACTATGCCTTGCTGTTTTACATCCACGTACTTTTTAACATTTTTTGTCCCATTGACTTACGGATTTCTTAACTCCGACACATCTATGCTGGTCACTTCATCATAAGAACCTCTGCCTTTTAACTGTAACTGCTTATCATTTACGTGTGGGGAATGCGCAAACCGATTAACTCGTATCGTACCAGTTGCATTATTTTTTAATTGTTATGGTCTCTCAAATAATTGATAATTACTGAAGTAGTTATCAAAGAAAAGTGAATGGCCCGTTTGTGATATCCGTTCAGCTATGTTCTAGCATAGCTGCTGGGCCAATCCAAATGTATTATTATTTACTAGAGAAATTTGTGTATTTGAACCTTGGTAAATAAAAAAAATATATGGTCACCCTCTTTTCCTACAGAGCGCGTATACCTTTATATCACACGGATACGAATTAAGGAAATTCAAGAGGCTGTTTCGCTAACACCAGGAATTTCACTAAAACTTCCAACCAAAAAGTACGGCTATCAAAAACTGAGAACAAGCGTGACTGATATTCGCTGAATATGGAAAACCAACTTCCAAAATCTGCTAAATAGGACTGACGTAATGACCCCTATTAGAACAACTGCTCCTGGTGATGAGGTCTTTGCCGAATGTTCCACATGGATGGTCACCCAAAGTTGTACTAACCCAAGAAACGGTTGTTTGAAGTCGATGGTGAAGATGTTGTCACGTTATCTCATTCTGCCAAAACAGGTTGTGACCAAACGAGTAATTAAGTGGCGCTAATGGAGAAAAAGGCAATGAACACTCTCTGAGTTGATGTTTCATCCAAAATTTGAACCTCATCAGATAGCAACGAAAACGGGTTTTTGGGTTTTTGAACCAATTATGTTTATACCATTAATAAAAATTAAGCCTTGATTAGGTTATGTTGAAGCAAACTATGTATTTAAATTTCTGAATCTCCAAACCAAACAGAAAATATCATTTAATGAAGAAAATAATTTCGAGCGATCGTAAAATATTTATAACTGTAGGACTAACGCAAATATGAACTCAGGCGTGGGTCGTCTAAAAACTGCAACTACTCTAGATATTGTATAAAAAGTTCATAAAATCGTTACTGGCGGGGCAACGAGCGAAGGCACACTAAAACCTCAAATAGCAGACATATTGAATAACAGTGTTCACAAAGAAGTTTCACCTCAGTCCAAAAGAATTTTAGCGTTGCTTTGCTGTTGCTCCACTTGCAAAATAATTTTTGTTTTCTGCTTCCAAAAGAAAACACTTAACGGAGAATACGACGCAAATCAGTTGCAGCGATTTACTTAAAAAACAGCAACGATCTCGCTTGTTTTCGAGATATGACATAAACGACTAACATCGATTTCCAAATTAAAAACTTTCTCTAAGAGCACAGTCGGAGGAACAAAGGTATACTTTGTACAAATTTCAAAACAATTAAAACCCGTTACGTGGTTCTATTTTGCTTTTGACGTGACAGGCACAGCCGACAAGACCAGTTCCGGTGTATCGATCCCAAATTATACCGCAAAATCTTGTTTTTAATTCATTCCAACCGTTTCTAGTTTTTTTCTAAATAATAATAAAATCGGCACAAAAAATTCACTGTACTCACATTCACTGTGTCTTCTTATATTGTGTGCCTCATGTCGATTTTTTTGTCTAAATTTCCAACTAACTAAATTGATGGGTTAGTTCATACCAATCGTTCAAAGGTGGCACAAAACAAACTACAGCTGATGTCTCATTAAAATACAACGGGTTTTAAACTTAAACTTAGCATTCTACGAAACATTTCTAATCAGTAATTGATAAATCGAAACTAAGTTTGCAGTTTAGAACTAAATATTGGGTAGATTTTGGTTTATAAATATTAGAGACATCTAACAATACCTGAGTAAGCTAACGATCAATTTAGTTAGTCGGAAATCTAGACAAAAAAATCGGCGTCAGGCACACAGCATTATTGTAAGATGGTTTGTGTTCAATTTCTACATTTACTAAGATTCTATTAGTAATTTCTTGATGATGCTCAATTTGACCTTCATGTCTGCTTCGTGATAATAGTGATAACATTTCTTATCCATATATTTTGCAGGGTAGGCCATCTGTTGGTTTGTTTTTAAATCATAGACTATGGCAACACTTTTTTGAACGATTTGCTTAAAATTTTGACAGCCCGCCAATCTGATATTCCGCATCACGAAACAGTCATGTTTTCGCTTGAGGAGTGTTTCGAAGTATTGTAAAAGTATTTTCAAAGACAGACTGTCAGTTGGGTAGATGAAACCGTGCGAAATTGAAAAGAACTATGGGTCGTGAAAGAGCGCCACGCGGAATCGCCGTAGTGAAGTTGATGAAGAAAGTTTGTGAGAAATCCTGGCTTTTAGTGGTTATATATTTTGAGTATTTGTAATTATATTTTAACAATATATATTTTTATACAACTCTAATGAAAATTACACAATCCTTTGTACAATATTTTTAACATTTGTTTTATCAAATTTTATTAAAATATCTCTTTATTATACATATATTAATATTATGTTTTTTGATCTATATTTTTTAAACGTTTTAATATTATTGAAAAAACAATCGACCCCATTTTTATTGTTTTTTTTTTGGCTTGCTCGTTTTTGACAACTACATACAAAAAAACTTCTTAAAAGGCTTTTCTGTACCCAACTAACCATTTATGGTGCTTGACAATTTAGAAAATTTATTTATAAATTATTAAATGATTTGGTTGGGTAAGGTGTGAAGGACGCCACAGGCTATCGAATGTTAGAAGTGGTCCCCGAGTTTGGACAGTGCGCACGCCCGAGATTATTGCGGCTGTGATTCATATTGTAGCACAGAATCCATCGGCCTCAAATCGACGCCGATCGCAGCAACTGGACATTAGTCATACCAGTCTGAGGAGAGCACTGCACAAAGTCTAGGGATTATCCAGCTTCACAATGATGTAAACAAGCAGTACTGCCAGATTTGGGATTCCGATTTTCTTTTGCCATGGCTACTCGTAATGAAGCCAATGCATCTACCTAGTGTGACTTTGGCATGGATTTGGGAATGGTGACATAATTGATCCATTTTTCCTCGAAAGTGCTCCTGAAAACGGCGTTACCGTCAATGGCAATCGTTACAGAGCCATTTGGTGATCAACCTTTGGTTTCAATAAGATGGCGTCACATACCATACAAGAGATGTGTATTGGTCTGCGCGGAGCTGCGGAGAGATGTTATACGGATAATCCAGACAATTTCACAATTAAAAAAAAAGTTTCCACAAAATAAAGATGTATTCTCATTTTATAGCGTTTTTAAAAGGAAACATTTAAATGGCCCACTCTTTATCATAAAACTCTCATGATATTGCCTCGAAGTGTATTTTTATCAAGTATAAATCAACAAATCATTACTTGGTCATAATCATGCCGGATTACAAAGTTATCTTGAAACTTTCCTCGGGTTTATCTACTAATAAATTATTCGATGCTTAATTTGGTTGTTAGTATTAGAAAAACATTGCTATACAAGCGTTCATATTTTGTGTGTCGGATTAGTGGGATGTCCCAGTTAGGTTCCAGGATTTACAATTGTTGGTTATTTGCGATTAAGTACGTAGGTATGTTGTTTTTGCAGGCTTCTTGATTTTGATTAGCACTGCACGAATGTTAAAAGCTATAATAGAAATTGGCAATTGAATTGATCGATTTGTTAACCATCTGAATAAGAAGTAAAATGTATTTCCCCAAATTCATTTAATTTTACATTAAAATTTGTAATACAACACTAATTCTGGATCACACCCATGCACTTGTCGTGCAAGCAAGTAAATTTGAAATTATCCACGACGCATTTACGGATTTACCATATCAAGAAATATTTCAAATATTATTTATCACTTGGAATTTAAGGTTGAAAAGCCAAAACTAATAAAAAAAAATATTAATGCCCTTGAGCCTTTGCTCGCTTCACTTGTATACATCATATTCTTATAATTGGCGCTTTTGTTAACTAGCAAGAATATGCCAAAGTTATCTGAAATCATTTAAATATGTATAGGGAAAGTAAACAATTAATCACAAATAACGTTAAGTAGTATATTTATCATTTGTTTAACCTTCATAACAAAATTATAAATTAAGAAATGTAACCCGATTGATTTATTAGATGAAAACTGGTAATCTGGCAAAACACTCTGTTCAATTCAATTCTATTTCGAAATATATAGCCGAATATTATGCAAATCAATAAAATTGTTTTGTAGCTGCGGATTTTACAAAATATGAGATATGATATTACATGGTCATTGGAATTACAGCGCAACATGTACGCAATTCATCACTAATACTTCTTTACAAAAATTTAAATATCATTATCGGTATTTAATTATCGCTCGTAAGCACTTCAGATTTATTCAATGCGATAAATGCCAGGTAATTCAAAACAATTTTTGTTGAACTGTGGATACTCAAAGGTCGCTAAATCAATTAAACTTAACAACAATATTATTAAAATTATACTTTATCAGCTGGCTGGCTTTCATTATAATACGCAATAATTTATAATATGTATTCCCAAACTGATAACTCTTATCAAAAAAAAAAAAACGTTTACCCGAACGATACAACAATGCTATGTTAGAACTGGAATGCTCTGCCTGTGATTGTGTTATTGTGTTCCACACCTTACACGATTAAATATCAATGAATGGTCGTCGTTAGTTTTACAAACAAATAAAAAATTAAAAATAATTTCGCTCGCGCATAAAAACTTCATTAAGTTACGTGATTATACTTTAAATTACTAGAAAATATTTTTTATATGCAGGTTCATTATACGTACTTACTATCTAATGCATAATTATTTGTGTAACAGGTATAATATACAAATTTAGTAAAACTTAGAAAAAAAAATTGAAGGGCAATCACATCAATTCTCAGAAAATACCGGTAATTGAGATTTTTGCATTCGGCGTTTGCAACGAGCCACAGAGGGAGGAGAACATCTTTGTGTTTTTGGACGAACTCCTAGGGAGCTATATTTCCGATAGTTTCGAGGAACATAATTCTCTTACTAAAAGTCTAAGATTGGGTGATTTTTTAATCGTTTGGTTTATAATTTTCAAAAAAAAAAAAACAGTAAAATTGCTGTTCTCGGCTATGTTTTAAGTGGTCCATGCGAAATGTCCAATTTTTCATGAGATTTTCGAACATTTCGGCTGGTATTTCGTTAATAACACATTTAATGTTACCTTCCAATTTTGAAATTGTTTTTTGTATATTGGCATAGACGAGAGACTTCATGTAGCTCAATAAAAAATAGTCAAGAGGCGTCAAACCGTACGATCTAGGCGGCCAATCCATTGGACCGAAACGTGAGATAAATTGCTCATTGAACTCAGTTCTCAATAAGGCCGCAATTGCTGAAATCTCTATCGACCAGATTCAGATCATGCATTTTGGGCAAAAAGGTCCAAAATCCTCGGACGACAGCGAACGCCATTGACGATAAACGAAAATCAGCTTCGTTGCTTATGATTTTCCTCAAGATGTTATAAGGATCACTCACCAACACTTCGATGCTGTGGTAAGTCGTTCGGCTTCGGTTGTATTTTATACGCCTTCAGAGGAAGATTTTTGCGTAAAATCTTCTACGCAGTCGAATAACACAATCCCTTTACTGTTCTCTGCGACGGATGAGCATTTTGTCTTCATCAACACTAGCTGCTACAGCAGCAATATTTTCCACCTGTTCGCATTCTACACATACGATTCGGTGGATTGATGTCCAATAACGTGAAATTGGTGCGAAATTTTGTCACAATGGCTTGAATTGCTTATTCCAGTAGATCGATTATGACGACCATAAAATGGACGAAGTACGCGAACCACATCTTTCACACCACATTTCAAAATCGCATAAAACAGAATTGAGGGGGCTTCGAAAACTTGCTTAACGTACTTAGTAGATGCTCGTCGCCGCATCTATTCAGCCAAGCTGCACACGATTTCAGCTTCTGGTTTCAAACTAAGTCGCAATAGATTTTTATTGTTAATTTTAAACCCTTATTTTAAATTAAATCATTAAATTATTTTGAATCGTTTTATTCTGTGCTCTCGAAAATAAAATTTAAATAAAAATCTACATCTCAAAAATGGCCTTAAATTTTTTTTATTTTCATTTCTATTTTTTCCGAAAAATCTACTGCCGCAGTTAAAACGGATTTTGTAGGTAAAAGGGAAAAGAAAGGAAGGTGAAGTCGGTCTTATGCAACCGTGTGTAGCATGGCTCATTATGTTGTATTGAGAATTGAAAATTTTGGTTTTAAAATTCATCCCAAGCAACTACATCTTATGAAACAAAATATCATTGAATGTCAATGATGGTGGCAAGAGTTATTATTTGTTAGAATTATTAAATGCAGAATTTTCAGTATATGCTTATGATATCTTATGCGATTCAATTTGAATAACCCCAATAGTTTGAGAAGTGGCTTAACCCCATCTTTGACGCATTTTCTAGAACTACCTGGGAGATTTATATTGGATGGACTATCCCATTTTTATTATCAGTTTTTTCCAAATCGGTGTATACATTGCTAACTTCGTTCAAATAGATCCTTTTAAACGGTCCGAGCCGTATCCGAAACAAATTGTGAATCACTAATATTATTAAAGTCACAAAACAAAAAAGAACACAACTGTAAACAACTTTGCCATCATCTGTTAGAAACATGTTGGCGTGTAATGTAATCAGCGCTCCTATATAAAGCCCCATACAACATTCACAGCTCTCAAAATACATATTTGCCAAAACGCTGCGATTTTTATGTGCTTTGGGATTTAATTTACTTTTAAAACTTCCACTGTATGATACGGACAGCAACATTTTGTTTTTTCGAAATAGGAAAAAATAATAAAATAATTTCTACACGGAAACGGTAAAAAATAATTTTTTGTTTTTATTCGTTTCAGGTTCCTACCAGCCGAGCAATGATATGATGCTAAAATTTTATTCATACTTTAAACAAGGAACAATAGGACCATGCAACCAAAAGAAACCGCCATTCTGGGACCTAGTTAGCAAAGCTAAATACGATGCATGGAAAACACTAGGCAATATGCCAAAAGAAAAAGCGATGGAAAATTATGTCGAAGAATTAAAAAAAGTAAGTCATACTATGAATTGACATTTACATTATATTTATAAATTTCCTATTTTGTTCTTAGATCATTGAAACCATGTCGTACACAGACAATGTCGCTAATTTTATGGGCAGCATACACGAATTGGACGGTATCAATGTTGATGACCTCGAAACTATTGCACCCGAGGCAATAAAGAAAGTGAGATCCCATCCAAATTCCCCGTTCGCATCCCGCGAGTCGAGTCCGATTCGAGAGTTAATGGGTTATAACGAACCCAGTACAGAAATAACAAATATAATTGTGAATGGCCACAATGGCCTGCATATGAATGGTGATTATGAAAGTCATAATGGGTCCACTAGCAGTTCCTTGCAAAATGGCCATGTAGAACAGTCAGATGATGAATATATCGATACAGTTGATGTAAGTGTTGTAATAATATCGAAACATTTGGAAATTGTATAATATTTCACAATTTTTAGGACGACGATCACTTAGCCTCCAGAAACCGAAATGGTGGAATAGTTCACAATTCTCGATCAAAACTTAGAAATTCACATACAAATGGAGTAATTGAACCCGCCCCAACAAAAAACGATTACGTTCAAATATTTAATACGCTGATGCAAATAAATACGACAGTACAAAAAATGAATGCCGATTTGGTAGCTGTATCGAAGCGAATGGAAAATTTAGAAATTGTACAATCACAAACCGGTAGCATGGCTAGTATTTTATCGGCGGTGAAACGGAAATATCCCAGTTGGTGGCCATTCGATGATATCTCACCAAATTGGTTTGTTATTATGTTGGTGTGGCCATTTGTTGCTCGTAAATTATTTTCAATGGTGAATCGACGTTCGCGTGTATAAAACGGATAAAACTGGGTGTCGATTTAAATGTGATTATTTCAGATTTTACTGTTTATGTTTATTATTTTTAATTTTGTAAGTTTTATTGGGACATTTTGTGTTATTTATATTTCAACCGATTTGAAACAGGGATATCTAGAATACATAAAGGCAGTGGAACACTTAAAATTAAATTTAAATGAGATTTGACGATGATAATAAATCCCGATTTTATTTTGTGGTTAAGAATAAGAATTTATAGAAGTGTCTGCGGTGAAATCTCGTGGTACTAAAATTAATCCGACTATTTTTTACACAATCTTAAAACTAATTATTATTTATTATTGTTATGTAAATACAATTATTTTTATTATTTTTATTGATTATATACAGCAACCCACTATACAAAATATTTTTTTTCTTTTTTTATGATTTTTGCACGACTATTTTCTATTTATATAAAAATTATTTATTTACCACATAAATAAAATTCAGAAAACTGGGAATTTAATATAATGAATATGTTGACTATTTATTTATTGTAAGCGTAATGGAAGCCATCGGCGAAAATAAATTATTTAGCCTCTTTAAATAAAGGTGAGTTTCAGAAAAAATTATTACTCTGGGAATTTAACCGTAGTGGCAGTTTTTAGTCTATTATTTATTAATTAAAGAGTTTTATTTCATAGCACCTACGGTAAATTTGGAAAAGCATTAAAAAATAACGAAAGTTTCCCTAAGGCTTTTAACGAGACAGTTCATAGTAAGAATGAATTACTTTCACTAAATTTGTAGTTGTTAAAATATATTTTATTAACAGGGTCACCAAATTTTTGAAGCTATGTTGACACGACTTCGCATAAATTAAAATTTAAAGGTGAGCGACCAATCGATCATGAACTTCGAATGCATCGATAATTTGATAAATCATAATTTTTTTTTTTGTTTTTAAAGAATATTAGTATTGTCCAATGGATTTAATGTCCTTTTAAGGTAAATTAATATTAATACTCCTCTTTTTCATTCACGCACACACCCACCCATCCACAATTACAGTATACCATCTGCAACATTAAAAGCTCCATGTTTCGATGACGAAAATTCGCTTTGCATCCTGCCTCTTGTGGGATTCGAACCCAGTACCTCCCGGTCCAAGTGCCGAAGCTTTAACCACTGTGCCACTTGTCCGGTTAAAATATTAACTTTCCAGTGGAAAAGCGACTGTTTTGCAACACAATCTTCCAAAATATGTTAAATTGGGCTGACCAATATTCGTGCAATTACTCCGCCAGGTGAGGAGTTTTTTTGTCCCATATCCATTAGCAAAGGAAGTAGATGATGTTATTAGTAGATAGAAAATAAGGAAGGCACTTCGACTGCCGCATTGATAGAAATCCATCAATCAGCAAGAAGTGCATTGGGACAATAGCTTGAATTTCAATGTAAAATGGAATTGAATAACGCAATTATTTCGGGAAATATTTTTGAATTAGGTCGACTGTATAAAGCAGCAAATTAGGACGCATAACAATAATAAAGTCTAGCATTCTGGCTCGGAATTAACGAAAACATTGCAGATCAGTGTCGTAAAAATGCCTACAACTTCACTCATATGGCTAGAGACACACTAAATCAAATTTAACCGCAACCGAAACATTGTCTCATTGAAGAATGTCTGGTGCGATTTGATCACCACAAGTTATCGCATAAGACAATGGACAATAATGGTATCAAAATTGCAAATACTAGGTTTGCAGATCCGCTTAAAAGAAAATTCAATTACTGTAATTTATGTGAACCTTGTCAGACGGCAATCAAGTCGCTGGTATTAGGATGCTGGTCAGTTAGACGCCATGAGTCAATACATGACGTATGTGCTTGCGGTAGGGGTGAATGTCTATTTCGCTGCAACCGGAATGGGCAGGTTGTTGAGAGGGTTGTTAAGTCGTTTAAGTTAGCGCTTCGGAATAAGGCAGCAAAAAGAAAGATGTATGAACGGTATGATATCAAAGGGCCGAATGCCGAAGTGCCGAATTTCAAAGGGCCGAATGTGTCAAAGTTCCGAATGTCGAAGGGCCGAATGTCGAAAGGTCGAATTTTTATTTTATTTTTTATTTATTTTTAGAAATATTTATTTTTTATTTTTTGTACATATATTATCAGAAGGCTGATATAGGGCCGAATGTCTCAGGTGGCGCATGACAAAATTTTCCTTCACCAAAATTTATCGCTGAATGGATACGTGGAATTTCATGAATATCCAAAGATGGAAAATAGTAAAATACATAAATTCATAAGAAATTCATTTAAGTTTAATAAAAGAAAATTTACAAAATATTCCATAAAACAACTAATTTAAAAAATTATATTTCTAAAATCAAAAAAAAAAAATTCGGCCCTTCGACATTCGGACCTTCGACATTCGGCCCTTTGATACATTCGGCCCTTCGACATTCAGCCCTTCAACACATTTGGCCCTTCGACAAATTCGGCCCTTCGACATTCGGCCCTTTGTACCCATTCCGTATACGAACATTATCACGTGTAAATTAGAAGCTGACAAATGTGTCCAAAAGTGGACTTATGTAGGGTAAACGCGCATCCCCAATATAAAAACTTACGAAGAAGTCGCTCTGGTAGAAACCGATGTGGTATCAACTCACCTATTCCGAGATCTTATAGATTATCACAAAAACATCACGACTTCTATTACCATTATCGACAGAAGTTTCATATCCGGAATATGAATTCATCTCACACAAGTTTGTTCGTTGTGGAAGTCACGAGGTTTTCCTCGAGCTCGATCTCGGAATCAGGGAACGATGGTGTTTACCAGTGGCACTATTCTGACAATTCTCTGGGAATAGAGAATTGGGGAAAGATTTTATATGTAATTTTAGTTCAAATATTTTTTTCTGGCTTACTGAGGTAAAAAGGTCGTGCTAATTTTTTTAAAAACAAAATTAAAGTGGGAATAATTTTGCCTACCAATTTAGGTATAGAAAAATTATTCCCAATTTGTAAATATTTACATGGAACTTTTTTCGTCAATAGGTTGGAAAAAATATATTTGGACAGAAATTACATATAAAATCTTTCCCCAATTCCCTATTCCCGGGGAATTACCAGAATAGTGCCACAGGAAACGATAATGCGAATATGCAGCCTCTCAATACGCTTAAACTGCAAATACGTGTTCCAAAGATGAATAGGAAAACTAGAACACGGCGACCCTACTTTCATCATCAAACTTACTGCGTGAATTACTATTAAGAATGTGTGCCAAATGGAAATTAACGCGGTTCGTATTTAAACCAAAAAGTTGTATTGATAATATCTTACGAAATTCTTATAACTTGCAAGAGAGCAGAACCCAAATTTTGATCTCTGCCTGTTTTGAAAAATTTTCTATTCTTTGACGACCTAAGATTTGATCCCCAATAGGTATTTTAGGTATAAAATCACCTCCTACGATTTAAATAATTTAACGCAATTGCTCCTTTCCAAATTACACCGTGGGGAACAATATATTGCAGAAACAGTAGGTAAGCGGTCTGTGTTAAATATTGATCCTTACAGTAGTGACTTGCATCACAGTCGCATTCAAGATTATTTAAATAGCAATGTATTATTGATGTTATCGGTTTGTGTTGTGTAGTAATTGCAAATCCTTCAATTGTTCGAATATGGTATTGTTGAAATTACTTTGTTCATTTAGGCGCTTTGTAATCGCTTCGATGTTGTTCATAACATTTACATAATCTTCGTCATCGTCTTGTGTTGCGTGCTTCAGAATTATGTTCCACCTGATTTGACGCTTGCGTATTTGGATTATTTGATATTTAATTTATTTCTTCTTGTTTGTAATTGATTGGCAATCTCATAGCCACGATAATTAATAGGCTACCGACCCTTGCAATTTAACTAGTTACGCTCACAATAGTTTTGGGCGGGGGAATTTCTCTTTCGATTGCGCCAGGCTCGGAGCAATGTTTTTATTATAGTAGTTTTATTAACGTTTGGATGATTGACCACAAGCTGAAGAACTTTTGGTTTGATACTTGTACCTCCACTACCATTTGAGATTGCATACCGATTAAGTCCAATTTGTGCTAATTAGGACGCGAGAAAACGGGAAAAGAAAATTTCAATTTCGCAAAATTTCGAAAGACGATACAAATAGAACCTGATTTCTAGAAAAAAACAGAAATAATTTAAGCCTAAATTTAACATTTTCCATAGGCGGCTAATCTGATAAAATTTTTGCTTATCATTGAAATATAATTTTCATAAATTTTCATTCATAAATTGAGGAAAACAAACGTGTGTTGAACAATGAAAGAAACAAAAGAAGTAAAATGTTCTAAAATCCTATAATAACCTATTCAGATAGCATATTCCTGTGTCATGTTCATTGCCATCTGAAAACATAGTGGCTGAATTTGTGCTAATCCAGAATTGGCCCAATACCATTGAACAACAATGAGCATTGAATTAACGATTTTCTGACAAAAAGTGTTGTAGAAACCAATTAAATTGGCACTTCTGAATATCGGCCTTGACGGAATACTCAAGTTAGTTCGCAAACCACTGAGATTCCTAGTATGACGCACATGACATGTCCTATTTAATGATCACTGGAAAAGTATTAAAATCCAAATGATCCGATAAAAGATTCAGATTTGTCAAAGTCTATATAAAATGTTCCAACTCCAAACTCATTATTTTGCCTTAAATAGTGTCGTTTATCAAGAAACTAAATTGTTACTACGTGATAGGCTAACTGTAATGCACAATAGATTTTACGGTCGCGGAACCAAAGGTACTACACTAAAATCAACAATCATTACAAAAAAATGTTGGTCCGAATTTTGCCAACTATAGCACTGAAGACAATCATCAGTCTATTACCTGCGTTAAGAAGTTTTAGTTCACGCCACAGCCTTATTGAAAATGCTTCGTTTTAAAATTAAGAAACCGTCAATTACCAGTAATTAGCAGTTACGATTGTGTGATGCAGTCCCGTAGATTTTAGCCTAAATTTCCGATTATTAAATTGACATTTAGTACATTCTGTTATTGATAGATGTCTCTAACATACATATACCAAAATGTGTCTGATATTGGGGTAGATACTCAATTGTGCAATTGCAAAAATAAACAAAAATTTTATGAAAAATATATTTTGAAATTGAAATTTCCTTGGTAAAATTGATTGAGTAGCCAGGAATTCGGCTATCAAATTGCTTACTTGCTAGCCCATCGTGTATCTACCAAATTAATGCTGTGTGCCTCAGGTCAATTTTTCGACTAAATTATGAACTAAGCTAAATTGCTCAGTAGTTCACACTAAACATTCATAGGTGGCAGTAACATCAACAAAACAACCTGTGCCGACGTTTCGTGGATAAAGGAAATATTAAATTAAAATAATGGAAGATGATATGGCAGTTGCATTATTTGCGAATGTTATTAAAAACTAGGAAATGTTTAAAAACAGAAAAAGTGTCACGTAAAATTTTGTACACAATAACACAATTGCATTAAATACCAAATAATGACATTTAAAAATGAAATTGAAAAGTTACCTCACGAGGAGACTTTTTGTTTGTAACCTGGTGGCGAATAGCGTAAGGTCACCTCAAAAAGTTTAGTTCTTAATTTAGCCAAAAAAATCGGCCTGAGGCACACAGCATACGTTTTAAACTGGAAAATAAGTTCTTGTTGTAAAAGCATTTAATAAATTTTAATTGAACATAACACGCGGATAAGATTTTATTGTGCGATCTATGAAAGACTGCGATCATCAATTTAGCCAATAAAATCGGTATGAGTCGTACAGCATTACCACCAACCGTTGATCCTAACCTTTAGGTTATCCTATCCATTTTTTAACTTTTGTACGTTTTATTTTGTCTTTTACAAAATATTGTTAAAACACCTAAATATTTTATTTCTACATTTACATATAAATACGATAAATATAAGAGCTATGAAATACAGAACAAAACAAATCTACACATACAGTAAACATAAGCTCCCGCATCTACGTGTACATGTCCACTCGATTATCAGGCGGCGTTAACGTACACCACTTTGAAATAATAATTCCTAAACTAATAAGCAAGAGCGTTAAAGTTGAGAGGCCCAAAATTATTCCTGACGTCACGTCATGTAGCGGCGATCCCGGAAACGGTTCCAGCACCAACAGTACCAA
The DNA here is from genome assembly GCA_932526605.1 of Nephrotoma flavescens. NCBI lineage: Eukaryota > Metazoa > Arthropoda > Insecta > Diptera > Tipulidae > Nephrotoma > Nephrotoma flavescens. The sequence continues at coordinate 264,497,063 of OW052222.1, read as the reverse complement.
AAGAGCACAGCATTTTAGTAATGAAAATATGTTCACAACGAGATAGCCTGAGATATAATTTCGGTTCGGCAACAAGACATGTCGCCGCGATCTGAAGCCTTGAATGCCTAAACATATCGCTGCAATGGCTGATGTAAGTGCAATTTCCATGAATAGTGATTTTCCATACTGTTAAAATAAATAAATTTTACTTCAACGTCAAACTATTTTACCCTTATTAAATATACTTACATTATAAATTAAGTACACGACCAATCCCGTATTAAGAAACCCGCATATAAACAAGATGGCCGATATAATCGAAATCGTTAAAAATGCATTTGACATTTTGTGCGGCAATTCTTCTAAATGTTCCAAATGTTTTAGTCCCTCCGCCACATGATCGTCGTACTCATTTTGACTCATATTTAGCACCCCATTCGATTGTGATATTAACAGTCGTGGTGTGATTACAGCTGTCGTTCGTCGCTCATTCATCGCGTTAATTTTTGTTGTGCTGCCGCCACCCCCTTTAACACCACCATTGTTAGCGGCATGTTTAACGGGATAATGATCGTAATTTAATTTTTGTGGCATAAATTCGTATTGTTTCGAAACGGATGATGGTTGTTGGTGGATGATCTGAGTTGATGGAAAAGCGGGTATCGGTGATGTTGGTTGATGATGTGAACGATTTGGTGTTGAATAATATTTTATTGGGGATGATTGATTTATAGACGAATGATGCGTTTTGTTTGGCGTCGATAACAGTTCGTGCAGTTTTTGTGTTGCGATATTTTTGGTGGGTGTGATAAACGATTGCCTAATTTGTGATTTGGTAGCCGGATAAATTTTTTTCTTTGGTGTTGACTGTTGCATCATTTTTGGTTGGTTTGGTTCTCTAATTGTAGCATAGTTATGATGTTTCGATTGTATTTGGTGTGGTTTTGGTTGAATTGGTTCTATATTTTCTTCGTTATTATCGTAATCTGTGTCGTTTTCTTCACCTTCTTCTTCCTCCTCCTCCTCCTCGGCATGTATAATTGCGTATCGGTGCGCTCGCCCATTATGCATTTGTATTATCTCCTGGTTATTATCAACAATCTCTTCGTCATCATCGGTCGGAATAACGTCGTACCGCTGCATCTTATTTTTGTCCTTGATGACAAATGATGTGGCACCGAAATCACTGGAAAACGCATTATAGAGGCGAGGTGGTGGCGTTTTTTGATTATTTAATTCACTTTCGTACACTAGACTCGAATAATTTTTATCGAGATCACCACTTTCTTCGTTATTATTTATGGTGAGCGGTAGGCTCGAAAAGCAATCAAGATTCTGTTGTGATTTTACAAAATTATCCGATACAATTTTATAACTTCGATCAGTATCGCGTGGTAAATCCTCAACTGGTACAATGGCATAGCGCCCACTATTATTATTATTGTTATTCACTCTATTAAAACCATCATTTGGTTTGGGTGCAAGCCTCGGTGGCCCCGCCGATAACGACGAATTTAAACTTAACACACTTTTATTATAATTCCGTGTTTGGTAATTAATTCCGATCGAATTTATCGAGTCACTACGATTCACTTTAAAACTTGAACTGGCTTTACGAACAAACTGACCACTTTGCGGGCCACCCGAACTATTCGGATAAAATTCACTTTGTTGGCAAAAGGCCGGGTTCACAAACGAACTATTTTTCATAATTTAAAACTATTTAAAACTACATTTATGCGACTTAAACTAAATACGCGTACGTCTAAATCGTATGACGATTCAAATGCATCTGCTATTTGAATTAAAAATTTATTTTTTATAATTTGGCGTGCCTCCCTTTATTAGTATAATATACGATATAAAGCATTGGCCGTTATAATTTTATTTGTTGTTGTTGCTGTTTGTGTCAAATACTTTAAAAGCTGCAACAACAACCACTGTCGGATTGGAATATACAAAATAACTTTATTTAAGAAAGGGGAAATAAAAAAAAAATGGTTAAAAGGAAGCACGGGCCATACCAAACCAACGTATTTTTAATGATCGCACGCAGATGATGAATGAATGAAACAAAAACATTTTACCGACTAGCATTTTGCAGCTGTTCGTCGCACACTCCAATGATATTGATGTTGATCCCCTACTATTTGTTTGTTGTTTCAAGATAACTGCTGGTAGTTTTAAGTATGTTGATCGAAATTTCTGGTCTTATTGTGTCTTCTTCTTCTTTTTCTATTTAATTATTTACACATTACAAAACGTATTTGTAGTCAAAATTGGTTGTTAAGGTATGAAATTTAATGGTAAGAATGTGCAGTGACGCTTGGTGAAGGGACGGTTCGTACGTTGAATTAGGTACGCTACTGGCGTTTGAAATTGGTTTTGTAATTTGTAACACTCAGTTGGTCTGGTATTTAAAATTTAAAGGTCTCGAAAATACCCTCTTTATAAAATATTTTAGTTATGATATTAGTAGTTCATATTTTAGTTTCTATAGTTTGTGATACGTACGCTTAATAATCCGATTATATTTAACGTGGAAACTCTTAAAGCTTATCGAATAAGCCTCCATCTACTCCTTAAGCAGGAATTTCATTAAAAACACTTGAGTCTCTCTAATGATATTTGTGTTACTTCAGTACGAGTAATTTCGAGTAGAACCATGAGCTTGCCAAATTGAGTCTTGTGATAGTTTTTTCAGAGTTATTAAAATTCCGCTTCGCTAAGCATCAGATATTGTTGTATATTTCCTGATCCTGATTTCCTGTAGTTTCGATAACTTTGTGAGTGAAGTAACAGTCCCTGCGATGGTCAGGTTGAAGTACATGGAGTTTGCGTTGGGGTAATAACCCATTGTGGAAAAAACATGTGTCACGAGATTTCAACAAAAGCCTTAAATAATTAACTCGATTTAAACGATCTAAAATTTGCAACTGGATGTTTGCAGCTTAAACCGGCCGGAGAGAATCCCCTTACTCTTCCATCACGCATCACATCAAAATCTCAAAGTAACAACCGCGATATAGGCATGACTTCGAAGTATGTTTTCTGATTCTGATCAGCAGCAATCGTTAACGCTAATTCGTAACTGATTTTAGTTATTATTTATAAATGGTGCCTACAGTGACTACAATCGGCACAACAAAACAATTATAAAGATAATATAAAGCTTTCTTAAATGAATCTCTCGACAAGTGATAATCAAAAACTTCGTAGACCTGGATCAGAAAGACCATAGAATTGGATCAGAAAGACCGTAGTTCGTTAGCGATCGGTCGATGAATAAAGCTCCATCACGTTGACGCTTCCAGCGTTCGGGAGCATACAAGTTGATACGTGCTAGTAACTCGATACAATCGACACGAGAATTAATAATGGTTTCAAAAGATTTCATCGATTCTGATAAGGCGGAAGAACGTAATCCACAGCACTCGTGGATAGTAAACGTCGTAGTACGATCAAAATAAACTATTTCGGGATACTCTCAATCATCTCGGAATGACAGTGGTAGGAGGGTGACGAAACAGAAGATGTATACTCCAAAATAGCCAAAGTTAACGTGTCACTAAAGTTCTTGCAGTGTAAAGAAAACAAGCATTACGTACGACTTTGAAATAATGGCGTTAACTTGTCTGGTAAATGTAGCGTCAGATACAAAGATCACGACAAGATCCGAAATGAGCTCAACCCGATCAATGATTTCGTTGTACAATTGATATTGATAAAAAACGGGCGAGCGGAAACGTAATAAAGAAAGATTTTTGCATTTACTCACGTTTAAAGGGAGTATGCTGTTAATTGGCCAACTGCAGAAGCGGTTTAAGTCGTCTTGTAACAATTTCCAGTCTAACACGCTAGAGACCCGTCTGAAAATCATCATGCCATCCGCGAAGAGGAGGCAGTTGGCAAACTTAAAACATTTTACAACGTCATTAATATATAACGCAACCAGTTGATGGGAATGAAGTGACAATCGAGATTCTCCAACTTGCTAATAAGAATATTGAGTGACCAATCACATCGAAAGCCTTTGCGAAGTCGGTATATAGACAACGTCAAGCTGTTGCTTGGAGTTTAAACTGTCAAATAAATGACCACAAAAAGAGGACAAGTTAGACACGGTAGACCTACCGGGATAAACTCCATGCTGAAAAGGAGAGATAAGTCTCTTGGTATGGAAGTGCAAAACTCTGTGAATCCCACGATAATTACTATCCTCATTTCTATTACCCTCCTTGAAAATTGGATGAATTCATGAGATTTTCCAGGGATCCGGAAAAAACCACGACGAAGGCTTTCGTTAACAAGAAGATAACTGCAGGGGCCAGTCTTAACAGCACAACGTTTGAATAGGATCGGTAGAAGACCGTCGTGACCCGCTCCCTTACTAACGTCGAGAAGGAGCAGTTGATCCGGAATATCCAGAGGAATTTTCCTCGACTGTTGCTGAAACGGTTAAGCATTGTTGATATGGAAGCGAAGTAATCGATGATAGTCAATGCTTTCTCATCAGTTGAGGATGAAGAGAACACACCGCAAACATCGTTCCAAGATATACCGGGTAAGTTAAAGTCACCCACAATGATAATTTGATCACAAGGAGATCAAATTATCACGGCTGATTCGATGTAGTTGATAAACGTATTGTAGACATCCCGGTCAGATTCGTAAGGAATGTAAACAGCGACGACAACAATGGAGGTATTGTAAGCTAGTCTGATGCGAACAGCAATGACGTCAAGGCAGAGATGGCAGGCGATCACTTCAATAGAGGCTGAACTCTTTACAGCAATTAAAACTTCACCGCCTCTACAACTGGTGTCAAAATCATATCTGTCCTTTCTAAGAACAACCTAGTCAGATGGAAAGTACTCTTCGGATAACATATTGATCGTAAGCCAGGTTTCGATGATTATTATAACATCAAAATCACTGTCAAGTTTGGCTAAGCGAAAATTCCTGGTTTTACCTAGGATACTGGGGGCAGTTAGAGTAGATAGTATGAAGGAGTTGATGGTATTAGATGAAGCGGTGGGTTTAGACCCATAAACAAACGGATCTGTGTACTTAGATTGGTATGATTTCAAAGGGCCTAATGTCGAAGGGCCGAATTTCAAAGGGCCGAATGTGTCGAAGAGCCGAATGTGTCGAAGGGCCGAATGTGTCGAAGGGCCGAATGTGTCGGAGGGCCGAATGTCGAAGGGCCGAATATGTCGAAGGGCCGATTGGGTCGAAGAGCCGAATTTTTATTTTATCTTTTTTGGTATGTTTAGAAATATATTCTTTTTATTTAATTTAATTATTTTTGTATACAAAATGTATAGCTGACTGGATAAGTACGTGGAATTTCATGAATATCCAAAGATGGAAAATAGTAAGATACATAAATCCATAAGAAATTCATTTATGTTTAATAAAAAAAAAATTACAAAATATTCCATAAGACAACAAATTTAAAAAATTATATTCCTAGAAACAAAAAAAAAAATTCGGCTCTTTGACCCATTCGGCCTTCGACATATTCGGCCCTTCGACACATTCGGCCTCCTGACATTCTTCCCTTCGACATTCGGCCCTTCGACACATTCGACGCTTCGGCACATTCGGCCCTTCGACATTCGGCCCTTCCACATTCGGCCTTTCGACATTCGGCCCTTTGTACTCATTCTCTTAGATTGCACACACATCACCTGCATTTCATTTGTGAACGTACATGCAAACACTCTTTGTCTACCTCGAAAGTGTTTTAAACAAAATTCCTCAAGACGATGTAAAGATTGGTTTGGGTGCCTTCAACTCACAAATCGGCCATATGCGCAGACAGCGTTTATCGTGAACTATCGGCCAAGCTTCCCTACACCTTACACTAAATAATAATGGGATTCATATTGAATCTCATATTGAAATACTGAAGTATTGAATAATAATGTCCCGGGCCAACTGGAAATTACCATATCGGAAACCCTGGACAGCCAAACACTACCTCAATCTGTGGAAGAACAGTGAACATAACAAAAATGGCGATAACAAATGCTTTGACTAAAAGTCTAGGTAAAAATACATCTAAACGCATGGTTTAATGATAATGGTATATAGATTCAATCCAAAGAATGACGACAGATGCAGAATGACTATTTGATGGTCGAGAGGAAACACTCCTACCGATTGTGTAGAATTAAGAAACGTGAATGGCAGTAGCAACAAGTGCTTAAAATCGAAACTGCAAGTTTAAGAGACAGATACCGTTCAATAAATGAAATCGGTACCGATATCGATACACCCAGTAGCGACATTCGCAACGAATCGAATAGTGAGTATAGTACCTGTAGAAAAATACTCAAGAACGACGGCGATTACTTTTAAGCGTAAGTTTGAGCTATTTTCATCCATGAGTTTAGCAGTAAAACCAAAGTGGCACCAATGAAAATGAAACAGCAATCGAGTCTACGATTTGAGCAATGTGGCGCATTATTACCCAGTAAATTACTGAAGGATGTAATTAAAAATACTACCTTTAAGTTCAATCGCATTATCTCTTGAACGGACTTCAAAATCTTGCTGGACTTGCTTTCTTCACCCCCACAACGTTGGAAAACATTTTTGTTGGGAAAATTCTGAAATTTTTGGAAACATTCAGATTCACAGGGCATGCTCACAAATTTTGAGGGATTTTGATCTTTAGTGGGAAAGGTCAAAGTGAAACGAAAATTACATGAGGCTATCTCCAAAATTTGATAGTAACGCTAATTTCGAAGTAATTCGGCATCAATTTAATAGTCAACGAGAATATTTTTGAAGCCTTCTCCAAAAGGTATTCATCCTAAATTCCTTCGAATAATCGCGTATAGGGGAAAACATTAGGTCATCGAAGCCGAATCGCCTAATCGAAAGAACATTTAATCGAGAAGAATTGCTTGTGGCAATAAATTCTGTGTAATGAGAGCTGGCAAATTGATGTTTTTTGGTGAGGAACTATTCGTTGGTGGTGTGCTACGTACAGGAGGTAGATTTGCCAATACAACCGCCACTTATGACGTCAAGATCCTACGATCTGTCGTATGAGTCAAAAATTTCACTTCGAATAGTTGAAGAAGTAGAACTAGAATATAAGCATGATGGAGCTGGATTATTACTAGCCAAATTATCCGAAAAGTGATTTTCAACTGTGTCATATCGATTCAAGGCAAAAACTGAAAATCAAATCATGCCAGATTTATCGGCTGCAAAATTTGAATTTGTTAGACCATTTCTAAAGGGTTGGAGTTGCTTTTGCTGATCCACTTGCAATACATCTTCCTAAAGGTTGAAGTATCCTTGAAAATTTTTCGTGATCTGTCAACGTCAAAACGGCAGGTTAGGGTTAACAGTTTTATCATGGTGAATTTCACGAACGAGTGAGGTTTGAAAATTATTAATAATTATTACCACAATTCTGAGCCAAATTAGTCGGTTCCACATCGACATTAGTCGGTTAAAAATTTTGGTTTACACCATTACAAGATCAAAGTAACTCAAAAATTTGACATTAGTGATATAACAAGATGGTGCCACTTGCCACACAGAGGGTTAAACAAGTGATCTATATTGAAGGGGAAGTTCGGTAACTATGTAATAACGAGAAATGGTCCAATCGAATGGTCGCTCTTGCGATTTAACGCCTTTGGATTTTCTTTTATGGGGTTACGTTAAGTAATTGGTTTATGCCAACAACGTCAGAGGAGCTCAGGGACAATTTCAAACGCGAAATTGCCAACGGCCGATAATATAGGTGAAAATTGTGGAAAAGTAGTGGAAAATTGGCTCCAAAGATTTAAAGTTAAAGAGATTTGTCTCGCGAAGAGTTTTATGTACAGACATATACTCCGGCAATGGCACTAATTTTATTGGTGCCAAGAAACTCCTGTCACAAAATTTTGAAAATTTAATTAGAAATGCTAATACTATTCTAAATTTCCTGGCCTTTACACTCTCTGAGATCTTCGCATTTTAATGGGCTTTGGGAAAGTGCTAAGTCAGCAACATTTTACTTAAAAGGATTTTCGGAGATAATATCCTGATCCAGATATTGTTGTCGGACGATTTAAATTTTTTGACGTTATGACATTTTGTGTTACGACACTGCAATGCAAGAATCCTGGAAACCAATGTGCAGGAAATTCGTTTTCGGTTATTTTAGTGTTATTGGTTTAATAATGGTTTGCTTGAAAAAAATCGGTAATTTTATCGCACCGGATCCATTGAGTCATTGATCCATTTACCTTTGTAGAAAACTTTGTAAGCATTTTTTGTTTATTCTACCGAAGTTTTAACTTTCTTTTTCATTTCTCTGAACATGGTAGTGGTAGGCTATTGTGGAGTTCAAAATAAATACTATTTGGAATTTACCATATACTCTTCTTTATTTGGCTGTAAATCTTTAAGTCGGACGTGGTACGTGTGTGAGCGTATGTGCGATAGATTTCGTAGCCTTCTTCAATGTAGGGTTTTGAAGAGGTATTCAATAGCTTTCTCTCGTTAATTTCATAAAATTTACTATCTTCAATTATTATTAATAGCTTCATAAACCAACAGATAATATCATGTTACAAAAATCCGTTTCAAATTTCCTTATAAACTTATACTTCCGCGAAACAAATTAAATCGATTTCCACCCCCTCAATTCTGCGATTTTATTTTCGAATCGCATGGAAATTAGTCATTACATGAGTTAGTAGTACCGCATCTATATAGACAATACGATATTTTCCGTCCTGACTAGACGCCTCCACCATCACAGATTTTATTTTCCATACTATTCCACTGTACACAGTAACACTTCACAATTGGCTACATGTAGAAATGGCGAATGGATGGGGGTATTGTCTTTATTTTTTTCCCATTTTTCGATTTTCTAAAAAAAATTTGATATCTTATTCTGTATACATTTTCATACTAACAACAACACTCTACACACTTGTACCTATCTACATAATATCGTGAACAAAAATTTTTTTATCGATTCAAAAATTTCAAAACGCATGCGTTTTTCTTTACATTCAATGTGAAGGAAGAAAATTCGTTCACTCGACGTGATATACGAATTTTCCTTTCAATCGTGCCTTTACACACAGAGCAAAAGATTTTCTGTTTGTTTGTTATCCCATGTCGTCCGTGTGTTACGTGTTTCAAAGTGCAAATAATAAAATTTAAATAAAGCTTTTCATGTTTATCATTAAATTTTCAAAGTGTTGGAAAAACACTTGTTAAAACGTCTGAAGATGGTGTGCTCATCTTTGTAAAGTATTCATACTTACATATTCAATTTGGAAAATAGCTTAGAATTTTACATTTTGTGTAGAGTTATTTAAAAAAAAAAAAGGGAAAATCAGGAAAAACAACAAAAAGAAAAAGAAAATCAAGTGAAATCTGCCAAAACAATTGAATTAAATTAATTTCCTAGTTCTGTTCCTGTTTTTCAATATACATTGTGTGTGCTTTTTTATGTTTGTCGGTCGGGTGATAGTGATTTTCCCCCAGTGTATTATATACCAGTAAAGAAAATGCTTAATGCAAAGTGATTTTTCATTGTACAAAAGGTTGTGCTTTAGATTTATTTGTAATATCCTGTATATTTTTATTATACATTGACGTGATTAATGGATAAATTGACAATAGGAAAATGATAACCCCATATTGGAAAAGTGTGTGATAAATTGTGATACAAATTTCGATAAAATTACGGCAACGAATCAACCAAAAATGCATGGATATCCAGTAATGCAAGTGGTGCAGTATAGTGTGCCACCGACATGTTCGTGGGGTCCACCAATCGACACTCACAGATCATCAACAGGTGATTTAATCAAAATTTCATAAAAAATAAAAATTATTTTTCTGGAAAATCCCATTTTTTATTTCTATAATCATTAGAATAGGATTCGTATTTGTGTGCGAGAGTGCGAGTATGTGGGTGTATAATAGATTTATAAGGGTATTTTATTAATTAGGTACCTACATGTTGTTGTTAGCATCCGTATGTAGGTATGTAAAGCTATATTTTCATGTACGGACCTAATTTTATTTTCAATTTAATCCTAGAAAAATATTTTGCGGTACAGCTATTTGCAGGATTCATTGACGTATTTATCAATTCACTGACGATGCACGGACGTAAATAATGACGTTGTTGCAGTATGGCCACATAATAAAAAAATCTTAAACATGAAGATATAAAATTTAATAATTTATTCTCAAGTATAGATATTTTGGAAGCATTTTAAAGATCAATTGACGTTTCCTGTTCTGATTTTCTGAGTAAAATATTAGAAAATTTCTTCTTTGATTATGTTTTTCTCTTTGGCCCTGGCTTGTTTTAAGCTTTAGTTTGGAATTTTTGCCATTATGGAAAACCTTGCTAAGAGTGGACGGACTATAATCAAAAATCATTATTCCTACCCCAATTAAATTAAAATTGAATTTCAGAAAACCCTTTCAATTCTTTGTCGTTTTTGTAAATGTTATACTTTTCAACAGCATGTTCCTACAGAAGCTGCTACTTCCGATACACAGATTACAGTTTATGGCAAAAACTCGCCATTTCCGCTAAATTGTCAAAAAATAAACCGCAACTTCTTTTATTGGGATTTAATTTACAAGTTTTTTTTGTTTTTTCTGTTAAAAATATTTGCGAACAACGAGAAAACTTCTTCTCTGGAAACTGGCAATTAGTTACATTATAACCTACAAATAATCAGATTACCCCAAAAACTACGTGAAGTCTCTCTTTCTCTCTCTCTCTCTCTCCCTCCCCACTCTCTGGCTTTCACATCCCTTGAAGAGATTATGCCGCCTGCACTATGGCCCTCCATCCGTCACGATCCATCTATCTCGTCCTCCAGTTTCAAAATTCTCGTAGGGTTTGTTCGATGTCGCCACACCAGCGCAGTCTGGGTCTTCCTCTATGACGCATATCGGCTGGTTGTTGATGGGACACTTTTTTAATCATCCGTTGTTATGGAGACCTTGCAACGTGGTCGAGCAATCTAACTCGATTGGGTTTAATGAATTCGAGAAGCTATGCTTTATCACGGGTTTCATACGAATCCGATATTTGTTGTTCGCAACTTTAATTGAACTAAATATGGAATGAATCACCGTCCTCTCAAAGGAAGACAACAATCTACGGCAGCGATTCAAGTCTTCTTGCGCCGCCGATGCTCCGAACCAAGTCTTCTTGCACAGCGGATGAAACTGTCTTTGAAATAGCTAGGTTTTCGGCCAAGAAGCACGATATCATCTGCATATCGAAGAATTTCGCTTGATTTATTAGATATACAGCGCGAAGTGTCGATGTTGCTTTTCCTCACTACGTTAAGATTATGGCTACTATAGCTACCAAATAGATCCTAATCCTTGGTAAACTGGGCCCCAAACTCCTGAGTTTCCTTAGTATTAGGCCTATCTGATGGCCATAGTAGTACAGAGGAATAAGTGGGTTATTCAAAAGTTGCTGAACCTTTTTTTATTTTAGTTTCGAAAAATTCAAAATTTAGTGTAATCGGGGTATTCTGATTATATAAAGATGACAGTGCAACTAGGATGATTGTGACCAAATATTTACACTATCAAATTTAAAAAAATCTAAATTGATTTGTCTTGTAGTGAAATTGAAACATTTTTAGATTATCTTTAATTCTTATCTTGGAGTCCCTATATGGCATCATTGTAAAGAGCAGTTTCTAAGCGATTTGAGGTTTTTTAACACTAAAAAGGCTATTTTAAACAATGTTTCTACTTTCATATTTCCGATCCTATAGTGTGGAGAACGGAAATAAAAGATGATGATTTTTAGCTGTGTTGCGTATTCTAAACATTCGCGGGTTTTAATTGCAAACTATAAAGTTTTTCTATTACCGGTCCTAGAGATGTTCACGGGGTCTCAGCTACATGGCCAAAATAGGTAGTTTCACCGATTGGAATTTTACCCAAATGATACTCCCAAAAAAGCCACGAACCTGATTTACTTTAAAAACAAAATTTCAAATAATTGAAACCCTAGACATCTCCACAGGATCTACTGTAGATGTTCATAGGGTCACTGCATGTTGATTTTTAATTAATTTCAGTGCATTCAATAAACTTCAGCCTAGTCTTCCACAAAGCTTTGTTCTTGGGCTTTTACTTTTACTTTATGTGAAACTTATAAGTAGCTTTCCCTTGCGTGAAAAATTATGAGAATGTCTAAATTCTGCTTAAAACAGTAATAATCATCATAATGAACGAGCACTGGCCAGCAGAATAGTCGAAGTCGGACCTATCCAAAAGTATAAATATGACTCTGTGAACTTCTCTATTCCAGTTAATCAATTTTTTTTTACAATAATTCGGGTTCGTAGCTTGGGCATGTCATTGAGTAAACTCCAATTGGCGAATATACAAAACATTCCAATTTAGGAAAAAATTTAGTAATTAAGAATTTCCTAATTCTGTGGCACTATTCTGGTAGTTCCCCGGGAATAGGGAACTGGAGAAAGAACTTATATGTAATTTTTATGTAAACATTTTTTTTCTGGCATACTGATGTAAAGAGCAAGTGTTAATTTTTTTGAAAACAAAATTTAATTGGGAATAATTTTCCCTGCTAATTTAGAGTGTGTCAATTGGTCTAAATACGCATACAAAGCTAAAAAGTTAAAAATTGTCAAACTTTTTATCTGCTTCAAGAGCTGATAAAATTGTTATTTATACAAGAAAATAAGCAACCATGGTATTGTCAAAATTTTAACCTATTGAAACAGATAAAACGTTAAAAAGTTAAAATTTTTTTTTTATTTTTTATGCGCCATTTAAACCAATTGAAACACGTACTTAGATATGGAAAAATTATTCCCAATTTTAAATATTTACTTCAAACTTTTCTCCTCAGTAGGCCGGACCATAAATATTTGAACAGAAATTACATATAAATTCTTTCCTCAGTTTTCTATTCCCGGGGAATTACCAGGATAGTGCCACTGGATACCGTGGTGAAAATTATCATAATATAATAAATCCTTCTCTGGTGAAAATTATCATAATATTCGAATATATGAAGCAAAACCTGAGCACATTGCTGAGATGGGCAGTATAATCGTAAACGGAGAGATGCCTCTATATAGACAAGTTAAAAATTATGAAAATTATATCCAGCTCACCACACTCATTTTGTTTTGTTGAGTGAGCTGAAAGTGAGATCCCGTGAACATCTTTAAGATCGGGGAAATAAAATTTGAAAATTATTCAATTCTGTGAGTGTATGGCAGACCTATATGAAGGCTATCGCAAAATTCATCAAAGAAGCTATGAAAATCTCTACGACCACGCTTTTGGGTAGCTGCGGTACAGAAACTTTCAAATTTCAAAATGAAACTTTGCAGACCGATTAAGCCCAATTTGTGCTAATTAGTACTAACGGGGAAAAAAGAAAAACCGGGAAAAGATAATTTCAAATTTCGCCTTAAAGACGATAAAAATAAAACTCAGTTGCAAGAGAAAACCAGAGGTTATTTAAGCCCAACTTAAGCTTTCTAGAAAGGCTGCTTAACTGACGATATCTGCGTTTGTTATAGAAATAAAATTGTCATAAATTTTCATTTTAAAAATGAGGAAAAACAAATAGGCGCCTAAAAGATACTATATTCTAAAAGAAATACATATTCCGTTCAATAATATTTGTGTTGAACAACAAATTAAATATATAAAATGTTCTACATATAATCCAAGAATTGAACAATTTTGAATGAATATTCCTATCAGGCATACACATTATTATCCGAAAAATGTGGTGCCTGAATTTGTGCTAATCTAGAATTGGCCCAATGAACCTGGTACTTGTGATTGCATTTTTCTATCAGATAATGCTCATTATCATCTAAAATAAATAGTGGCTGAATTTGTGATAATACAAAATTTTCAATGGATTTGAATTCTGGATTAGCACAAATTCAGCCACTATTATTTTTGGATGGCCTTGAACATATCTGATAGGATAGATGCAATCTGAAGTGCCAAGTTCATTGGTTTCTAGAACACTTTATATGAGAAAATCGCCCATTCAACGGTCTTTGTTGTTCAATCGAGTTGGCCCAATTCTGGATTAGCACAAATTCAGCCACCATATTTTTCAGATGGCAATGTATTGTACATATCTGGTAGGTATTATTGTACGTACCTGATTAGGAGTTATTTTTAAATTTATTTATTTAAATAAATAATTTTTATTTCTAATATTTAATTTGTTGTTCAACACAAATTGAACGCCACATGTTTTTACTTTAGAATATAGTATCTTTTAGTGGCTTGTTTGTTTTTCCTCATTTATGAATGAAAATTATATTTCTATGATAAGCACAAATTTCGTCAGTTAAGCCGCCTTTCAAGAAAGTTGAAGTTAGGCTTAAATAATTTCTGGTTTCCTCTAGAACTTGGGTTTTATTTTTATTGTGTGTAAGGCGGAGTTTAAAATTTTCGTTTCCCGTTTTTTCGGCTTCTGGACTAGCACTAATTTTTTCCGATAAGCACTAATTAGCACAAATTGGGCTTAATCGTTATGCAAAGTGTTTCATTTTGAAATCCAAAAGTTCTCCTGCTGCAGTTGCCCACATTACGACCGGAAATAGACAAATTAAAAAAAGTAAAAAATCGTAAAATTTTCTAAACTAACCGTTTTTTGAAACGTACAATCTAATTTTCTCGATATTTTATCTCTAAAAAACGAAAAACCTTTGCATCAAAGTGTTAGAAACGTAAAATTGGGGTATTAATACATGATTATCAAGAAATGACATTTAAAATGTAAAATTTTGTTTAAAAATATTAAAAATTTCGATTTTTATCGATCGAAAAATTAATATAATAATAAACCCACGACAGAATCGAGTATTAGGTCCATCGAAAAATTAAACTACCAGAAGAGAAATACCAAATTGTTTCAATTATAGTTATTCAGGACCTTTCTTCAACTGCTGTACTTTTCGATAAAACGTTTGGCCACTTGCGAAAAATCAGAAGTGGAGTTACCTTGCGTACGTTGTAGTCGTTGGAAAATCGACAATTCCTACAACTAAACCCAGACTGACTGGAAATACTATCCAACTAACCTAAGGTGCCTTTACCTGATCTATAAAAAAGCCCTAACCTATAAAAACTTCAAATATACAAAATTATGAAAATTGTTTACCATTCGTCTCATAAACTACGATCTGTATTTTATAACCATGAGAATCCTGCTATGCCACTATTACCGAAAAGCAGTATTAAAGCTATCATTCACTATGAGAGATAATCTACAATCAATCACATTCTAGTCGATTTTTTATTGCATCACCTGCTATATAAGTTCTGATTTTTGAAACGTCTTTGATCTAAAACCCAATGATGAATAATGTTAAGATGAATAATGTTAAAACCCAATGATGAATAATGATGAATAAGTAATGATGTCTGAATTGTTAACTTCTTTAAATTCTACAACTTCTGATTGTCCTTATGGCGATATAAATCTAAAGCAACAAATATCGACCAACGGGACTTTGTCTAAACCATATTAACGAATTGTCGGAAAAACGAATTTGATTAGCCACCAAATAAACAAAGAATTAAAGAAAGCCATGTACCATGGGGTGATAACAGTCCAACGGCCAGCAGGTAAGAAGGTTTTGGACTTCGTCGAACGGCATCGTAAGTCGGTAAACTAATTCTCTCTACCTAGATAGAAGTTTATATTTTAACATGATCTGTTGGCATCTCATACTGATTCACCCATAAGTGTTGCTTCATATCGACCAGTGTACCAGTGTCACGCACCAATTTACAATTTATAGAAATTGATTTAGTTTCTTTTAAGCCGACTGACATTATATCAATAACATTAAAAATGGCTCAGGTAGCCCAACAAATGACAAAATTGTGAAATTACGTATATAGCTTTTAGTATCATTTATCAACACCACCTCGGTTGTTGGATAACTTATAATTGACGGCAAATAAAAATCCAAGTTTCATATTTTCTGATGATTTGCCTTTAAAGTGAATTCGTCTAGAGCCGGCCGTCTTGGTTTCAGTATGTTAAAGGGCCAAACATAGGTTACCATATAATTGAATTTGTGTGCCGTAATACCTGTAAAACAAGGGTTCAATAAAGTTTACATGGGAAAGTTAAAAGCTTCGTCTATTTTTGAAATAAAATCGTGAACTGTCATTTAGGCGAATTATTTTTGTATTGAAATATTTTTCAAAGAGAGTAGTTTCTTGTAAATTAATACATTTAGGCAAAATTTGTTGTAATATTATTTTGGTCTTTAAAATGTGATTATTGTGATCTTCTAGGCACTTGCAATATTAAACGAATAAAAATTTGAAGCAACATCAGTACAATTTTTTTTTAATTATTGGGTCCAAATGTTTCTGAATTTATGAACTAATGTTTGTGTAATTTTATATATTTTCAGTTTCGAACTCAAATCACGGGTTCAAAAAATATATTATCTGGTGTTTGATATGTGGTGGTACCTCATCTCTAATTGGTGTGATGTTTCTTGGTGTATACTTCCTCCTCAGGTCCTACACCAGTTCAGTGGCATATTTCGAAACCGTACCAACATTTGTTCCTGCTACATTGGTAACTATATTGCGCTTGACGTTTAACGTATTCATTTTGTAACATAAAAATCTTTTATTTTAGTTAATGTTAACCGGACTGTGCATTGTGAGCCTAGCAAGACGACGAAATCGATATAGTTATTTGATAAAATTATCGGGAACTTGTGGTGTTGCATCAGCATTAACGTGTGCCTTAGTTACGGTTACCACAACTGTGCTACATTTAAGCCGATTACAAACGCTACGGCAATGTGAATACACGCAGAAAACCAGAACATGCACGTGTTATACGGTCGTGCTGGATCCACACACGGAGACCATTATAAATGATGAAGCTCGATTTGTGTTTGATTCAACGGCCGATTGTGGAATTGTCCATGGCGCTTTATATTCATGTTTGCGGGCCATATTTGGATTGTCTGTTGCAGGAGTACTGGTTGCCGTGTTTAGCTGCATGCTCGTGTATCAGTTGTTAAGTCACGAACGAAAGAAAATGTACTGGGAACAGTTAGAGTTGAGATGTCGATCATTGTATCCTGAGCAAGGTTTACCGATACCAGGTGGCCCAGCAATAATTGGCAATCCAAGGGCGACTTGCCGATGTTGTGAACAATTTCACTGTCATCGAAATGTTATTGCACCAGCCGAATACCAATGGGATGGTTACCGGGGATTTTGGCCGCCCCCAAATCACACAACACACAATAATATGTCATCCGTACAACCTCGCGATATTGAACCTCGTGATGTTGAACGAGTTCGCCCGATACGTAGCAATCCAAGAGACAGAAGTAGTGTATGGAATTGTCCAAGAATGCCGTGGCAACGAAATAATATACAACGATATCCACAAACTCCGTCAAGTCCAGATTCGCAATACGGGTTTTCAAACCAGCATTTTATTACAGAACCTCAAGTACTGACACAGTCTCAATCGAGCTACGGAATGGAGCGTTTGTTGCCATACAATATATGGGGACCACCACCACCGTATAGTGATCCGAACAGTCCAGCGCGGCGACCTCGATTCCAGTACATTGGATCATTGGTATCAAATCAGCAATTTGGGAATAATTCAATGATGCCACCAGCAATGAGTAACAATAATATAACTGAATTTATGCAGCAATCTATGCCATCCCCAAATATGAACCACAATAGTAGCAGTAACACAAATTGTATTCAGGAATCTTTATCATTTCCGAGCGCCACAATGCTAAAACAGGTGACCACCGGTAGCACATCAGATGGTCGTCTTCTAAAAAATGGTTATAATCTACGTGATGGATACTCGAACACTTTACCATCTCGTAAGCCGAAAAAACGAAACGATTTAAATCATAAGACGACAAGTGGCTTTTCACAAAACCACCACCGTCCGCAAAGGGTTAATGTACAAAATATATTTTTAAATCATAACAGTAGTAGTAGTAGCATTAACGCTACTAGTAAGCAAACGAATCCGAATACTTCGAATAGTAATTATGAATTTCAAAATCCTGATGTATTTTTTAATAACAGCAGCAGTGACATCTACGACGACGATGCGAATAATGACGGAACTATTTCTAATAGTTACTTGCTACAAAAATATAAAAAGGTAATGGATGCGGCCACCCACAATCATAATCATAATCAAGCGATTCAGTATTCGACAATAAAAAATTACGAGAAACCAATTATGGATTTACATGATGACTGTGATCAAAATCAAACCGTGTACCATTTCCCAAAATCACGTTGCAATGCACGAAAATTCAATTTTAACGATTTATCGATCACATCGACCTCGAATGATTACAATTACGATTTGCTCGATAACAATAATCACATCTATCGGAACGATTTTAATCATTACTATCCGAATACGACAAGTAGTGCGGCGAATAATATCAATCCGAATCATACGGTGGCAATCGGCGGCAATAAAATTAAATCAAGCAAAAATTTAAACATAACACCGATTAAACGCAACTGTAGTAACAGTATTAGTAACAATAATGGTAATATTAGTAGTAGTAATCTGTCATTGTTAATGAAAAATTATAATTCTAGTGATAACAGCTTAGAGCTGTTTGGTAGCACTAACAAAAATAATAATAAGAACAATGCAAGCGACAATGAAAATAATAATAATAATAACAGTATTAGTAAAACTAGTATTAATAATAATAATAATAATAGTATTAATGGTAATTTTATGACAAAAACTGATGATAATAATAACAATAACGATAGTAGTAATTGTAATAGTAAATAGTTTTGGGGACCTATCTCAATTTTAATTGAACAAAAAAATATTTGGAACATGCTATGCAAAATGTTATTTATGTTAAGAAAATAAAAAATGATTATAACAATTTTAAATGCGTCTAAACTTCTTGAAGAATGAAAAGTAGCCAATACAAACACTTCTTCCTTCTTGATTTGGCCGCCGGCTGATCCCGTTCTACAAGTACGTATAATCCATCGCCAGTCTCACTCTACATGATTTAAAGATTTCATTCGCAAATGCTTAATTTTTTGTGATCTGAATATCGTACAGACTAATTTCCATTCGGTTACAGCAAAAACAACTATATAATATGGTCTATTTAAATTAGTAGAAACGAAAAAAAAAAATTCTTTTTTGTAAATGCTAAAATTCATAAACGATTTCCACTTATCCATACACCTGTGTCGTGCACGTTAATATACATATTACGAAAAAAATATGTTTGCAGATAGCAGACATTTAGGGGAAATATAAATATAATATCAAACCATAGATGGCGATTATTATTTACACTTCTTCAATAAATTAACGTAACACTAAATAAAATTGTAAATACTTTTATTTTATACAGAATATTTCTGTTTTCAAGACTCAGCCGGAAGTTGACTAATAATAATTCATTTATTCATACGGAAGTATATGTTGCATGGTAGAAATCTTATTCGTTGAAAATTGCGCACATTAAAACAGAAGAGAAAAGTAAAATCCACGTCTAAAACAAATTAGGAAAAAATGAACGTACTCCTACTTCGGTCGATTAAAAGACATAGCGTAAAGATAGCGTTGGCTGTCAAACGAACCGGGCTTTTACAAATAGCATAGGCACAATCTGCATTATCAACTATTTCGTTTTCGGCTGAAACTTTTCAGATAACTTTGACTAGTTGTAAATTAATCCACCGTACTGGATGAAGTAAAGCCTAATGATTTCCGAAAGGTATTAGGCCGAATGAAAATGAAGAAACTTATAAGCGGTTTTCCGTGCTATTCTCTAAAAACTCGGACAGTGCGAACGATTACCACCTGGTTGTCGATCATCTCCGAAATCTTTATTATAGTATAGTATTAATGAACTTAGAACTGATGAAGCCCAATGTTTTAACTAAATCGTATACAGTTGTTCAACAATAATACAGGACTTTCTTTAATATCATCTCTGGTGCATAGATTACCTTGGTATCTGCTGATATCTCTTGACGATGTCAACTCGCAATGGGTGGTATGGATTCTGTAGGATCTTACAGAATCGTTGCTTTTGGTTCTTCGAATTGTTGCTATGCGATTCCCCAGAACCACCTCCAAAGAAAAGAACTTATGTAACCTAAGTGATGATCTTCAAAAAACCTCTATTATAACTTTTTAGGAGTCAGGACCTCCTGGAAGTTGCGGATGCGTTTGATACGACTCGGTACTTAAATCTAGCATTTCCGAGATTGAGATGGTCGGTTTCTCGGTCTCTGTAAATATAATTACGAGAGGGAGGGAGGGGCTTGTAGTGATTGCTTTTAACAGCGCCAGGTTTTCCTCACGGACCTTTGTGTGGCGTTGAGTGCATCTGGGTTTCAGTAATTTAAATAAAATAATTAACAATACTTATTTTATATTTATTTATTATTTATAATTTTTTGTATTTACATAATATAATTTGTTTTATAATTTATTAAAAATAAAAATAATTAATTAATTTTAACAATCTCTCTCTACAATTCTACAATACATAATTATGCATAAATTATATGTTAACACATTAACCTAATTTACATTAAATTAATTAAAAAATAAATAAATTAACCAAAAAATATAAATAATTTATAATTATTTTATTTAAGTTAAATTTTGTTGCTTGCCTTCGTTAAATTATTTAATAAAATAAATAATAATTATTAAATAAAAGTAATTATTTCGTTTGTGTTATGATAAAGTCTGTATTCTTATCACTGGATTTTAACGTTTTTTTTTATAACAAATTCTATATGGACGGATTTGATAAAGTTTTCAATTAAATAATATTACATTAATATTAAACTAGAATTATTTTTTAATTAGAAATATTTTAAGTTTTTTTGTTCATAATTTTAAAATTATCACTTTTATTAAGAATTTTAATTTGGGGTTGCATTCCTAAAATTGTAAAATTTGATTTATCCAGTCTCTAAATTCTGATATCCGGGTATAGACACCGGGTTGATTGGGCTCAGCACAACCAATACCCCATGATATGACACCGGCAAGTAAAAATCGCTTATCATCACGTTGGATTACCATTGGGCCGCCGGAGTCACCTGGAATTACACAAAATGGTTTTGAATATTATCGAATTTATAAAATTTGCAAGAATTGTTACCTTCACACGAGTCATATCCTCCCTTTTTCCATCCGGCACAAATGAAAATATGTGGAATGTGTTCAATGTATCCGGCAGCCCGGTACATGTCCTCACATATATTATTTTTAATCACAGGCACCGATACTTCTTGCAAAACACTAGGAAGTGGTCCATCTACAATTCAACAAATTTATTAGATTTTACTCGACTCTAAAGTAATTCATTTAGTATTTACCTTCATATAATCGACCCCAACCCGTCACAAAAGCTGTGCGCCCAATAAAATTTTCGTCCGTCTCTGGCACACAAACTGGTATTATATTTGGTTGGAATACAACAGGCTCATAAAATCTAAGTAACGCCAGATCATATTCAAATGTTCGTGGATCAAATTGTGGATGTGATGCAACAATTTGTACACGCCTTTCTTGATAACCGTAAGGCTCTTCCTCTTCTGCCAAATCATATTCACCCAGTCTTAGGAGTAGATCAGATGGTGGTACACTGAAATTAAAAAAATATTCAAAATTATTTAAAAATTCTTTTAGGTTTTAGAACAAAATGTTAAACTGCATACTTATCGACACAATGCGCAGCCGTTATCGCCCAATTCTCATTCAACAGTGCTGCACCACACTTATGTAGATAGGTCGATGTTCTCCATTGCCTTAGCGAAATTTGCCAAGGCCATCGCCCAAATGCTGCCTTTGTTCCACCAACTATACGCGGTTCTGGGAACATACGTTTTCCGCAGACTGTGCAAAGTGTAAAAAAATTGTGTTATGAAAATTAATAATAAAAAATTTCTCACCGCTAATCAAGTGGAAAATAATAACAGCAACAACAATAGAATAACGACGTTGAACACAAGAAACATCTTAAGTAATCGGTGCAGCGCAAGATATGATGATGATGATGATACTTGTTTGACTACTTTATTATCTTACCGACAGATTTTTATAAACCATTTTTCTAGTTTTTATGTTATTTTCTTTTTAAGACTGGCTTGATGCGGTTGTTTGCTTTGCTTCATTGGCTAAGACGATGAGGAGACGTAATGCTTTGAAGTTCATTGCTAAATCCTTGAAATTGTATTTTTCTATTTAATGATTTTTGGAATTTGGTTAAAGGCTTCATCGTACCTTAAACAACTTTTGAGTACAGTATAGTTATCACTACAAACTATCTGGTATAAAATCATCAATTATATTTAAACATTACATATCTATAATTAGCTGTGGTAAGGAGTCGTATGTACAAGTATTGCATTTAAGAGAAAAAGTGATAACATTTTAAAATTAATTTCTGTATGTATTTAACATTGCTATAATTAGCTATAATACGATTAAAAATAACCGGAGTGGTTTTTATAAAAAAGTGTAGCTACACAAATTAGCGAAAAGTGTAGCATTAAAAAAGTGTAGTATAGAGAAAGTGTTATACTTACACTAAACTATTTGCATTCTCGGGTTAGCATTATTTCAACCCTGCGCCTGCGCTTAATCTAATTTTTACTTGATTTTTCACACTGTTCAATGCTACACTTTTTAGTTACACTTTCCTTAATTGTTCAGCTACAATTTTCATTAAAAATATCACTTTGGACTCACGACTTATTTAATTGGATAAACTGAATCCGGAAAACTAGATTTTCAAAGAAAGCAAGCGGTGCTGCTAAGTGACTCGTGAGTCGTAACTTCGTGCATTTGTATGCACAGGGTAAAATACACAACTAATACATTCGAGTTTGTACATTTTAATGTGATATAGATATTCGTGGTTTACAATCAGATAAAGATTAGCTGTTTTGAGATTCGCACCTTATAAAATGAGTCCAACAGGTTCACAAACACATGTTGAGAATACTACATGCGGACTATTCAGTCTAAAATATTTCCAGAAATCCGGCACCGATGCAGTGAATATTAACTTTTTTATTTTGTCTATTTCATATAAACTGTTGAGCCAGCAGACATTTTTTGTATAAATAAGATCTTTTAAATAAAATAATCGTCACCCTGATTATTTAAACCCCACCAGTGGTAATTTAAATAATTAGTTTTAAACAAAATCAGAGCAGAGGCCTGATTTTTCATTGGCTTGTCGAGCAGGATTTGGTATATAATGGCGGCAATGCTTCTTTGAGCTAGTCTTCGATCGGTAGCTTGCATGGCTATATATGGAACCACAGCAATCAGTTTCTTAGCCATAAGAGCCTTAATACAACGGGCACAAGATGGTAGCAGCTGTTATAAGTAAAGAAGTGGCAGCCTAGAGGAAGCATTTTTAGCTGTGAAACATCTAAGGGTCCTCACGGAGAAAGGCGGTTTGAACCTCAAAAATTGGCTTCTAATTCCGTTGAAATTTTGGAACATATACTCCAAGCGAATTACATCTTCCGGGTAACGAACAAATCAGATTAAATGATACCGTAAAAACTAGGAACCACGTATCATTTCCCTGCAGAGAGATTTGAGTTTAATGTCTCAAGATTGCAACTATCACAAGGTCGACCAACCAAGTGATCATTGTTGTGGGATTCATCCATATTATTCGTCCCTATAGGATGACTGTCACCAATGATCATGTGGATGATTAGCTATCAATTACACTTAACGCTAAACGAAGTTAAGGAAGAAAGTTGAATCAATCAATAATTGGGATTTGGCAAGTAAGAAGATTACTGTCCACTTAAAGAATAAGAGTCTACTTAGAGAATAAGAAAAGATGTCCCAGTATTTTCTTAGATGTAGTTTATCTTTTCGACAAAGTTTGGCACCAAGTGCTTAAGCAGGTATACCACAAGCTAGCGTACTTGGGCCTATTCTGTTCATGCTTCATATGAGAGATTTACGGAATATTCAAGGTACTACAGTACCAACATTTGCGGACGATACAACTATAGCAGTTGGAAAAACTGTATAACGGAAGCAACAAACAAACGACAAAATGCATTTAACACAGAGTAATTGGACAAATTGGCAAATGATGCACCAAATCAAGACCAAATCAGTACACGTCAACTTTACAAGCCTAAATTTAAATTGGATTCTCGTGGTTCTTAACTCAAACCAAATTCCAGTAGTTGTTGAAGAAGACCAATGTACAAAAGATACAATGCTTTCAAAATAAAGTGCTGCGAGCGATTGTGAATGCACTTGGTAAATGCACAACGATAACCTTCATAGGAATTTAAAGATGGAATAAAGAAACAAGCAAGGAAACAAGTACAGCGATTATCTCGACATGAAAATGCAGATATTCGTCGTACGTTTGTACATCGCCAATGGAGTGAGAATAGTTTAAAGGCAGAAACCGCTCTGGAGCTGAGAATTTCTAATTACAATAAGAAATTATTGGGATTGTGAATATTAGAAGATAAGTCTAAATGTTTTGACGAATTGGGCGTGAAGTTGTTGAAATAATTCTGGAAACATTTGGAAAAATGGATTGTGTGTAATTTTTGCGATATATTGAAACAGTCCAAGAAGAAGAAAAGGAACTACTGAGGAAATCAGATGCGTTTAACCAAACAAACAATGAGATGTAAAAAATAGAAAGGCTGGAGGAGATACCGGCCAATGCGACTTGAGATAGCAGATAGTGCTTCAGTTATGACTTATAGGACAACAACAGTAATCGGAAGTGGCGATTTCCGATTAGAAATTCACAGGAATAAGGTTGTCTGCAACATTAAGGATCCTGCATAATCCTACAGGGACGACTTGGTTTATGTGGTAATATACGAATATAAATCGTCTTTCCTGACATAATAATATTGAATTTTTCATTTATAATACCAATATCAGTGATCAGTGATGTCAAGAGAGACGAAACCTTGTCTACATCTTGAAAGCGTCGAGGCTATAAAAAATATAATTTGAATTTTGTTGTTCGTTAATTAAAAAAAAAAAAAAAAAAAAAAAAAAAAAAATTATTTATTATTATCCATTCTAAAGGTTCACTCATTTCCTCCAACAGGATTTTAAATTGCCATTCCCAAATATGTGACACGCCAATTGAAATCTTTTAATCAGAAAACTGAAATCTATAGAGATGCTCAAGGTATTACGATAATTTTTTTGGAATTCTTTGGCAAATTATGATGTTTTGGCAAAGAGGAGCCGAAGCAATATTACGATTTTTCACAAGCTTTTTTTTTCATGTGGGGAGTGAAGTAAAATCAAAGTTTTATCCTATAAAACAAAATTAATGTTCATCAGGCAATAATAATTTTATTCCATCCCAGGTATAAAATAAAAAATAATTTTAAAAAATTTTCAAATTACTCGAAATATGATAATTATTGATAGAAACAGTTTATTCTTCAAATATCTATGATAAAAAGATGAAGACAAGTTGTTACTTCAGATTGGTACAATGACAATTAATTATTGATTTAAATTAATGATTTCCAGGAAATACAAGTCGAAAGGACCGATCTCTTCTGATTTTAACATGGCGTGATGTTCACTATCTAAAATAAAATTTACATGACTATCCCTAAGTAGAGATTGGCGCTGAAGGATCCTGGGATGGCCAATTATACATTAAGGAAATATGAAATCTGTAAGTTCATCATATGACACGTGATGACTCGTCGATATCAAATGAGATTGTTCACGAGATAAGTTCCAGGAAATCATTCGTTTGAATCTTAAATGTATATGGTTTAAATAAAATAGGCCATCTCAGAATCTAATAGCGTCAACCTCAACATATATGTTCTGTGTATAGCTCTTTCATTAAATTTATTAATTTTTGATTTAAACTAATAGTTCGCCGGAATCACAAGTATCGTGGCCGATCATTTCTGATTTCAACATGGCATGATGTCCACTATCCAAAAATAAAATTCACATGACCATTCGTATATACGGTGTGGATAACGCTAATCATGGTGGAACAAATCGCCCTTTCTGCTGATCAATTCTGGACGTTTTAACTGAATTGCTTGCCTTAAACGCATTAGTTGCTGACAGTAGAGATTAGAATCAATCGTTTGGCCCGGTGGCAGTACTTCATAATGCACGATCCACCAAACACACAGCATTACTTTTCTTGGCGTCAATCCTGGCATTGATACTGTTTGGGAAGCTTCACCTCGGTCCGTCCATGATCTTTGTCGCACAAAGTTGTCGTATCTTATCCACGTTTCATCACCAGTAATCATTCGCTTTAAAAATGGCGCGATTTTTTTCAGCAGCGTTTCGCAGTTAGAAATCCGGTCCATTAAATTTTTAAGTGTTAATTCATGGGGTACCCAAACTTCAAGCTTTTTTTGTATCCAGCCATTTTCAAATGGTTTAAAACTGTTTTGTGATCAATATTTAGTTCTTTACCAATTGCATGGCTTCTTATATGCCGGTCTTCTTTAATTTTCTGCATGGTTTTATCGACTTTTCCAGTGGTTGGTCGACCAGAGCGAGGTGTATCTTCGACATCCATATAAACAGCACCTTCCCCTTAAACAGCACAAATTTTTTCGCAAGCCTAACATATCGAATTTTTTCATTATTTATCTCCATGTTTAAAATGTTGTAACTTTCTATTCACGTCCCCAAATTCACCCACCTTCAATGATTTGTATGTCAAAGTGCAAGTTAAAATGCCACCTTTCAAACACACATAAGAATTGCCTGATACGATCAATATGGTTACTGAGATATATGAATGTAATCCATCTACCGGCCGGCCACGAACTTTTTTCCCCTACCCATATTTATTATTTGTTTTCGAAACATACTATATTCTAAATTTCAATCTTTAATTCAGATTTAGCGACATCTAGTTTTCGAAATTTTAGTTAATTTTCATGGAACCATTTTTCTTAAAAAACAAGTTCACACAATGTTAGTTCTTTGTGGGCCGTCATTAATAAGTGCTTTAGTTATATAAAATTTGCCACTTCCAATTTAATCGATTAATATTAATATATACAGTGGTGAGCAAAATTTTCCGGACAAATCTTAAGTTAGGAAACTAATGTAATTTAACAATAACTCCGGCCATTTCTTTTAATTTTCTCTAAAGTGTCTAAAGTCTTTGTAGAGTATCAACGACTTTAGACATTTTAGACACGCTAAGTTAAGCTAACTAACAGTGACGCGAAACAAAAACGAGTGTGGAGAAAACCGAACCAAGGAAAAACCCGTTGTGGACCCGATTTTTATTTATTCCAAGATAATGATACCAAGCATAAAGCTTATAATGTTAGGTCTTGGTGCTTATATAATTGCCCACGTGTATTGGAAACTCCTCCACAAAACCGGGATCTAAGCCCGACAGTGAATTTAAGCAATCAATTAGGCAAACAAATCAATCAGTTAGACAACCAGATAATCATAGGGTAACGAACAAAAGTTCTTTAAAATCCCAAATCGAATTCGAATGGAAAAACATAGACACCAGATTAATTCAGAATTTAATCAAATCCATGCCGCGCAGATTACTGGCGGTAATAGATAGCAAGGGATTGCATTCGAAATATTAATAGTCTAAACTTCCAGACTTATTCAAAAACTAAACTGTAAACGAATTGTTACGTAAAATAAAGAATTTCAATTACATTTTTGTCCAAAAAATAATGCTCATTGGTTTTGGTATATATTTTGTTTTCTAATCCATATGCGGCAGGTTCAAGGGTAATTTATCCCAAATAATAGGACATAACGAGCTTAGTTCATGGACACTTTCGCAAAAAAATTAAATTACATTTGGTTACTAAATTAAGATTTGGTCGGCGATTGAACGTCGTAGAGGAAAGACGTGTTTTTGTCTCTCCTCTATATAAATAAGAAAATATGTAATTTAAAATGTGTTTGAAATAATTAATATATTATATTAACTAATATATGTGCAAATATACATAAATAATAATTTTTGTGTTTTAAGTAAAGTGAAAAGTTGCACGTGTTGAATAATTATATTAATTTGTGTTTGATTATGCTCGCAATGGCGTAGAATATGTATATAACAATTTCGTTTATATGTATTTTGATACCGTTGTTGAGTGCATGCACTGAGTGCATCATACGCATTGTATGTAATTTTTCAATATGTATAGGACTTTTTTATACCAAAGGATGCTCAAGATAAGTGTTTTCCATTTTTTAACACATATTATATTATTACATATTAAAAAATAATTTTTATTACCAAATTTTAAATATATAAACGCTAGGTAACTGTATTTTATAACACATTAAGGTGTAAAATACTAGTATTTTCATGTAATGGGTTATTGTGAGTATTTTTTGGGCTAGAAAGAGTTATTTCAATTCTGTTTTGCTACACTCATTAAAAATATGTGTTGTTGTCTTTGCGAGTAAACATGTTTGATGACCGACGATTTTCGTTTTTTCTGATCATGGTAATTTTGTAACCTACGTTGTGTTTACATGCAAATTTTTGACTTGTACATTTATTTTATATAAAAAGGTTTTTCAATGTGTATGTGTGTGTGTGTGATGATCGTGCAGGAATAAAGAATATAATAAACCAGATATAAATGTTTAATCAGTGTATATGCATGGGTATGTAGCCGTCTCGAAATGTAGGGACTTTGTTTGTTTGTATGTCGAACGTAAATATGTACAGGGAAAAGCTTTCGTGCAAATGCTATGGAGTTTTCGGGAGTTTTTGGCTTTATTAGTTTGTATCTTGTAGCAGGTGCAGCGGATAAACCAACTTCCATTTTCTTGGGCGTTGACTTTGTTTGTTTATCTTTGGTTTTAGTAAATTGTTTTTGGGGTATGGTTTTCATTTGGAGATCTGCCATTTTCCGTGGTGGTGCCTTTGATTTGATGAACATCGTGCAAGTTGTGTGCAGTCTGGTTGGAGTGTATCGTATGCATGAAGAGTGGTAATTTTGTTCGTTTTTCTTTTCTATTGTACGGTGGTTATAGAATTAGGGCGTCGTAGCTGAGAACGGTGAAGTCCGATGGGGGTGGATGGATGGAGTTTGTGCTTGGGTGACTGGGGGGTTTGTTTCTTCGTCACATGTGCGAGATGTGAATGGGTGGGTGTTTGGGCCTGCATATGTGCAAGCCGTGTATTTTGTCCGCCTTCTACTTGGCCATATTTTGATTTCGGAAATTAACTAATTTTAGTAATATTCCTTTATCCGATTGTTCAGCTCTGTGTAATAAATTATTATATTTTAATTTTCTTAGCAGTTTGGAGTTGTCTAGGTTTGTCAGATGTGCATTATTAATGATATTATTCATTGTAGTTCCGGGTTAGGCTATTTTATTTTCTGAAATCTTTTTTGATTTCAGAAGATTTTTGAAGCCGTACTACCTTCTAATTATATAAAAGAGTCAATCAATGCTGTTGCAATTGTACTAACTAATAATAATAATACATTTAAAAGTGTTAGCATTTCTAATTCTTTTAATATTCTTGAACTGTCCGAGATAATGTACAGTAAAGGCGGTGATACATGTACGAAGTTTGCCTTTAAGGCAAAAAAAATTTGCGTTGTACAAAATTGAGAAATGTTCAATTTAAAATTTTTACCTTAAGGCGATTCAAGATGGCCGACTTTTAAATACTGAGTTTTATTATTAAAAATTAATAAATTGTAATTTGTATGTACAAACCAAAACACGTTTTAATCTCGTGTTCAGTTGATAAAAAGGTTTCCAAATTGTTCGTGTTTGCGACAAATTTACGGTTTCAGGTCGGAGATAGTTTGCTTCAAGAACTGCATTGAAGTGACAATTGCCGTCACTAGGAATATAATATATTTAATTAATAATGTACCAGATAACAAATTTTTAATTATAGGTCGAATTCTAATTTCAATTTAATTATAATTTGTTTTATTTTAATTTAATTTAATTGTATATTTAAGATTTAACGACAATTGGTTTAGTAATAATATTTTAATATGTAGATTAAATGACTATGGTTATTTGTAACATTGTCGGTGGTGGGAAAGTTTATGGGTTGACTTATTTTTTTGGCTTGGAGGCTATAAACCAAAATTTATATTCAGACAAATATTGATGTGATGATGTCTGCATGATTTCTGTATGGTTTAATTGTAATTTGTTAATAGGGTAGTTACTTATCATCAGCCAATTTAACTATACAAACTTTATATGTGTAGTTCTAGATGTACCATTTTAGTTATACTACATTTTTATTATTTGCAGTTTTAGTATTTAGTAAGCTTCGAGGAATAAATACTCTTGGGGTAAATAAGTTTTTGCCTGAACAGCTATATATATGATTTTTTGCTATTATTGACATTTTTCCATTTATGTAGGACATGTAGCAGGAAAATATTAATTCATTATTAAATTTCAATTTGTAATTTAATTGTCGAATATGTAGTAGAATAGTATTGTTACCATGTTACTAATTATCATTTTACCTAGGTTGCTGATTAAAAGATGCAATTATTAATGACAAATACCATCATTATCCGTTGAACCTATATAACCTTTGTCCTTCCTCAAGTAGATTAGAAATTGTGATTGTCTTGTGTTAACCGTCTTATTATATTTTTTTACTAACACGTTACTAATTCATCGACCATCTAGGTGTCTGTAACCGGGTTGATTCTTTGCTACTAATAAACAACCTATCCAAATCCGTTCCTACTGTTATGTGTAAAGAGGGTGTATAACGGGACCGGCGTCATCCGGAACTCAGGCTTAGGCTTGGTTATACGCTTCAATCAATCAATCAATCAATTTGTTTACTAAATTAAGATTTGTTCGGAAAATTATGCTCACCACTGTATATGTGTTTAGTTAAATTTATGTTGCCTGATAATTGTTAATAAAATAAATATTTTAAAGACTATGTGTGATAACTTTATTTGTGTATTAATATATAATCTAACTTGAACATTATTATTGATTTGTAAGAACCAAACCCATATACTGTCAAAATTCTCGAGACAGCAGCTTCGACTCGATGCCCGCCCTTCATATTTGTAACGCTGAAGCTGTATTTTACTACTCCGGTACGGACGAACCGTGAGGTGAGAAATAATCCGTTCATAAAATCGTACCATCAAACAGGTCCTAGAGTTAACAGGGCATCGCGGGAGGGAATGTCAATTCAAAATCTAAAGACTTATCGCCTTTATCAATTGAGCCAAATTTGACAGATATATCCCTTTTGCTGCTCACTAACACAATTGTGCGGGTACGGAAAAAGCACTGTAGTTTTTTATGTGTTTTCAACTAACTTACACATTTGTGTTTTCTTTTCAAACTTATTTTCGTCCAAAAAAACACTATATACCAACAATTGTGTTGGTTGTACTTCAAATCAAGCAAAATTTTTTATCAAAAACGCCATTACATACTATGATTTTTTACTCACACATTTGTGTGGTTTTTACTTTAATTGAGCCATTTTTTTGTTGAAAAAGGGTAGGAAATATTGTAAAATTTACTTTGTGGTGTAGGCAACTATGCCAGAATCAGAATTTTATTTCTATTAAGCCTTAAAGGTAATTAAGGAATATTACGTTTGAAAGTATAATTGAGGCAATATAAGTTCTGAATCGGCAGTACAATAAAATTCTTTTAAACACTGTAAAACTCATCAGATTCAAATACTGTTTATTATAATTTAGTTTACTAAACACACTTACGTAAACCAGATTCAATGGGGTCATCTGTATAGAAGTGAATCAGAAATTATTTCCAGTCGCGACAGGTACTTTTAAAATTAGTTTTACAGCTATCTAAAAATATAGGCGGGGATCGGTGACATTTTTAACTTTTCACGCAATTAATCGAAATTCCGAATTCAAGTTGGTTTATTTAATTAAATTTTCACAAATTCCTTCCCATGCCACTTTCGTAGAAAAATCCAAAGGAAACAATAAATGAAATCAGCACCCAGTTAGTCGCGGTGACTGTAATACACAAAGAGAAACCTGAAGAAGATGTAAAATTAAATAGTCAGCACAAATTTCACGCTCGTAATGTTAATGAAAAATAAAAATGAAAAGATATATTGTACTCTTTCCTGCTATATTGCTTCAGACAGCTGATCATGTCAGGTGTGGAAATGCAATATGGTCTGTCAGCTTCTATTTTATTATGCAACCAATATTCTCACAAAGATTTCCACACTTCCAACAAAAATCAAAAATAAATTCAAATGTTAAAGAGATCAATGTCATTGTGCACATTTCAATAAAAACAATAATATATACGATCAAGTGCAACGTGTGAGCGATTCACATAATTACCATACTATACTGCCTCCAAGTGTTATAACGATTATGCAACATTCCATTATACATTTGCATGTATTTGTGTTTCATTAAACTTGAGATTTGATCGTGTTTACAATACGATCATAATTTTATTTTCGCGCGCTCTTTAAATAACTAAAAACTACTGTTTCTGTAATTCAGAATGCCGGTAATTGATTTTCTATATAAGATCATGCACTGCGATACCGACTACATCGATCAGTTAGCTGGGAAAACTATACATTATACTTGTACGTATTTTCAAGGACACTTCTCGCGCGATCTCGTGTAAAAATAAAATCTAATTACCAGATTCATTACAAAAAATATAATCTTCGTTTTTTTATCTCTCGATCTTATATATTCGATCTATAACAAATGATTGATGCTGTTTTGTAAATAAATCGCGATCATAGAGATTTTGTTATGACTTTATTTTATTTCCATACTCGTATTAAGTTGGTTAACATTTACTGCCCCGTATTTGTGATCTTGTTGTGTGGTACGATCTAAACCGCATAATGGGTTATTTGTGTATAAGAAACAAACGATCGTGAAACACATTTATTATTTGCTTGAGATAATTTACCTGCGCATATCAATATTGTGTCAAATTGTGTAGTTGTAGCTTTTAAATCATTATCAAGAGTTTTATTTATGCTCTGTAATGTTCTTAATATAAAATTCGCCGGTAGCGCAGACGTTTGAAAAATATTTATGCGATCGTACGTAGTTTGATTAATAAAAGCAATTTTCGCGATCATGGTGTGTATATACAGCGTGAATAATGAAGATTCCAGTTTTCTTGCGTGAGAATATTTCTGCCTAAGGCTGCAATTTAACATTTTTCGCCGTATAGACAATCGATCAAGATTTAATATGCGGGCAGGTCGCACACGATCAATTAACATCGCTTATAGAACAGTGTGTTGTATTTGGTTTTGTTGGTTGGAAAGATCGAGCGCAATGTTTATTAATGATATGTGACTTTTGTATGCTGTGGTGCGGCGCAGAATCATTGAACTTAAATCCTAAGATATATCAAGGTTACCTGTACGACTGCTGGAAAATATTTTTTTTAACGATATTATCGTGGCTTGTTTTATTCTATCGCATTTTATTGTTGTTGCACTCGTCTTAGCCGAGATAAAAATATTAAAATGTAAAGCTTAAGAATAAAATGTTGCTATAGTCTACTTACTTTGACGATAATCAAGGCCTTCGAGGCTTGGCAGTGTGGATGTTGTTGTGCCTATGGTCGTCATTTCAGGTGACAATGATGAGAATGAGGTGGACGACGTCATGTTATCACGAAACACGACAAATCCTGATGTAGTGGAAAAAGTGGTTTCGGTTATTGGAGATGAACTTTGTTGCGTCGTTGATGAAGGTGGCAGTGTAATTGTAACAGGGGCAAAAGTTGTTTCATTTGCTGGTCGATATTTTTCTGTGGTGACCGTTAAACCCAGAGTTGTCTCAATATTTGTTACCGGCACTGAAATAAAAGTCGTAGTTGGCGGTAATTTTTCTGAAGTGATTTCGATAAAGCTGGTGCTCTCCGGTTTTGATGGAGTTGTAGCATATAGTACAGGAACTTCTAAAATGACAATGGCAAGGATTAATTTATTGCTTAACTACGTAAAATAATTACCTTGGTTAGTTAAATCGTCTGAGGTAACATCTAAGAGGATGATTTGTGGTTGCTCAGTCGCATTGGAACCACTGGTTGGTATTTTTGCATCGTCTACGTTATAGACGACTGATTGTTCAGATGTTGATTCAACATTCAATTGAGTATTTGGAACCAACACCCATTCACTGTTTGTTTCATTTTTATTTTCATCATCATTGGCACTCGACCACGTTACAAATGTTGGTTGCTTCGTTGTTGAGGTGGTTTGGGCAACCGTAGTAGATGGATCAGTCGGTTTTGTGGTTGTTGCTTTGGTTGTAGTTTTAGTAGTCGTTGTCGGTTTTGGAGTAGTACTTGTTGTTGTTGTTGTTTTTTTCCTCGTCGTTGTTGTTGTTGTTGTGGTGGTTGTAGGTTTTGTTGTGGTTATTGGTTTTCGTGTTGCTTTAGTAGTCGTCGTTGTTGTTGCACTCGTTGATTGAGTTGATGGCTTTCTTCTACGCGTTGTTGTCGGTGCTGCCGTTGTCGTTGTAGTCGTTATTTCTTCATCGTCGATCAAATGATTTAAGCTAGTTGGTGGTGTAATTGCTATATTGGACGTTGGTTTTGGTCTTGGTCGAGGCACTTTCGTCGAATGCACAAATGAAACTGTGGTTAAAGGTTCTGGTGTTGTTGTTGTTGTAGTAGTAGTGGTTGTAGTTGCTCTGCTCGGTTTCGTCGTCGGCCTCCGTACAACTTTCTTAGTAGTTGTTTCAACGACTGGTAATGTCGTAATAGGTCGTCTTGTTGCCCCGGAGGTTGTATTGTACGTTTGTGGTCTCTGCTTTGTAGGTTTAGGGCGAGTCGGAACAATAGCAGGAATTGTTTGTATAGTGGTTGGTGTTTTTGTTGTCGGTGTTGTTGTTGTTGGTCGTCGTGTTCCTGTTGTGCTGGGTCGAGTCGGTCGCCTCGACGGCCTTCTCTGCGGTGTAGTTGTGGTAGTAGTAGTTTTAGATGTTGTCGGTCTGGAAGATGTCGTAATAATTTCATTCTCTTCTCCTTGTACTACTTGAAATGTCGAGAGTTTAATATTTTCGGTTGTCGTCCGCGTTGAAGAACTCTCTGGCAGTGTCATTTCTTCGAATTTTGTTGTCGCTTTCATCGTATGAGAATCATCTGCTAAAGTCGAGATACTCGTAGCTGTTGTCATCCGATTCGGCTGTGTACCTGTATTATTATTATGAAACAAAATTATTGGTTTCGTACT
The DNA here is from genome assembly GCA_932526605.1 of Nephrotoma flavescens. Classification (NCBI taxonomy): domain Eukaryota; kingdom Metazoa; phylum Arthropoda; class Insecta; order Diptera; family Tipulidae; genus Nephrotoma; species Nephrotoma flavescens. The sequence continues at coordinate 264,461,754 of OW052222.1, read as the reverse complement.
TGAATTAATGTTGGGCTTATGAGACGATGAAATGATTATATGGGCTGATGACTTAGTCGGTGGTACAGTCGATGGATATGAATTTAATGATACAACAGATGGTAAAATTGAATTACTTAGTAATGTCGATGAATGATAATTATTATTTGTATTCGGATAATGTGGTATCGTATTTTGATCTATGCTATTATCACTAATTTCATGCTCAACTAATAAATTACTTTCATCCTAGAGGAAGAGATAAAAACATACGATTATTAGAAATTGGCCACCTTCCATCATCCATTATAGATATACACGAGTATACACCTACCTCTTTCATTTGACAACACGAACCAAAATAAAATCGATCGATACACGTTCCCAAATGTGTCCCATTCGATTTCAGACAATCGATTGCAAACATGCATACCCCTTCTAATCCCGATCGTTTCACTATACATGGTAAATGTCGAATATTTCGACCTGATTGAACTGAAAGTAAAAGAAAAGAATACAAAATGTTTAGTATAGAAAAGTAGGTCTCTTCCTGGTGTATAATACAGCTGCTGCTAAAAATTTACAACAATAAAACACTTGGATGTTCATATAGTAAAAATGACTAAACAACAATATGGAATGTAGGTGTTTAGTCGATTAACCTCATTTTCTACATTCAACAATTCTACATTTTTTCGCGTCTCTTGTGTAAGTCTTGTCTTATTGTTTACCATTTACCACAAATTCTTCGGTTTTACCATTAATCGAAAAGATAAACAAATACAAATTCTTCGTATTTGGTAACGCAGCGTGAACGTCGTCAAATATTTGTTTGATTTACTTTTTTGTCTGTTTTACAATTTTTTCGGTTCAACGCGAGCCGCTGAGGTGTGCTAGTGATGGTGATGATTTCACACTGTTTATGGTAAAAATCGCGGGATTGATAATTTGGAGAAATTTTGCATTGGAATACGTTTTGTAGTACATCCTGTGGGTGTAGAAATTTAGAATGTCAGGTTTCGAGTTCTGTGATGTACCACATTTATAGTGGTCCATGTCTATTTACACTTTCGTCTTTAAATAAAAAGCTTAAATTTTGAATGAGAAAACACGTAATAATGCTTCTTCTTTTGCCTATCGGAAAGTAGAAGTAGTTTTTAACAGCCCTATCATCAAAATGCGAAACCTGCAGATTCAGGCGAATTAACTTCAAGCGAAAGCCCTCTTTTAATAAAGTATCCGGTATCGAATATTTCAGTTTCACCAATTTATATTGGTCGTAGGGTTCTAAGCGAATTGAGTGGACATTTTTGGTTGTTCTGAAGGTCCGACATAGATACATTTTTTCCCGTAGCCGCAATGAAACTATCCAGAGCTTTCAACGAAGAGTTAAAACTTTGATATACCACAGGCTTCACTAGTGACTCTCCGTAAGAGAATTACAGTGCTCGGTGAAACGGAAAAAGAGGTATAAATTCAATGAATCATAGAACTCGTCACCCCAACCTTGTCATTTATTTTTCAACCATCCGTGAAGAAGTTTCAGACCTTCAGAATTCAGAACAGTATATAGTCGGCTGTTTTAGGTGTTGGGATTTCTTATTCGGCTCGATCGTGCCTTCAGTCTGATCTTTTATTTGTCTTGCCAAAAATATTAGGTTTGGAGAAACCAGGCTAACTGTATATAGACTTAAGGTCTTTGGGACTGTATAAATAAAGGCTGGCTTTGAATATAGTTCCAAATTATGGCAACGCAAACTCGGTCTTTGAGACATCAGCTGGTATGATACATCAGGTCTCGTTGAATTAATTGGTTGAAAGCTGTTTATTAGCCGCAGGATTATCCTTCTTTTTATAATTCGTGGTACGAATCTGAGGAACCTAGGGATCCTCAGCCTTTTTAACACCATTCCGGAGAATAAAGATTTGTCAAGTGTTCTGCAGCAAGACGTTCCTCAAATCATCGAATACAAAATTGGTGGTTGTTTCCTCACAAAGAGAAACGGTTGAGATCATTGCATTAAACAAGATATAGGACATTTATTTACTTATCAGATACAGTAGCGACCAAGGCACGTTTATAGGTCTGACCAATAAAGCCAGACCACGGCAGTTGGGAAACATTGCAAACATTACCGCGATCTTAGGAACGACCAGTTGAGAGTAGACTCATACGCGAGCCTCAATGTCATTCAGCGAAAGACAGAAAGCATGTGGTGTCGATTTCGAGAGAGACTATTAATTTCTTCAAAGAGTCCTAACAATCTGAAGGTTAATGTTTTGGCTCTAAACATTGTTAAAGCTAAAGTGATTGCTTATAGCATAGTAATTTAATATCTTAAAGCGAACGTGTCTTACCCAATCAAGCCCAATCGTTCGAGCTATAAGATGATTTATTCTAAGTTCTTCATATTTCGATAAGGTTTAAGAAGTGGTTTGTTAACAGAATTAAACCAGAAGGTTGGATATAGCCGCTGTTGACAATTTCAAGCCAGAAGAGCTTAAATACTTAAACAGAGGTGAACTCCCATTCTTAATATTGGAGTAACCCCATAACGTGTGATGAACCTTACACCGCAGCTACTATATAGCTAATTACTTGTTTCTGCATCACGGTTTTGTAAATTCCTCCGATAAGGTGGAACTGAAACAAAAACATAGGGTAGCTAAATAAACTGCGCGCTACATCACATATAGAGATTTGGCCGGATTATTATCAGTTTAATGTTTGATAAGTTCATTGAGTCTTAGGTAGGTCCTAGGGCTGCCGGAATAGGAATACTCGTTTCCTTCCATTTTACATTTTCAATAATATCATACCCATGAGGTCATCCAAAGTTATACAAACCCAAGCGACGGTTGCTTGACGTTTATGGGATAATGTTGTTGTATGTTACGACTTTCATCTCTTTCTGTCACGCGCCTCCAAGTAGTGAAATAAAGATGTTACCCGAAATGATCTATTCTTAAGGACGTAAAGGAGCAGTGGACGTCGTTTGATACAGATCCTTTAATATCGCATGAGCTTAAATTTCTTTATCGAAACCAAATCATCAGATTGATGCTGGTAATAGCAACAGGATTTTTAGGAAGGCCGGAAACCCAATTATGTATACCAAAATAGGGTTCTGAGCTTCTAAAGCGCACGATTTTAATATAATTTAGTGAGGACGGGTTTTCAAGAGCCTCGGGTCGATAGGTGCTTATTTCGGGAAAATCTGTTCAGGGTCTGGTCAGGGTCGTCCAGCGAGGCCTGTATCCCTCTTTTTATTTTTTTCGGCTAGCACGATTTTGATAAAAATTGATGAATAGACATTTCAAATGCCACGATCCGATTTCACCGAGTGCTGACTTCCAGAAAATTCTTTAAATGGGTCATTTCCTATTGATGAAGAGTAGATTTCAGATGCCCGGGATCGGTTGCGATGGGCTCCAATTTCGAGAAAACTCGTTTAGTGCGTCTTTCGGTGGGGTCCAGGTTAATTCCAATTATTTTCTCCTCAGATTAATCAGCTTTTATTAAAATTGATAAATAGGGATTATGAAGTCCCAAAAATCCCAAAAATCGATTGCAAAGTGGCCTGATTTCGAGAAATCCGCTTAAGGCTTTTAAGGCTGCGTCAGGTTCCCGTTTTAATTTTTTCTGCAGGATGCAAAGTGAAATTTCATCAACAGATTACGGTAATATGGTATCTGTGGTAGCACATCTATGACCCCCTGTCGGTATGTAAAACCCATGGGCCGACCCATCTTCCATGCCAGTATAGGCTGGCATGGAGCTTGCAATGTGCAGATGGTCTTAAATCGGTCCTATAGCCGTTCTCATCGATATTAAACTAAAATGAAGGCCGTAGCACCGAAAACGATATAAAAAAGATAAGCTTATGAAGTCATGATGTCATCGTACAGGCGCCAAATTGTTACATGGATGCAAATAAAAATATGTTATGGGTTTTGACACAAAGAAGGTGGTCATTAACTTTGAAATTATTATAGAGTTTACATCACGTTACAAATGAGCTTTAAGCTCAAAATGTGATGCAATGTCTAATAAAAATTGCATAAATATATTAATTAATTCTTCATGTTTTCAGTTGGCCCCATATAAATGTATATGACATCGTCGATAACTTCCAAAACATTCCTAGGCCGGAAAGAGCAAGTGGCGAGCACCAGCCTTATGTTCAAATTTGAGTAAAAGTTCCAAAACCTCAGGAAATGGTCCTTTATGTTTTAAGTTGGTAATGATAACGGTAAACTATGGTGAGCTCACTAGTACCAACGCTATGTAAAACAATCTTCCAGCCTAGAAATAGCGATTTATGATTTAAGACGGTACATTATCAGCTGAATGCTGGCCAAGTGGCTAGCACCAGCCATATATTTAAATTTGAGTAAACAGCCAAGTTCCAAAATCGCCGGTTACAAATTTTTTATTTAACTTCAACTGAGATTTTGAAACTTGACCATTTACTCAAATTTGAATATACATCTGGTGCAGCAATCATGAGCTTGTCATATTCAAATGTAAGTGCAAACTGGGTGTGTAACGAAATCCCGGCTTTCAAAATATCGGTTTGTCAAAATCCCGTTTTTTTTATAAGTACCGGTTTTCGAAATCTCGGTTTTCCAAGTTCCGGTTTTGTATAAAAAAATCCCGATTTTTGGAAATCCCGGTTTGAATTTGTAAAATTTGTCATGTGGGAAAATGGGACTCTTAAATGAATTTTTGACAAAATTCAAAAACGAGTTTGCGATAAAGTTCTAGAAAATACGGATGGAATTTGGCCATTTCTAAACCGATTTTGTTAAAATTCTACACGTGCGATGGAAATGGTTTCCAAAATGATGCAAGTACAAAATCTTCCAATTACAAAATCTTGCATAACAAAATGGTGCTGGGTTTTATTTTTCTTTTTAGTAGGTGGCATTAATAGATTTTATATAATCCGCTCCTACGTGCCTCAGCTGTGCGGCATGTTTGCTGATCTCGGCTCCTACGTCCCAAAGTTCAAATCTTAAGCCCCTCAGAGGACTAAGCGGCGAAGAGCGCAGCTACTGTGTAAATTAATTAGTATAGGTGGCATTAATAAATTCTAAACATCTGATGTTGGACAGGAATGAACTCGTGCCTGTGCTGGATGTAGTGAGCAAAAGCAACATTGAAACTTCGCTCTGTGATGGAAGACTTGGTTTGGAGGTGAACAGTAGAAAAACTAAATGTTTAGCAACACCCATGAACATCTCCAGCGTAAATTTCGGGATTGGACCATAATTGTGATAACGTTGATAATTTGAAATACCTCGAGACAGTTACAACATCGTTGGATGATATACAAGCAGAAATGAAAGAACAACATCATATGATTAATAAAGTGTTCCATCAACAACCAGCCAGTGTACGCCTTAGAGGAAGACACCATGCACTGTCGTGACGACGACGAACAAGACCTACGCAAGAGAGAGAGAGAGGAGAGAGAGAGAAAAAGAAAGAGTGAAGGAGAAAGAAAGAAAAGGGAGGGAGTTAATATATCATTCTTTGTATAGAAAGTACAGCCGGGCTCAATTCACGAAATAAACTTAGAACTATTTCTAACCTGGTGAAGGATTTTATGCAAGCTTAATCTATGCTAAGACTACTTATTGCTTTAGCCAATTGATGGAATTTAACATACCACGTGATGTAACACCAGCAAAGAATCTATATATGTACTTATATAAAAATGGTGTAAAAAATATATGTGCGCGCGCATCAGTTGAGAACGGCTGAACCGATTTTTTTGAAAAAATCCACCGGAAAAGTCGGAAAACCCGAAAAATCGAATAAAACGCATTTTTTATATGAAATTTGTGTGTACATTTTTTATGAGACAAGTGGTGCAGTGGTTAAAGCTTCGGTGCTTGGGCCTGGTGGTACTGGATTGGAATCCCACCAGAGGCTGCATGCTTTTTTTCTTTGTTCGGAAGGAAAAAAGAAAATTTGGAAAAATCCAAAAGAAAATTCGGAAGCTCGAAAAAAATCGGAAAATCGAAGAAAATTCGCCCAAACGCAAAGGAAAACCATGAAAATAAAAAAAAATCGGAAATTGAATTTTGTGTGGAAATACACTTAACACCATCAATGAAAATTGTATTTCGACAATGATCATTCATTTATATAGCCACTTCGGATTATTTTGAATAGATGGCGTTGGTGGCGGACTACTATAAATATAAGTTGTGTAGAATTTTAGGAATCTATGTCCAAAATTAAAATCATAATTGTCTACATTATAGCATATATGTCAAATAATTGTAAAAAAATAAAAATAAATTCTTCTTGCATCAACCATCAAAGCAGCAACATCAAAAATTATCTTAATATATAAAAATAGTGTAACAAATGTATGTGCGCGGTCGAGAACGGTTGAACCGATGTGGCTTATTCTTTTTTTTGTTGCGTTCGCAATTGTAAATAGTTGGAAAATCGAAATCTGATGTTTTCCGATCCAGATGGTCTTTTAGAAGATACAAATTGCAAAATCTGAGTGGAAAATTTGGAAACTTCCGGAAAAACCCGATGAAAATTGAATTTTTTTTCTATGAAATTTTGAATTTTTTGCATGTTTTTGGAATGAGGCGATTTGGCGAATTTTCTCATTTGCAAAGCACGAACGTCAACCCACCCACTGTTCAATATTTTTGGGTGCACTTGGAGAATGAACATCGTATCTACTTCGACTCACATTGGGACTCAACACTCACCGATGCCACTTTCTGCGACAGCAAATCAAATTCGTACATTGTTCGCGATCATTATAGCGTATAGTGTTATCCATCGAACACGTAGTGCAACATCGAATTATGAGCTTGAAATGAACGACGAAGTTTTGATCATGAACGAAGGCATGTGTGTGCTTATGTGCAGCGGCTATTTGTCGAAATTGAGCATGCCAGCACCAATTCGTTCGATGCACGATGCATTTAGTCGTGAATTGTAATAAGAGCAAGTGTACGAGCTAGATTCAATGAGTCAAATAGTTCGAACGGATGCCCCGTTTTTGAATGCATAGCAAAAGAACGTGTACGACGCAGTGACGAAGGAAACAGTGGAATATTCTTGCTCAAGGTGAAACAGGCAAAACCTTTCTGATTTCATGACTTTTGGCCACAATTCGCTCGAGATCTCAAATAGCGCTAGCTGTTGCATCATCAGAAATTGAAGCCACATTGCTGGACGGCGGCCGGACGGCACATTATGCATTGAAGTTGCCGATGAATATCCGCACGAATGACAAGTGTGTTCAATTGCCAAGAACTAGGCGATGGCCAAGGTATTGCAAGAATGCAAAATCGTCATCTGGGACGAGTGTACAATGGCACACAAACGATCGTTGGAAGTGTTTAGAATTTACGAAGTGACTCAAGGCGTTTTGGTGGAGCGATGAATCTTGTGGCCGGAAATATTCGTCAAACGCTTTTGTCAATACATGTCTGAAATCGTCGAGTTTTTGGCGCTATGTGAAGAAGTTGCTATTGACCACGAACATGAGAATCACATTTCAGAACGACTCATCAACTGCTAATTTTCCAAACAACTGTTGGCGCTTGGCAATGGTCAAATCACTGTTGATGTTTCGACCGAATTGATTTCGTTTTCCTCGAATTTTTGCATGTTCATGACGTCGAAGGAAGAGCTTATCACGAAAGTGTTTCCGGACATCCGCCAAAATTATATGAATCAGCGAACAACAAGGATGTAGACAGTCTTAATTAGTTGATTCAAAAATTACAGTTACAAATTGTTACAATTCGGTTGACTGTGTAACCAATCAATACGAAGTAACCAACTATATCCGACCGAGTTTTTGAATGCGCTTGATTTGCCGGGAAAAGCACCGCATAACTTGATGCTCAAAGTCGGATCTGTGATAATTATGCTGCGCAATCTGAACCATCCGAGATAGTGTAACGGGACGCAATTGGCTGTCAAGAACCTGATGAACAACGTGATTTAAGTGACAATTATCAAGGGCAAATTCAAAGGAAAGGACGTTCTAATTCCGAGAATTCCTCTGATTCCAACTAACATTCCGTCCAATTCATGCGCATTCAGTTTCCTGTTCGTTTGGCGTTCGCTATGACGATAACAAATCGCAAGGTCAATCGTAGTAAGTGTGCGGAATAAATCTAGAATTTCCATGTTTTTCTCATGGTCATGTTGTACGTCATCGTTGTTCATTTACGCGCCGGAGAACAAAACGAAAAATATTATTTACCGCAATGCATTGTATTGATTTGCGTCTGTATTCCATTTAATTCCACTCGAATAAAGTTGAATTCTTTTGAACTCCAACTGACTCCAATTCATTCCCACACTGACAACAAGAATCCAAAAAACAACTCAATCGCCTATTGAGAATTGAGTTGAGTTGTATGATTTTTTCTCGCATCAAAATCAATTTTCATGAAGTACAAAGGTATTTGCTCGGACGAACTAATTTGGGGCGGAACGAGTTACGCCGAGTCAGCTAGTTATGTATATTAAAAATTCTTTTAAGCTCTGCTAAAATAAACATTAAGAAATTACCAAAACTAAAAATTTCTTTGTCTGGATGGTATGGGTTATTGTCAACCAAACGTGAACTATATACATAAATATAATTACCCAACATTTGGACATTTCCGTTCCGTTTTGTAACATTATATATATTTCATCTTATTTCACCAAAATACAGTAATTCCTTTCATCGGCTATGTTACAGAACATAAGAAAATAATCTCTTCTCATCACCTTTCAAGAATTTTTTGTGTTTTTGTATTTTCCATGAACTTATCTTTGTTTTCGTTTGTTTTATTTTTTATCGTGTGAATTAATTAAAACTGTAATTTTGCGTATAGCTAGTTGTTCTGGCAATAATAGTAGTTCATTAGACTTTGCACATGCCCGCGTGTGAGATATAGAGGGACAAAAATTCCACCAAAACAATTTGATAATTTAATGTCTTATCGATAATATAGTCGAACATTACATAAAGACAAAATAGTCTGTCGATCATTTAAAAGTAATTAATGCGCAATTAAACAAAAACCTAATTAATAGTGCAAGTAAAACACACACACACACAAAAAATAGTTTTGGATTCGTTAACTTTAGATAGGTCGATTTATGTACATAAAAGAATTCATTGAACTCGTAAAGAACAACAATAATTACGAAAATTGCGCTCGAGAGTTTTATTGTAAGAAATCACGAAAAAATTGTTTGTTCTGCTTATAAATGATAATCTTACATACACAACATATTGTACGAGTATATATCGTCTTGTGTACACGAGCACATATTGGAATTTTGCACAAAGATAATTAGTGGTGATTATTCGTCATTAGAAAAAACAGAATTTCTGAGGATTTTAAAAATATTTCTTTGTTCACGAAAAGGTTCATTCAGAGGTACTACAGCGATGGGCGGTTGACGTGTGATGAAAATTTAAACATTTTCAAATATAATGTGGGTGTTTCACAAGGGATGTAACGCAATTTTATATATATATAGATATTGACCTTCAAACCTACACTAAACAACGATATGTGAATATGCATCTCTTACATGTGCACTCAAAATTGACCTTTCTTTTCAAAGCACACAACATACAATTATCATATACAAATAGTTATGATGTATCCAATTATTTGTTTGCTAATAATATATATAAAGTTCTAGAGGCGAAACATTATAAGATATAAGTTAACACAAATTCAGAAAGAATATAGAAAAAATAATAAGGAAAGACCTAATTTTGAGCGCGATATACTTTTTCATGCATACAATTAAAATTTATTGCATGTGAAATTCTGGTAACTGTTGAGTTATGTCTGATACCGGTCGATTATAGATATTTTATGGTTTTTTGACTACAACTTGAACGATGGACTTGAATTTTTATTATTCCACTTTTTAGATGACGGCTATTTGGGTCAATTGGTTTTTGTTTTCTGCAATTTATTTAAGACTCCGATGTGTGTTTGACAATTTATTAATAAACACATAAATTGTCAAACACACATCGGAGAATTAAATAAATTGGTTGTAATACTCGGTTGAATTTTAGTATTACACCTCGTAGAGTAACAACTCATACTCGTAATAATCCTTTTATGGGTTTACTTAGCGATAAAATTGCGTGTGGTCCTATAACGAGATTTATACGAGAAAGTGTGGAGTAAATCGTAAATTTTTATTTATTTCATGCTGATCAACAACCAAATATCAATATCGAGGATTCATGAACAAAGTGTTTGATTGACATTTGTCATTTGAAAAATAATAATCGTGCGAAGATTATATACATAGGATAAAATGTTTATGAATCAAGAATTATAAGCCATTCTGAATTTGAGTATACCTTTAAACTGGAACGCCGAAAAATTTATTATTCCAAAATTTCAGTTTTATATGCAATGTCGGCTTAACCAACCCAAGTATCATTGTCAATAGACCAACATAAGATTTTCATGAACATCAAATTTAATTTCAAAAACAGGGAAGACTCATATAATATGTGAAGTTATTCCACGATGCTATCCTAGAAAATAAGAAAATTTCATCAGGCAGCATTATGGAAAAGAAAAAAATCGTTCCGTAGCAACTTTGCGAAATTGGTTCATGGGCCAGACATTTTTCATAAAAGTAAGACATAAGTGCGACCACCTAAAAAACAACAAAGCCTATAGCCGACAAATTTATACTTTTAACGTGCCAAATTTAAATGATATTTTAGTACAAATACGAGTTGTATATAGATCTTATACTGGTTCAATGCAGGATGTCGGTCACGGAATGAGTTTTTTCTAATTTTCCTAAAAGTATAAGGCTTGAGTGTAACCATCTCAAAACTACATAGCCTGAATCCGACTAGTTTATACCTTTAACGTAACAAGTACCTTAACGAGTCTTACATAATTTTAGTTCGATCAAATACAAGTTCTTTAGATATAATGGTTGCATGGCTAAAATTCACATAATTTGAAAGGAACCAATTTTATTTTTGTACTTAACGTGATTTCTAATAAATTCTGGGCTGGGCTAACTTCACAAAAGAGTAAATGGTTTTTTTATTGATTAGTGTGGCCTGAGGATTTTTTTTTATTTTTTGTTGAATACTTAACATATTTTTTTTACGAACACTGTTCAGTAAATTTTTAGATAATATTTTCAAGCTATACTACAGTCTATATATCTTCAAATAGACACAGTCGGTTCTCATGAGACCTTTGATGACTTGGCTAATCGAAAAGGGCCTTCCAAAGTTGTTTATTGTACTATATGCTATAAACCAAATATAATATAGACTTAATGTTTCTATATCTGAACTACGGACGGGGATATAAAAAGATTACAAAAACAATACTTTTTCTGCTAGCATTTCTATCTCATGGGAGAATTTGGCTGATAAGAGCAATTTCTAACGTTAGAGCCGACTGCATATGATCGATTTCAGCACCAGCACCACTGTCATGATGAAGTTAGTATTGGCCACTCGCTGGTACGAGTTATTATAAGATTTTTATTTTTACGTAAAACGCTCGTGATCCTGGATGATTAGATACAGAGTTTTATACCGTTTGATGGAGTCTCTTTTATAGATGGCTCGAAAGCCGCAGAGGCCACATATATAAACGCAGGTAAAAGTTAGTATAGAAAATAATTTTTAAAAAATTTACTAGGTTTATCCGATGTAAAGAGTAACCAGCCCAATAAGAGTTTCATCATGTCAGTGGTGAACAAATTCTTTTGTTTCATCTTAAATCTAAAAACAAAAAAAATTTTCATATTGACGCTGTTATCTACAGTCATTACCAATTTTAATAAAATGGTCTGGAACAACTCGTTAAAATTAGCGAGGTTTATTATTATTGGCATTCATACCGAAATGTTGCGCATTTCATGATTTCTTTGGTTGTCGTAATCATAATAAGAAAATAGGTCGGTAGCAAATGTAAAATCATCGCCGCGTGTCTGTAAAGGCGATTGAACAGGAAACATTGCTGTCGTAAGCACATCAACTCGTCATTGTGCGCAGCAATTTATTGTTCGAATTGGATGTGGATGATATGTGCGGTTTCAACAAGACGTCGCATGCCACACAGCCACAAGAAGTTCCCAGGACGTATATCTAGTTAGGTTAAATGGCCACCGAGATCGTGCAATTTGACATACATTTCCTTGCAACTATCGCGGTTATCGGTAATAAGCCAGCAACAATTCAAGACCTAAATACGAGATAATAATGCATATTGGCGCAATAGAGAAGCTTTTATGCCAGAATGTCTTCCTTAATTTGCTCAATCATATATTTGGAGGCCCAAATATTTGATATTTTGAGAGAAAAATTACTATGTCAGATTAGTTTTCAAAAATTTATGCGGAGATGACGATTTCTAGCAAAAACTATTTTTCAACAAAAATTCGCATCCTGTAGACCTCAGATGGATAGATTGAGCGAGATGAAACTTCATACTTAAGATTGATAAATTGGGAAATCACAGTGATTTTTGACCAAAATAGGCCAAAGCTTCTATAGGTGCTTTTACGAAAAAAAAAAATATTAGTTCAGATAATTATTTAATTCGTCCAGTGCCCTCCTAATTCTCTAAGCAGTAAGATAATTTGTAAACGTGTAAACGATAATTTATCTTACCTTTTTACAATATTCGCATTCTTTAATTGCACTCCAAGATAAAATTTAAAACGGTTACGATAAATAAATGTCAAAATTTAACACACTCTTATGATGTATGTAGGTTATTTAGATTTTGAAGGTCCATAACTTACCGTTCTCATTTAAATTTCAACATTAATCTTATTTATATAAGTAATTCTTATCAGCATCTGTTCACAAAATAGTTCAAGTCGTTATGGGTTGTGGTAAGGGTAATTTTACATGTGAAAATTTTATACAATATAATATTATCGTGGCATTTTTAAATCGCATTCTCTAAACAGTTTTTTTACCCAAGATAAACCTATTGACAGCAAACGAGCAAGATAACATTAAACGTCAAAACGAAATTTTAATTATTTTATATCCTTAATAACTCAAAAAATATAATCTCTACAAACATAAATTGTTGCATATACATCAAAGCCAATCCCATTTAGCCCCAAAAATCCTATTGAAAAATAATCGGAGTCGGGAGTTATTTGGTATTCAAATCAAGATACGGTAAGTTAGACTTATGAAACAAACCAAATGTTGGAAACGAACATTACAACGATCAAAAATTTCTTTACTTCGTATGGTAAAGACGTGTAAATCTGTTTAAAGGTTATTCTTTATACTAAGTGCAAAATCGCATTATTATGTAATTCATATTTGCGATATGTTTTAGAAATCCAATCAAATCTGTCTTAAGCAGACCATAATTTCAGTGTATTTCGTTGTTGAAGATGAAAATCCCTATTTAGCTCTTTCCGCACATGCGAGTTGACAATACCTAAGTTAAATAGTTGGATCTCGGAAAGCCCGGGATTGTCTTACTAGAATTTTAGGATTTCGAGTAAACTATAAAAAGCTATGCGTTTTAAGCAACGAAGCTCATTTAACCATCAAATTTAGTTAGTCACTGCGAGTTTACCGAACTCCACGAGTTCCTCATCCAATATATTTTTTATGTGTCTCCTCAATAACACCGAAAATTTGTTAATCGAAGCCATTTCTAGTATTTGATGTAGGTCTAGTTATGGAGGGACGTTTTAGTGCTACGATTTGTTATTTTACATTGAGTTTTTAATCTTTGTAAAATGTTTGGGCTAATCTTAAGGATCGGTAACAAGTAGGAGGTGAGACTTTGATCAATTACCTGCACTTTAGAACTCGATTTTATGCAATATACGTCTTGTTTAACCTTATTGCTAGTTAAAAGCTAGTTTTAATACATAATATAATTAAATTTTGTACTCGCGTTCATTACTGTTCAAAATTTGTCCTAATTAATGTAGGATTAAAGCATTGTAAGATCGTAAAGGTTCGAGAGCTAATAGTGCCTCTAAATGAAATATTAAACGACAACAAACTAAAATTTGTTAACTGTTTTAGATTTTCTATAGGCCGTCAAATTCATTGTACTCGTCCGTTTTCTTAATTGTGCAAGTGTAATGATCAAGTAAAATATTGCAAGTGCACACCAAGATGAAAGCATTGTTTGCTATGTGGGGGGGGGAGGGGGGGGGGGGAGGGTCCACTTTTAATGTTGTCAAATCAGACACTTGAAACACTTGACATTTATATTTGAAAATTGAGCAACTAAAATTGCTTTTGCTGTAATCCACAGACCATCTTGTTCTAGGATGTTCTACCCCTTAAGTCTTCTTCTTCTAATATAAATAGGTACAATATTTATTCCCTACTTTAAACATAAAATCATACATAAATAATAAATTTATTTGTTTTGTTGTTTTTGTGGAAATAATACTGGAGATAAAACTAAGCAAAAGTATAGGTAAAAGTGAAGACGATCGATTAAAATGTTTGTCCAACGATAACAGTCCATTTTTACATTCTAAATGGAAAGAGTTTTATAACTTTTTTATGTAAAGTATCGCAGTTATTTAAATTGTTAGAACTTGGCTTGTTTAATTCTAAAATAATACTATAAACTAAACAAGCAAAGTTATTCCGCGATAAATTACTTGTGTTACTTTATGACATAAACTTATCATACCACTTTACGTTTTATCTTGAAAAAAATTTAGTGAATGCGGATTTACTAAAACATCACGATATTCAATACAAATCTAGACTTGTACGATAATTTTTTTCGTGTGTAAAACTTATCACCTTTACACATTGCAGTTTATCTTGGTTTTTAGAGAATTAGAGCACACGCAGATTAACTATTTGGATTGAAACTATTCAAATCTCTCTCCATTAATTATTGGAAGATCCTTGCGAAATTAGACGGAAATTTGTGTACTGGAAGTGGCAGCTTGCATGTGAGGTTTTTTAATATTTGCGGTGATGTTGAAAAGTTTAGGATTTACAAAAAACGATAAAAATTAAAATAAATTTAAAGATTAATCTTTCATTGGGTTTGAGCTTGTTGGTTTCCTTAAATGTAAGGCTGTACATGATATACACAGAAAACAAATTTCTGTTTGTTGTCATTATTTAAATGCTCAAATAATGTGTCCAAACTGGTTTGTATCTTTAACAAATTTTTGAATACCCGCACATTTCGTATACAATCCATTTAATTTGCTTTACTTATATTGTTCTTATGTATAAAATTAAAATCTAATTTCTTAATTTTTATTTTTTTTTACTTATCGTTTGACGTGACTTTTCAATCGGCCAGAACCGAGATTTTTGAACTAACTTTTCCATTTCCACTTTTCGAAACTGTGTCGCAAATATTTTTAATTTGTTTTAAAACTGGTTTTTGTTTCAATTTTCGACGTACTATATTTTTACAATTCAGGAGAACCATCTGCACGGTCAAAATGCTGTCTTTAACTTCACTTTATGCCTTAATTTTAGTATAATAGATGTGTGAGACTTGTGGCAGAACACGTACATTCTCGGTTTTGGGAAAACTAACATGTACATTTCTGGTGGTGGGAGATGGTATATGTGTTTTAGTGTTCGTTTTTCAAGAACCTGTTCTCGTCACGTCGAACTCCTGCACAACTATACTCCAAGCAGAGTTAAGTTGTTATGTTTACTGTGGCAAGAGGAACGAGTCATATTTTATAGTATCAGGGAGCATTTATATAGGAGACGTTCACTTAAGCTTGTTGAATGAATTATAAACTTGCGGTCAGATCAAAATAATTCCATTTTAAATTGTTGTCTAGAAGCGATCTTAAATTGTTTAATAAACACGTTTTATAGAGAGTAAGTGAAGCTTTCAACCTAAGTTATAGTTATACCTTTACTTAGGTCTATATAGCCGCTATTTGACTTTTGTCAACGCATGTTCAGTAATTTCGAACGAGGTTAAATTTCGGCGCTGCATGCTCAATTCTTGAGTAACCTCATATTGTTCTGATGCTAGGATATTATTTAACTCTATAGAAAATATATTAGCCGGTTAATTACTATTTTTTTTTTACACACTTTTGAAATTTATGTGACAAAATTGGCCTACAATTTGTTGGTTCAAATGCATCCCCATTTTAAAACCCAGCACAACCCTGCTGTTTTCAATATTTCTGAAAAATTATCTTTTATAAGATCGATTTATTAAATATTAGACTTGCCGCTTTCTCCAATTTTTCCTTAAAATTGTCGATTAATCCGTCCGTTAAGAGACCGTCATCCAGTTTATATATATACTAAAACAAAATATATACTAAAAATTTATTTTTTATACAATTAAAACAAAATCATATAATTAATATTTTCTTTAAATATTTTGTAAAATTAAAATCAGTTACTTCTTTCAAGAGTTTTAAAATGTCCCCGTAAGCAAAATAAAAGTTAAACCGCACAACAAAAAAACCGCGCAATAAAACCGGTGCAATGAAAGGGATCCCTGTATCATACGTATTTTCGCATATACTTATAAACAAAGTCCACCTCTGACTGCTCATCTTCTTTAAAATAAATTACTTCCACTTAAATGCAATTAATTACAAAAGTATTTAATCTAAAAATAAGATGTATCGTAATAAAAAAGAAAACCCGATTGAAAAAAAAGAAAATTTCAGAAAAAAAAATTTTATGAGACATTCGTTATAAGAAAAAATCGGGTTCGTATCTTACTCTACAAAATAGCTAGTTGAAGTCTTTTGTATACTTAATGTAATCCACATCTATATATGATGGTAATAATTATCTACAATTATTATGGCATTTTACAAATTTATTTATATGGCATTTTACAAATTTATGACCGTATAACATGTCGTGTGGGATTTGGGGTAAAGTATTCTTAAAAATATAATTTTGACAACAATTGCAAACTAACTAATTTCAGTTTACGAGTACCTATATCATGTCACGGGATATTCATGATAATTTATTTAAAATTAAATAAGAATCCTTCTTCTTATATAGTCTTACTTATTTTATAATATATATTAACAGATTTATAATAAGATGAATAAAATAATAAACTTGTTTTTATTTAAATTTTATTCGTTTTGTATATGTATAATCAAAATACGAAAATCTCGCATATAAGAAAACCAAAGAAACATGATTTATGTTGCATTGCACTTATTTTTATGTTTTACATATATACGAGTAAAGAATAATTATTGTGATTCATATTCGCCTTGTTACATACGTATCGTCCTCATTCATACGTAAATAAATTGTGGTTTGAATTTTTTACTTTTCTTACGTATCGCATTTATACCTAACAACAACTTACAAGAAGGTTTGTGTTTTGCATCAAATTTGACCTAAAGAATATTTACATGATTTTCGTTTTAACATTTTTCTGTGTTTTACGAAAACAATGGCTGGATATGTTGTTTTGTGATGTATATAGGTAAAAAGTGGATCAACTTGAGGTGTTTCTCCTTTTACAGATTAGCCGTATACCATTGCAGGCACTTATGCATTGGAATTTAAAATAAAGCTATGTTTGCACATAATGTTATTAAGAACTTACACTTGAGGTTAAGTTTATATCAAGCTCATGTTTAACTGGAACTTACCTAGAAATAAAAGAAATAGAAAATAAATTATTAAAACATTAAGAACAGATTTTTGAAAAATATAATTGTATATGTTTAATTTTCATTCTAGTGTGCAAAACTTAAATTTTACGTAGCGCAGGTGCACATTCTTTAACTTGAAATGGAGCCACTCAGCCAGAGGGGTTTTCCTGTCACTGGTGTATAGGACTTACCTAGGCAGTAGCAAAGTGTAACTGGGGACTAAATGCCAGTGGTAAACATGGCTAAAACACACAAAGAGTACAACAAATACAGAATGTAATACCCCAGGTGGTACAGCAGCGGAGATGCTGCCAAATCCACACTCTTTGAATGCAGGCTCAATGGATTCCGGGGTGGGCCAATCAGTGGTTAACCGGTTTGGACGAAGTTCCAAATTATCAAGATCACCAAGATCTTCAACTAGAAATATCTTTCAGTAATTCCAAACTCCGTGAACTAAGATATAAAGGAATTTACAACTAAATTGGAAGAAGAATTTACAATTTTAAAGGAAGAGAAAGAAGAACTCAAAAAACCAGTTGATACGCGTGCAGCACTTAGGACAACACCTAACTTGCAATCGATGATGACATTAAACCATTCCATACTGATGAAGAAAAGCTTTATGCTTAGTTTTAATAACAAACAAAACGTGGGAGATGTATCAAGGCAATACTTAATATGAGCGTTAAAATAGAGCTTTGAAAAAAATAGCTGTCTAATACCGCAATGCAAAAAATGGCAAGGTTTTATCATATACGAAATATCGCCAAAGAGAGACTATATATGCGTGAAATTTGTTAGAAAGCATCACGCCCAAGTGTGCCCAGATAGTAATGATATTGCTGCAAAAATGTAAACCACAAGAAGCCACATCCCGCAAACTACCAGGGATGTGAAGTAGCTAAGGAGCTACAAAGAATAAGCAATAAAACGCGAAAACCAAATGCAGGAATGCCGGAAAAAATGAATCATCAAAGAGGAACCAGAACCTCATGCTAGTAAAACGGGAGAACCAAAACTATACTCACAAGTGGTAATGACAAAACCAGTTATTTCGAAGAGTATTGCCGAAGATACAGTAGTGCTCCAAAAGATACTAAGAAGCATGAAAGCTCTTAAGATTCGTTTAGCTAAGCAAGAGAAATACCTTGAAGCTCTAAGCAACAGGTTATATAAACAAGACAAAGATGCAAAGAACCACAAATAAAACTTTAAGTATAGTAACCTTGAATGCGAAAAGAGAGTTCGGATTTCAAACGGAGTAGACGTGTTTTATGTCGCTCCTTGTTTTAAAATTAAATTTAATTTTTCTGTGCGGGAATAGTGGATAAATTAATAATAAATATGTGTTGTAGTGTATTCTTGATAAAATGCACTACATAGTATGTAAATAAGTTAAGTGAAATTATGTGAACATTATCAATGCGTGCACGTGGAACTTGTGGATTTGAAAGAGAAGTTTTTGATTTTGTTTTTATATTAATTAATGTATTTTGCTGTGTGTTTTCTTGTAAATGCGTTTGTAATATATTATAATCTGTGTACATACGTATTTGCCTGAGAATATACATATACTATAAAAATAAATTTTGTACATATTTGCAAGTATTGCAATTGCGACTTGCGACAAAACCAACAAGCAACAACAATGTTGTTGGTTTTGGATTTGAACATGAATGTACATTGTACGCGCTCAGTTATAATTATAAGGTTTCGTTGCGTGTGTTTGGTGTACCATACCATATTTGTGTCTCTTGCTTACGATTTTATTTTCTCAAATTTTGTTTTGCGATCATAAATTTTGTTTTGTTTTAAAACTAATATCCTCTCGTCTCGGAACATTGTTATTGTTGTACTCTAGTACTAGTACGTACATTTGGCTCATAAATTGTTGTACATATCCATTTAACTCTGTTTTATTTTGATTACACCAATCCCGGTGAACGAAAAGTCTCTGCTTACGGGAAAAGGATTCGATTTACGAATTTTATTTTTGTTCTTATTAAAACGTGTGTTCTAGGCTCGAGATTTTTCTAGAATATGTTGTGTTCTTAAATTAAATTTGTTCTTTACTTTAAATAAATTCTATAAATTGAAATTTTGTCGAAAGTCCTGACTTTAAAGAAACAATAAAGTTGTCGGCAAATATAATTCAATTTATTTTATTATTATTATTTTTTAAACATACCGGAAGGTCAGGGAAGATTGTGATTGCAACATTCTTGATCAGGGGGTCTATTTAATTATTTACGCTTTGAGGATAAACTCAATATAATCAAATATGTTAACGATCCAAAGACCTTTTGCCATGGAATGTTGTTTTTCGACGATCTTTCTTGTTGAATTCAGGTTATGTTTTAGTGAAGTGTGTGAATGTTAGATATAAATCAACCCTGCTTTTAGTTGGATGAATTTAAATATAGGTAGCTTAATGACAATACCGAATTTCAATTTAATTGTTTTACAATAGCAACGGAATATTTAGGTCATCATATGTATGATAATGCTGTCGAGTAATTACGAACGTCAAATCCCTCGGTTAGATGGTGTTGGGTGGGAAGATAGGGTAAAATAAGGTTACAAACAGCATATGATGAGATGACCCGTAGATGTGAATTAAATAACCTAACTAGTCTATTATGACTGATGCCGAATACATATGATGAGTATTAGTATCCTTTACCACAACCACAGCTAACCCAAATTAATAAACTAACAAAATCTACTCTAGAGTGTGAATTTAATTGTAACTAACATTTTAATATATTTAAGTAGTTAGAAAATGACTTTGCTGCGGTTCGCCCTAGTCGTTTCTGTGACTAACATCCTTTCCTAAATAACCTTATCTGTTAAGGATGCAGGCAGGGCCTGGGCCCGCATGATGCTGAAATATAATTCGCATTCAGATATAATTTGTTATTTGATTGTTGATATTTCAGGATTATGGTAACGTACCTAGGATCGCCGTTATGGCTGGCCTGTACGCCTCAATCATATCATATCATATCATATCATATCAAGTATAGTAACCTTGAATGCAAATGGACTAATGCAACATATTCCATAATTAGAAATTTTCCTAAATACTGAAAAAATAGATATATGAGCGAGTATCGAAAACCTATTTCACTTCAACTTCGTATATCTAAAAATATATGAAAACAGCTGTTAGCACGTCATTCACCCAGCAGGAAGAGCAGGAGGAGGATTGTCGTTTGTGAAGAAAGCAAACATCAAACACACTTTATATAGATTTCAAAATTGGAGAGGAATTTATGCAAGTACAGTCACCTTTAAAGTATTTATAAATAACAACAAATCATATAGTGCATCGTCAATATATTGATCGCATTTTGTGCTAAAAATATTTGTTTTGATGTCCTAAGGTTTAGTGACTAAAATATAAAATTTTTGAGTTTTTCGCAATTGTGAATGAAAAAATTGAGTTAAAGCTTACTTTATTCTAACAATTTTAATTTATGATTATCTCTACCTTCTGGAGTCTCATCCCCAATCTCATAAACAAAAAATTAGTGGATGGATCCATACGCGAATAAACTCTCTGCATTTTTTTAATTGAAAATAATGCCTTGGTTAATTCTTGACACTTAATGGCACCAGCTTCACAAATATGTTTGGATGGGTGATTGATTGTAGAGAAATGATCTTCTTTTCGCTTATTTGGCCTTTTGGAAATGTGATGTTATGATTTGAAATATCTTTCACTTTCAAGTGGATACTAAGGCTACAAAATAGTTCATTTCGCGCAAAAATCGATTCCAATTTATTTTATATTTTGTGACAACGTTCAAAATCGACAAAAAATTTCGGCTGCGACAAAAACCGCTTAAAAACATAATCATGTTAAACCACTTTTTATTTCTTTAGAATTCAATTGGATTAACATATAAAACATATCAATCATCTCACACCTTACACTGAACACTCACATTATACATTAAAAATACAAATTCTTTAGCACTAAACTCCTATGTATATTCAAATATATGTATCAACAACAACAAAATCTTCTAAAGCCACTTTTAGCTATACTAAACAAATTAACAAGTTTTCCTCCACAATACGCATCTTACATAGCTTGAGACAAGAAATTCTGTATCAATTTTTACATCGTCAGGATACAAAAATATAAATAATATTAAAAATGTATATATTCTTGTTATTAAGAACAAAAAAATTAAAAAACAAAAAAACTGGAACTAAGTAATTTTTTTTTTCAAGTTGAACGAACCTTTCGAAAATACATAAATAAAATACGTAAATACGTTATACATATAAAAAAGATTGAATAAGAAGAAAAGGAAATTAATACAAAGTTTTCCATCTACCTTCATTTTATTCAATCTGAATGTAAATCTTGAATGTGGAGTAAAGCGCTTACGTCACGCATACTCACAACATATTCAATTAATTCTGTCCATTCAACCCATTCAACTTTAAATTAGGTCACTTACTACTTATACACTTGTGCTTCGTACGAAGTTATTTACGATCCATAAACATTTGTTAGCTACTGTTGATTACAATTAAGACGCGCGCTTTTTTGGTAGAAAAATTCGACAAGAAATAGGTGGAATGTATTAAATGTAACACCCACTTATGGGTTATAAAAATACACGAGTGATTGGAATTTTAATTATTTTATTGTGTTTGTTATAGTTTTTGCACTTGATACTCATTATTTACGTTTATATATAGTTGGGATTATATGTGGGTTGAAAAAATAACTGTAAAGGTACAGTCGACTTTCTTTTGATTAAATTTTAATTTGATCACTTTTATTATGGTCAGGTATTATAAGTTAAAAATATTTTTGGACGGTATAGGTATCATGAATCCCAAGGTAGTAATATAAGCAAACTATTCATATAAATATGGAATATTAAACATCAAAACAAACTTGCAGAATAAAGTTAAAAGTAAATATTATCGTTCGAAATTCGTTTTCGCGATTTATGACAGAAATTAAATAGATGATTTAAAGGTTATCAGCTGTCCTTCATCTTTTAAATATGATGTGCAGTCTCAATGAAGTATACATAATAAATTTCATCTGCAGTTATTTTCTCGAGAGATAAAACTTCTCAAAGTCGGTGTGTCAGCACATTGGGTGTTGATGTCTTTATCTTAAGAATTGACTTTGACTCGATGTGATGGTTTAATAAATTACCCTTTGATTTCTAAGTGCATTTCTTGATGCTTTATGTGTGTACAATTCGTTAATCTTAACCTCTCTTCAGGGTTTATCCACGTTCACACACGAGTGTAATATTAAAGTAAAGGGCTCTTAACAACGATTATCCTAAAACATTAGCAATTATATCCGATAAGAAGTAATTATTTGACAATTAATACAAATATTGCGTATTTTAATTAATTTGGCAGACACTTGATTACCATTTCCGACATTTAACAACCATTTACTAGACTCAGGATCATTAATAGCTCTTATATTCCGTATTAAATATAAACGAAAAACTGCCACAATAGCCGGGATTTTTTAAATTGTACATCATTCACAGGAAAAGTTCCACAAGTCTCCTACTAACAAAACTATCCACCAAACGCGAAATGCTTGTTCATTAAAGCTAATATGGTACTCCAAATCTACAGTTTCAACTGTAATGCAGTCATTCAAATTGTGATAAAATGTTTGTCATTATTTTTTGTAGAAAGTTTAACGACATTCATGTTGGGGGGAAACGAGAAAGCTGTTGATACGTCAATAGGTCGGGAAGCAAATTCGCAGCAATCCCAGTTCCAACAACCCACATTAGATTTTTATTACTTTCAGAAATTTTTTGCTTCAATGCCAGATACAAAAATGTTTCCTGGCAGGACCAGTATTTAGAGCTTCCAAAAAATTATTTTTCAACAATATTGTTCGGTGGCAAAATAATATATTCAACATTTTATTGAAGATTGGCATTGCCATTACTAAAAGGAAACCAAACCCTATTTTTCCACATTGATTTTTACTGCACACCGATAAATATGTAATTAAAAAAATATCAAATCCGTTGAGCGCCAGCCTACCGTCATGAATTTTTCCGGCTACATTTCATCAGTTGAGTAGAAGAATCGGTGCAAATCGTAATTTAGCAGACGTTGCTTGGGGAACACAAAATTTAACGGGAAAATGTATTTGGAAATACTGATCAAGGTGTACAATAGGTATCTCCGTACCGAAAGATTGATGTACAGTGTACGTCAACTATTTATTTTCCATACACTAGCTGATGCTTATGTTTTGTATGCAGCTTTTCAAACGTGTTCCACAAAGCTTCTATCGTTTATTAACTTTACGTTTGAAATTATAATTTATATAAATAAATAAACCTTTAAGTATTAAATAATTGCCCGTTTTGTTGTGTAATTTTTTTAATAATACTTGATCAACTTTATCCAGATTCAATACACAAACATTTGCCTGATACTACTAGTACTGCCATCTGTTGTTCAGAATTTTCAATTTCCAGCGTACAATCTTGAAACGTTATTTTATATACCGTGAAACGTAAACAATTCTCTTTATAGTCATATATCACAACCTTATTATTTTTCGCTGGTCCAGCGTTGCTCTCAGCTGTCCTGTAGCTACCTAACTTAAAGTCTAGTATCACCCTAGTGGAAGATAGATGTTCTTTGAATCTAACTAATTGTGAAATCCAATCCACTTACCAGTATTTAGGCCAGGATGAAGTGAATTTTGGATGCAATTCTAGAATATGACCATACTGAGAAAATTTTCGTCGATTTTGGATGTTTAGGAAATTTGGCTTTCCTGTGTGATGCGGATTTTTTCAAATTAATTCAACACGTAAATGACTATGGTAGTAAAACTCAACTATGTCTCAACAGGCCTGAGAAGCTCTACTCCGAACACTTCGAACCGAGTGGAAATTATATGTTTCCAAAGAACTTTCGCAATAATCATTATGTAGATATAACCAACCGATATCAACTAGTGAGTGTCCAATTCCCAACGAGTTATGAAAAACAAAACAATTAAATTGATTATATCTTATGTCTTCTACTTTAGATACATACAATCCTTTGAAAAAAGAAATATTTTTATCTTATTGGTATATTCCAATTGGATTTTTTTTATTAATTTCGTAAAATGAAATTCTCAAATAAGCGACGAACCTGATTTTATTGAATTAATACAATTTTGATTTTGTTTTTTTCGCAATAAAAACTGACCTATTGGTCCAAACGTTAAAATGTGGTGACCAATCCTAACCTAACGATTACCTAACGAAATTTGATAAAAACGCTAATCGGGATTTTTTTTGTTGTTGAAATTTTCATTATTTATTTATTGCTTAATGGTAAGTGATCAAACGATAAAAACTAGTGACCAATCCTGACCAAACGAATTTAATCATAACTTTTGTCGAAACCTTTGGAAGGGGTGCTTTAAAGTCAAAGCTAATAATTAGAGACAGTTTGTTATCGAATCAGAGGACAACAAAAATGGCTGAGAATTCTTGGATGTGACACGAACTCACATCACACTATCTGCGGAGGCACGAACCACAACGAACGGAATAAATCATTTTTGAATATTTATTAATTATTAAATTTTTAGTTTGAAATATATTAACCAATTCTGACCAAACGATGACCAAACGAATTCAATCATCACTTTTGTCAAAACCTTTAGAAGGGGTACTAAAAAGTCGGACCCCAATCATCGCCTTTATATCGGTTCGCGTACTAAATTCAGATACCCGCCAGATTTTATCGGTATATTGTGAAAGTAGAAAAAAATTGACATTACTTTTCCTAAGAGAATACAAAGTCTAATTTTTCCAGCATTATTGAGTTGTAATGGTTTTCCTTGACGTTCGGAGGGATCAGATGATATTTTTGATTACTCGTTGATTTTGGATAAGTACTAAATCTTGAGCTTGCAAGTCTAAAACAGGAAGCTGTAGGGGCATCTCAAGGGAGTGAAAATTATATTGTGAAGTTATAAAAGTAAAAAGCTCAATCCTCTCGACACTAACTTCTAAGTATCTTTAAGAGACTGGATGATGGTGTCATGAAGGATCTCTTATAATTAATTTTCTTTTTATTTTTTTACTCACCACTCTTATTTAAAGCTTTACCACAGTTATTTATT
The DNA here is from genome assembly GCA_932526605.1 of Nephrotoma flavescens. Classification (NCBI taxonomy): domain Eukaryota; kingdom Metazoa; phylum Arthropoda; class Insecta; order Diptera; family Tipulidae; genus Nephrotoma; species Nephrotoma flavescens. Next base: position 264,435,970 of record OW052222.1, on the reverse strand, counting down.
ATAGAAAAAATAGAATTCAGTACTAGCAATTTTAAGCACACAAGCAGCAGCTATACCAAATTACTACTTTATTTTTTATCGATGAAGAATCGTCTAAAAATCATAAATGAACCAACGGGGATTGACCATGCTCCATTTCATAAAAAAAGCATCTATTACGTCACTCAAAATTATTAAACATGTTAGAGATTGGTGGTGGTTCTATAAAGGAAAAATACCATAAATTCAATATGCAAAATTTTTTCAATTTCACGAATCCACTAATTACCATTACAAATAGTAGAAACTTACCTATATAAGTCGAGCTATTATTTGTTCAGAAGTCGCCATTTTTAAGACTTGAGATACAATGAAATCTAGTTGAAACATTTTGAAGCGATTAGAAGTGATTTAAGACACTGCGGAATTAAATAGTGTCATTCAAGGGGAAAATCGCTAGCGTAGATGAGTTGCCAGCGACTAGAACCTTTCTTGTACCAAATGTATTGAAATTGGAAATTATGTTTCGATTTGTATAAAAAGATTATTTTTGACGATTTTAGAATCAATCTGCAGCCTTTATATATGTTTCGAATTGCGACGCAAGTCGCAGTCTTAGTGTATTATGAAGGCAATAAAATATTCTACTAAAATTACCTTAAGCAGGCTGTCGTACAATTTTTTTAATTTTTATCGTTATAGAATCGTACAGTCATTGGTCTATGATTTCTCTCACAATTTCAAACATAATTAAATTAGTTGTTGGCATCATAAACGCTCTCAAAAAAGACAAATTTTATTCCCCACTCTTATTTAAAATCTCACTACAATTATTTATAATAAAGATAATAAAATTTCCTACTAAAATTACCCTTGTCAACGTATACAATTTTTTTTTATTCGATGTAAAATCGCCCATCAAGCATTAACGAGTTGGCGGTAATAAATATCGAGAGATAACTATGCTGTATAAGATAGCGGAAATTCTCCAATGGAAAACAAGATATTGGGGTAAATACTCGATCGGTTGGCAAGCAAGCAATTTGCTAGCCGAAATCCTGGCTACTCAATCAATTTTACCAAGAAATATTGAATATAAAATTATGTTTTTTATAAAATTTTTATTTATTTTTCAATTGCACAGTAAAACAACCAAAACATTTGCTGTTCATTTTTGGAGACAGCAAAATTTACTGTGCAATCGCAAAAAAAGCAAAAATTATTTGAAAAACATAGTTTGAAATTCAAATTTCTTTTTTAAAATTGATTGAATAACGGTATTTTGGAAGTAAACATTTTTTTTCTTTCATGTACATTTTTAAATTTTAACAACGGTTTTTTTGCCGAAGTGAAAATAGTGATAGTTACAACATGTCAGCCCAGGATTTAGCAAAATGCTTGCTATCTACCCCATTACGTTACTTGCCACAAGTGGCAGCACTAACACAAAAACAAAAGATAATTTTTGTTGTTATTTTAGTACCAGTGGAAATATTTTCTTCATTTTGTATCTCTTTTTCCCAAAATAAAACATCTCAGTGGAATAAAATATTAAAAGTGTTACTTAAAATGACAAATTAATTGATCTCCGAAGTTAAAGGAACAGGAATATGAAATTTTTAAATTTAACAATGTTCTATGCTTCCACCATTTCTTATCGAATTACGTTGAATTTTGGTTAGTATAGTATTAGTTAGGGATTCTAAAGTGAGTTTTGAATTGTAGGGATCATACTTCTCATTATGCCTTATTAAATAAAAATTGCAACTCTGTGATGTCACTCATAATTTCTAATAACAGTTAATAAGGTTGTAGCTCCCTTAGAGACTGGCGGTGGTGTCATGAAGAATTAGAAAGGTCATATTTAATTCACCACTCCTATTATTACACATTATAGATGTGACGTATTTGTAAAGCTGCGAAGCTATGACGTCATCTCAAATTAAGAACTCATTTACTCATAGAAAGGTTAAATAAAATTCACCACCCTCATATAAAATTCACCTCAGTTCACTGACTAAGTGTGGGTGCAAATTAGATAAAAAGTTAAAAATATTAACTGTTCTAAAAATTAAAAAAATATGTCGTGTGAATTGCAAATGATTAAAATGATGACGTTTATGGGTTATTAATACATATGTGGTTGTGAAAAAAAATAAAAATTAAATTATTAAATATTTAATTTCATAAAAGTAAAAAAGAAATGAACCATTTAAGAAGTCTTCAAATTCTGTAATTAGCAGATTGATAAATTCTATCATATTTTTAATTTGTTTCTCTATTTGTCTTGTTTTTGTTCTTGTATCTGTGATAATTCAACCTGTTAAAATTTTGTCTTGGATAAAGAGAAAAAAGGTAAAGTTTAAAATTTATAATTTTTTAATTTTTTGTGCGCTTTTTGTATCGTTTCGTACACGAACTAAGCATTATAAGTTAACATATTTAAATAAAACAATTCAAGTGACTTGTCATAGCCTTGCAGCTTTATTTAAAACGCAATGCGACGATTCTACATTGATAAAAATAAAAACAAATTTGAAAATTTATTTATTATTAATTTTACGTGGCTTTATTTTGGGTTTTTTTTATACTGACTAAACTAGGTTTCGTCATTAACCAGCAATCAAGTGTCAAGCAATTTCAACACCAACCTCTAATGGCGTAAAATCTATACGTTGATAAACTATTTCTGGTGAGGGGAAAGTGATAGAGTCATTGACAGTATGAACGCAAGTACCAGTCGAACGAATATGGCTACACTGTGGCAGGATGTAAACTTATAAAATGGTATTAAAAGATAATTCTTACCTCTATTATGTAAATAATAAATATTGATATTAAGAAACGCACATCTTACCAAATATCTCTAAAAGTAATTTACAATGTCAAAAACCACATAAGAAACGAACTACCGTAAAAATCAAAATAACCAAAAACTGAAACATTATGTTAATATTTAATGGCTTCTTTATACGCTTTACCGCTATCATTTTGTGTCACTATTATTATTTAAAGAAATATTTGGCCAGCAACGGTCAACACATGATTTGCATTTAATAAGATTTACATACATTCGTCCAATGTCTAGCCGTAATTATCACACATACGTGGGGGGCCAAATTCTCTCTTTGCATTATACTAATAACCGCCCATCCACTGACAAATCATGTTTATCATTATAATAAAATTGTACATAAGCATAAAAGCCGTTATACATAAATGAAAAATTCTTAAAATTATTTTCTTGTGTAAGCTATTCTTATACCGGCTGGTTGGTAGCAAAAAAACTAAAAGAAAAGATCATAAAAAACTATCATTCAAATTAGAAATGAATTAACCGTTCGTTTTTCTTAAAAGAATTTCCGGTTTCGTTTATATTCCATCGCATGGTAAGAACAACATCAAGTCAAGAATTTTATTTTGTTTTCCTTTCAAACTTGAATCTTGTTGACTTGATTGATAGAAAGTCGATTAATTCATTTTTGTACAAAAAAAAAATAAAATATTTCATATGGTTCGCGTGATTTATGACAACAACGATATGAACTAGTAATAGTTTCACTTTTATTTTGTCATTTAAGATATTAATGTCGTGGCCTTGAAGATATTTATTTTATTTTTTATCTTTTATCATGCACACAGGTATCTCACACCATATTATATACACAGAACAGAAAAATTATACTGTGTTACAAAAACTTATTGACCTCATTCCTTAAGGGCTTTGACTAATAGTCGTCATACACTCATATAAACCTGTAATTTATATTTCTTCATCACGATTTTCTTAATCTTCGTCGTATATTTTTTATCATATCCATACATACATACGATGGCAATAATGGGTCAAATTCAAAAACCCAAAACATATACAAAAACAAAAATATTCCATTGATTTCTTCTTTCGTCCATCGCACATCGTGGTACACAAATGTAACGGGATTTAGTAAATGAAAGAAAATATATTTCTTCATTTTGTCTTTAGCGTGGACTTATGTATTGAATTTTTTTTTGTATCATCTTTCTTTCAGTGCTGGGATTTTACCTTCACCATCAAATAATTTAATTCTTATATAATTTTATCTACGAGTTATCGTCACACACATTCTAAATCTTCTTACTAGTTTTATGTAAACTTCTTTGGGATCTGGATTTTGTCTTAAAAATATAAGAAATAGTTAAAATGAAAGAAAGCAAAGAAAGAACTGTTAAAGAGTTAACAATTTGTATATACCGAGAATAGTTTTGTGTATATAGTTTGAGGTCAAGGATAGATTTATGGATTTACGATTTACCACACTAACAAGTTAAGTGATTTCGTGATTATCTCGTTATAAAAAATTGGATCAAATTTCGATTTTGGTAAAAAATAAAATTTTGAGTATGATTAAAAAACGTCGTGTACGTATCGATGAAAGATTAACGGTTTTAAGCAAATAAAAATATTTAAAAAGAATCGCAAATTTTGATTACAGTTATGGTATGTATCGTATTCGTGTGCTTCTTAGTAAGAGAGAGGCATACATGATGAAATATATGGTGTTATGAAATATTTGGAGAAAAGTCGTGTTACGGCATCATCATTATATCAGAATGTAATAAAGACGATTTGTTACATACTTAATTGATTGTTTAAGGGGCACATCATCTCTTATTGAAACAACAGATACAAATGGTTTTTAATTTTGTTTGCATCTGTAATATAACACCATTGCGATCTCAAATGCTTAATTTCGTAAAATGCAAATAATGTACATACGAATTGGGCTCTACCTCTAAAATTATCAAAATTGTTCGACCGTTTGCTTTGAGATACTTAAAGTTTACTGTATCTCGTGCCAATCTTTTAGGGGCGTGTTGAAGTAGTATTGTATTGGGCGTACATGGTCCTCGAACCGACACTGAAATTGTAAAAATTAAATCGAATGAATCCTACTTCTCAAATAACTTCTGGAATGTCATTTTGCCTTATATGCTGACTGACTGGATTTTAATAGGGATATTTTTACAACTAACTTATACTGTGTGCCTCACACCGATTTTTTCGATAAACCTTGCGAAATTACTGACTAAACTAAACTGCCGTTGCTTTGTACTAGTGATTTGATAAATGTCACTGTATCCATAAATCGTATATAACGTTCGTATAATACGCACATTATTTAATTCTAAATTGTGCACTAAATTGTTTATTCACAACAACATTAGAATAAAACAAACTTTATATTAGTAAAGTCATTAATTTAGTCAAAAAAATTGTTATCAAGCACAAGCATTAAAGTTTTAAAACCGTGAGCCTAACGTTTATTATTTTGTCTAAATTTCCGACTAACTAAATTGATGGTTATTTCACACCAGTTGTTCATAGATGGCTCAAAACAAACCGTGTCTCATGCTTAATTAAAATTTGTTAAATAAATTAGTATCAATTAAACATCAGGGGCGGTATGTTGTACCATCACTTCGAATCGAAATTCGAAAAAAGTCGAACGGCATTATGTTGCATCATTTTCGAAAAGCAAAAATGATACAACTTTCACTTTTTCGATTCGACTTTTTTCGAATTCGACTTTTTTCGATTCGAAGTGATGGTACAACATACCGCCCCAGTTGCATTTTTGTATATGAACATTAGAGACATCTATTAATAACTGGTATGAACGAACCACCAATTTAGTTAGTCGGAAGTTTACACAAAATGTCGGCGTGAGACAAACGGCCTTGTACGTTATTTTATTAAATATACTGTTTGCCTGACACCAATTTTTTCTAAATTTCCGACTAACAAATTTGTGGTTACTTCATACCAGTTATTGATAGATGTCGCTAATATTAGCTATTTTTAATTGTGCATCAGACAATTTTTTTTTGTGCCATCTATGAACGACTGGAGTAAACTAACCATCAATTTAGACAGAAATTTAGACAAACAAATATGTGTGGCATAAACTTTATACTGTTTATGTCACACAGATTTCCTTGTACAATTTTTTTTATACAAGTGGCCAAAAAAAAAAGAATTAATGTTTGTTAGAAAACCATAATAAAAATTTCACAGGCCATCTCTATAAAATCCGAACTAGAGTTTCTGCTCGAGAAATCTCATCTCGAGAAAATTTTAAAATTTTTTACGAGAAATATAAATTTAAAATTTTCGAGGTTCCCATTTTTCGAGAAATAATCGAGATTCTCGAGAAATAAAATTTTTTTTAGCGGCATGTGACACCTATTGTCAATATTTTTTTATTAAGAATTAAAATAAAAGTTACAAAAAATTTGGTTTCTAGTGCTCAAGATGAGATGTCACTTAAAACATTAAAATGTTTTTATTGCAAAATTCTCTTTTGTATATGGTTAAAGTAGCCTAACAATTTTCACTCATCAATCAGTTGTCATTTGTCAATAAATTTTACATGCAAAAAAATGTAGGGACACATTACATGCGGGGATGTTTGGAAACATTTTAAAAGAGGCAGGCTTGATAAAGGTAGAGCTACGTGCACCCATTGCGCAAAGACACTCGCGTGTAAGGCCTCATCAACGGCTCCATCTACCTGCTCAGTTTCTGAACCAGCAACCAAAGAAATTAAACGCAACAGTGTGTATTTTACAACTTCTGAAAAATCCATGAGATGTGATGAATTTAATATTTAAATTTTACGATACTGTCAAATATCAAATTATTTCCAAGATCAATCAAATGAAAGTGGTAAATAAAAAATTTAGTATATCTATTGATGAATGGCCGAGTTTCCGTAATCGTCGTTATTTAAATTTGCATTAATATTTTTCCGATGTATCAACAGAAAATTTAGGTTTGATGAGAATAGAAGATTCATGCCCTGCTGATAAGGCCATAGAAATGGTTGCCAGTAAAATTCGATCGTTTGATTTGAATTACGAAACAGACATTGTTTCTATCACAAGTGATGGAGCGAGTATAATGTTGATATATGGTAGGTTATCGCCAGCTTTTCAACAACTGTGCTATAACCAAGTTCCTTCGTGTAACAACTTAAGCGATAAGGTTAAGAATGAGGATTCAGATAATGATGATTTCGCGACAGATGATTTAATTGAAAATGAATTTGTTGCAGATAACATTCAAATTAATTGTAGTATGCGCAAATTAAAAAAACAATAATAAAAATAAGGGGAATTGTAAAATTATTCAAAAACTCTCCGGTTCGAAATAGCTAGTATTCTCCAAAGTAATATTAAAGAAATGGATTTTGAACTTAAACCGGTGATTTTAAAAACGTTGTGATCTCAATTTGGGCGTCTATGGGGTCACAAAACTGGTAATGTCGTGGCCTAACGTCATTAAAAAATCTATAGAGGCACTAAGCCGTCAAGATGCGTCATTACTCTCTGCGGAAGACATTTTAAAATTTTTGTTCAAATCTCTTCAGACAAATAATTCGGAGGTAAGTCGAAAATTATTAAGTGAAATTAAAAACCAGATTTCTAAAAGATGGGGCTACTTTTCTTCGGAACCCTAATTACCTTACCCTTACTAAGACTGAAGAAGATGAGTTTTTTCATTGTGCTCAAAAGAAGAAATTATCGGGACTGCTAAAACATTGGCCCGGAGATTATTTCAAAATTTAGAAAAACGTGCAGCCGAAAACATTTCATCTTTTGACCATGATTTCCCTGGTAGTTCATCAACATCTCATGGATGATTCTATTTCTTTAGAACAACATTCGGCGGATAGTATTCTGAGGTAACTTATGAAGTAAATGGAGTTTATGAAGTAACTGGTAAAATAACTAGTAATCTCGAAAATTTAAAGAATTTTTCGGTCTCCGGAAATTTTTGTAGTAAGCGAAGAGTGCATTTAAATCATTAGATAGTTTAGTAATTTTAAAACACTACTTTTTAAATAACGATAAATAAAAATAACTAGTTATGTATAATTTTGATATTTTTGAACAATTATCAACTGTGTTTTTTATTATTTTAAATTTGAAAAGAATTTATTTATTGTTAAAATATTTTTCATTTCTCGAGGATAAAATTAATATTCCAATATTCTCGAGAATCTCAAGAAAATTTTTTGGACTTCCCGAGTTCTCGAGTTGAAAATTGTTGGAAAATTTCTCGAATCGGTTCTCGAAAACGAAAAAAGTTCAAGAAAACAGAAACTTTAATCCGAACCGTATATATTTTGGTGAGAACTTTTGCAATTTGGTTAAACTAAAAAAAATATGAAGTTGAATTGGACTATAGAAATATTTTTTCCGTGAACTAACTTAACAGTTCAATCAAATGTCAAAACATTCCCAGAAAAAATAAATTTTGTTAAATTTATTCTATGGCAACTGATGTTAGGTGAACGTTAGATAAAATATCGGACCAGCTGGATAGTACACATAAATGACATCATTATCATCACCGCTCAAAGCTGTGATTGGTTTTTAATTGTGATGGCCGTTTTAGTGCAGATCCATTATCTTGCGAACGGCGTGGTGCGAATAACTATATATCTGCAGAGTTCTTAACCATTCAAATTAAAGCAATAAATACAATATAACCCAACTATCGGTAATATTTAATTTTCGTTGCATTCTTTTACAGGTTCATTTTTAACCCATTTAATCTGAACTTTTGCTTTCGTCTCGTTGGCTTATATGTTAATCGACATTTTTTCGTAATTTGGCGATCCTAGTCGATTGATTGGATGATGTATGCTCGTTTCCAAAAATGGATATGCGTAAGCCTGACAATCCATATTACCAGCTCACTAATAGCAACGAGGAGGAACAAAGTACGTCACATCCAGCATGTCAAACGAATTAATACACATACCCAGGGTGTACATGTTGATTTGCACTAAATTGATATTTTGGCTTGATGTGATGTAGAAATTGGTCTTAGCAGATTCGTTCCTAGAGCCGTGATCTAATTTTAATATATGAATATATCATATATAGCATCACACTCGCACACTTCATATTTTTAATCTCTGGAGGTTTGATGTTTCACAGTCATGTGGAACACTGTACGTAGACTTTTAATAATTTTCGATGACAAAATTCTCCGAGGGTGGTATCGATGTACCGCAGCATATCAGTAAAAATTCTCGAAATTATCCCCGAAATGCCTGCCTACATTTACTTGTAAAAATCGCTTTTTAATAAGAAAAATTAAAAATTCAACCCTGCCATATTTTTGTGTGTAAAGCTAATTTTTTATTTTATTGTGTAACTACACTTTTGTTATTTGTTAATTTGTGTAGCTACACTTTTGAAAAATGTTAAATAGTACACTCTGGTTTCAGCACTACAGATCCTTGGCATTGGTACTGCATTATATGGTATTCGAATGTCTTTCAAAGAGTATACCACTTACGTTACTTTTGCGATAAATTAAATATTTTTTAGGTTATTCTTAGTACAAAGCAAATAAATATTGCCAAATTAGTTGTTAGAATTATTTTAAATTTTGATTCTAACCTAAATAGAAAACATAGTGGGTTAGAAAAATCGTGAGTTTACGACCAATTCATATACAATTTGTTAAGCTAAATCTTTTGCACGTTTATTATATTTACGCTGAGTCTGCAAAAAATAATTAATCGTTGACTGATTAAAAACTTTCCAACACCAACTCTAAAATCTATATGTATAACCAAAATCATAAAACACTTCTAGGTACGCCTATTAGTCATTAAAATAAGTTCACTTTCTTCTTGTTGGTTCGACGTCTAAAATCAAGTAGTATGTTGATCAAAATCGCAGAAAAATAAGAAAACAAAACAAAAGTTGTAAAAAAGAAATGTTCTACTTGTCATTGGCAATAGTCATAATAACGTTCAATATCCACATATAAGACAACAAAACGCGAAATGACCTCAAAAGCTAAATTCTCACTTTCAATAACAGTACCTTGCCTATACAGAAAAATATTATTATTACAAATAAAACTATTCATTTCTTCTTACCTCATGCATGCGGTACTATTATAATATTTATATACAAAAACTTTGTCACATAACATCGACTTCGAATCGATATCGTACTTAAGTATATTACACATAAACACGTATGCACATATACGCAGAAATGAAAGTTAATAATTCACCTTATTCAGAATTTTTATGTTTATTATATTCGCATAAAAGTATTCAAGAAGAAAATAAGTTGATCTTAACACCCACATTATATAGTGCGCGACATTTTTGTACGATAAAAAAAACAACTTTCTTTAAGTGCGCACAAAGTGAAATTAAAAATCAAAATTATGCGATTGCCGGATATTTATTGTGTTTATATGATTTTAATGTATCATCGCATTAAGCATAAATTATGTTTCTTATGTATTCATCAATATATATACGACAATGACCTAACATAATACTAATGTATGTCATATCTGCATATAAATATTCAATTTTTTTTTTACCAGTTTATCCCATATAACACATTAGATAAGATATAAGAAAAAATGTATTTCTTTGAAGACAATTTATACATCTAGACAACAACCACATCCACGCGGTATAAATGAAATTATGGTACCGTTATTCAATTATTTTGCATTCCAATTAAGCAAGACGTGAAAAAGAAAGAAATGTAATTCAATTGAATCGTGATTTAAGATAAGGAGATTTTAAATTTTTAACATTTTCGTATAATAAAAAAAACGTTTATGTAAGACGTGGCGCTGCATTGAAAGGTTATTGCCCTTACAATTAACTAAATTTCAAAGTGTTTTCCAATTTAGCTATAATGAACTTTAATCGCGTGGCGCATGCAGTCAAAAATATGTATAATTGGACGCAAAAAGCCTGGAAAAAATTGGGCGCAAAAAGCCTGGAAATATTCTCTTAATATGCGATCATCATTGATTTTGAAAATTAGATCAGTTTTCATGATACACAATGAATTGAGAAATTAAAATAGTTCTGATTTGCTTAAATTTTGGAATACGAAGAAAAACTTTTCTAGGATTATAATTACCGTTGCACTCATCCGGAAAATTAACATAAAATGAAAATCAAAAATTTTCATTAAAAATTCTTCTCAAAAGGACTTCACAAAATTGGGGATAGGAACGGGACTGAGAAAAACTGCTTCCAGCTCTACAGTGGTAGTTTTGAATACTATGATGATTCAGAAAAAATTATGGCATTCTTTAAGACGTTTTCAATGGCATACGACACAAACATATTTTGTGATAATCTAATAATTAGCTCCCAGCGCCAAAACGGTGGTTTTATTAACTAAAGAGCTGTACGACACGAAAAATCATCTCCCTCGCCAAACCAGCGGATCTAAGAACAGTTGTATCGAAATTTTTGTCGGATTCTAGACCTTTCAAACACTACACGACTATATAGGAAAATCATGGTATTAAGTAGTTTTACGGCACAGTGGTTAAGCTTTGGCGTTAGGATCGGGAAGTATCGGGTTCGAATCCCGATAGGGGCAGGATGTAAAAGGGAATTTTCATTAACAGATTACGATCTGTGATGAAATGGCACATAACTATGACCCCTGTCGGAAAATTCATGGGCCGACCCATCTTCCATGCCAGTATAGGCTGGCATGGAGCTAAGCAATGTGCAGATGGAGATAAAATCGGACATATAGCCAGCCGTATGTCTTGATTTGCCCCCAGTGCTTCGGCACCAGAACAGATTGTGTAGATGAAAACATAAACAAAAACAGTAGTTTTCTGGGTGATTTTTACTATGACAGGTACCCGATCCCGTTGAAGTAGACATCCCAACAATTTTTCAATTCACCGAATTAAATCTGAATACTGGATAAAAACATCAAGTCTCATAATCCGTTCTTGAGATATCATCGGCACAGACAGACACCCATCCATTGATCCAGATGGACGGACAAACTTTTTTTTTCGTTTTTGGGAACAACGTCAACTTGGGTTGGGCAAACGTGGTTTTGGACTCGCGTTATTTTTATCATTTTTTCAGGATTTCAATAACTTGGTCTCACAGGCCGAAATTAAATCTGAAAGAAAAATTCGCAGGTATAGGCACTTCAATGAAAGATAATAATACCGTTCATCAAATTTCGATATATGTATTATCGTTAGATTGGGGTTGGCCATCATATTTTGTTGTTTGGATATTTTTTTGTTGCGAAAACGAAATTATATTAATTCAATCAAATTGAGTTCGTGGCGTTTTTGGGAATTCCATTTTGCAAAATTATCAATAAATCCAATTAGAATATTCCATTTGGATACAAAAATTTAAAATGTCTAAATCAAAGCATTGCATCTAAAGTTTATATGAATTTAATCCTATTTTTGGTTGCGCATAATTTGGTATGCAACGATGTTTTGCAATTAATCATTACAGTTATGACCAACCAAAAAATAGAATTTAATACAACTTTATAGTACTTCAATTTCAAAAGCAGTTTTGCCTCCTAAACTTAAACTTTTTCATCCAAATGGAATATCTCAATTGGATTTGTTGTTAATTTCTTAAAATGAAATTCCCAAATAAGCGACGAACTTGATTTTATTGAATTAATAAATTTGATTTCATTTGTTTGCAATAACAAAATACCCCGTTACTGACCAAACGACGAAATGTGATAACCAAAACTCAGCTAATTAAATTTGATAAAAAGGTAAAGTATTTCATTTAGAGGGAATATTTTTTCTTGTATTTATTTTTTACTTACCGTTAAAAACCAAACGATTCCAATCATAATTTTCATCAAAACCTTTGAATGCGGTGTTAGAAAGATGGAGGTACAGATATAGTCACTAACTTAAACTCTTCGAGGGATTGTATAAATTGTCTTGAGCTACCCTATAGTCAACAAGTGATGTCGAGTTATTGGCGCCGCCGAACCAATACCACACCACGCTCCTTTTCTTCAGGTTGCTGAAACGGGCGGCCGAAACGAAAGCGGCTTGCTATATAAACGTGTTCTAGGTACGATTAGGTGCCGTAAGATGCATCACCAGTATACGTGACTCACACAAGTGAAAAGTCGGTGCGGAATCTGGCGATTGGCTCATAGAAAATGTATTTTCAAATATACCATATGTGCAAACTTTCATATTCAATAAACAATCAAAGAAGGTAGTGCGCTAGAATACCGATGCACTAAAAAATGAAGACTTCGTATGCCAGTTCATGGCTATCAGTCAGATGTCTCTGAAAATTAGAGCGAATCAATGAAAAAAGCTTGAACCAATACAATTGGAAGAAGACCACCAATATCATTCAATTATTGTTTCTGTGCCGCGAATTCATCGAAAATAAACGAAGCTTCATGAAAAATGGTAGGATCGTAACAGTAGAAATCATCTCTGCACCAGGAATGCCGCAACTGCCAAAAGAAGCGCAGTTAAATAAGGAAATGCATCGAAAACTGCACCTTCTAAGCGGAAAACGGAAACTTGAGAGACTGTTTTGCCAACGCCAGAAATCTGCTTATTAAATATTTCCGCCCAAGATCCAAGCGATCAAAGCTGGTGTTTTGTAGTACCTACTTTCAAACTATACTAAATTGAACTGACAAAGTGACCCATATTCACAAGTACCGCAGATATTAGTAAATTAAAAAATGAAAAAGCACTCGGCCGGGGCGGAATCCCACAGAATTATTAAACACGGAGGGGTTACTCTTGCATCTTATATGTTTAACATCACATCGTGATAATCTAGGGCCAGGGGGAGGTATATGAGGAATGAGAGACTGCACTCATTTGTCCGCTACATGCTCTAAACACCACGTACAAAGTGTTTGGTAATATAGTACGTGGCAGAATCATCTCCCTCTCCGAATATGTCATCTGAAGATGATCTTGGAGAATTATTGAGAGTGCAATAGTTTGGGCCACTCCCATATGTCCAAGTATTCCAGAGAAACTTGTCTTTCTGTGTAAGCTATCAACATCTGACCCAATGTGTAGAAACCTATGGAAAGAATCAGTGTTTAATCTCTTTGAAATTTCGTATTGCATATTCAACAAATCAGGCAAAATTCTTGGATATGTAGATGATCATGGTTCTTGGCCGGAAACCAAATGATATCAACGACAGTTTAATACCGCTTTACCGTAACTCAAAACGACTTGGTTTGAAAATCAACTACGCCAAAACAAAATTGTTATCCAACACCACGGAGAACATCAACGAACAATATTGATGCCGCACAATCAATGTTGTTGAAAACAAAATATCTTTCGCATTCGTGTAAACTCGGACTTTATAAAACACTAATACGATCTCTGCTTACTTTCGGATGAACGCGTTCCATCTACAACCAGTTGGTCTACGTCACAGAGGAAGATCTTGACTATACGTGGAACGCAACGATGTTGGCTAAGAGGCAGGGAGCGTGCGAGGAACCTAAACAGTTAGGAGCACCACTGTGTCAGGCGGCAAAATCCGTGGTTGGGATCTAAACAATCTAAACAAATTTCCGTAACTCCCTCTACTATAACCAAATCTGTGACATCTGTGGCACTATTCTGCTAATTTCGAAATGGCAAAAATATTCCCAATTTTCGCGGCTTTTACATCAAATAAACTTTTTGTTTGATAAACATTTTCGATACTTAAAAATCATATTTTAAGTTGTTTTAAACTTTGATCTGATTGATCAAACTTAATATCCATAAAGAATTACCTTATCCTGAGATTTTGGTAAAACTGTATTATACAACCAAAAAACATTATCTCTGCTTAAATTTTAGAAAAGCAACAAGGTCAACCCATGTTGAAAATTTAATCCAACATAATTGCAAAAAATGAAAAAGCTCCCATTGAAGCGGCCACTTCGGGTATACAGATTTCTACCAAATTGCTCATGGATCTCCCAATTAATGGCCTGTACTGTAGAGTTGCCGAATTTTTATGAAATAAAGATTTTTTTTACAAAACTCGTCATTTCCGGTAACATTTAAAAAATGATCTGAACTAATTTTGTTTGAAATTTAATTTAAATTTTTTTTGCCCAATTTACCCAATTTATGGAAAACGTTTACGGAAATTTACCCAATTTATAAATCCGTTTGGATGGTACAGAGACCAAATTTTTCTGGGTTAGTAAAAGTATTTGTGACCGCATACAAGATCGCAAAACAAGATCAACCTCCACCTCCACCCCACCCCTAAGCATACCTGTATGCCTCATTCAACAGCTGCATGTATCTTCTAGTACCCCTATAGTATCTGTTAAGCATTCAATAGACCAATCATAAATTGGAAATTAAATGATTATGTTACCTTAGAAATAAGGCGGCCAAATCCCTCAATGGGCAGCAGCGCCAGCAAAATAAAATCAAAATTAAGTCAAAAAAATACAAAACCATGAGAGTGTTTGCTTTGGGATACTAGAAAGCTTGCGTATTTGTAACAACCATTGAGAGGATTATTTTCGCAACCATTTAATTCTGAATTTACTGAATGATAACTGAATTTACTAAATGATAAGTTCCTTCAAACAGTTTGGAGTGCTAAGGCGTTTCAGCAAAATTTCATTTTTCAAGACCTGTGCAATGGCATGCTATATACGTATATGTTGTATTATGAATAAATTATTAACTAATTTGTATAATCAAAATAGTAAAAAAGTTAAGAACCACGTTTTAAACATACCAGAGACCTAGATATTGGCGTAAGATTCTTTTGGTGTAGCAACTAATGCATAGCAAAATCTCAGAAAAGTCTAATAAAGTGGCGTGTGAGATTTGAGAACGCCTTGTGAGTTTCCTACGATGGCTAAGGTTCAACAACAAAGCATAAGGCAGTTCTAAAAAAAATTCATTCTGCCTTACTCTACCTAATATGGTCTATCACTTGTAAGGGTGGAATAACTTTGAAGTGTGTAGTAAGTATATATTGAAGTATATCGTTTAGAAGGTCTTAGATCAGACAACATTTTAGAGTAATACTAGTTCAGTTCACCATTCCGGCGTATTCGCGCTGTTGCATATCATTGAAAAACTATTGAAAAATGTCACAAATTTAAAAGAAGCACCGTAGTACTCAAAACTATGGCTAAGACGCTGGGGTTGATACACATTTGTATGAATATAATCATGTGGCATATCGTTTGATAGGTCTTGCACCCAGCAATAATTTTATTTCAGCAATTTAGTTCTTAAATTCATCGTTTTGGCACTGGCGGCACACATCATTATAAATGTTTTTGGAAAATCCGACAAAATTCCCTTTCACTTTTCTCTTGTTCCAAAAATGGGTTTAATTCCATAAGCTAAGTGTTTCCTGATCCGATGTTCCTGAAATTTATTATGTGCCCGATTTTCTCGATGACGAAAAACAAATGTTAATTACAAATTTTTAAAGTTTTTACAAAATCATTATATAGATCACATGACAGTAACATTTTGGAAATACTCAACGAAAGAAAGGTCTAATAAATATACTTAATCACATATCCCTTCGGAATCTTTCACGCTTAAATAATCGAAAGCAATTTATTACTGCTTTAAAATTAAACAAATCTCACCTCTAAATAAAAATATTAACATACGGTGGTGTGAAGATCACTTTAATTATTTAGTTATAAGTTTAAGAAACAATAAACTTTCAAAGTCATACAACACAACACAGACAACAAAGTGTGTAATACTTCTTTGAAGTAATCGATTAAGCTTGAAATTGATCACTTATCGAAATCTCAAAGTACACGTTACAAATTTTAAATAGTAGTTCAAAAATTTATGATAAGTAACATAAAAATTTTTACTTACAATTTCCTATAATTTGTGAATTCTGCAAATAAACCGGATTTCCTAAATTTGTTGTAATTAAATTAAATAAAATTAACGATATAAATAGAACTACTATTTTACTATTATAAACATTATTATTTAAATTTATTAATTTTCTATTTGTATTAATTTTATCACTATCATCACTATTCTGTTCACCACAACTAGGAGTATTGATCGTTAGACCACGATCCTGTGTATCCATTTTAATGGTCCGTGTTTCTGAAAATATAAAAAAAATAGTTTGCAAATTCTTTGTGATTGTACATTAGAATATTGTAATACATAATTATAATAATACAAGTTAAACATAAAATTTACAAAACAAATTCGTATAAAATATAAAAAATTGCTCAACATCGAAAACAACGCTTTCGGTGTTTTAATATTGCCATCGTAGTATAAATTAATTCAAGTTGTACTTAAAACGTGTACCCCAGGCCGTAAAGTGTTCAGATTTATATCGAGAAAGAAACATAAAAACATAAACGTTTTCAATTCAAAGAATGAAATACGAATGAAGAATGAAGACATTGACATTGTCAAAAATTATTTCGTTGAGGTTGCAAATTTTTCGGTGTATTACGTTGTAGTCATTTTACGAGTGTTGCAATCATATTGCCGTAAACAGTTTATCAATTGCAATTTCACTTTATTATATTTAAGTACTTTCGATTACACTCAAAAAATTCACCAGACCAAAATTCAAAACTCGACGTAATTAAATATTTTCACTTTTCTACTCTTTTTTACGAATACATTGCGCACGACTGACATGATCAAGTTCAGGTACAGAATCAAGATCACTTTCGCAAATTTATTCGTGTGTTTAAAATAAGATTTTTAATTATGTCAGGAATTAAAACATTATTTAAAAAGCAAATTTAACACTCGAGTAGAAGTTTTAATTAAACCACCATGTTTTGTGTTGTTTGGTGTATGATTAATGAAAAGTTATGACTTCCTTTTGTTTAACATTTCCTCTAGTGTAATTCATATATGTCGGCGCATGTTTTGCACAACGAGATTAAGAGTTGTTCCCAAGTCTGTTTATGCTTGATAAATTAGTCTTTTGTAAGAGAAGACATCTGCTGTAGACAATAATATATTTAATTCTACGTCATAAGAAAGCTCAAAGAGACTGCATTGTAGATGGTCTTAACACTCTTAAAGGTGATGTCAAATTTAAATTATTTTCTTATTGTAAATGTTTGCTTCCTACTTCTTATTCAATTCATTGTGTTTATAACGTGGGTAATTTATGTATATACGTTTATGTACAGACAATCAAAACAATTACCGGACATTGGAACACAAAAATTTGAATTTGCAGAATCTTCTTAGCCTCCTTTAAATCCAAAGAGTCCATTGACCTGATCGTTTTTATTATTCCTTAATTGGAATGTTTAGGGTGCTTTGTTTCTGTATATGGTACTTAACTTGTCAAAAACTAAGTTTCGCAAAAATCATTTTTTCACCATAAAATATTTTCAATTAACCAAATTCTTTCGTTAGGACTAACTTAAATGTATAACCGAGGTATTAATGTGATTCAAAGTTGAATTTTTTTTACAAACATGTAGAGTGTTAAGGAACATAAAATCGAGGTCCTCAAGATCGAGTTTCTTTTACTGTCCCTAGATGGCAAATCAATTAAAATAAATGTGTCCAAGATTAGTCTGGTTTGTTCCTTTAATAAATTTGAGTACACCGATTTTCGATTATTTATCTACTATATAATGCTTTACTTGTATTGCCCGTATGTGTAAAATAAATTAATTAATTTCTTAATTTTCATTATTTCTGCTATTAAACATTGCATATAATAATAAATTAATGACCACTAATCTTGAACACATTTACTTTTAATTGATTTGCCATCTATAGACAGTAAAACGAACTAAAAATAAATCGTCATTGCGGCGTAACAACAAAAAACTTATCGTTTGACGTAATTTTTCAATCAATCAGAATCAAAATTTTAATATCAAAAAACGATTTTTAGTAAACATCGTTCTTGACAAGTCACAGATTTAAGGCATTGATTTAATTAAACATTGTGAGTGATAAATTTTCCAATTTACTTTCAAAAACTGTTTTTAATTTATTAGGGAAAATGACTTTACAATGAGAATAGAATATAAAGTGCGGTGAGATTACAGGTTCCGAGCTAAATAATTATTGGAAAACTGAAACAAACGGAAGGTGAATTACCATCCATATTAATGGGTTGGTTATGGTCTATTTTACTTCGTAACAGGACATTACGCCCGGAGAATTACCCCAGCCGATTACCCCCAGTCATTACCCCAGGTCACCACGATATCGTTCGTTATTACGTAGATTTTAAAGCGGATTATTGTCATGAGGTGCATAATTTATTTGAAACAGTTTCAATTACTATAACAATTCGAACATGCCAGAATTTTATCCTCTTTCTCTGACCATTTGTATATTTGATTGATTATCACACAACCTCAAAGATTAAGAATCGCAATAAGAATCTGCATTAAGTTGAGTGTCAAGTTCAGACCCATTTTAGTATAATTACTAACCTTGAACTGCCAATGACCTCATCCGAGACAGTAATAAATTCGACCATACAATGTACCCCAAACCATCAATTCTTACTTCAATCGAAGCTTAAATTCCGACAACACAGGCCGCAGTATATTATAGATCCAATATAGCCCAAACATTTTCCTTAAAGCTCTGCACGATCTTTCAACAGGAATCCAAGACAAACTTCCTTAATAATGCGGTAGGTATAAGGTTTTCACTTCGCTTCAGCATAGTAATAGGCACAATCATTTCAAAAGTTCAAGCAAAGATCTTTATAATCTCGAAGAATGAAAAAGCATGGCTTTACCCTTAAAAACCCTAAATTAAACCCTAAATTAAACGGAGCACCCGATTTCGACCGCCTTTATTTGAGATTTCTGGTATAATATTGTACTTTACCAGTTCTTTTGTGGTAGGTTTAGCATTCAATTGCTCATTTCATTATTAAATAGATATTGGATTCAAACTAAACTAGTAATCACAACATAAATAAATTAAACAGTAATTTTCAAAATGTGTAACTCCTTGCTAATTATTTCGCAGAACACCATATTTTCTGAAACACCTCATCTTAATTCCAATTATATGGTCCATCAAAACGACATCTTAATAATTTCAAACAGAAACAATAAAAATTCCAAATTTAATGAGATCTTTAACATCTCTTTTGTGTTCTTCGGTTCGCACAGTGGCAAAACTTACTTATTGAATGAACAACATTAACCAAAAAATAATTTGACCCAACCATTCGTGAAGCATACTCTAATGTATCCAAAATATAATGCTTCATCATGCTTTAAAATAACTACCTGTAATATTAAACATTAAAGAGTTGGGTGTTTCATATTTCTAACGGTGTCTTGTTATTGCGTCTTAATCATATTTGATTGCATTTTTGCACACCGTATATACAAAACCTTGAAATTGACCATGAATCAACCCTGCTAAAATATCGTAACGTGTAAGTGTAGCACAAAAAACCCGCATCATGTTTTTCAAAATACCACAAACATAACATTCTATGGTTAAAAATAAAAGTGATGCGCCTCCTGGATGAGGTTTCGCTTGACTTAACACACAAAATCATAAAGTGGAATGGGTTAAGATCGACGAAAGATAGAAATATTATTATTTTTTTTTATTGATTTGGATTGTGTATAGCAGGTCAAATATGTATCTGCGATAATATCATTTTCAAGGTACCGACTATTTCGCAACGTGCATATTATATACGAATGTCAAATAGATGTGTGACGAAGACTGAGGAAGAATGCAAAACCGCGAAAACAGATTTTTGCATATTTTACGTTACTGTTGATTCTGTGTGTTTATTGTTGTGCTGTGCAGTCTCAAACCGTGCGAGAGATTTCTACAAAAATAAAATTCAATTTATTTACATAAAGAGGATTTCATGACTGATAATCAGACGTTTGTTTATCGTCTTCCGTGTATTATATATTCCAAGGTTCTTCTCTTGTAAATTAGAATTTAGCATATTCTATGTGTATTATATATCGTAGATGTGTAGTACGAGAACAATATAATAATACGAGTATATCAATACATAATTAAAAATTCATAATTTTTTTTTGTAATTTAGCGGATTTTCGCGCATCTCGCACTTAACAATAAAATTACCGGATGAATAACAAAACATAGATATACGAGTATGTGTATAGGTCTGCCGCACATGTACACTTCTTGTATATGCTAAATATATAAAATTGACATTTCAAAGTCATAATCGTCATGTCTTTATAACTTCTTATAGATTACATAACACGGCGAGATAAATTTTTTATTTATTATCAAGTGTTTGGATAATCGTATACATATAGAGGTTTGTTGAATTGTCAATGACATTCTTGTATTATTATATTTGAATCGGATTTATATTCTTCGTTGACTTCTTCTACTTCTTCTCTATATATGAATGAATTCATTGACCCATTTTGATTGTCATAAAGTGATAAATACGAAGTGAATCATATACAGGTTTTAAGCGCAGATTTAAAATTTTTTTCACATACCTTTTGTTCAACAATTCAGCAAAACTAAACCAAAATATTTCAGATATCAATTAGAATGCCTGGTTAATACAGACACGTGGTTTGACCATGCAATGCGATAGTTTATCCGAAATTAGATTTTTCAGTTTATTATTATCACATGCACCCTGTGATAAAACTAAATATTATAAGACTGGTAATAATCAAGATTTCAAAAGCCAAATCTCCCAACCATTTTTTATAAATTTATTGTATTTAACATGCAGAGTTTAAAAAATTTTGAATCTTCAACAATCGTGCCAATCACAGGTGAAGTGTTAAGTCATAGTTCCACAACCCGTAGTTCGACAAAGGTGTTTCGACATTTATTAGTTAAAATATAACATTCCATCGAGCCAACTCATATTGGGCATTCACATTTCCCCATTTCCAAACAATTAACAAGTTCGGTTCTGAACGATTCTGTTTCATGGCGTCAAATATATTTAGGGCCTTTATCTGCCCAAATATTTGTATTATTAGTTATTTACGATGTATTAAAATAAAATTAAAGTCCTCACAGTACTAGCAAAGCACTCTTAAGTACTTCTGGCTACTCACAACCCAATGAAAAATATTGTTTATTTATGTATTATTGTTAATAGCTTAAGCTGACCTCTGTTTGGACGAATTCCACTATGTTTTTACCAACAAACGATTAAAATCTAGAAAAAAGTGAGTGCAACTTATGTTTTTACAGTACTGGCTGGTTCAGCCTCTAATTAGAAATATAACATAAGTAAACAAAATTTTAATTGAGTAGTCGTGTACTTTGCTACCGCAAATGGAACGTGGCTATAATAAATATTATAGACCGATCAACCAGGGCGCAGTTAAATTAGTTTAGTCCGGATTCACCAAATGCGTCAGAATCTTTAACGAATTACAGTCGTCGCTACCCTTGAACCTTCATAAGACCATCTCGCATTGAATTCGGCTGTAATGTAAGGATAGTGGGAGCTAACATAAGGGAAACTCATTCGTTATTAATCGTAGTCAACATTTTAGAAAAAATTTGCATCAATTCTTAGACTTAGGTTAAATCTAGTTAACCTTAAAGGCTTTTTTCCAATTACCGACTTATTTGTGGACACCGACTTATTCAAATCCAATTCAATTATGTATTGTTATATCAACTAGCATTGGTAACTGATATCAGTGCCTTGATTTATTTAGCTGTCTACAATTAAAAAAATTGTGACGTCTCCATCCCTAATCGCGTGGAGACAAGTCCGGGTTTCACCGGTATACTATAACGCACTATTCCGTTCTCTTAAGATATTGATAAGTTCAGGAAAAAATTGCCGGAACCTTAAGGAGAAAATTCGTCGCTTATAGTATAAATATTGGCATAGTGGTAATTCGTGTGTGTTCGTATTACCCAGCCACCTCGTTACATTCGAAAAGTAGGTGCTTAACGTCTTCTCTTCAGATTCACATAAACATTAACATTGATCCGTTATTTTAAATATCTGTAGGTAAGCTTGAAACATACCATGTCCAGAGATTTCTTGGCTCATCGAGCTCGTTAGGTATTTTTAATTTGAGTCTTTCTTTAATATCCGGAATGTTCACCTTCTTTACTATAGGTCAATCGCCATTGCCTCTATCTCAGATTTGTTTCTATATTGATTATGTCACCTATTTCGTTTGGGGTACTTTGTTTTAGGTGGCACAAGTGCGCTCGCTTTTCGATTAGAATATCTACCGGGAACAAGGACGGCCAGAACCACAACAGCATCTTTAGACACTCTGACTCTGACTTTCTAATGAACTGGCGTTATAAGCCTATCAAAGCAAGCAGCCGCGGCAGTTGGGAATAGCTCCTCTGCCACACCTATGTAAGTTATTACAAGTGTTTTGTGGGACTGAACCATCTCTCTCGCCAATAGCTTGTTAGCGTTTTCACAGACTCTTAGAACTTGAGATGTTTCCCTCATACATTCATCAATATCAACTCCTAGATATCTCACAGACTTGAGCATTTTCATGTTTCGACCGTTTATTGATATTGTTGGAGGTCGACAAGAGTCAAATTTGCCTTTAAGCTGCAGCATCACTGTTTTCCCTTCAGATTTTGACATTTTATTTGCTACGCATCATTGGTTCAAACTATTTACTGCGGTTTGAACATTACGCTGAAGTTCGAGTCTCGAGTTGCCAGACACCAAAGTGACCTTGACATCCGCAAATGGAATTTCACCAAAGTCATTAATCATGCTTGTGATAAACACGATATTTCAGACTAGAGGACCTAAAATAGAGCCCTGAGGACACCCTTTTGTGATGTCTCTGCTTACTGCGGATTCATTACTGAAGTAGCTCCTAAAAACATTCATAGTATTTCTAGGAAGATTATAAACCGATAAACTTGCGATGACCCTAGACCACGTAAGGTTATCAAATGCCCCAGATATATCCAAGAATATATCAATAACGTATTTTGAACTTTGGGTTTTTTACAGTGTTGATTAGGCGGACTATCGTATCTTCAGTAGATATGCTACATCGGGAACCGAATTGTTTGTCCAAGAACAACCTGGTCTGTTCAATCCGCGGTGTAATGCGAATGGCTAGTAACCTTTCTAGGAGTTTTCTCCTATAATTCATGGGAAATGTATGTCACATAATAGTTATCGTCAACTAAGTAATACAAAAAAGGAAAAAATAAATCGCACAATCATATTGTTTATCCCTTTCAGCCCTGTAGGGACATATGGTCCTAAAGAAGTTCTGATAAATACTAAAAAAAATTATACTTTTTACGCTATTTGCCGTAGGCACTTGCGGCGAAACACACTTATACACGAAGATTTCAAATATATTTTTACTATGATGTTGACTGATTGTTCACATACGTGTGCTGAGAGAGTCGTTGGGTTTCCCTGCAAGTTCATTATGAACGGGTCACTCCTAGATACGAAGTCCTTTACTTTTCTTCCGTTTACATCGGTTAAAGGGTCATACCAAATTTTATTTCTACCATTCAAGTCTAGCATAAGAAATAAGACTTAATTCGTCTACTTCGCTGCCGGTGTCACGGAGAAACGGTGTGGAAGCGTTTTTAAAGTTTTTCGCGTTTTTCGCGTATTCAGCGATGACCAATAGATCAAATTGAGTATCAGTTTACTCAGCTTCTCGTGCAAAAATGCACTTCACTGCTTACGAAGAAGCCATAAATTGTATCGATTCTTGGATCATCTTAAAACACGAGGAATTTGTCCGACGAGGAATCCGTATGCTGCCTGAAAGGTGGGGAAAAGTCTTAGCTGGCGATGGACAATACTTTGAATTAAATACATTGTACCAAATACTCGTAGGTACTCCCAATAATGTAGAGTCTGATATTCGTTTAATATTTTTGAAGATATATGTAGTTTAATTTTCCAACGATACAGCAAATCCATGATGTGGTCAGTATAGCAGGAAAATTTAGTGAAAAACGAAAGTGTAAACAGCATTGACAATAAAAATATTAAAATCGGAAGCATTTATGATGTTCGAATTTCAAAATCCTTTTACGAGTCCCTCTTTAATGTTGGTTGTTAGAGCAACGTTATTTGTTATAGTGAACTTTCTTCTGGTCATCAAGTTGATGCTCCCCTAACAAAACAGTTCTGAAAACCGAGTCGATTGTTCGATCTCTGAAAAGAATCAGGCATCGAGCTATTTAAAAACACCGAAATCGTACCACAAAACTTTTTCGGATTTGAAATATTGGCCATCGTTTGCTCTAATGAGCCTAACAATTGCTTATAAAAATTACAGTGGTTTTGGTCTGGAATTTAGATATTGTTTAAAAAAATTCATTTCACAAGTTTTTTCAAATAAACATTTGTCATTAGGTTTCCTTAACCCCTGAATTTTTAGTCGACAAGTGCACAGTGTGAAAGAATTTTCATGCCTAGGTAGCCTCGAATTTTATTTCAACGGATACTTAGATTGACTTAAAAGAGCTGACCTAAATTACAAGTTTCAAAATATTTGTTCCGGACAGCCGTAATCCTTCACGTGTGAAGCAAATACGCCAACAATATTATTTTGTTTATCCGCGTTTCCAACAAATCTACTTCGAACGGAATACTGACTAGAGTTTGGTAAGCAAAACTTCATTTAATCAGCAAAGCAAGCGATCAGTTCGATAACAACTGATTAATTTGTTAAATCGGGTTAAGTTTTTGTTGTCAAATTGAAATATAAAATATTTATTAAGATTAGCTATCGGTTTGGTTTATTTCACTTTTATAAAATTATAACCAATATTTTTTTTGTTGCGGTGGTGTTTCCTTTGTTAATTACGTGCAATACATATTTTTTGGATGACATCACCATCCAGTTTCTCAAAAAAAAAAAAAAAAATTACGAAACGATCAATTCAGATTCGTATTGGTTTGTCATCCTTTCATAAATCTGACCTCACACAGAATGAACTGTTTCACTCGATTTTCTGACCTTGACACCTTCCTGTCGGAAATTTGAATTAGAACTTATTCCACAAGACTTTATCTTTTTGAATGCCATTCATTTTACATCGACCCTTAGACCACTCACCGCACTCTTTTTCTATTAGAACAACAATGTATAATATGTCGGAAATCATTAGATAATAAAATAAATCAAAACATAGTTTTTAGAATGACAGTTTAGAAAAAGAAATTAGAATTTCCTCACGTTTATTACTTACAAGGTATATATGTATACTTGTATTTACTTAAGCACATACGCTTGTATTAATTCTTGTGACAACTGGTAAGCGCAAGAAACTACTTTACACAAAAGTATGTCAATTATACATTTTTTTCATATACTTTTGTACACTGGCTGAAATCACCACACATACGACATTCCAAAAAAAAAAAAAATCGTTTACAGAATGTAGAACAGTTAAAAAAATAAAGTTAATAATTAGGCGACTTACCGTTCTTCCGTAAATATTTTTTTTATAAACTTTTCTTAAGATTTAAGCAACTTTGATCGAAGATACGAAGATAAAAATTTGTTAATCTTAATTATTATTGAATATCGACGATATATAATTATTTCACTTGATTATTTAGTGATTAAGTTTATGATACAATTTTATACATTTTGATTATGTTTTTCAAAACAAGATCATATCAAAAAAATCGCGAATTAATTCGCGATAATAATTAATTATTATTTTTCTTAATGTAAATTATTTAAAATAATCCAACAACAATAACTAAATTTATACACAAAACTAATTTTTAACTGTTGTTTCAACTTCAAACTAACGGTTGATTTGTTTCATGTATAATGTATATATCATTTAATATTTTGATATGTAGTAGAGGTTCTAATACATAAAACTAAAAATTAACTACTTTTTATTTATTTCGCTTTCTTTCACCAAAAAAAAAAATTCACTAATTATATTCACAAAAAATTTAATATTTGTTTTTAAACAATGGCCAACAACAATTTTTACAAATACTATATTATATTGCTTAACGAACTTCACTATTATTAACAATATGCATAACTAACAGAATTAGTATCGGGTCTCCGTGTTAAAGAAGTCTGCACGATTCAAACACACAAGATTTATTATTTATTTTCAAGTTTGATCTTAATAATAATTTCTTTTAAATTCATACTAGGCATACGGTCGCTTAAAATTACAAAAATGTATTTTATAAACGAAGAAATTAACTTAAATAAAAAATATTGTAATAATAAAGTAGAAAAGGTAAGAGAGAGGCCTTGACACTGAAGATGTTAGTAAAACACTGATCGTAAGAAAATAAAAATTGGATTTTTTTTAAAAACCTTATAACTTTAGTTTTTGTGTGTTTGTCGATCGTTGTTAGCTGGAGTTGGAAGAAAACGAATGAAGAAATTTTTTTGTTGTTTTGTTCATAACAAAAATAAAAATAACAACAATAACAATATAAGATATTAAAATGTTTCTTTTTCATTTTGGTCAACACTTTCAGTACTAGAGCTAGTTTGGTAGTCCTAAAGTAAGTAATTTTGAGGCAACTGGAATACGAAATTTCTTAGGTTGCAATGTGACGGAAATTGAAAAATATTGGCTGTAGTAGTGTTAAAACGTTTTGGACATAAATCTATAGGAGAGCAACGCATTAAAATGTAACATATAACATTATTGCAGTAGGCCGTATTAGTAAAACAACAACCTTTCTCTGCGAGTTTCACCTCCATGGGGTGGTTTGCGAATGGAATATATCAATATATAGTAGGTTGTTCAATAAGTTTTGTCAGTGAAAAATTTCACTGTTCTAATTGAAGGTATAGCACCAAAACAAATTCATGAACGGTTGTTAAAAGTGTATAAACAATCTTGACCTTTAATTAGAACAGTAGAATTTTATCACTGCACGATATTCAATTTTATCCCTTGTAAAAAATACTGCGACACGTCTACTTTGAAAAGCTTTTAATATACGAATGAGTTTACAGATCTACATGAAACTTCACACGTGTTCATAAAAAAGTAGTATCATTTATAGAAAAATAAAACGACGCAAGTAATAGCAAATATTAAATAGTATCAATATAGGACAACACAGCTGGTGAAAAAGTAAAACTAAATTCAACTCTTTCAACTGTTTAGCTTTGTTATAAAACAAAAAAGTAAACAAACAACGGCAATTTTTTGAAAAAAGTTCGAAAGAAACGACCAAAGTGACACCTGTGCCAGAAAATCTAATTACGGAAATGAAATAAGATAAGAGAAAAAAAGAACGCGTCTGTCCTATGTATAAGCAATTTAATATATGGTAATAGCTCTATCTCTTATCGAACAATAAAACTTACTGAACAACCTAGTAATAAGTTGTAATAAATGGGCAGTTCCACACAGTGGTTCAAAGAAGCAGCTTCATCTTTGTCTCTTTCCGCGTTTACCCATGAGCCCGGTTTTAATTGCAACCAATTTTTCAATCAAAATTTTTTCGATGATGGTGCCTTCACGAAACGGGATAACTTTTTCTCCAACTCTTTAGCCAATCAAATCTTTATATTCAACTTAGTCCCACCCAATTTTATCTCGGTTTAGTTGAAATATTTCCAGCTTATGAGCAAATAATCTATCTATTTTATGTATTTTTAAATCATCTATTTTACAAAAGTTTTTTCTACTGTTTATAATTTCTTATCATAATGTGTATAAGCTCTAAGCTTTATTATGTATTAAAAATAAATAAATAAAAAAAACCTTAGTCGTACCAACATAGGAACAAAAATACCCGGAAGTATGAGCAACAGTATTGCTCAAATATTTCTTGTTGTTGTTTATGACATTTTTCGAATGAATTTGTTAGTTTATCGCCTCAAATAATTTAATTTAAAGTTAATATATAAAATAAATGGAATAAATATGCGAGATGCATTTAAGTAAAACAATTAGGATGAGAATTAAAAATTTTATTTTGCTACAACAGTTGGGCTACAAATTTTTTGATAATTTATAAATTGTGACGTGTGTATAAAACCGAATATTGTGTATTTGTAGTCCCCAGACATACATTTATTCGATTAAATTAAAATAAAGCCCCAACTAATCGTAAACTAAGCAGAAATTGTAAACAAGAAATACAAACCAACTAAAAACATATTGCACACCCTCTTAAAAACTGTCAACACAAAAAAAAACAGTTTTTAGATAAATGCATTTTAGCTCTAGCTAAAAAAATTATACCACCCAATCAACCATAACTAGTTATGTTTAGATGTGGTGGTTTGTGGTTGATTGGGGTCAGTTGAGATATGGTGGATTGGGATCGGTTGGGCTGAGTGTAGATGGGGTTGGGTGGGTGTGGGAGTGGGTGGTTATAATATTTGAAATACGCAAATCACACTGCATAGAAGTTGTTTATATACAAAAAAATGCTTATAGAGTTCGGCTCCGAACCTTTCCCGTCTTTTTTTTATCTCGTTCCGTGAACGCACCATGAAGCAGCACTAAAATAATTTGTGTACATTTTGCCATTTATTATCCCTTTCGGACGCCATTTTTAAATAATGGGATCGATTCCGGGGCCAAAAATTTTGTGTTATGTTATGTTATTTTTGTTTTTTCAATACAAATTCCAATAGGAAGCGGGGAAATAAAATAACATAACAGCAATTTTATGTCACGAGAATCTCGCCCAATATAGCAACAAATATTTTGGGTTTTTTTTTTGGAATACTTGATTAATTTTGAATCATTCTTAAAGAATACTAAAACAATAGAGAGTACTTAATGAAAAATGATTTTACACACATTTCTGAAGCAAAAAAAATATATATTTAGCCTGCTATATGCGTCCCAAGCAGATGTACAATAGATTGCACAAGACTTTCGAACGGGTTAACATATATTTGTGTAAATTATTCTGGATAAATTATATTGCATACGAACTATGCGAAAACATTTCAAAAATGATTTCTTTTGACAATTTTTTTTATAAATACGTAGAGAATTATCTATGACGACTTGACTTTCTTTCAAACAAGCATAGTGTGGAACACGTGGAATTGTTAAAAATCCCGGCGCACCCCCAATACGATATTTAAATATTAGAAGAAATACATAAAAAGTTTAGTCGAAGAATTTTTAATAATAAGAAGTGAATATACGAACTAAAAAGTTGAATACACACTGCAATACTATCTGGCATCGGGCTTGTCACTGGGTTGGCTTATGTTCACGGATTAATTCCCACATCCACATTCAGTTTCAATATCAATGAAAAACAATTCACAGTCCCTTTTTTAAAATCCATTCCATTGCCCACATAATTCACGCGACTAGATCCTCTTCACTGTCGGTCACGAATTCAACAGTTAGTTGACTTCAGTTGGCTTACAACTATTTGGCTCCGCTATCAAACGCCAGGCTTTATCAGTTCTTGTGATGTTCGGGTAATTGATGATTTCCATTTGCCATATTAGCATTATTTTGTTGATGTACATCTAGATCCCGCACACCTCCTCTAAATGGTAATTTCAATCCTTTAGGCAGTTCGCGTTAACGCCGGATCCACTGTTTCTGTTTCCACTCGCACTGCGCTGTCTATGGTGCGCATTCTTCTATATTGCCTGCGCGTTGACAAATTTTGTGTGCTATGGTCTTCTTGACAAATTTTGTCGAAGTGTGTATACTTGGTATTACGTATCAGAAATATAATCAAATAAAAATTTGGGCTGTACAATGAAGGTTTTATATCTACTGTTTTTAGATTTGAATTTTACAACTTTTCCGAATTTAGCAGCTTTAAGTTCTGAGAAACGAATATATTGTATAAAGAAAAATTATTTATGATAATGGTCTATTTGCTCGCTCGGCCACATTTAAATGACGGACCTTTCTTTTAAATTTTTGAAAGGAGACAAAATGCCGAGTTATGGCATGCTTATAACAGTGGTGGATATTTCATTACGATTAAGTTACTTAGTAGCTACTTTAATTTTACTAATTGTAATGGGGATTTATTTTTTATTTTATTTATTTATTTTATTTGTTTAAAAAAAGAAAATGAATGAATAAATGGAAGTATATTAGTATTAAAATAGCTTTATAGGAGTTGAAATAATCTCAAGAACTAATAATGTACTAGGCTTTAGTAAACTTGAAGGGTGGCATATAATTTCTAACACAAATTCTAATCATTTGGTAAGCTCGGTGATATATTCCAAAACGAAAGAGAACAACCTTGTATTTGGTTTAAATGTGATCCCAACAATTGAACGCTACACCTGAAAGAGTTAAAAATTATAAAAATTCTAAGCCAAATGCATTACAATTTTATTTTTACATTATACATCCACATTAAACGTTTTTAGCCACAAATACACATGTAATAGGTATAGAAAATTAATGATAAAATTATAAGAAGATAGAAGAAGATGCGGACACGGTGAATTGTACATATACACTTATCTTTTGTAATTCATATAAGAAAGAAGAGTTCACAATGATATAATTATAGACAAAAAAGAAAAGTTTTTTGTGTTGCTGTGTATCGAGAAAGAGATAAGACAGAATTGAAGTAAAGATAGATACTCGCGTGCAAGTAAAAAACTAAGAAGTTGTAGTTTTGTATTTGATACGAATCAAGGTAATATAATAGCAAAACAACAACAGTAATTAAGTAATGTCATTCAAAGTTCAATGAAAGGAAAGCTTGTATTGTATTTTCAATTATTTAGGTCCATGATTGGGCTGATTTCAATATAGGTCTTTGCATGCGATTACGATTATTGTGGTCAGGCGAGTGTGCACGAGAAGAAAAGATGACTTTTGTATTTTACCCAATTTATCGTGTTTTATAATAAGCGGAAAATGCAGTTACCGCGTCATAAGTAACATTTAAAATCAGGTTCGTCGCTTACTCGCCTGTTGCAGTTTTTTATTCATAAACGCGGCGCTTACATAATTTGTGTTAGCCAAAACAACTGTTAGAAATTGCAATCTCGGATGAATAGCCTCATTAATCATACAGTCTAACCAGAATATATGTATATATATATTAGAAACTCCTCGTATACACAGTTATTCATCTTGTATAATATGCTCACACATCTTTTTTTATTTTTCTATAGTAATTGGTTTTCTTCTTCATAGACTTGCAATAAATAGTGTTTAGGACGATACATTTCAGCAAAATCGATCGATGCACTGCATGTTGAGAATGAAGTTTGATTATTTTGGATCGGAGATTAAAGATCATTGATTAACAGTACTTTATGGCACTTTTATGTATTTTGTTATGTCTTCAGAATGTTTATGTATATGTGTGTAGCAGAGTTCTTGAATCTTAAATAACATTTTGTGCCTTTTTTGTGCGGTTGAATAATTTTTGAATGTGTGAACATTTTTTTTGTAATACAAATTTTTATTTAACAGTTATATGTTTATAAATATATATATATACGTTTTTTATAACTGACTATATTTTATGTAGATTTTATACCAAACGTAATCTGCAATGTTTTGCACTTTACGATGGTACCTATTGTAAAGGAAGCTCTATTTGATGTGTTAAGAAATACACAGTAGTTATTTATTTCTTTATGAACTAATTTTGAGCTTTGAGCATCCGATTTTATATTAGAGGACCTATTTTTTAATTCAAATGACAAGGGCAGCAATTGTCTGAGTCAAGAAGCGACTGATTGATTTTCTCAAGATCTACCACCATTAAGTGAAATCATTACACCAAAGATCTCGGAAATTGAATACGGAATGTACGCTTTAGAACAGCTTAGAAAACATTGCTGTTTTGACATTATCACTATCGCAAATCCACAAGCATGCGATTTAGAACTGACAGACTTACTCTTTATAGTTGGCGTTAAATAGGCGATCTTCCAAGTGGAAATTAGAGAAATTTCCATTGACCGATTTGACAATTTATTGTGAAATGCTTGCTATTTCACAACCGAGTGTACGAGCAACTCACAAGCTCGTCACTTCAAAATATTTTTGACTGGTATGAACAAAGATGTGCAAAATCCTATTTATCCTGTCAAATAAATGCAATAAAATACCAAATCAAGGAAATTTATTTCGATAAAACAAACAACAAACGCCAAAATACCCGTTTCTACACAACTGGTATTATACTATCACACAAAACAAGTGCATTGCAACACATTCTTTAATAGCTCCAGCAAACTACAATTCTCCGGTAAGGCACAATGTAGTACACGATATTGTGACTTCAGGCCATTTACAATTTCAAGACCACATAGTCTTGATCCAATCCGCCACAAAGCAGCTTTGAGCCAGACTACAGAGCTAGGCTTAACGCAAGTAACTGCCGCGGACCATTATCCCCCCCTCCATATCAACAATTTCTCTTTGCCGTTACATGGATGCTCGATTTTGTTGAAAATTTATTTCATCAGAGCATCTGTTCTTGAGCTCAAGGAATGCGTTTTGACATTCTTCTAGAAAATTTTTGAGGTGTTTTGGGTTTCTTGAGAAGAATTGCCAATTGTGTGTGAATAGGGGTAAGTATCTGTGCGAGTTTTGGAATAAAGACGAATTGTTGAGTGTGTTAATGTGTGTGTTGCATTAATTCGTTTGACGTATTACTATTGACGACGTAACATTTTGACGTGTTAATATTTGCACCGTAATTTGATAATTTTTAGAAGATTTGTTCCAAATGCAGTAATTTCTCTTCTCTTGAAGCGACAAGAATATCGTCCAGATAAACAAAAACGAAATTGAGATTTCTTATAATTCGTTGATAGAACGCTGAAATGTTTCTGCAGCATTTGTGAGTCCAAATGGCATTCTGATGAATTTGAATAAGCCAAATGGTGCGGTAATTGCTGGTTTATAAATATCGTTGAGACCACTAGGAATGAAGTGATGTTCTCACGATATCGTTTTTTGAGAAAATCGATTATCCGTGTAATTGCATGAAGAAATTTTGCATGCGTGGCATAGGGTAACGGTAAGGACTTGTGACTGCGTTAAAACTTCTCTGGTTCCCCCCAAAGACTTCAGTCGTTGTCTTCATTCTTCAACATGTGCAATGGACATGAAAGCTGCTTTGTCGCGGATTGGATTCAAGCCACCTTGAACATGGTAAATAGCCTGTAGTCACGATGTGGTGTACTACATTGTGCCTTACCGGAGAGTTTTAGTTTGGTTGAGCTGTTAAAGAAGGAAATTTTTCAACAACGCTCCATAGGAATTGTTGATCGCAAAAAATATTGGTGAAGGTGAATCAACGCCCCTGTGGCAAAGTGATCAGCATGCTTGCTGCAGCGATCGGAGGTCCCGGGTTCGATTTCCGATGGTGACAAGGAAAAAAATTCACGATTGGTTTAGGATCAATGAATTAATCACTCATAATCCGAAATGAAAATTTGATTATGAAACCTCATTTGAGGTGGCCAAATCAACGGATTAGAGAGTATCAACGAGTGTTGATGTTGCGTTGGTTGAAAGTTTGGTGGATTGATCAACCAATTTGTGATATTTTAAATCCGGTGTTTATTATTAAGGTTGGTACGCAGCTGACGTGAAATGAAATTTCCACTGGTCCTCAAAACTAACCAGAAAAATTACTGAATGAAATTTTAACGCAGATAACTTCATATGATTCCAAACCTGCCTTCTCGTACATGTTTCACAAAAAGGCGGTGCCTGGTGAGTGAGTATCACTACGACCGTTTTTAAACATCGTCTTCGCAAGTATATTGGAGCGTTCCAAGTCATGTTGTGACTAAAGTTGTTTTGCTTTTTAATTTTGTTTTGCTATGCTGCTTAAAATGCTAAACTAAGATGAGTTATAACCGAAATCCACTGATTACAACAAAAATGATTACAACAATTTCATTGCCTCCTAACTTCCCACGCGTATATTACAATATCATCCGAACAACTAACTTACCTCTACTTGGTGTACATTGCAGTATTCGGGTAAATGAATGGAAATATTTAATCTCAGTTGATCACATACGAGTAACAAGGCTGCTTGTACACTTCCATCTAGACTATCTGGTTCTTAGTTGGGAGTCACTTTTCTATAACTTTAACTACCAGAAATGACATATTGTGTGAACACGAAAGAAGAAATTCTATTCTTTCTCTATATTTTTAACATGCAAAGTTTTAAAAAATAGTTAAACTAAATTAATTTTTCAACCATCTTTTAAAAAGTACAATCTTTAAGAATATCGCTAGCTGCCGTTAGATGTCTCTAATTCTAACAAAGTAATTGTGTTGATGATTTTTCACTATTGAGTTATTAACAAGCGAAAAGTTATTAACAAGTGAATTTGTTTGATCATTTTTGGATTTTACGACCTTAAAGTGTATTGTAAATATTCTATTGTACGCAATTTTGTCAAAAAGTGCTTCACTCTTTTAGAGTAAAGCTCGAGGTACATAGTTTTCGTTTGGTTCCGATTCGTTTTCAATAAGTTTTTATAAATTCGCACACGCATAGTTTTCCTTTCGTTTTCAGTTGTTTTTGTGTTATTTGATAAATCGCATTTTTTAGTTTCTCACAATATTGTTTCAATTCAATCAATTATTTATAATATCATACCAATTAATTTAATAATGATGGTGAAGATTTACACATTGACAAAAAAAACGATAACCATAAACACCAACATAAATAATTTCAGGTTATTGTTTAAGTTTTTATTAAAATTTGATTAACTGTTTCGGTTCGTTTCCGCAATCAACTTAACAATGTGACCCTGTTTTCGGTTTTCCATACATCTTGACATATTCAACTTAAAGGTCGGAACAAAACGAAAACTATGTGCCTCGACTTTAAGGATCAAATCCGGATGTTAGTATCAACCGGTGTTAAGGTAATTATTAACTTGTTTCCACGCAGAGTTGAAAGTGGCTTGAGTTGGAGCGTTCATGGAAACAGAGTAGAGTTGAGTTTTCGTTAAATTATTTTGAACTCGACGAAACTAGCGGGATTGAGTAGAGCTAAAAATCAAAATGATGGCAAGGAAAAATCGTCATTCACAAATATTTATATTTAAAACAATGTAGAATTTAAAAAAAAAATTCGGGGCTTACAAGTATGTATACATATATGAATATTAGGCTCAAATAATTAAATTTATTAAGCGGTTATCAAAATTTTAACTTAATCTAACTCTAGTCTATGGAAACGATCAACGCGATTTTGTGAAGAGCATTGCACAACACGTTCATTCCGTACATATAAGTACAGTTCTTACTCCGGCGGTATATAGGGCCATTGTACCAGATTCTATGTTCATGGGAGTGGATGAAAGTCGCGGGGACTGTATCCCTAAAGAGGAAAAGAGCTCTCAAGGCTTTTCGAAGGGCTTAGAAGGTAATCCTTTATTTTGAATGGCAAAATAGTTTCTTTCAACAGACATCTGAGTTCATTTCTCAGCTATGAATAAAGGCTGCCTGACTTCCATCCAAACTCTTTCATGATATTCTCAAATACTTCTTTTCATTCACGATATTCTCAAATACTTCTTTGAAGTTTACTTTGAGCCAAGGAGGAATAATCTCTACGTTGTTGTGGAGTTTTGGTGGTATAATCCGAAACAGTAACTCGAAGAATTTTCCACATAAAGTTATACCACGTTGTTTTCCACTTGAAGATGTATTTTTTAGGCGAAAAGTTTCAGAGAGCCTCTACATATTTACGAAAAAACCTCCTAGTGTTCATTGTGCTTTCCCCACCTCTCTTGTAAATATTCTTAAATTCTTGTTATAGGAGCCTCGATATTGAGAATCTCTCTTCGGCTTTAGTAATAGTTTTCAAAAACTTCATGATAAATACTAATCTATGTAGACCACCATATTGATATTTAATTTCCTCTTCTACCAGAAGGTAAAGAGTGTCCAGGAAGAGGTTGTAGGCCTGTCTATATGAACAAAACCTCCACTGATTTATAGCCAATCGTTACAGCGACTATTCTTTGGTTCTTGTGGGGCTCATCATAGCCATAACGTTTTGCTTTCTTCTATCAGAACCTTTTCATCGAACTTAAGCAAAATGTTTCTTAAACAGTTTGCTGTTTGTGCTTCTTAATGGACTCACAGGTAGATTCCACTCAATACTGCTCTCTTTCTGGTTACTTTCTTCCATCTCACCCTTCGACTTTGCTCTCACGAGGGTCGTTATCTGTGTTATTGTTTTTGTTACTGGCTTTCTTGGCCCATGCAACATACTTTTCTAGTTCCTGTGTTTGCTGCCCCTGTGGAATAAATGCAGTGCCTAAAACGAGTCACAAGTTCAATTAATCGAATAAAAACCTATAGCCTATGACCTATGACCTCATTAGATAACTTCAAAAGAAATTAATTTCTGATCTTTTGTACGTAAGATTTCGACAAGAATAAAACATGGGGTTGTTTGGGATCTCAATGTATAGGTACTGACTGTTATAATGTTTATTTTATTACGGCATGTATGAATCGGTTAGAACATAACATTCCTTAAATTTGATTTAAATTTATGTCACAAATAAATTTTCAGGTATTCTTTTGAATGGCTAACTAAAAAGAGATTGATGAACCATAAGCCATTTAGTAAATTAGATCTGTGTTATCTAGAGTTATATTTTAAAGAGGCTGTAGGAATACACCTAGGATCACGTGTAAAACTCTCCACCAGTCCGTAGTCCTATATACAGTCCAACCAATCTCAACGAGGCAGACCTATCTTTCTATATTATATCCGGTAAATCTGAAGTTGTCTCGCTCAATATCTTGTGCTTTCCAGTGCACTGTCCTCTTGGATTGATCATTGACGCCAAATATTAGTGGTGCTGGGTGGTTCCTCACACCAGAACTGCCTTGCGAGAATTTAAGAAACCCCTCCCTCCCACACCACGTGAATGTGTCAAACCGAGTACGTTTTGACTATTGTACCAGTGCTGGGTAGCCTTTTGTACATATTCAAATCGATGGAGTTATGTAATTGCCATTTTCATTTTGATGTGAAGTTTCATATATGTTATAATGTACGATACATATATCGGAAATAGATCCTCGACCATGATCATGGCCAATATTTTGCTCAAGCTTTCATTTAAATTTGCATAAACCTTTACATAATTCCACGTAAACAAGGTCATAATGATCATAAACCATATATAAACTGAGTAAAACCCGCACGGCGCACATACGAGTAATGTATAGAAAATTATACTCGTATCTAAAAATAATATTCATTTTATGTGAAACAAATCAAAACTAATTAACCTTCATCATTATCCAAATGGTGTGTACCAGTCGCTTGTTATTATCATCTTATTCGCTTCATAATCATATTCTTATATAAAGTCTGTATATCTTGACCGACTAAATTGAATGCATCATATCACAAATTAACTCATTCGGCGCGAGTAATTCTACTTTGAAATTCTACTTTAGAATACTTTAATATGTTCATGATGCTGTTTGTGGTGACAATTATGGTCAAGTGGTGCTGACCGAGTTGAAAATAAGAAATGATTATCAAATTGATTATCTTTGAGAATCTTCTTCGTCATTTTCTTGTGGATTTGCGTTTATTTTCAGAGGTTCTCGGGCGTTCGTCTTTCTCTGATTATTGTTATTATCGTCAAAATGATTGTTATTATTTCTTGGAGTTGAACAACCTATCATCTTGTTCTGGACAACATAATATCTTAACGCTTTTGAATGAAAAACTAAAGTTATTGATGAGTATCAAATTATATCATATGAAGTATCACAAATAAACTGCATATATAAGAACGCAAAAGTTAGATAAATTGAGATTCACGAACACATTATATAGACCTTCATATTGATTGATTGTTTCAATAAATGTAAACACAATCGCTTATGCGAGGAAGTTTTATAGAAATCTAGCGAGTTGGGTTTTTCATATCCGAGTATTATAAAAATATGAAATGTACGTGGTACGAATAATTATGAATCTCCATAAAAAATCTTTCAGATTTCTTAAGATAATCTTCTAAGTTACTTTTGAAGGTCACCAAGTAACTATAAGTATTATTAAATGATATCGACATGTTTAATATAAGTATGATCCAAGATGCAGTAATATTTTAAGCAAAACATAAAATTGTTCGAGGTTTGTGTCTCATAATAGGATGTATTTAATGAGTTTTCAACCCGTTAACAGTTTAAAACATAGATTTCACAGATGAATCAAGTTCGCATAAAACGAAAAAATCCATTACACACATATAATATGAATAAGTCATCACGGAAAAGAAAGTTTTTTACAATACGAGTGTAGCGTAATACAAAAAAAATATTCGTAAACTAATCCTGTAAAACCGCTATTTATAAATTTGCACTCGCCCATGTGCTTAAGTGCGAAATACTATAGCGATTAATTAAAATCAACAATTTATGACTAATTTGAATATAGATCCAATTTAAAAAAAATTAACAGATGGAATTACTTATCGTCAAAAATTTATAGCAGTATAACATAATAAATTTATTTTTGTTCTAATTTTTGCTAGATATCGTTAATGAGGGAAGTAGTGATGCATAAGCGATGACGATATAGTCAAATTACGGTACATTATGCGTGTTAATTAATGTTGTTGATACATGGGAAAATAAAATTGAAAATGTTCATATGAATTTTAATCATATGCAGGTCGGTGAAATTCGGAATACCTTTATATTCTACGTACCTTTACAATCTACCTAAATCTTGACCAATAATGTAGAATTAATTCTCTATTCTCGTTATTTGCAAAATAGCGAAGTCAGCGATGGACGGTTATCAAGGGGCTTTCACTTTCACACTTTTTCGTAAATTTAGAACCAATTAACGTATAATCAATGGAACTATTTTAGCGTTCGTTGAGAGTATGGAATTGGGAAAAATGATTTATACATAAAATTTTCATGTAAGCGAATATAAATTTATTTATATGAAAACCCCACAAAATTTAATTTCAATTTGTATCCTCTCGCCTGGCGCGTGTAATTTAGCCTCTTATAAATAGTATTTTTAAATTGCCAGACACTTACAGAATGTTTTCGACTTTAGAAGTTATTACAGGAGTTATTTGTTCGAGGATGCTCGATTCATCTTTTTATTGCATTGTTACTTTTATGTGGTTGTAGATTTTTTCTGTTGTGTGGCGCTGTTTTGAATAGTTTCAATTTAGTAACATAGTGTTGAATGAATTTTGAAACTGTTGGACTTTTTTCGATACTATCGAAAATTACGTTTCTTTCATCACGAATAAAATTGAAAGCTATTCATTTTCCAATTACTTTGTTTCTATTGCGATCTCAGCAAGATCGAATAGTACATTATGCCTCTCTCTGTTTCTATCATCTAAAGATACTGAGACAAACAACAAAATTGTTCGAGTAGACTGCGATCGCAACAGTTTTCTAGGAGAATTGAAATGCGAAACAGTAAGCAAATTTGCTCTAAAAAAAGACACACAATTTTCGATTAGTATCGAAAAACGTGATGTTACATAATCCCACTCCGGAGAAGTTTTTTGTGGCGGGTTCTTGGTAGGTCGTTTTCTGGCCATATTCTAGTTTTCGCGGAGG
Organism: Nephrotoma flavescens; assembly: GCA_932526605.1. Lineage (NCBI taxonomy): Eukaryota > Metazoa > Arthropoda > Insecta > Diptera > Tipulidae > Nephrotoma > Nephrotoma flavescens. Next base: position 264,395,616 of record OW052222.1, on the reverse strand, counting down.
AGTTGGGAAAATATTTTGCTGTAATTACAAATTGCACTAATTCCAGAATATTTATTTTCCGTTCCCAAATGTGTATTCTGGCAGACAGGGAATCATTTTTTGGGATTTTTTTTTATGTATAGATATGTATAAACTAAAACACGTATTGCGATCTTATTACAAGTTTAATTTATTTTTAAATATATATTTATTAGAAAAAATTATGTTTCAAAATTCAAATATGTACGAATCACAATTCCCCCCAAAAAAATATTGGGGAAAAATTAACGTCAAAACTGCTATTAAATGGAATTATTTTTTCACAATAAAAAAAAATCCCAAACGTCAGAATTCACTTTGTTGAATAAACAATTCCCAACTGCTAGAAAAATGTCACTAATTCCCAATTTCCTATTCTCGGGGAAACCCAGAAAAGGGTCACAGGCCTTTAGGATTCATTGCGTGTTTTGGTATCTAAATTTGGGGAATTGGTGCAGTTTCGCAACAAATAGTTTGGATCATCGGTGTTTTGTGGAAATTGCTGCGGAAGAACAGGGGTGCATGGTCGCGATTTTTCTGTCCGTAATCAACACAGCAGTGGTGAAAGGTTTTATTCATTCAAGTTTATTCATTTATTTGTTTCTCGACTTTTGGATCTCTCTTATTATCCACCTGCACTGGTATCGCAAGTCACAGGGTTGATTAATGTAGTTTGGAGAAATGAATGGACAGAAGACTCCCACCAAATAAGTTGGAGATATCAAAAGATCAATTTGGATATATGATGAAACAAGGCATGTGTAGATCATCAAGCAGTAACTGGACCTCATAACTTCATGTGGTACGGAAACCAAATGGAGATTGCGTTCAACACAATAACAACTGATTAGTGAAGTTCTTCTAGGATTAAATTTCATGTTTTTTAAGTTTACATGAACCCCTAGATACGGGTGAGTTTAGTTAAGCTTTTAGTTTCCAATAGGCCTCAAGTAAAAACAACTACAGTCCTATTTTTGAACAAAATTTTGTTTTTCTCTATCTTTTTCAAAAATTTATTAATTGGTGCTCTTTTTATAAATTTTTATGTCAATAAAAATTTAGAGAACTCTCTTGCTTTAAAAAAATACATAAGGGAATTTATCGCCTTTGTAAGTGTATGTGGAATACAATAATAAAATCGCTCCTGAAACGATTGTTCTTAAACGGATTAGATTGAAAATTCAAACTAACGTTACTAACCGTTATAAAAGATGATAATTTGTAATTAATTAGACAAAAGCAATTCTACGCACCGTTGAAAGGTCTGAATGGTTTCAATGAGCAGTGAAGAACCTATGTGGTGCGGCTAGCGACCGAATTATGTCTATGCCTGTCCTATCCGACAACCACAATAATAAATAAAAAACTTCCAAAATAGGTCAGATATGGCGTAGATATTTTGTTTGAAAACGCAAATAAACGAAAGTTTAACAGCAAAATTGTAGTCGACAACTATTTTTTCCGAGCATTTTTAAACAGAAATGTCCTACCGGTAGAAATTGAATATCGAAAATCTTCTATAGCAGAATACTCATTGCTCTGAATATTATAGATAGAAATTACATTTATGGGTCACCGAGTATATGTTTAAAAATATTTTTGAATCCGTTTAAATTTTCCGGTCGTATTGAATGATACCGCCCCTGCACTCGATCCCATTTGCCATCTAATTTTTCGATTTTTGTGTAATTCATTGTTTTCGATTCCTTTCAAATTTGTTTTTTACCGTCTTCAATCACGAATGAGCTAATATCATCCAGCATGCCTGCACACCGTCCTATTTAGTTGGATGGTTCGTCGGATGAATAAAAGTTTCATCCAATACTTTTAATTTAATTTTACCAAACCAACTTGCCTACAACACTATGAAATAGTAAGGGAAAATGTAGGAAGGAAAATGTAAGGAAAAGAGAAAAAGGAAGTTTGTTGGGGATGCGCTGTAAGTCACCTCGATAGCAGATTTATTTGAATAAGTCGGTATAAGCAAATAAGTCGATGTTTGGGACAGGGCCTATGATTAACTTTTAGATTAGTAAAAGTTCACTTGGATTGCTTTTGCTTCATTTAATTTGATTTGCCATTTCTTTGTCCAAATGCATATCTGGTTAGTATACTTCTCTAATTTACTAGTGGAGTCATTGATGTTCTTTGCTGTTGCAAGTATTGCCGTGTTATCTGCAAAAGTCACCATTGTTGCTTCTGTAGTTGGTATATCTCTAGTATATAGGATATAAAGGATTGGCCCAATAACACTCCCTTGTGGTAGGTACTCCTGCTGTTATTCTTTTTAGTTGGAAGTATTCATTCTCATACTTTACTCGGAATTGCCTCTTTGATATGTATGATTTTAAAATTTGAAAAAATTGCTCCGGAAGATCTCGATGAAGTTTGAATTCTAACCCCTGCGGTGCCATACTTTCTGGAATGCTTGCGCTACATCAAGGAATATAGTTGAGCATATTTGTTATTTTCTAGTGATTTCTCGATTACATCAGTAATTCGATGTAGGTACTTGTTCTATCATAGAATATTTTTCCCTAAATCCAAACTGATGTGAGGGGATAAGATTCCTTTCTTAATAATAACTGGTTTTAGTCTTTTAAGAAGAACCTTTTCAAATAGTTTCGATAATATTGGTAGCAGAGAAATTGGCCTATATGAAGCTTTATCATTCGGAGGTTTGTTCGGCTTAAGTATCATAATTACTTCTGCAACTTTCCATAGGAAGTGGTGCTAACTAGGAGGTGATTAAAAGGCCAATACGGAAAACATAACAGTAATTTACGAGAATTGTCACATTCTTTTTGTTCTACCAAACTTGATACCTAGTGACAACAAACATTTTGATAAATTAATGTGTTTTGTGATTAAAAAACATTTAAATACAAGTGAGCACGCCAAAAATAGTGTGAAATATTTAAATGAGTTCTCTATACTTACAGCACTGCTGGTCCAGTGTACCACATAAAAATACGATTGGTTCAAATATGTAATATGTACCATACACCCCCCCTCCCCCTAACATAAGGTTCCCCCCAAATGTGTAGATAGTAGATCAACATATAGCAGCAACAATTTGAAATTGAGTGGATATCTAATGTTATAAAGAGTTACGAAAGAAGGGAACATTTTTCATCAAAAAAGCGTGGGTTATGCTATTTAAATGGGTTATACAATACACTTACACATCTTTTTAATCGTAATTTTCATCGTTTTCTGTTAACAGTCACGGGTATGATAATATTCGATACAAATAAAATAAAAAATTGTTGTGTAAATGTATTGTACCTGCAGCCCTATTCCTGAATACGATACGAAAACGAAAGTATGAGATTCCTATTCAATTTTAAATAAGAATCGTACGAATCTGATTCAATTCAAATATGAATTTTGCATTTTCGTATCGTATTCAGGAAAGGGGGGGGGGGGTGCAGAATCTACTTAATCCTATCTTGACCTGCCTACACAATTGTGTGGGTAAATTTTTATTACTCTAGTGAGTAACATTAAAAAATGTTTTATAGATAAGTTATTTACACAATTGTGTTTTATTTTAAGGGAAATTAAAATATAATACTAAAATTTAGATGATGTTAATTAAAGCCCAACTAGCACAATTGTGTGATTAAGATGTACTGTGTCTGATTAAGATGTACCGGGCCGTCCAACGAAAAAATATAAAATAACTTTTTGAGGTGAAGAAACTTATATAAAACTATGACTTTTCAGTATTTTGTTTGACATTTATTTTAAACAACTTATTTTCTGATAGGTTGTACCACAATAAATAAAAATTAATTATACGAACTGAGTATTGTCATGTAAAAGAAACGTATTTTATACCCACACATTTGTGTCAGTCGGTCTACGATTAATATACAGATAAGAAATATTTTTTTGCATTCGAACGATCATACAATTGTGTAAGATGGGTTTTTGTTATGATGAAATTTTATGATGAAAATTAGTTTTCGTAATATGCATACGTATTTACTCACACATTTGTGTGGGTTGGACTAACATTATGGTGCAAATAAAAATATTTCTGAACCGGAAAGGGTTAAATATAAGTCGTGCTTACTCCTCTCACAGACACCTAATTAAAAAAAACGAACAAAGAGTGTGTTGGTTACACTAACAATGCAACGTAAATTTGATTTTTTTTTGTTTCTAAACCAATACATTTATACTTAGTCATTTAAAAAAATAGTCATTGTTTATTTATTTTGTTTATTTTATATGTGTAGAGTTAGCAGGACTTATATTTAAGTAGATTCTGCTATAACCCATTTAAATTGCATAACCCACTCATTTTTTGATGAAAATTTTTCCTGTTTCGTTGCTCTTTATAATTACATACTCTTTGATATTATAAATCCGTAGCGAAAGGGTTAAACGAAATTTCAAATGTAATTTAAATTAAAACGAATTTCATTAATTAACTAGCATATTATTTGTTTTATAGATTCGACATTTTTCTTATAACATTTAAAACTGCACAGCGGAGTATTAGTCTTGGAACAATTGTACTTCTTCAAATTGCCACAAATAACGCAAAGTATCGGTTTTGGCGCCTCAATTTCACACTGTGCCTTTATCGGTATCTCAAAATCGGGCGGAAATGTAATGGTCGCTCCATTTAGTGTATTGCGATACGAAATCATAGGAATTTGTGTTCTTGCTGGTCGGTTTTTTAAGCATCGTATTTTTGTATCCTGCTTCTTTAGGAGTCGTTCCATTGTTTTCTTTTTATCTTTTTCTCGCTTTTCATCGGCCAATTGTTTCCGTTTCTGAGATTTTAATTGTGCTTTCTGTATTGCTTCAGCCGTCATAACTTTTTCTTTATAACCTGTGGGTAGGGACATTAAAGTTTCAGCAGGAATTGTAGGTTCTTTATCATTTCCGCGCTCGTACATAGCTCTTTGTCGCGCCGTCATAAGTTTTGGGTCTTTAATTTTTTTTAATTCATCATCTACTTCCTCGAGCTTTCCAGATTCTATTGCATCCAACCATCGTTCTTCTTCACTCGAAGTTCCGCTATCTTTACCCTTCTGTCGTTTCTTTTTCGGGCCCCCCGGTTTCGGTGGACTTGTACCCATTGCTGCAGTGTTTTTTGTAAGCACCACCGTTTGATTTATAATTGAAACGCTTGCCAAAGATTTTAATTTTTCCGCCGCTGATATTGTCTGAATCGAATCTTCAAATTGTTCCTTTACATCGGAAACATCAGTGACCACATCGATAGCATCTGAATCGTACTCGACTTTAGCTTTTTTATGTTTCTTATGTTTTTTATGCTTTTTCCTTGGTTCACATTGGTCAACTGCAAATATATCAGACCATAATATATGTTACTTTAAAATTACGGGTTTATAACTCACCGTCTTGATGTAAATCTTTCTTTTTAGCCATTTTCGCAAAAAAAAAAAAATAAAATAAGGAATCACAAGTTTTGTTTTGGTTTTAGAAATGTCAAAACAACTAGAGTTCAGTGATTCAATTATTCATTCACATCCACATGCACCAAATGTTATTTTGAAGTTTTGAAAAGTATTTGAAATGAGGTTAAATATTTTATTGTAAGTTTTTTGTAATTAAATAAAGTATATAAAAGGATAAATATAGAAACAATTATTACAAAATAATATAGTTATAGTATTTGATAAATAACAGATTATGTTGGTGTATATTTTGGTCGCGTTTCGACGTTTTCCTTATCTTGGCCGTTACGCACCTCGTACTGCAACATCGATTTGGTTTCTTCCACGATTCGGCCTTCAGGACAATCGATTTTAGTCTGTTTCTTATCCGTGTCAATAATGGATGTGCAACAGATTTCGTGCTTTTTCACACCGCGGGCGTAGAACGACCAACAGCATATTTCGTTTGACCGGAACGAAATTTTGATGAAAATAATACGGGAACGGTATAAAATAGATAACTTATCGAATAGCTCGATGTTTTTGAGCAGATTATCGTCTGAAGCTGGTGTATACGAATACTTATTGTTGTGCCGATTCATAAACAGACGTACAACAGGCCTGCGGGCATTTCCGATCAAAAATTCCTCTTCAGCTGGATTTTTAATAAGCGGCACATAAATTTTTACCGCACGACTTTCCCGGTCGCGCTTTATGAGTGTGGCATCACATAGATGGATAAGTTCTTGAATTTGATAGTATTTTGCTTCGGCCTTTACTTCAGCAATAGCTCGTGTGCTCTCTGGCAGGATCGCATGACCATCGCGTAGAAAATTTAGTATTATACCGAAATGTTTTCCACACCGATCAAGTAATATCCATCCTGAAATTAACCATGAGTTCGCTAAATTGTTAACCATTTATTTAGTAGCTTACCATCAGAATCAGTGAGTACTTCCATCTGTCCACTAAACATTGCTCGTAGCATTGATTCGTTACGGATTAGAGTACCAATTGTCGTATGATATAAACTACCACCAACATTTAACTTAACATATTGAGCAGGATTACCTTTAATAAGGGTTTTTTGATCACCAGACATGGTGAAATAATCATAAATTCACAAAAAAAAATCTATCAACTTTAGTGTTTACAAAAAAATGAGCGACATTTACATTTACAAACGAAAGAACTATTATAAGGTACACAAATATTTGAGTTGTATTAAGTTAGATGATTGTTTGGACATTTAATTATTATGTCTATTTTATAATTTACTTGATTTATTCATTTTGATGACAAATTTTTTCGTTTTTTAAATTAATTTACTCCGTTTATGCATCATGTTTTCCATTTTAGATTTGTATTTCTATATGTCAAAAATTTGACATTTGCCGTGTGCAACTGTATTGTGAATTGTTCAATTATTTTATTGTACACTTGCGTAAATGTTTATGCATTAAAATGTAATTCCGTTGCGTATATACACGGCCAAGTCGAATGCAAACACGGGAAAAAAATTAAATGCTAAAGAAATTCTTTTTTATTTATTTTTTGGACTTTATTTATATAAATCTCGTAAATTGTGGTAGAAAAATAAATGTTCATTCTCCTGAGCGTACACTTTGTTAATTTATTTCTAATTTTCATAAATTGATTTTAAATTTTAAGGTGGTTTTCATTCAGAATTTTACCCTTTTCCGCTATGACATGAATGAATTTGACAATGATCGTCGTATCGTCAAATTAAAGACATCATACAGCAGAATTGTAAAATTATGAATTAAAACTACCTTAAAAATTATTAAAATAAAAAAGTTCACGCATCCGGCAAAGGAAATTTTTTCTAGGGGAAATTAATGTAATTTTCCATAGTAAAATGACTCATTTTCGATTTTCCGGTAAATTCTATTATGGTATATGGGGACATCCGAAAACAAAGGGACAAGAACACATAAGCGACAGTTCCATAAACAGGCAAGTAAGAGGAAATCACCAATTTCCGCCTTAGGGGAGTTTTATTAATTAACATTTTGGACATTTATGACACGTTTGTCCTTTCTGCTGTATACTAAGAAATTAATTTTAACGAAATTGCGGGCATAAGTTTTTGTTATAAAGCCATTTTTTGAAACGGATACTAATTTCAAACTTATTTACTTATTTGCGTTCGAACGTTTAATTGTGCTAATAATTATCGCAAAGATACATTTTTATTGATAAAATGCCGTCGAGAATCGTGGATAACGTACGGAATTATATAATTTTGGTTTAACGCATCTTTATTTTAATTTTTATGCTATCCATACAAATCTATTTGTTTCCTTAAAGATCATCTTAAATTGTAAACCATATCAGTTAAGAATTTCCTGCAAGATACAGTAAATAAGTCACCTCGTTAGCATACTTATTTGAATAAGTTAGGTATTCGTTTCGAAGTCAACAAAGAACCTTATAATAATAAAAGTTTGGTTCTAATTTTTGCATTTATTTAAAATATTTTTATGTAAATTTTTGCTTGTTTGTTTCAATTACACAGAACGTTTATGCATTTTACAATTTTGTAACAATAATACATCGTTAAATAAATGTCGTTAATACGTACACAAATATGTATTGGTGATTAGAAGGGTTTGACGGTTATTCGTAGCCATTAGTAATCATTTTTTTAGTGTTTATAATTATTAATTAATAATATTATATTTTTTAGATATTTTGTTTTAGATTCTGTTTATAATTTAATAGTTTTGTTTTTGTTGTTTTCTTTGGCAACAGACCTCGTCCATTTAAACTAAATTGTTGCGTAGCATATCATGTTTGCTGGTTTTATTACTGGTTTTTGGTTTTGCACCGCCAAGCCCAGTGCGATCCTCTTCCTCGTCGCTGGTCGATAAGCCGGCGACTGCACCACGTGACGATGATGTAGCTTGCATTAGATCCTGATTCGGCACATTACGATTTTCATATAAAAACATGGCCATCGTTTCTTCTAGGATGCGGGCTTCTGGAAACTCAACTTTTGTTTGTTTCTTATCGGTTGCATATACTATAGAGGTGCAACAAACTTCTGCTTTTTTACTGCCGTTTCCGTAGAAGGACCAACAACAAATTTCATTCGAACCAAATATAATTTTTATGAAGATTATCCTTTGTCCATATCGAAGCGATAGTTTATCAAACAGCTCGGTATTTTTAAGCAGATTGTCATCAGAAGCGGTTGTATATGAATATTTATTATTGTGCCGGTTCATAAATAGCTTAACAATGGGTTTTGTTGCATTTGCAATTAGGAACTCCTCTTCTTCTTGATTTTCAATTAGTGGGACAAACGTTTTAATTTGTTCCATTTCACGATTACGTTTCGATAGGGCACGCTCACATGAGTCTGCCAATTCTTTGATACAATAAAATTTTGATTCAGCAAGCAATTCAGCAATTTCACGTTGTGTTTCTGGTAGAGGGGCACTTCCATCACGCAAAAAATTTAGTATTGTACCGAAATGTTTACCACATCGGTCAAGTAGAATCCAACCTATAAAATAACATTGTAAAATCAATATGTTATAAAATTGAGCCTATTACTCACCTTCTGAATCAGTTAGAACTTCCATTCGTCCACTAAACATTGCACTCAACATGGTATCATGTTTGGTGAGCGTACCAATTGTCGTGTAGTATAAATTGCCACCGACATTTATTTTAACGTATTGCGATGGATTACCCTTCACCAATGTCTTATGGTCTCCAGACATCCCGGCCCTATCGCAATTTTGATCCAGATCCACAAATATATTGGTATTTTCCGTTTTGTTGTTGTAATTTTTGCGTTTTACTTAATTCAACTTAAAATATATAACACGAACAAAAAAGCGAAAAATTAAGTAAAATTTATATGAATATAAATTACACAATATAATTACAAGACTATTGTTGAATAATAATTAAATTTTGCAAAGTAAATTTGCAATTATTTTGATTTTAGAACTTCTCGTTTCTAGCTGGTTAGCCATCCATTATTTTCTATTTATAATCGCAAAATGTCATTTTTTGTATATGAGTGATGAACAGGGTTTGTATACCAATATACGGTGTATAGATTTAAGTTCAGTGAATTAGTTTCGGAACATTTTATTTGACAAATTTGTTATAATTTTATTCAAAATTTGTTATACATAATCATTAGGTTAAATTTTTAATTTAATGACCTTGCAATTAACTTCAATATCCCTAATCTTTCATAATGCACTATACAAAATATGTATAATTTATGTGGCAAGCCTTTTTAGATAATGTGTTTATACTGCGCAAGCGTGACATTTCTCCGTTTTTGAAAGCATGTCGTATTCAAATTTTTATCAGTAATTTTTGTTTACTGTATTGGTGCTATAAATTTCAGATGATTTTATATACACATGTTTAATATATAAGAAGGATAAGCAAGGATATCGAATATTTATAATGACTTACAGACAGCGCGTGGGATTGAAAGTGGATGTATTTGGCTATGTAGTGTGATAGGGGAACTTGTTTTTATATATTTTAATCAATGAAATGTAAAGCCATTCATTTTTTAGGAATATTTTATTTCAAAAATCCGATACAAATTAGAGTTAACCGAATTCACATATCGACAAATAACTGGAATACAATAATTTTGGTGAGATACTAGGTATCGTTATGTATCTTATGATTATATTCATCAAACTAAACTGGAAATTTTTGTTTAATCGAAAATTGATTGCGCAGTTAAACATTTACCACCTGTGGCATTTTCTGGTAATTCCCTGGGAATAAGGAATTTGGAAAAGAATTATAATAGCTTTATATTTAATGTTTTTGACTCCCAGCCTACTACCAAAAAGGTTTGATGTAAATTTTTATAAATTGGGAATAATATTTTCATACCGAAACGCCAGGACATTATTGTCAATTAAATTTTGATTCCAAAAATATCACACTTTCTTTTTACCATAATATTATGCCAGAAAATAATTTAAACAAAACCTACATGTAAAGTTAATAATAATAATAATAATAATAATAATAATAATAATAATAAGTTAATAAGTTAATAACTGGCGAATCTAGATTATGTTAAACCAACGTTGTGCTTCGATAAAGTTTTCCGGACCATCTGTCCTTCGAGAGAATCCTGGAGGAACGGATCAATACTGGAAAACGAGGCACTGCAATTTTTCACGGACGGTTCTAAGCTAGACGGCAAAGTAGGAGCCGGAGTCTTCTGTGAGAAGCTTAATGTTAATATTTCCGTTCGTCTCCCTGACTACTGCAGCGTGTACCAGGCTGAAGTGGTGGCGATAGGCGAAGTCGGGACATGGTTGAAGCATAACGTGGTATCCGTTAGAGATATCGCGATTTATGTGGATAGTCAGGCGGCAGTCAGATCGCTAGAGGCGGTTTGTCTGAAGTCACGGGTGGCGCTGGATTGCCGATCATCTCTTAAGGAGATGAGCGAGTATTTCATTATCCAGATAATCTGGGTCACTGGTCACTCGGACATCACGGGAAACCTCAGGGCGGACGAACTAGCTAGGTACGGTACGACTCTCCAGATGCAACCGGAAAGGGCAGGTCTGGGGAGGCCTATAGCAGCGCTTAGATTGGCGCTCAGTAAAAAGGCAATCGCCTTGACAAATGAGAGGTGGACCAACACCCTCACGTGCAGGGTAGCAAAACAGGTTTGGCCAAAACTGGACTTGCCGCGCTCCAAAGCACTAGTATCCCTGGGAAAACGAGAGTTAGGATTGGTCGTAGGGATACTGACAGGACATTGCCTTTTTGGGGAACATGCTAGAAGGCTGGATCTACAGACGAATGACTTTTGTAGAAGTTGTTTAGACGAAGAGGAGGAAGAGACGCTAGATCACTTCCTATGCTCGTGTCCGGCACTATCATACAGAAGGCATAAGTATTTAGGTGTGTACGGTATGGACAGCCTTTCGGAACTCGCGGGCTGTGGAATACGAGATATTTTACGCTACATAAGTAGCTCTGGATGGTTTCAGCAGCAGTAAAGGGGAGATAGGATCATGTGGTATCACAATGGGCCAATACTGGCCTAACCTACATGTAAAGTTTTTCCCAATTTCCTATTCCCTAAAATAGTAAAATAGTGCCACTGACGAGCAACAAGGACAAAATGTCGACGGAGACTAAATGCCAACTGAAGATTTCACGAAGTCTCTTAGAGAATCTAAGATAAAAACTTAAAAATATTGTATATCCAGATATCCTTATATCCAAAATGGGGCGGTAATTTTTATTTGATTATTTTGATTGGCTGAACAGAGGAGGCAGAATAAAATCTGAGATATTAATTCGTAAAGACATCTTCCAAAGAGGATACGGGCAAAGACCGACATGTACAATTAGCGTAGATAAATGTTTTTGGCGAGAAAATAGGCTTAGACTGCGTGCCAAACTTGAGGTATAATTCAATTTTAAAAAACTCTTTGGCAAACTGATCGAAAAATCTGTCCTAAATCCGATTTTTTACTGTAGTAAATGTTTTACCTTAAGTTTGGCACAAAGCCCATGGCAGCTTTTCGATCAGATTGCTATAGAGTTTTTGGAAAATAACTGGATTTGCCGAAAAATTTACATAAAAAATATCTTTTATCCGACTATAGGTACGCAGCCTAATCACACCCCCCACCTGCAATTGACATCAAGGCTGTGGGCCAATATTCGGGTAAAAGTCAGTTTTAAGTCAATTTTTCAGTAAATTTATTTATTTTTGAAAAACTCTAATGATCGAAAAATCTGTTATAAACCCAATTTTTTTCATAGTAAACGATTTACCCAACTATTGGCCCACAGCCCAAGTGGCTCAAATTCGAACAGTTTTAGAAGGACGCGTAAATTATTAATGTCTTGCAATCCGTCAGGGATTATTTTCTGCTAGTTTTGACTCGATGTTATACCTAATTTTGGTATTTTTTATTTTTCAAAATAGCGGCATTTATTTTTCAAAATGGTGGCATTTAGTCAGCGAGATCGTTTTAATGAATTGGGAGATTGTATTGAGAATGGGAGATTGTATTGAGTGTTCGAATTAATACTTTACTTCATAGTCTTAAATTTTACGACCAAAAAAAAAGTTTCATAATAGGAATATTCGCTTCGGATCGAATTTACGATTTCGTATTTTACGAAATCGAAAAAAGTTTCATAATAGCCTCGCGCTAGCGAATTTGTCGATTTCGAATTATTCGATAGAAAAAAAATCATAATACCAAAATATACGCCACGAATCGAATTTTACGAAATCGAATAAGTTTCATAATAGAACCCCGCCACATTACATTCCGAACACTTTTAATTTGTTTGTTAAAGCACATTGTAAAGGTATTAATGATGAATTAATTTAGTTACAAATTTTGTGCTCTATGAGGTATGTACATTTTAAAAGAAATTATTTAAATCACGGTAATATGGATGTCTATAGTTTTTCTGAAGCTCATTTTGTTCATCCTATATACTGATTGAAGTGCCTTGTTGTACAATATAGAAATACTGATGGGAAAGCAAACTTCCACGTGCAAACCATAATAAACTATGAAAAAGTTCTAGCAACTTTATTATATCAATGAAAATAATTCCCCTTCTGGATAACATTTTCCTTTAAACACATAATACACATCGAAATATGCGGCAGGAGAAACCGAAGGAGAATTTCTTTATAAAAATACGGAAAAATGTCTATGTATGCATGTAACTAAAACATGGCAAAATATACATAGACAATGTGTAATACGTATTATATTTTTCCCTATATATACTTATTTAGGTTTTTCCGACTGATGAAAAATTTCAGCAAAACAAAAATTTTTACATTTTCCTCATTTAGATACTCATTTAATTTCGGTTCGGTCAGGTGTTCGATACAGACTCTGTGCTCTCAAGTTAATGTTTATAAATAATAATTATTATATTTTTGTATTTCTTACAAAACAGTAAAAGGTTGAAACGTAATATTGAAATAAAGCTTAATACGAATGCTTTTCATAAAAAGCGCATAAAAAGCCAAGTAGAATTTTAATTGAATTTTACTTTTTTATTGTGTTTTGATTGAAAGTTCTCGTAAAAAGCTCTAATAAAAATATAAATTTTGTTATTTTTATTGTTAATTATTTATTGTTGGTTTATGTTTGTGCTTAAAATATAAATGATAATTAAAAAAGTCGGTCAATTAGAAAAATAAATAAAAATATCACGAAATGTTTTTCACTTATTACGTTTCCGGTGTTTTATTTTATTGTTTTTAATTTTTATTTTTATTAATAAATTGTGGTTTATAAAGATATTTTTTGATATAAATACTCATATATAATCGATTTTTTAGGTGGAAATGTGTATTGTGAAATAAAATAATATTATGTTTGTATATATGTGAAAAGGAAAAAATAAGGAAAAGTGAATAAAATAATATTAGTGTGTTAGTGAAAATTAAATAAATAAAAATAAATTTCTCGTGTTTCACACATATATAAATATATATATATATATATATATATATATATATGTATATATATATATATATATATATATATATATATATATATATATATATATATATATATATATATATATATATATATAAGAGTAATAATCATGAAAATCATATGATTAGATAAAAGCTCAAAATGTTTTTTTCTGATTTTCCATTTTCTTATATAAAATTTAAATTTAACTTTTAAATTTGAGTTCAATTTTATCTTCGTTTATACAGAACAGATAGATATGTATGTGGAAGAAAAGAAAATTACATTTTCACTGTCAGATTAAAGAAGAAGAGCATTGAAAGCTTATATACATAAACTCATTGTACACACAGAGAAGAGATACGGATTTTGTTATTTATCTTTCTAAAAATTTTCTTTTCTTGTTTTTTCTGTTTAATACGTATTTTGTGTTATCAAAATATAAAAAGTAGAACATAAGTGTATTTATATGTTTTTATGTACACGAGTATATAAAGAGATAAGCAATACATCAGGATCATGGAATAAATAAATAAAACAAGTAAGGATGAGAAATAAAAATTATATTTAATTTTTTGAAAAATTATTATATTTATTATATTTGAGTATAGAAAATACTGATTTATCGACTACACTGTAGAGAGCTTAGATAAGACGAAAATAATAATTATCTTAATTCAAATTTCTATTATTCTACATAGAGACAAAAAAGTTATTCGTATATTTAATTTTCTTAATGTCTAAGGTACGAGTCTAAGACTGTTTGAATTTTTGTTAATATGTAGTTATGTTTTGTGATAAGGAAAATTATTTTTCCTAGAAGTTTTATTTAAGATTTATTCAGTTTAAATTACCAGGTTTTGTTTGGTTAATTTTAAGTAGACTATATTAAGTAGCCGTACTACTAAACGTTTTTGAATACCTTGATTTATTCGGTGGGACCAATTCTTTGAAAATGTTTTATCTTGTTAGAATTGCTCTTACAAATTTATAAGAAACAAATGCTTTAGGATCTTTCAATGTACTTTAAAATTTTCGAAATAAAAGAACCAAGCAAGCTCTTTTCCAGCTATTGCTCCACCAAATGAAGAGCCCTTTGTCGCTTATTCAACCCAATTAGTGATTGAATTATTGTACATATAACAGCATAACCCGCGATTACATTGGCTCGAGTCTGAAAATTTAAAAGGTGCTTGTGAAATTTAGTTGTTTATACAACTTTTTGATTGTATGTTTGATTAAAAGTCATTACAAACATCGGGTTTTCAACATTTTATGGACGATTTATTAAGTATGATTTCAATAAATTTAAAGCACCCTCGAAAGCGGCTTTATTCAATTTTTCTAACAACAGATCACAATTAACAGTATTGAAAGCTTTAGTAACATCAATAAAAAACCATGAAATTTTTTGTTTTGCACTCAAACTTATATTAACATGATTAAATAACTCAAAAGTGAGCCTCTATTCATTTTCGATCGAAACCCGTAAATAATTTTTTCTAGCATTTCTGAAAAAAATAAGTTATAACAATGAAATCGGACTAAAGTTTGACATGTCAAAAGACTCATCTTTTTATACACAGGCAAGACTATAGATTTTTTCATTTGATCGGGAAGTATTCCATTGGCTAAGCTAAGCTTGAAAATATATCTGAGTGACGTTATAAAATTAAGCACAATTAAGGGTCTCATCAGAAATATCATCAAAACCGGAAGAGTGCATATTTTTAGTCCATGTAAGTGTAGAATAACCTCAGTGTAGTATATCTGGACGGAAAGAACAGACATTGTTCAGTCAAAATTAATGGAATCAAATGATGTCTGTGGATGGTCAATATTCAGAATATACAATTCGAAAATGCTTGATTGAAGAATTCATCCAAATAACTCAGATTGGCTGGGTAATCATCCAGTTTCGTCTTCATGTTGATAGATTTTCTAAAACTTTTGGGATTTGCAATTATGTCAGCAGGCATTTCATTGATGTAGTTGTTATTAAATAACTTTCCTATTTGTCATCTAATGATAACTAAAACATGTATCAGTTATTTTATGCATTAACATAAGTTGATTAATTAGTTTTCGACTTAGTTTTTAAAAGATTTATGTAAGATGGATTCCTACGAAACAAATGCAGCAGTTTATTGTACCATGGAGATGTCCCAAGGAGTGGGCAATTTACATAGCAGTACAGCTTGGCACCTACCTATGGTAATAGCCAGAAAGCATGCGCTATAGTTGTTTCGTTTCTATCAATATTCGTTCCCACGTTACAGCTCCCGACTTTCCTTTTCATTCAGGATTTCACTTTCATTTTGGGTTTCATTCCAGAGATATTCTTATTATGCCATTCGAGGACTTCCTCAGTGTGTGGCCGATGACTGCTTGGTTCGTTTGCCTAAGGAGCTCAACATTTCTTATTATGTTGGGCCAGAAGCACCTCAGTATATTCTTCTCAGGCATTTATTCGCAAACATCTATAGCTTCATGCGCATGCTTCTTGGTTTCGCAACCGTTCAGCAACGCCACTGATTTGTCAGAAGATTTGAACATTCTTAGCTTGGTGTTGCAATATAGGCCAGATATGTTTCAGACTTTGTGTAACAACTTTGTGGCTTTGTTGATTCGTTATGTCTTCATCTGTTCCACCCGTTTTTGCTAGTGTACGACCAATGTATACAAATTAATATACTCCGTTTATTTCTTCATGGTTGATATAGAACGGTATGAATATTGGTGTGTCTATAGCCTCATCGTCGTGGTTTTCTTGATATTTATTTTGAAGCCTAGCTTCTGTACTTTTTGTTGCATGTTATGGTGTTTGTGTGTTAGGCATATGGCATCTGCGTAATCCAGATCATTGTGTTTCTCCGTAAATCCCCACTGGATGCCGTTGACTACCTATACTACTAGGAACAGTATGGACGACCGTACACATCCTTTGTTTGCCTTTGTATTGAACTCGGTTATCCGCATCCCTGATGCCAATATTTGTATCTTGTATGAGTTCGATTAATTACTTTGGGATTCCCATTTCTCGAGAATCGAAGTGAAATCAAAGTTCAGGAAGAGTCTAAATTGATGATAACATACAGATACAGTAGTGAATTTCATTTGTTTGACTGCTCAATGATGATGCGTGTGTGTTGATATGATCGCACCAACTTCGTCGTAGTCTGAAGCCAGCTTGTTTCTTTTTTAATTTCAAGTTGAATGTCTGTGAAATTCTAGTGCTAAGAAACTGGATCAAATGAGGCAGCAGATAAGCAGCAATCGGAAATGATGAACAGTTCAACCGGTGATATATTGCCAAGTTCAAGAAGAAAGAAACGAAACTAGTAGGGATTTTGGTTACTCAACCGGATGGACGTTCCACAGTGAGTAATTTATTAGTCAAATAGAATAGCAGCGTTGATGTCCATATAGTGAATTGTGAAGTGGGTGAAATGGTTCCAATGATGATGAGTACAAGGATTTTTTACGTAACAGTGAACGACAGTGAACTTCTTGAAAGTGATTATGCTACGTAGGAAATTGAACACGGATTGCAACGAATAGATGATGTCGGCAAGTAGAGCTACAGAAAAATGTGAAACTCATCGCATTTGCGGCGATGCTGTCAGATTATACCGAAGAGCAATTGAAGCAGTGACGTTTAGCCAAGATAGATTGACATAACTTGAATGAATACCTTCCAGATTGATATGGGTTTATTGGAGCGATCATACTTGGTTCATTAGACAGAATATTGAAATGTTTCTGGAGGACTGGAGGAGATACCGGCTAAGGCGAATTCGATCTTCTTTATCGATCAATGATAAAGTGGATTGTCGTTAAGGATAGGTTTGAGGCCTTGGAGAGTTGCAGTAAAGTTGGAGGGCATCGGGAGGAAAAGAAAAGGTCAAAGTTGAATTGCTAGGCGTTACACGATGTAATATACAGAGGCAGTAGTTTGGATCCTGTTCAGGACGAACAGGCTTAGTTGGCGGTAATGTTACGACCTCGCATATTGGTTTGAGAGGCTATATTAATTGAGCCTGCGGGCGATACATTTATTCAACGAAAATTGCTCATTTAAGGTTTAGAAAATTATTAAAATTTTTGTGAGATTGGTGTCATCTAGATTTAGAATTAGTAGTAGAATTAAAAATAGTTTTGTGGTATGGCAGATTGTAGGAGTCTAGAGGGTAAATTATTTTCGATAAATTGTATTGGGTGAACTATGCGAAGACATTTCAAAATGATTTTTTTCTGACAATTTTTTACACATATTTACATAGAAGTTTATCGATGAGTCCGGACTCATGTGACTTGTATGGGGACGTAAATAGTATTTTGAGACTAGAAACCGGTCTCAAATGAGTCCTTGCGTGAATTCACCTAATGTTATTTAAATAAAAGATAAGTAAGTTTGGTTTTCATAAAAAGTTTATTTGGTCTTTACATATTTTCTTTTCGTTATGATTGGAAAATTATATTGGCTAAATGGTGACCGTGATTCGCTATGCAATTTTCGGCTCTTTTTAAGGCATTTTTCATGACATCCTGAAACATCTCAGACTGAATTTCTTCAATTTCGTGACGAATATTGTCTTTAAGATGTTGAATCGTTTGGGGCTTATTCACATAAACTATTGATTTTAAAAAAGCCCATAAGAAAAAGTCTGGTGCTGTTAAATCCGGAGATCTGGCTGGCCATGCTAAATCGCCATTTCGCGAAATTAGTCTTCGTGGAAAAACGTCATTCAATAATTGAATTGTTGAACGGGCTGTGTGTGCTGTGGCCTCATCTTGCTGAAACCACATCTCCTCTAGTTCTTGCTATTCCATTTCAGGCACAAGAAAATTTCGGATCATGTCTTGGTTACCGTTAATCAGTAACAGTAACTTCAATAATGCAGCAATAATTCCAGCATGAATACCACACCGTACAGTTGTTTTTAGTGGATGGAGAATCGACTGTTCTGTTTATTGACGTGGCCACTGAGAAGAAAATGGGCTTCATCGCTCATTATCAATTTAGACGAAAAATTCAGTTTCACCAGACAGCCTTAGGATTGCATTACTGTACTCAACTCGTTGATCATGATCTCTCGGTAGCAATTTATGGACTAATTGAATTTTGCACGGGAACATTTTCAAATCAGTTTTCAAAACTCGCCTTAAACTGCGTGCAGAAATGTGTAACTGGGAACCACGTCTCCGAATTAATGTTTCTGGAGACTCTGCAACACTATCGCGCACCAGAGCCACATTTTCAGCGTTACGAGACGTCCGTTGTCTTCCAGAACGAGGTCTGTCTGCTGTCGTACCGTACTGTCGAAAATTCGAATTTAAACGATAAATTGTGGTTTTGTGAGGCACTGGACGATTATGATATTTTTGACGAAATTTCCGCTGAGTGGCAATAATGGAACGATTATTTTAAATAAATATTGTCACTATTTCTGCTCGTTCTTGTGGCGTATATTTATCCATTATAAAATTTGGGCGTCTACACAACACAATGGTTAAAGCGAAACTGAGCTAAACGTCACATAACCAAGATGGCGCGCAATCAAAATGGTAGTGGGACTTTTGCCCCACCCGTTATAATATACAGTATTTTTAACCATTTTCATTATTTATTTAATTAGGTTATAATTTATTTAATTAAATTAATTTTCTCTCTATAATTATTAATAATGCACGATGAAAATTTGTACTTAATTTCCAATTTCAAATAAAATAAATAAAACATATTTTTTTGTAGACTGGTTTAAAGGGGTGAAGTGAGACCTCATTTGTGTTATGGCATGGCAAAGGGATTTTCCCTTTACTTACTTTTTCATTTTCATTTGTAACGAACCTGTTAATTCTTGATGCGATATCCCTCGGCCTTTTAATGTTGATTATTTTGTTGGATTGCATACTGCTGGCACTATTTTCTTTGAAAGAAATTACCTGGCTCAACAATTTTTGTCTAAACACTTTCGCAATTGCATAGGAACGTCAGACAAGAATATCGATTGATTTGAGTTCTAAATCCTATTCAACGACTTGCTCATGCACCAATTATGTAAGAATCTTTTCGGGTGGTCGTATCTTCTGTTCGTGTCGTCACCTCAGGTAAACTTGGATCTTTTTTGATTGATTGAGATGTGCGGAATTGTCTCAGCAATCTGTTCTAGGCGGTATACTACGGAAGATGCATACGCAAAATTAGAATCCTACCTTAGCTTATTAGAATCCTAGCTCAGCTGTACAAACTAAAATAGAAACGGTTAGGAAACGGCCTGGTTTCATTCATTATATCCGAATCCCAAAATTTCTTCATGCTTGCGCAAAGATGAACCGAATTTGACCATCCATTTGTTGAGAGATGGCCTACTTCCATTGAGCGTAATGTTAGAGTGCCAATCCAATTCTGCAAAGGTAGCATATTTGACAGTAATTGATTGAGGAATAGTAAAGCTCCATTGAGCATGGCATAATATGTCCTGTGCAGTATAATTATACTTGCGGTAATTAAACGAATATTCAATAAAACAATTGAAATTTTTGTGAAATAAGCTAAATTTATTTGAAATATCCAATAAGTTGATAAATCTTGCATTGCATTACATTGATAGTTTTCTGGGAACCATTGCATTTGGGATGCCTTACATATTTTTAGCAACTTTTTGATTTTTTTTTGCTATCTCATGGTTACAAATTCAACAGTTCATTGAGTGAACATCAAGTGAACAGTGCGAAAATTATTAATGCTGTTTTAGTGAAATAAAATTGTGTGATTTATTGTAAATTGTGGAAAGGGAATTAATAATAAATAATAGTGAAACTTATTTGTTGTTATGTTTTTAAGTGTTGAGAATATTCTGAAAGCTATGCCGGCCAATTCGTTGCAATATACATATATTTTGTAAATACATAATTTTTTGTGTGTATTCCATATATTTTGGAATCTGGATAGGAACCAAGCACACAATTTATCGATAAAAAAATATCAACATAAAAATTTATTTTTTTAGGAGAAACTGGAGAAGACATATTCTGCTAGACTTATTTTGGTTTTAAAGTGAACCATATCCGTCTAGAAATATTATTTATCTAGTTTTGGTTTTTGATTGTCCCAGTAAAATCCTAGGCAAGCTACAATCTAATTTAGAATTTTATGGATATTTAATTGATTTTTTTAATCGATACAATTTGCGCTTGCTCCTACTCCAGGTTAGAACGTGTATTTAATAAAGATGTTCGGTTGTTAACTTACAGACACATTTTCTAAATTAATCGTAAATGCTTTATACCAGTGCCAGACTAGGGAGGGATTAGTAAAACGAGATTAGCGGTTTTTTCGAGTTAAGCGCTAGTGTGCCTAATAGAAGATTAGCTAGTCTCCTTTTGGTTAAGGTTTAGTGACTAAACTGGTTTAGCTAATATTCCTTCGATATTTTGAAATTTTATTATATTTATGAGTTTAGTGCGACTAGTTTGGTGCCCAAATTTTAACTCTTTCATGAAATTTGGGTGGTGTCCCCTTTTTGATATAAATAACATAAATAATAAATCAACAAAAAATTAAAATAAAATAAAATATTTTTCTGAAACTCAATTTCATAATTCTATTATTCTTTCACAAATTGAATTCAACAATTTTACAAGGCGTATGTAATTCAACTAATGCAACAGCTAAACGATGGAGGCTGACATTTAGAAAGTTTGTTACGAGACTCGGAAGAAATATATGAAAGCATTAAATTCGTAGAATGCTGTTAAAAATACGATCAATTATTATTTCATGATATTTTCAAAATATTGGGAGCTTTTCTATTTGCAAAGAATCGAGCAACAAAGGAACATTTCGATAATATGCGATCACGGCGCCGCTCTAATATTTTACACTGGCACTGTGTTTAGCTAAACTGTAATATGTCAACGCAAGTGGATTTATGATAGATTAGCTAAACGGGTTTAACTAATTGCGTTTTTTAATCCATAGGCTGTAGCCGGTATTACGTCTAGTTTTGTTAAAATTTAGTCATTAAGAGTTGTACTACTAGAACTATAAAACGCTATAATAGTTAGCACATATAAATATACAAAAATAGAAGTTCTGTATAATAATCAGTATTAAGCCTATAACCACTTTTATACATTCTGTACAATAATAAACATATCAACATATGTTTATATAAAATACTTTTGACCATCACCCCCAACATACCAAATTTGTAATAAAATTAAAAACATTATTGTTGAATCACTTGAACTTATTTCTGTAAATAATATAAAACTACGTACCATTAGGCACATACCGTCTCCTTTACTGTATAACTTGCTGAACATATATATTATTACATTTAATATTTTTAATTAAAACCATAAAAATAATTAAAATAAAACAAAATGCTCCTTTCAGTGTATACTACAATCATCCCTCATATAAAATAACAGTACCAACAGCACTTGTGGTCAAATATTTAACTCCCACCAAGTACTCGAACATGTAATTTACTGTAGCATGAAAGGTTAAATACACATATTCGATAGTTTTCGTGCTTCTACTACAAATTGTTTGTAATTACTTTCTACAATGTACAGCTAACTACACGAGTATAAATTATTTATTTATTAGTGATTTGGAAATTTAAGCGTTATACAGAAATTATTGTTTTCGGATAAACCATACTTAGTAGTAACATAACCATTGTTTTATTGGCGGTTATTAAAATACAAATATTAACAATAATTTAATAATGTTTTGCTCTTGCTAGGTATGGTACACATATGGTTATTCTACCTATAATTACCAAAATAGGATAATAATTTCATTTTTAAAATTATGGTTTAGCAAAATAATGGTTCTTTATATTTTCAAAAAAACTACGTAGAACTAATATATTTTGTTTCATTGAATTAATGTTACGAATATGTTTTATGTAAAATTCCACTTAAATTTTAATTAAAATAATTTATTTAATGTAATTCTACCTAAAAATGTAAAAGAACTACATTATTATTGTAAACAATTTAGAGTATTCTGTGTTCTGCAACAAAAAATTCAAAGTTGGTTATTTAACAGAAATAAAATAATATTAATGAATGTTAAACAAAATGACTTTGGTTTTGTATTTTTGAAGAACTGCATGAGTTTTGTAATTGAAAAATTAAATATTTAATTTAATTAATAAATAATTTCAAAATATTTTTGTAAATTGAATAAAACATTTAAATTACAAAATAAATATTTATATAAGAGATAGTGATACCTACTTGTATATATTATTTAGAAATGCGAGTACAACACATTTTATGAAATTGTTTTGGTGAATTTAATAATGAATAATTTTATTGCAAGATATTTGTTAGCTGATGATATTGTTTGTTTGCATTTCCCACAACAATTAGGACCATAAACCTTATGAAGATGCCAATATTCAAATATTAACTCTGTCTAATTAGTGCAGATGACAAAGGATTCAACCTCAAATCGATATATTGTGTGTGAAAATTTGGTTTAGGTAATATTAATCGATTTAAATAAAATGCGTAAAAGTTTTGTATATAACAATGAAATTTTAAAACAAGTTGAAATTAAAGTATGTTTAAAAATTGTAGAAAAAGTTAAATTTCGATTTTAATTAATCGTAATTTTCCACAGAACTGAATTTGGTGTTATGTTCTAAGCATCTACAATGTGATATATGAATCTTGAATTTTACTCACGAAACTTTGAATACTTTAAATTCAAAAATTCGGTCGCCTCGTCAGAGTGCAGTGACCAAACTACAAAAATGTTGGTATTTAGAAACTTATACTTCCCTTCTTTATTCAGCCACTGTACTTTTCAAACAAAGCTCAAGCAGCACTTGCCTCAATTAATTTCATTTTATTTTGATGCTTGAGTGACTCGGATACTAAAAACCAAAAACAAAATTTAAAAAATCTAGTAGGTATTGAAGCACAATGTAAAATTCCCTACTACCCGTTTATTTTTTGTCAAAATTCAATTTCGTACTAATTATATAAACATAAAAAAAAATCTGACCCTAATTTTTTATAATAAATCTTTTCAACTAAAATTTGGGAACCGGGCCTATTTTGGATAATCCAGATGGTCCAGTCGCAAATAATACTCAGCGGGGGTGCTGAAATGCTTATTTACGATTATAATTGAGAGAGGTCTCCATATTCCAGTCGCCATTTTAAGTGATGCAAACCATTTTGTGACGGCGCAAAAACTTTGCGATTTGCGACTGAATGAATGGTTCCACATTGGATATCAAAGAAACGATGTTTTTTTCGTTTCTTCCCCGTTTACCTATGATACATACTAACAAAATCACACTAACACGGCCATTTTAGACTCATTTTAGTTTAATTTTATTTTCGAGAGAGCAGAACAAAACAAAATAAAACACACATATACATTATCTATTACGACTAGTTGGTCTTGAAAAAATAATCACAAAACCAAAAATTTCGTGTGGAATGGGGCAATGAAGGATATGCCCCTAAAATGTCGGGGAAGGGGTAGACAATAGACATATAATAATACTATTCCCAATATCAATCTAATTATACCATAGACACATATCTGGTTTCGTAACTATGGTTTCGAGTTAACCATGGTTTCGTTGTAATGTGTCACCCCTAACCATGGTTTGCAACTCGGTTTAAACGTAGTTTCGGGATGAGATAATTTTTCTCATCCCGTGGCATTTTGGTAATGACAGCGCCATGTAGCTCAATTAGCGAATACCGAAAACTATAAATATTGCTTTAATGCATGTAACCTGTAGCCGCTCGCATTAGCTTTGAGCGGACTAACAGAATATCACTGTTCCAGAACTGGTGCGGTTGCATAATTCCGGCTACGGACTCAGGAGCGATGGGGGGGGATGGTAGTCCAGGTGGAACAATGATTTAAAGTAAACCGCATTTATCTTAAGAAAAAAAAATTTAGCATCATACCACGAAAAAAAGTAACACTTTGTAACGACCAACGGTTCCAATTCCCGCCAATAACCAGTTTATCTAGACATTACTACACTCATCATATAGGGGGTAAAATAACAACGACAAAGGAACTTTTTCTTTCTTTTTTTTTTTTTACTTCGTACGGGGACCATTTATCTGCACGCTATTACCCATAAAAATTATATGAAATAAAAAATAACATGAAACAAAAAAAACTTAGCTGTAACGGTCCCGTTGCAGGATTCCGTTTTGTACACGTGGTGAGATTTCCTACTCCCACGTTTTCTCGGTCTTTGTGGATGTACGGAAGTTGTAACGTATAATCTGGCGTTACACGGTACAATTCATATCGTGGCACTACACTATTTGCACAGTAACAATATTTTTAACGTTTTTTGCTTTATTAGTGTTCGTTATCCGCCCAACCGCCCCTCCTCCACTTAGTAACTGATCAGTACAAGCGCGCGATATGGAGGCCTACAACGACGCGGTTTTGCGATTATAAGAATCACAAATTTACAAAAAAAAAATGTCCCGAATCACTTAGTGGGATCCCGAATAACCGGTTAACACTATCCCCGTTATGTGTTTTTTTCTTTTCTCGCGTTTTAACACTTTGGAATCACGAACTGGATATTTATGCACTGGATTCACTGTGTTTTCGGTTAACTCGTCACTATACACTAACGATTATAAACACTAACAAAAATTATTATATTTATACAAATTATTATATCAAAATATTATTGCTAAAATAATTAATTTCTTTAGTAATCATTACTAAAAATTGTTTATAACTTAACACTAATATTCTTCACCAAAATTTAATAACAACTGAATTCGTTTTCCTCGATCCACCGCTTCGATTCCATCACCAAAAAATATATCATATGATTTTATTTGCAAAAAAAAACAAGTCATAAAATTATTTGCGTCAGGTTATTTAATACAGGGTAAACATACAGGTCCGGGATTTGCAACGCATCCAACGCATAGGTACATACAAATCGGATACGTTACACATCGTGGGGACGACCCACCTGAGAAGTGGTCTCATGCGATGCCGGGCAATAGAGAAGTTACGTCAACCAACCCTCAGGTTATAGTGGACATTCTAGCGTATCTGTCAGCGTATATATCACCTTATGGGAACAAGGGGTTTCGCCCGTATTTGTAGTTAAAAACTGCGGACAAGGACTGTACAGCCCTGTTGGACGTTATACCGCGCCGATTCGGTTTCTGCTACATCGATGACTACCGTAAGGCGATATTACCTAGGTTCTAATATCTTTTAAGTGGAATAAACCTAGCAACTTACCATTAAGATCCTTTACTCTATATGCCACCTTACCAACTTTTTCGTGAATTATCGCGGGGATAAATTTATGGTGTAATTTTGCCGAAAATTTCGCCACAGCATCACTCTGTGCGAACGCCCGTACAAATACCTTTTGTCCAATTGTCAGATCCCGATGACGTAAACGCAGGTTGTACGAATGGGTACTTTTTTCATACGCGGATTTTAGGTACATGAGTACCTTGTCTCGCACGGCGTTCAAGCGATCTGGTTTCGATGACACGTATACATGGTTATCTTCGATCTCGGTACACATTCGCCGTAATCGGTAGTCGGATCCATGTAGAATCATGTGCTGACCGAACACTAGGAAATGTGGTGAGTAATTCGTAGAACTGTGTACACAAGTTCGAACTGTGGCTGCAATTTCCTGTAGGTATTTATCCCAATTTGTGTGAGAATTATCCGCTAAGTATTGTCGTATTGCACTGATTATAGTCCGATTCACCCTCTCCGAGGCGTTACACTGTGGTGAATGTATAGGCGTTCGGATATGGTTCACCCCATATTTATGTAACAATTCCTCTAATTGCTTCGATACGAACTGTTTCCCATTATCCGTGGTTATCCTTTCTGGTACAGAGAACAAATTAAATACGTTATCTTCAAGAAAAGAACATACAAGTGAAGAAGTTGCCTCTCGTAATGGTTTTATTAATATGAATTTTGAATATTGATCCAAAAAGATTAAGATGTAGCTGTTTCCATTCTTAGACCTTGGATAGGGACCTAAGAAGTCCGCATATAAATGTTGAAACGGTCGCGTAGATTCCTGACGTTGGCCCATAGGCGGCGTAAGTGATCGGTTAACAGGTTTATTCATCTTACAGTAATCGCAGGTTAATACAAAGTTCCGAACATCCTTAGTCATGTTTACCCAATAAAACTGACGCTGTAATCTTTCTACAGTTTTATCGACTCCTAAGTGTGCTGCTGTTGGACCACTATGAGCTCGTTTTAATAAGTCATGACGTAACTCATCGGGCACTACTAATTTCCAATCTGGGATATCAGTGTAGGCGTATCTCGTTCCGTAGTGGAGATTTATGAAGAGCTTACCGTCATGAACACGATAATTGGTATGTTGGGTCTTTTTGGAACCCAGCATATCCTGTATATGTTCTAAATACTCGCTCGTAAGGAATGCTGGGGAATCTAAATCGATATATAACGGGGGTAAATCATTATGCAATACGGTATCATTTACTTTTGCTGCCTGGTCCACTAAATTCATCGAACATATAAAAGATGCATCATTGGGAACCATCGCTACCTCGTATTGTTGCATCCACCCTAATCCAGAATTTTTGTTCAAGGTTTCGCAAAAAGCACGAGACAACGAGTCTGCTACGATGTTGTCACTCCCTTTACGATACTCTATTTTGAAGTCGAAAGGCTGGAGTTTAAGGCTCCACCTTGCTAATCTGCCGGAGAGGTCTCTTTGTGACATTAACCATTTCAGGGAGGCGTGGTCCGTATATATCGTAAAGGGGTAGCCCTCTATATAGCATCGAAATCTTTTCACGCTCACAACGGCAGCTAGACATTCCAGCTCCGTAATGGAGTAATTTTTTTGAGCGGAGTTTAATTTTTGAGATATAAATGCGATAGGTCGTTCGTGGTTGTCATTGTCTCGTTGGAATAACACACTTCCAATACCGTCCTTGCAAGCATCACATTGTATAAAAAATGGTTGGTTGAAATCGGGATTCGCCAAGACCGGGGCGGAGGAGAGTGCTTCTTTCAGTCGTTTAAATGAGGTATCCGTGGTTACTGTCCAAATGAGTTTTTTTCCTTTCTTTAGCAAGTCACTGATAGGTGAAGCGATGATGGCAAAATTCTTAATGAAGCGCCTGTACCATCCACAGAGTCCTAGAAAGCGCCGAACCTGCTTAACCGTCGTGGGTCTAGGATAATCTAAGATCCCCTGGATCTTTGCAGGATTAGTTCGGAGGCAGCTATCACCGACTATATATCCAAGGTATAGTACTTCCTTCATCACAAATTTACATTTATCGACGTTCACTGTCAATCCAGCAGACTTTAACCGAAGTGCAACTAGTTTCAATAAATCAAAATGTTGTTCTAAACTGGCCGAAGTTATGAGTAAGTCGTCCAAGTACGGGAAGATGTTTTGCTGTAACTCTGACGGGATAACTCGATGCATAAGCCGACACATGGTTTGCGGCGCGTTGCATAATCCGAAAGGCATGACCGCGAACTGATATAAAGGCCTTCCTGGTACTGTGAACGCCGTCTTATCGCGAGATTGCTGAGCCAGTGGTATTTGCCAAAAGGCGTCTTTCAAATCGATGGCTGAAATAAATTTCGTTTGTTCCAACCGACCCAACAATCCCTCGATAAGCGGCAGCGGGTAGGCATCTTTTACAGTAACCTTATTCAGCTCGCGGGCATCCAAGCACAACCGTACTTTACCATTCGACTTCTGCACCAGCGTCACCGGAGACGACCATGAGCTTTGACTTAACTCAATAACTCCTAGTGATAGCATCCGATCCAGTTCCTGATACATTAGTTTCTGCTTGATAGGGGAAATGGCATAAAATCGCTGCTTTATTGGCTCAACTCCTGTACTGACTTTAATTGAATGCTCTATCAGGGAAGTTTTCCCAAGGCCTAATTTGGATGACGATGGAAAGTTTTCAATGATTGCCTCTAATCTACGAGTTTGTTCGGAGGTTAGGCTATGCTGATTCGGATCTTGGCGAGAAGCGGTGTGATTTTGTATAGAATTTATGGAAGGCGTAATTTGAAATAAATTCCAGAAATCTATACCGAGGTATAGTGTCTGTTCTAAGCTGGGGACAATATATAACTTCATCTGGTGTTTTTGGTTATTAAATCCAACATCTGCAAGAATAAATCCGAACACTCTCTGCTTTTCACCGCTAGCTGTATTAACTTGTGAGGGTGCATTATAAAATTTTACGCTTGGATTGCTTAGGTATATTTCTGAACCTAATCCAAGTATGCTAATTGTAGCTCCACTGTCCAGTAGTCCGGTGTGCTGCACCCCATTTATGGTAACTAATGCGTATGGTCTAGCATCCAGATTGGTTGTGGAGATAATAGTTGACACGATACAAGCCCTTTGAGCCTTTTTATGGTTCCAATAATTCTTCATCCGTTTTCGTTGTTTCAGATTGTACCGTCGTTTATGTTTAATAATGGCTCCATGGTTGTTACTATCTGTAATGGCCCTTATATAGTCATTCGCCAGACTCGGTGGTAATACTGAATGCAAGGGTTTTATTCTCCGATCGAAGATGGATTCTCCCCACGGGGTACGTCTCGTCGCAGTAAAGTTACGTTGGTTCGTTGTTGCGCCGAGTTTTGTGTTGGGGTTAGGGGACTGGCAATTTGCCTGGGAATAGTTTGAGTTGTTGGGGCAGGGTTCCCAGTTCTCCACTGTCCCATCGATAGGTTTCCCAAACATCTGGGACACTTATACGATATTGTATTTCGATAACCACAACGATGACAAAATATCCCTTGAGGTAACGGGCACTCGCGAAAAGTATGACCCAAGTCACAACAGTTAAAGCATATGGGTTCTTTATCGGGTGTTTTTGGATAAACTCGTTGTGCTTCTGATGCTGGCGCGCTTATGCGTTCAAAGTTTAACTTAGAAAATGGACTACGTGCATGTTTAAGTTCAGCTATATTTGATTCTTCGACATCTGAAGGTTCGACTGCATTGAGCTCATCTGGGCAGGAATCAAATGTATGCAACTCACTAACCGCTGGGCGAGGATGAGATGAATAATTGTGATAGCTTTTTAATCGCGACCAGGTGTTTTCCCAAGCGGTACAACTTTTAATGAGGTCATTCACATTGGTGAAATATCGATCAGTTAAATGAAATTGTAGTTGCGGATTCATATTTCTCATTAGCACTTCTATTAACCGATTTTCGGGGTACGCATCATGGCATTGTAATGTTAAGCTCCAAACGTGTTGATAGAATTGAGCGAAGCTTTCTCGTGGCAATTGCCTGCGACATTCAATTATTTGTCGGATTTCAATGTCGTTACGACGGTCCTGGAATTTTTCCAAAAAGGTAGCCTTTAATTGATTCCACTGAAGATTTGGGTTATTACGACGACAATTCCAATACCAATGAAGCGCAATTCCTTTGAGAACAAAACTTAATTCGTTCAACAGGTCCTGTTGACTGAGCTTCATAGAATTGGCTAACGTTTCAAGTTGCAGGATAAACAAATCGGCGGGCAATCCTCCTGGCGAACCATCGAACGTTACACCCGAACGTGCAAAACTTCGAGCGTGTCCTACCGTTGACTGGTTTTGAACTCCTTGACTTCCGGTATCCACATATCTATACTCCTGAGCAACTGTAGTTGGTATGTCTGGTATAGTGAAAGGCTTGTTCATTGAACCTGGATGACTGATTTCATAATTGGGAATGTTAAAGGAACTTACTGGTTGGAAATTATTTTTAGCAAAAGAACCAGCATCCGTAACATTATGAGAGAACGAAATGGGGTGGTTTGTAGGCATTTGACCAAAATGTTGAAATGAAACCCCCGGTGGCAAAGTATTTGCTGCGTGAACCATATTAATCTCTGGTGGTTTCGATTGATATAATGAATAGTCCGGGATCTGAGGTTTCAGGGGTGATGAAGCCGGTCGTTGACTTAGGACCGCTACTTGTTGCGTTAATATTTGTATTTGATCCATCAAAGTTTGCAACGTAGTGGTCATTTGAGGTTCTGCCAAAGGCTGACGAATGTGATCCGAAACAACAGCGATGTTTCCATGGTATTGGTTAGGACTTGACAACGTAGATTGAGGTACAAGTTTTGGCTGGTTCGGTACAGAGCAACTCAGGAGGCCTTCTGTTGGAGTTGATTTTTCTTCTGGTTTAGCATTGCTGGTAGATATGCTTTGATCATCAATACTAACAGACTTTACAATTTCCATTGAAGTATTTAAGGATTCAGGTTTCGTTCTATAATCCTGTAAAATTCTTAACAACTCATCACAAGCGATCCATGTTTTATTCTTATGTAGATCAGGTGTCTTCGACGCTATTAGTATCCGTTCTAAGCGGTCACGATAATGTAACATCCGCGAATGAATTCGGTTGGTAATGTTAGGCCAACTACTCGAGTCGATATTTTCTAAATTCAAAATGTCGTTTTTTAATTCACTAACTTTCAAACGACAATTAGTGATTTCCTGATCCGGATATTTACTAATACTTGGTAAAATTTTAGTAGGCTTAGGAAGTATTCCAGTATATTCCGATTGTAATACTTCTCGTAACTTCTTTAGGGTTTCAACGTTATCTCCTAATATTCCTCGAACTTGAAGTTCATGACGAACTTCGTCTGGCGTTAGTACGTCAATATCCATTATAAACAAAAACTCTTATATATGATAAGGTAACAACAGTAAAAAATCTTAAATGGTAAATAAGGAAACTACAAAGAGGTGATATTTGTATATTAATTATTAATAGGAAATACGAAAAATAATAATAATTAACTAAGAGTATTGGGGTTATAATTAACTTACGCTAGAATATAGTAATAATATAATATCTATACTAATATTAGGTAAATAGGTAATTAGGTATATATAGTGTATAAAGTGCATGAACAAAGGGCGGGAATTGGAACAAAATGTCGACGATGTACAATACTGGCATGACTGAAATTAAATGCTAACAACTTATAAAACAAAACGAAATGCTAACTTAAAAATAAAATAATTCCGAAGTATCATTACATCAATATGAGTGAGGTCACAGAATATAAATTTACTTTTAGAATCTGCTATACACATGAATCTCTTGGTCCATCCTAATCAAATATACATTAATATACGTACAGTGCAGGGAGTCGAAGATGATACATGTATTATAAATTTTTATTAATTCCGGCGAAAATATTCAATCAAATATGTTAAACACAGAAAAATATTTAACGCGAAAAAATTGTATTATTAAAACATAACGGCATGTCTGTTATCAATACTAATGCAGAGAACAGTATAAGTCACGATGTTTTAAGCTGTTAATATAAGCGAAAATCAAAAAAAAATTACATAATTAAATTGATTTGTCCTTATGTTTGGGCGCCACTGTAGCCGCTCGCATTAGCTTTGAGCGGACTAACAGAATATCACTGTTCCAGAACTGGTGCGGTTGCATAATTCCGGCTACGGACTCAGGAGCGATGGGGGGGGATGGTAGTCCAGGTGGAACAATGATTTAAAGTAAACCGCATTTATCTTAAGAAAAAAAAATTTAGCATCATACCACGAAAAAAAGTAACACTTTGTAACGACCAACGGTTCCAATTCCCGCCAATAACCAGTTTATCTAGACATTACTACACTCATCATATAGGGGGTAAAATAACAACGACAAAGGAACTTTTTCTTTCTTTTTTTTTTTTTACTTCGTACGGGGACCATTTATCTGCACGCTATTACCCATAAAAATTATATGAAATAAAAAATAACATGAAACAAAAAAAACTTAGCTGTAACGGTCCCGTTGCAGGATTCCGTTTTGTACACGTGGTGAGATTTCCTACTCCCACGTTTTCTCGGTCTTTGTGGATGTACGGAAGTTGTAACGTATAATCTGGCGTTACACGGTACAATTCATATCGTGGCACTACACTATTTGCACAGTAACAATATTTTTAACGTTTTTTGCTTTATTAGTGTTCGTTATCCGCCCAACCGCCCCTCCTCCACTTAGTAACTGATCAGTACAAGCGCGCGATATGGAGGCCTACAACGACGCGGTTTTGCGATTATAAGAATCACAAATTCACAAAAAAAAAATGTCCCGAATCACTTAGTGGGATCCCGAATAACCGGTTAACACTATCCCCGTTATGTGTTTTTTTCTTTTCTCGCGTTTTAACACTTTGGAATCACGAACTGGATATTTATGCACTGGATTCACTGTGTTTTCGGTTAACTCGTCACTATACACTAACGATTATAAACACTAACAAAAATTATTATATTTATACAAATTATTATATCAAAATATTATTGCTAAAATAATTAATTTCTTTAGTAATCATTACTAAAAATTGTTTATAACTTAACACTAATATTCTTCACCAAAATTTAATAACAACTGAATTCGTTTTCCTCGATCCACCGCTTCGATTCCATCACCAAAAAATATATCATATGATTTTATTTGCAAAAAAAAACAAGTCATAAAATTATTTGCGTCAGGTTATTTAATACAGGGTAAACATACAGGTCCGGGATTTGCAACGCATCCAACGCATAGGTACATACAAATCGGATACGTTACAAACCTTATACATGTAACCTTCAAATTTAATCATTTTTTATATTCCAAATGTCAAAATAACTATTTTTGTTGTGAATGTGATTAAAATTTTGAGACAATAAAATATAAATAAATAAAAATAACAATTGTTGCATGTAATTAATACATAAAGTTTTTTTATTTACCATTTTTCTTTATATTTATGAGAAACACACCCTTAGAGTTAAATAATTTTAAGAAATATGACAAACTGTCAAACGAGATGATAACAGGATTATGTTGAACTGTCAAATGATTAATTTTTATTGGCTGTTTTTTGTCCCTCCTTCTTTTATTTATTTTTTGCTTTTTTCTACTATATATAACAAAATTTTTACCTTTACAACTCAGTAGATAGTAGATACTCCTCGGGCCTAATTGTGGTCGAAAAAAGGGAATAAAATTTATGAATTATACCTTTGTTTCACATACGTACTAGACGTAAATCTTGAATTTTTTGGCTGTTTGATCAAACAATTATAATATGATTTAATGTTTTAGGTCTAGTATAGGTAAGTAAAACAACTGTAATTCTCATAACTTTTATTTCCATTTTTTGGCCAAAATTCGGCCCCTAATGATGACATAACAACTCGAAATCGATCGAGTGATTTTTTAAACTTTTTGAACATAATTTTTGCGAAATAAAAAACAAGTGTTTAATAAAATGTGTTTATTGACTGTTTCTGTTTATATCGCAGAGAAACTATTTGTTTCGACTGTACGTATATGCATTTCATTATCATCATTTAGGCTATAAAAAAAGTATAAAATTTGTTCAAGATTTTATACTTTTAATAAATATATAAATTATAGTAGAGAGATTATATTAGTAACAATATATAAATTATCGAAAACTAGGTTTTCAGAAAATTACAATTTTTCCGAAATCTTGGGTACTTTTACGCTATCAAATTTATTGCTGTAAAGTTATAGAACAAAACTTACGTCAACGTATATAGAGTCGACATATTGGAAATTTTACAGTTAAAGAGCTGTTTGTAAATTAGACCATAAATATTAAATAGAACCATACTAAATGAGAGATTTTAACTGGGCAATGAAGAATATGCGTTTTAAGTGTCGATATAGGAACCCCGAATCTCCCACGCGAAAAAAGATGGGCAACATTTATTTTTTATTGAAATCATCTTTAAAAATATTTTTTAAATATAAAGTTACTACCCATTGCTTAGTACAAAAAATTCACTAGATATTTATTTATTTACGTTACAAAAATTTTAAAAACTGTACCATCATTTTGAGCATTCGATATCAGCCACTCTGCCTTAATTAACAACTAGCTGCTGCATTCAAGTACATTTTAGGTTTATATACATATTAAAATATGCCAAAAGTTAAGGTGTTGCTTGATTTTTGTTTAAAATGTAAACGCTAATTAGATGCGCTGATGAAGACGAACAAAAATTAAAAGCTTGCGAATTGAAAATTAAAATGTCCTAGAATCATATGAGTTTAAACAGAAAAAAAACATTACACAGCACAAGTTTACACCAGCATTCTATCCCAGAAAATATAATTTTTTTTAATCAGGTAACACTAACATATCGCAATAATCAATTTGCTCTTGTTTGGAGTTA
The DNA here is from genome assembly GCA_932526605.1 of Nephrotoma flavescens. NCBI lineage: Eukaryota > Metazoa > Arthropoda > Insecta > Diptera > Tipulidae > Nephrotoma > Nephrotoma flavescens. Next base: position 264,360,403 of record OW052222.1, on the reverse strand, counting down.
TCCCAGCCCACCAAATTATTATAGTTGTAAAGTTAGCAAAGCCCACAAATTTAATCAAAATTAATGAAGAAACGAAAAATTATCAAATTTATTAAATTCAATTTATTATGAAATAATTAAAAAAATTGAAAACCAAAGCACCTGATGGCAATCTAAATAAAACTGATCAAATAATTGTCGTGTTTCATGACACTCGTTGATCCGGACTAGTTCAAATTTTATTTAAAAAACCGGTCCCAAATTTTGTTTTAGATCACGAATTTTGGTTTGAAATCTAGTAAGCGCCTTTGCGTAGTTTCATACGTAGGTTCAAATTGCTGAAAATGAACTCTCGACTAGGAATTTCATTGACTTTTATTTAAATTTTCGTCCCGCTCGATAAAACTTAAATATTTGCGGTAAAACTAAAAATGTGCCGAATCACAACTACATGATTATGAAATGTATACACAGGCTGTTGGCCAATAATCGGGTAAATCGTTTACTATGGTAAAAATCGGATTTAGAACAGATTTTTCGATCAGTTTACCTTAGAGTTTTTGAAAAATAAATGAATTTACCGAAAAATTTACTTAAAATCGAATTTTACCTGATTATGGGCCCGCAGTCACAGAATTCGATTTCTTATTATTTGGCTTAAAATTAGCTACTAGTGTACACATTTCAAAATCATGTAGCCCTGATCCGAGACATTTTTAGGTTTGGCGAAATAATTTTAGTTTTAACGAGCGGGACGAAAATTTAAACCAAAATTAATGAAATTCCTAGTCCAAAGTTCATTTTCAGGAACTTGTCACGGAAAGACTTTTTTTTAACATGGCCTATAATTTTCAATTACTATATGCACCTCAGAATCTGACAGTTTTCTGATACTTTAGTTGATTCTGGTCCGGTTCAGTTCATGTTTCATGAAACTACGCAAAGGCGCTTACTATCAAAATTTGTGATCTAAAACAAAATTTGGATCAGGATTTCCATATAAAATTTGAATTGATCATCTGTTATTTCATAACAAATGGAATTTAGTAAATTTGATAATTTTTCGTTTTTTCTTTAATTTTGATAAAATTTCTGGACTTGGACTACTCGCAAGAGCAAATTGGTTAATGATATGTTAGTGTTGCCTGATTAAAAAAAATATTTTCTAGGATAGACCGTTGGGATAACTTCAGACGGTGTCCGTATTTTAAACAGGTTTCATCTGGTAACCTTGAGCCAGAGTGATTTCCATCGAAACCTTAATTGTGTAAGTGGATAGTGAAAAAGTGTATAAAAGAGTCTTATAAAATTGTCTTAGCTTAATGTGACCTGTGGCCCTATTCCGGCTTTTTTTGGATGGAATTAATTTGGTGTAAATATTTTAGAAACAAAGTTAAATGGGAAAATATTTTTCCCAATTCCTTATTCCCAGGGAAAGCCAGAATAGGGCCGCTGGTCTATGAAAAGAGGGATTAGGTGTCAAACAATTATTTTCCACTTTTTAGCCGATTCGGATAGAGTATGAAATACACATAATATGAAAACCTGAAAGTCATAATTTCTGGAAAAGTTTACAAAAATTTAAGAGAAAGCAGCTTAACAACAGAAACGATTACATTAACGTGATAACGAAAAAGACGGCCGGCGCGATAACAATGATAACATTATTGTTAACTCAACTTAACTCGATTAACTATACGATAATATTCCGAGCAGAAACAAAACTTAACGTCCTTGAATATAGTATGACACCAGAAGGTCAATTTTGTCCAAAATTCGACAAATTGGCGAAACAACCGCAAGTATATAGTATTGGTATGTGTATTTGTGTTAGTGCGAATGTGCGTCATTTTTTTTTTGGATATGACATTTCTAGATTCATTTCCATTTATAATTTAATATTTGTAAATGCAATGCAAATATGCTTTAAATAAAATTAAATTTATTTAATTATTTAATTTTAGTTTTAAAATAATTTCTAATTCTGTGTTTCTGCGAAAACAAAACATTCATTCGACATTGCATTGAAAAAAAAAATATATGTGTAGCTAAATTTTTTTTTCTTAACACATTGACGCACACTTTCTATATGTGTGTGCTACTCAGGAACACATTTGATAACTTTTATAATTGCAAAGATATTTCGTCGCATAAAGGAATGTATTGTGAGAATTGAAAAATATGTCGAGTTATTCCTTACAAAATGAAAGATGTTTGCGCGAACGTATTAAAATACGAAAAAGTGGTATGACTGCTATAGCGAGCTTTTTGCGCGAACATGTTAACTCGTCACTCAAATACTTCTTGAGATGTCAAAAAAGTGAAACGACGAAAGGACACAAGCACCAAAAAACTGAACCGGTTTGTACCGATTCATAATTTTTGATGCTTACATTCGCAAAAAACAAACAAACATAACCACAGAAAAATTACACACACTAATATAAAATTGTATACTATATACTCCTTATACGTATACGAAAACGTCATGTTTTTTCTGTCGAGTTTTGAACAAAATCGACCCATATGCAACGCAGATAAAAGGGAACAACTAACGCGAAACTAACGCAACGAGCAGCTGTTTTCTCGATAACTTGTTTTCGCACGTAAGCCTGCTTTTCATACACTAGGGTCACATATATATATTTCTAACTTTATTTACGAAAAGTAAAATGAAAGTTCTGGAGAGCATGGCCTAGATTTGAATGCTCGGACTACCTAGCGTGAGTTTTAAATTAATAAAATTAATAATATTATAGTTTTTAAATAAAAAAGCTAAAATGGCAAAATCAATACCGTCAACACCCTAATAAAAATTTTTTCACTTTACCTGAATTTATGCAATCACATATTTTGTTGTTTACTCTTTTGGGAGTCGACATTTCTATGTGTAATGTTTTAAATTATAATAAGCAGTCTTGTAGGCTGGATTATTTCCTGGACGCCACTGTAGACGTTATGAATATTTCTAACTTTTTGACTCTAGTTAAATTGGCAACGCATACCTATTTAAAAACGTTTCAAATTTTTAGATTTTGATAACCGCAATGAGATGCATATTATGTACGTAGTATACAACAAGGATTTAGATTTAGGTACTGCAGCGATTAATCATTTCTTAAAGTTAAAAAAATTTTGTACCTCGCTATAAGTGTGTGTAATCCATCTTGTACGTATATTGTTGTTACTTTGGGAATTTTCTTCGTTTCTTTTTCTGTTTAGAAATACTTTTGTTTGTTCAAAGCTGAATGAAAATATAATGCGGAAAAATACATCAAAATGCTGAGAAAGTTTTATACAAGTGTAATTTGAAAGTAATTACATTCGATAAATCGTATGATGTGCGGTTATAAAAATTTGATTTATTGGGCTTGTGTTGCACAAGGCTTATACATTTTAATTGTTTCGACTTTTATTAATATTAATGATCAGTTGAAGACAATCGAAGATTACATGATTGATTAGTTTCCAATAATTATTGCCAAATAATTTACAATATTCAAACTTAAGTTATTTATGGTATGCAAATAATCTTAATTGTAAAATAAAGAATGAAGACATTGCATTTTCGACATAGTTTATTTTGAAATTGCTTTTGTATTTTACTATCATCCTGAAACTATTTACATATATATCTATCTACAAAGTAACTTAGACGAGATGAAATGAATACGTTATGTAAATTATGGTAATTTTCAAGTATATCGAAAATAAATTGTAAATTTCCTTCCGATGTATATTCTGATATTGGTAAACTTTTCAAACAAAATGTATAAATCTAAAAGTTTATTGTTGGGTGGGTTCGTATTGTGCATTACAAATATTTGTTACACAAATATTCCATGTTAATTTATGTACGGAGCTATATATGTATATGGATAACTATCTGAATCTGAATAATATTGGTAGCGTAAAGTTTCCGAGAAATTGACAAAAAAACCTAAAAATCTCTTAATGTCCGAAATTAAAATTTTTAAAAATTTTAATTTATTTCTTTTTGTCTAGAGGTCGGATGATTACGAAGTGTTTGTTGACCTTCCCCCTACACCCCTTTTTTAATTTTGAAATTTTGCTGATGTTTTCTAGATGCCAACTTTACGCAGTAGCCAAATCGAGGGCGCACAACTAAGACACGTTGAACAATCTGCACATTGTAGGGGGGTCGGCCTAAGAGTTACAGGCGGTTATAGTTGTATTCATTTTCATCACCGACCGTAATCAAGCGATGATAGATCCATTTTGTATCGTGCTCTCGGCACCTCCCGATCCAAGCACCAAGAGTTCTTGGAATAAGTAAGTTGTAATATGATTTCAAAACTCAACATTTAAATTTCTTTTTTACTTAAAATTATTGGAAATATATCGATCTAATCAAGGTTTGTACCTAGGATGTTGTTTAAAGCTCGTAGAATACAAAAAATTAAATATTTTTGTTTTATGACCTACGTGAAAAAAAAATTCAATACCGAAATCCTTGTAACTAGTTCACACTATCATTTTCACTTCACTTAGCCCTAATCATTTTTAATTTTTCCCTTTATCTTCTTAAAGATTTGCAAATCTGATTACAATCTCATCACTGACGTATATAACATATACATACAGACACACCATCAGCATCTACGAGCAAAAAATTTTTTATACACATATATATTTTTCATTAGGTTGTTACAATTTTCTTCCTATATTTCATATCTTATTATCATCAAAATGTTGAGTTTGTACAAGCATCGCGTTTTGAGACGTGTAAGAAAGGAGCTGAATTTGGTGTTTTCTGCAAAAAAAAAAAAAATATAAAAAATTCTCGCTGCCGTTGCCTGCCGTACAACCGAAAATGAAATAAAAACAAAAGAATGTTTTTTGTCATTTTCCGGTATACTAAAAAAAATAAAATTTTTGTGTGCTTAAATTTATACGATATACGAATGTAAATTGTGCGGGTGGCATCTTTCCATTTTATATGTTTTTTCCTTTTAGATTTGCAAGACATTTTTACAAGAACAAAAAGATAAAAATATTTGTATTATATTAATGTACATTCATTTCGTACTGGATATGCGAGAATGTTTGCCGGTGTATACATTGTTGAAAAAAATGCAGTGAGAAATTTATTTTAATGAAGAGAGTTTTCCATTTCTTTTATACTTTCATGGTTTAACAACACAATAAAAAAAGAAAATGTTCGTTCTGTTTTTCACTAAAGTTTTTCCCACTTTTATATACATGCGAGAGTATTACATAACACAGTGAAAAATAATCGTAATGGTTCTGTCATAAATCTTCGGAAAATTATGCCATCCATAACAATACAGCAGAGTATGGATTAGAAGAGACATAACGAACAACAAACTGTTATTTTAGCAAACCTAGGTTAATGTATGACCCATATTTATTTGATTTTATTCAAAAACTAATCAATTTTTAGGGTTTGAGTGTAGGTATTTAGAAAACTTTGAACAATACTTCTTCGCTCGCACTATATCCCGTAAAATGATTTGGCCGGCTTTGCATTTTTTGGTTCCGTAACAAGTTGGAAAGTGTATATGATTTCCACTACAACTTTCTCACAACTTTATGTCGATTAAATTACTTAATAAAAGTAAAAAATGGAGTGAAAGAGGCGGGAATACTTTGTTATAAATTAAATTTACCGGACTTTTGTAAAACTGTTTTGCATAATCAAAAACATTATCCAAAATCACGGTCAAAAATCGATGCTATCTCCCAATTTATAAAAAAAGCTTAAACAGAGGTCATTGTTGTATATATGTATTAGGCTCATCGGTCTATTTTCAAATAAAACAATTTTAATTCATTTTCTAAAAAAAATTTATAGCCCCTGATGATGGTAATGAAAGTATATGCCGAAACGTTGGGAAAATGAAATAAAACTCCGTTAGACACATGTCCGGATTGTCACATTCGTACCTCATATGACCGACTCAAACGACAGTCACCGATTTTTTGTTGAAAACTAGTTTTTGGCCAAAAATCGCCATTTCCGCTTAAATGGAAAAAGCTTAAATGAAAGCTGATCTGAACCGGTATTATTGCAAAACTAATATACAATATTTTTGTTTGTAAGTCGTTGGAAAAAATAAGTAAGTCGTTGGAAAAAATGATAAAGCTTCTATGGAAGCTGCTACTTCCGGTGGCCGATTTCAGCCAAAAATCATTGGGATTTCTCAATTTATGAGAAAAATTTAAGTATGAAGTTTCATCCCAATAATCCATCTGGGCTGTAGAGAAGCTATACAGTCTCCACGGAACCACATACACAAGCACGCGCACACAGAGATTTTTTAAATACCACTTTTTTTTGACTTCGTCACTATATCGAATATCTTCGAATGCTACATCTATCAAAATTTTTCATGATTGCTATCGACGATGCCAATGCAATCAATTTCATCATTCCATTCTTTAATTCACTTGATATGTCAGTACATATTTTAAAATTATATCGTTTCACCACGACATTGCAGGGTAATTAGGCTTTCAGTGCAAAAGATGATGAACAATATCATTGAAACTACAATTGTGAAGGGAAGAGTATATTACAAATAATGCGACTCGCATTTTTAATTATTAACAACAAAGCGCAGATACAATAGCGACAAGTGGTAACGTGCACGTTATTTATTGACCCAGCTAAGCTCGTGAGAGTAACAACACACAAAAGCCATCGTTAGAATCAAAATTCGATCGGACAAATCAACGGTGACCACAAAATGTGACAGTACAAAGCAACGTGGCGTGGTCTTGCCGCGAAAGTGATTACGATTCGGGCTGCTTCTCACTTAGAACACTTACTCGTACACTACGCACTCTACCATAAATTTGGGTGTGATTTGCATGACGATACAGCAAATTGTTTCAACGAATGCCATGTTCCACAGTTCGTCAGTCTTTCACTTTCCATTTCCACACAACTACAGGTTAGATTCAGTCAGCAACAAACAAACCCCCTCATTTTAGAGTTTACTTGTAGAACCATCTAGTATCTCTAGTATCTGAGTTTTTTGAAAACAATCGAGTAGAGTTCACGATAGCAATTTTCAAATTTGTCCAATTTAAAATTAAAAATTTAATTTTTTTAAATTAAATAATTTTGCTTTAATAGTATGTATAACCAAAAAAATCCATTATAAAAGTTGTATGCTTTGGAATGGAAGGTTGGATATTAAATTTTGGTATACTGATGGATTTGAAACGGGATGGGAAGGCTAAGGAACCTCTGACCGCTTAAATTAATTAGACAAATTATTTATTAAGATGACATAGAATTTAGAAACATATTTTTAGTATATTAGATTACAATACTAACGAAATTACAAAACCGTTTTCAATTTTTATTCACGTTCTCCGTTCAAACTTTATGAAAATACTAAATTTCATTTTAATTCAATTTCTGTTCAAATCAAATTTGATTATAAACCAATCAACCATAGATTGTTCAATTAAAATACAATTGAAATTCAGTTTTCATGTTGTTTCTACTCAATTTTATCTAATTTTTCGATTCATTGAACGGTTGGGGAATGCAAGAAATTTTATGCTGAATGATAAAAGTTGGTTGTCTTTGTTTATAAATTCGAGCAATATGAAACGGTTTTGGTGCTTTTAAAAACAAAAATTTACAATCACAGACTAATGAAATTTATATAGACTTTAATTAACAGTACCCTTTGCTTTTGTTGGGATGGATTAGGTTATGAACAAATAATCTATTTATAATTTGTAGGTTAATGTCTAGGAAACGAGAATACTTCGTATTACAACCAATTATCCTAACCAAATTAAAAACACAAAACAAATGAAGCATGTCCTTAAACCAACAACCGACGAAGGACGGACGAATCTTCCTTTTATGATTATTAACATTATTTATTTATTTATTTAAAAAGGTTACTATGTTAATTCTCAATAATTTTTTTTATTTTTAAGTTTATTGTCGCCAGTTTTTTGTTGTTCTATATAAAAAACTTCCTTTTGTGCTTAGCTATACAAGACTATATACACCCCTGTACATACTAAGAAAATTAAAGGAAATATAAAAGTAATAAAATAAAAGGAAAGTTTATTCTTTTATTTTTTACCCAACAAAATTCAAAACTTTCCTTCGGAAAAATCATTAAAATTAATGAAGTTAAAACACTGACAGACAGACTGAGTTGGTATATACAGAGTAAAAAAGGAAGCATTTTAACGTTTTATAACACGAGATTTTTGTATTTTTTTTTTATTATTGTTATAAGGACATTACTTAAATTATTATTAAATGAACAAACACAATTGTGATGCGCAAAAAAATAGATATCAAGAATGTGACAACGGAATAGAGGAGCAGGAGGCGCAAGCAATAGGAATAAATAAATTAAAAGAAATAAAATGTTTCTCTATTTTCCTGTTTTGCTTCTTAGATGATGGCTTCTTTGGCATTTTAACAAGAATATTAAAATACATAAAACAGAAAAGCAAAAAAAAATATTTGCATTGTCATTTTAACTTTGTGCAAAAGTTGTTTGTGCTTACGTTGGAAAAACTTGTTATATAAATTTCTATTCCTTCGCGTATATAGGGCAGGCAGCATACAGTGCTGTACGTAGCTATTTGATGTAAATTATTTTTAAAGTTTTGTATTTTTTTAAAATTGAGTTTTTGTTTGTTAAGTTTATTTTGCTTACTTTTATAGTTTTTCCGACTTTTCTTTATGCATTTATTTTTTGCTTGTTAGTAGTAATACTTTCAGTATTTTTGTTTTTTAATGGTATGGAGTTCGTATTACATGCATAAAAGACGTGTTAATACTAAATGATTTTATGTAGTTAAGGTATTTCTTATAACTTTCGTCAGGTTCCCCTTAATTTAATAAACACGTGTTTGGTAAACAAACTGTGTACATAATTACTATCGCTACAGCTTTCAACACTTAAACGATTTCTTAAAAGCGGTATTTATAATGTATTTGGTAAATTTTTTCCTATGTTCTGAGCCAAAAGGATTTAATTAGCAGAATTATCGATTGTGCGGCGGTATCCATATTTATAAAATGTTTTGTTGGAATTATAATAGAGGAGAGTTGATCTGAAAGCTAGCTAATCATTATATCCGTGACAATTCACAAAAACCACTTATCTTACTACCTAAGGTAAGTGGTTTTACTGTATTGCAACAGATATAGTAGTTAGGTCACCGGTGACTGACAAAACGATCAATGTGTTAAGCATTTCACCTGTAAGGTTAGGTTTGTAGTGAATACACTTGCAAGGTGATCAGCGAAGGCTTCAGCTTTTAGCTCGTCACTTCTTACCCATTCACTGTTAGAAACACGAATTGGTGGGTTTCGTTGCTGAGACAGTTTAAGGTATTTAGTGGCGTCCCATAATGAATATTTTGGGTCCCAATGGGGAGGAAATTCCTAAAAACCGTTTTGCATATAATTCATATTTTTTTTATAGTACATCTGGCGATGGTGTTTTACATCTGGCGATCGATTAATTTGTCAGATGCATCTTAAGCGGCGTTTCTCTGTTAGCATTTTTTCTATTTAGTCACTCGGGTAGATAGAGCTAATGTGACAGTAGTACGCACTAATTTTGTTGAAAAAATGAATGTTTGAATAATTCGACACCAATTCAGACTACAATAAACTTTTTAGCAGAGAATTGCCACAAAGCAAGTAATATCGTGGAGCTTACAAGGACAAATTAACCAGCTATACACCAATTATCCCTAAATTATATGGTTTACCAAAAATCCATCCACACAGGCCTATCGTAATCTCTATAGATGGCCTCATATAAGGTTTATCGGCATTTTTAGGTAATATTCTTAAGTTTAGTGTAGGTAAAACAAATCATAAAAAAGAATGCAAAATCCAAATCAACGAAGGTCCAATTTCTTGAAGGAGGCATTGTTTTAAATAATTCAGAATTTTCTTTTGACAATATTAGTTATAAACAAATTTTTGGTTTTCCAATAAGTCCGATATATTGGCTAATTTATTAATGAAAATTTAAAATTTTTTAATACATTTTTTTAGATTTCCAGCCTTAATTTTATTATCGTTATAAGGATGATATATTCACTGCTATTCCACAAAACAAAATTAATATATTTTTGAATAGGTTTTAATAAAATATTTGATAAAATAAAATTTACTTTAGAAAAGGTTGTTAATAACAAAATTACATAATTAGATTCTCGAACAAGATGGCAAGATCTCTTTTGATTGATATCATGAAGGTTTTGGGTCTGGCAGATATCTTAATTGTCATTCTTGGCTTCCCACTTCATATAAAATTAACACTGTAAAAATTTTAGCTCAACAAATTTTAAAATTTTCAGACAACAGATTTCACAATAAAAATTTTAAAATTTTGAAAGAAACAAACGCTGCTACACAACCATTAACCCGCAAAATTAATTAGTCAAAGTTTTTGAACAAAAAAATTTTATTAGAAATTTTGAAAATCGGCCTAGTAATGATGTTCAAATTTATTTATCAATTCCATATGCCTTCAATTAGTTTAAAAGTTACAATTTTGTTGAAACTTAAAGATCCAATGCTTCAGGTTCTGAGATACAGAGGGATGTATCCATTTCATAACTCTTCAACTCTTCAATCAAACGTGAAAAAATATATATTCTTGTCTTTAGATAGAAACAATTTTTCCATAAGCATTGATGTTCATGACTTTAATCCTGGTTTCACAGATATTATCTTTCTTGATTAGGGCGACGAGAAACACTCCGCCTGTTTCGTTGTAAATGACGGCTACTAGCTATTACATGGCGTGTCTCTTAAATACATTTAAGGTGTTTAAATACAGTTAAAACATTCTCACCTTTTATCTCTTGATTTTTGCGATCATTTTGACGCAGAATTTGAAATCAATTTTCAGTTCTTATTCTTGTCCCAAGTTTTTCAGGTTTTAGAGGGTTGCTGCAAACATACACTGGAAGTTAGTACGGCCTTTATACTGCACTCATCGAAAATTAAAACTTTGAAATTTTAAACTAAGCGTAGATTTAATTCTTTCAGCTTTTATGCTGGCATGACTACATGGATGGGGTTCCCCGAAGCTCAGCAATTCAGCTCTTAAATAATTAGGTTGGTTTTACAAATTTTATTTTATAAAATTTTGCATTGCAAAACTATGCTTTTCAAAAATTAGTAGTACAGACCTCTATAAAAATAAATTTTGCAATTTTCGGTTCTGTTCCAAAAAATCAATTTAACGTTATGTAAATTTTCATTTCAATTATAAACACTGTTAGCTTTTAATGATTTTATGTAAAATGCAATACTAGGATCGATGTGGAAAGGGTCGATTCCCGAAGTAGGAAATGAAATTATTTAAACCATTTAATGGAGACAATTCTTTAACAATGTAAATAGAACATAAAGAAGAAATCTGATTTATATTGTCGAGAAAATGTCTCAAACAAAAGAAAGCAATATAATTACAAGGGAAATTTAATAACTATTTAATAAGCTAACAAAACTACAAAAGAAAATAGCTTATACTACTCGTACTCTAACTGGATACATTATATTGTTCTTCCTCCTGTTCCTTTAATTACTATTACAAAAATTTACTTTTCGCTTGCAATAAATAAACGCTCTTTTGTACTTTGGATGTACGAATACCTTAAAACTAAAAATAATAAACTATTGTGTTGTTCTGTTTTGGGAAAATTGATTTCGTTTAATTAAAAGTTCTTTGTTTTTATTCAAAAAGAAACGAAATGAAATGTGTATCTTATATTTACTTATTTACCATTGGCTCTATACACGTTCAAAGGAACAATCTACGAGTAAAAAGTAGATTATGTATCAAGGGAGTAAAATAGTAGATTATTGGTTGAGAGACGAAATTATTATTATTGATATTATATCTCAAGAATGGTTTATGCGATTTGCACCTTTCTTGCCAATCTTCTTCTATTTCTAACTCAAAGATATATTTTTCCAATTGGTGAAGTCGTAACATTACAATAATTTTGACCAATTCGTCCCTAGAAGGATCGAATCCTTCAATAAAGTACCAACCGGTCCAAGTGCAATACCTTGGGATTCCACGTTGCTCATTGTTAATTCTGTAAACGTCATCTATTTTGTATATTTTGGTGACCGTTCACAGCTACTCCCTTGATGGTTGAATTGAAGTTTATGTATTAACGATTTCTTCGTTGATATTTCGCAATGTATGCCCTTTCAAACCTATAGAACCGCTATGGGAGCCAACCTCTGAGGTTCATGTAATTTGCCGTAAGCTACCACAATATCCTTTCGTATATTATGTGTATGACTTAATTTTACAGAATCAGACGGTTTCAGAACACGGAACGACAAGTCTACATTAGTTACATAATCTCTCAGAATATCAGAGTTTACGATGGCAACTGATCAACAGCACTTCGGCACTGCATTCTATACGAATTCCAACAAGGAAAAACTGCTTCTAAAGCTGGAGAATCAATTGGTAGTGAACTTGGTGCCGACGTTGTGTCTTATGAAATGTGTAATTATTGGTACAAACGTGGTGGACAGCCTCGAAAGGCCGAGTCACTAAAAGCTTTTTTAAAGCGTTTGCACGAAATGAGAAAAATCCAAGAACTTGGAAGGTGGGTCTTGAGAAATATATTTTTTAGGAGAATCTCACACGTGAAAAGTCGTGAATAGATTTTGGGCAACCCAATACATCGACGCAAAATAGCCACTTAAAGACTTAAGATCTCCTGTGGATCTGGTGGGACATGAATGGTGTGTTTTATTACGAAATGCAACAAAACTAGTCAGATGGTGGCTGCAGAACGTTAAAGCCGATAATTGAACAAAATGAGTGAAACATTTGATCAGAAAGGGCCATTTATTGGGAAAGGAAGCAGCGAAGTTATACTAGTACTGCATGACAACGCTCGACCTCACGTTGTCCGCGTGACTCAGAAGATCCTCTTGAACTTGGGATGGGAAATTCTCCCACACGCGGCATATTCACCAGACTTGGCCCCATCCGACTCACATTTGTTCCCTGCTATGCCTTAAGTGGGTAAACAGTTCAAAACGCTGGGTAAACAGTTCAAAACGCAGATGTGCTAAATTTGTTGATGACTTTATGACGGCGAAGCCTAAAAGATCTTTTGCGACGGCATACGTATGTTATCCTAGAGATGACGCAATGTCATACAAATGTTGGACAATATTTCCAAGATCTATTGTCTATTGTTTTATATAAAACAAATTTGCTATGTGCGAGTCTTGGCTCATTTCGAAATGGCATTAGGTGATTTTAATCCCAGAATGTATGCCTTTCCAAATCTATATAGCAACTATGGCAACCAATCTCTGAGATTCGTTAAATTTGCCATAAGCTACAACGACGTTTTTTCATATAAAAATCTCGAATAGCGGTTACGCGCAGTTTCAATTTAAGATATTTGTGTGTCCAATGTAAATTTTAGTTTTTTCATTAATTCTATTTTGTTTGTCGGTTACCTTGTGATACGAAACGACTCCAATTTTTGACTATTTTACCTCTTACAGGGTGTATTTCGTTATTTTGGCATATTATCTCGTCGGTCAATAAGTCCCTTGGGAAACTACTAAAAAATCGTTTTTTTTTTGCAAAATTCAATTCCAACGCTTCTCGAACATTTCGATTTTTTTTTTACCATCGAAGCCAACAAATCGTAATACGGGAAATTGTCTTGGTAAAAGAGCACTTTTGTGTTTTGCATGTGGGCCCGCCATTTGCGTTTTTGGTCACTTCGAACGTTTCTCACCATCTGCCGTCCACTCACCTGATTGACGATTTGATTCCGGAATGTAGTGGTGTGGTGGATCCTTGTTTCATCCATTATCACATACCAACGCAAATAGTCCTGTTTTTTATCATGAACAAATGTTCAGGCATCTCACGTAACTTCATTTTACAGTCTTTCAATAAGATTTTGTGCACTTTTTTAATTCAATTCAATTTTTTGTATAATCTTTTTTCGTGAAATGTTAATCGCTGCGAAAAAGTAGTAATATTTATAATAATATTAATAAATAATTATATTACGTTGAACCCCTAAATGTCAAGTACTTTATACGAACATTACTGCCACCTACAGTTCAGAAAAGAAACTGTAGATATAAATTTGATGACGTAGCAAGCAGTACTGCTTGGTATTCTACGTGCATTGGTTGGTGGTACTCCATAAAAATCATAAGTTTTTCATTAGATGCGCCATCTATGTGCCAGCATGGAGAATATCATTGAAATCATGAAAAAATTTTGCTATGTTGTTAGCAAAACGATTACAAATTTATGCAAAGAAAGCGTATAAAAGCATTTCTTCAATTGTTTTTTATTTACTTGTTTTTCCATGTAGGCGCACTGAGCGCGCCAGAATCCAAACGGCATTGATTAAGTATTTACATATACATGCTTGAAACTTTTACGTTTTCACGTAATTGTAGTTACTAAAACAGACGTCATTGAATTAAATAAAATTTTATATTGAATTTTTGTCGCATATATGGCTAACGTGTAAGAATCACAACAATCAGTTTCGAACAGATGAGACTATTGATTTAAAAAAATCAGTCTTCTCATCAAATCACGACGACTGATGTTGTATTATTACGTTGGAATATTGTCTATATATATAGAACAATACCATGTACTCGTAGCGTACGAAATTTAATTCTTTCACATTTCCATCTATATTCTATTTTAACAACTAACTTTTCTCATTCACGTATTTTTGTATATTTACTTTGGTTTTTCAATTGTAATACGGAAAAATCACAATAACACCATTACAATTGAAAAACCAAAGAAAAATTTTATAGTTTCAAGTCCACGTCTCTATAACGATTTTGAAGTATCTTTACTATTAAAAACTATTAATTATACGCCCGTTATAAATCTTATTTTATTATTTTAAATTGCGGTGGTTGGGGCATCGTGATGAACGCGGTATAGTAGCTTGTTGGTCACTCTGTGACCCTATACTGGTATTTCCCCGGGAAAAGGGAATTGAGGAATTTATATGTAATTTTTATTTAAAAAAAAAATTTGAAATAAAAAGTTAGTGTTAATTTTTTTGAAAACAAAATTAATTCGGGAATAATTTTCCCTGCCAATTTAGGTATGGAAAAGTTATTCCCAATTTATAAATAATTACATCAAACTTTTCTCCTCAGTAGGCCGGAAAAAATATTTGAACAGAAATTACATATAAATACTTTCCCACGGAAATCCTGGGGAATTACGAGAATAGTGTCACTAGTTGTGCCGGCTTTGTGGAACGAACTGGATGAAGAAAAGAGCAAACTCTATTTTAATACAAAAAAATAAATTTGTTATCGTCGTTCTTCTTTGCTTGTATAATCGTGTTGCTTTTTGTTTTCGTTTGAAATGCTCGTCGTGTTGTTCCCGTTGTCTTCTTGTTTGTTAATTCTTCTAAACATATTGTTTATCGTTTATTGTGTGGTAAACAACATGGGTGGCGATTTGAAAACGTGCCACGTTTTATGGTTTTTACCAGTAAAGGTCGATTTATATTATCCGTCCCGTTCAGTTCCTACACAAATATTGTTGAAAAGAATGTTTTGTCTGATGTCTGAAGGCAAAAAAAAATACGAAAGAATAACGAAAAAATTGAAATTCATACATTTTCTGTGGCTATATGATAAGCATGTGTGTGTTACCTTTTGCTCTATACGTAACCAAAATTTCGAATATATATACGAAGAAAATGTCTAAATTGAAACTTGCGGATATTATGAATTAATGATGTCTGACACGATACGTCTAGGAACGTGGTTATACGTGGTAAAACAAACGGGTTCGTTGCCACTTAAATTATTGAATTATCGGAGTGATCGCTAAATCAAATCGCTTTCATAACATTTAATGGCAACCTTTATGCTTTAATGATGAAGTCATAGGTTCACTTAATATAAAGTTCAAACCCGTTTGCAATCTTATTATTTCATCGCATATCATCTTTCCGTTCGTATTGTAACCCAATTTATGTATGATAAACGACCCCCACTGTGACATTTCACATGGAATACATACATAATCGTTTATGTATATTCCCGGTGTACCTGTATGTGCCCTGTATGTATATATATACACCATTTAGCACTAAATCAATTACAATGACAGGTAAATTTTATGCAAATGTTATTCCATACACAAAAAATTATCCTGTGTGTATACAAAACGTGAAAAATCAATAAAAATTCTAAGAATTTTCCGTATACATATTTATTAATAAATTCCATTCCGGGTTTTTCATTATTATTTTTTATTATAATTTTATCCATATAAATAGAATACGGTTCTTTATGAATAAACCTATTGTGAATATAAGATAGCAAACAAGACGGTTTAAATAGATAACATTTATAAAGGATGAGCGCACCATCACCAAATCCGCATATCTCAAGTGTGTATCTATTTTTCATGCGGAAAACTCATCATCTCCGAATACAAGAAACACAATGACCAATCTTTATTATGATATCACAAGGTTTTATAAATACACAAATTCGGATAAATCTCTTGGTCGGAGAAAATGCGAAAAACCTTAACCTAAATTTGATCATCCTTTGAAAATTTTCTTATATACAATCTTTTGATTTATCTTCAATACTTTGTGTTGTTCTGCATTGTTATATATGTATTATGTGGAAAAGAAGGAATTGAAATTTATGGATTATTTTTATTTAAATTTCAATTTTATTTATTCTTATATGTATAAGATATTTCGGGCTAAAGAACAAAGAACTCATATTTATTCTGTACGTATTTATTCTGTATGTGGATGCGGAAAAAAGGATCATGAAGTATTTTACATATTTATACTGGTAAATATTATGTATGTACTGTAAATTTAACTAGGCAAAGCATATAAATAGTGCTTTTTTAATGCTATCAGCAGGTAATATATTTTCATAAATATCAACTGTTTGTGGTAGCATATATGAGCAGATAAGCCATATTCTATGCCAATCTAGAAGCGACATAATACTGTATTGTATCGTAAAAAATAGACATTAAGCTCTCTCACAATCTAAAGGAATATACATTTTACCCCTTATACGCATTAAGTAATATAAAGAGCGTCCTATCATGAACAATCTGTCAATTTAATCTTCTTATTATTTATATTATGTTTTTCATACTTTGTCATTGGTCTTTTATATTTATTAATTTGTAGATGTATATGTACTTAATATTAATAAATCTGGCTTGAGGGCTACTTTTATGGAATATACATATATTCTTAAAATGTTCAACCATTTATACAGCGGGGTTGCGCATCTGGTACCCCTCCACATTTAATAAAAAGGATGCAATGCCTTGCTATATCAAATTTATAAAACTTCATGTTTACATAAAATCTAAATCAGCTACAAAATCAGATACGCATCTCTAAGCATTGTGGTGTTCATAAATCCCATAAATAAACACCATAAATCAGATTAAAAATGCAATTTACTAGTGACGCTTGCAATGAGCTAGAACCTTTCAAAATTTAGTATTCGATCAATTAAAATAGATTAATAAAAATGAATTACCCAACTGCAAAGACAAAAGTACGAAGTAAAGTAGGTTTGGTTTTTATAAATTAGTAGAGTCTTCACCTAAAATATGTGAAGGTATCCCATTATTTCATCCAACAAGGTTAGTGGATATTTTTAAATTATTGTAAAATTATTTCCAGTGTTGTCTAGAATGTTCTGGAAGTATATCATAAGTTAATACAATAAGCATTTTCATACTCAAACTCAACAACATGTTGAGTAAAATTGCAGCCAACGTTATGAAAATTTTGACCTCTATGAAATTTTCAAAACAAATTGGCGATGATTTCACTCATCACGATGCCAACTGTTGACAAACCTGAAAGCGACCATATACAATTGCAGTTTATCGCCAGATTGATAATTGAATTAAACTATCCAATGATATTAATCGAAGCTCAGTAATGCACGATCGGAATGAAGTATACTGCCGTGATAAACATAAGTGACTTTTTTTAATTTTTTTTTTACTTAACTACATTTTAGGCCGAATTTAGTTATTGATGCCAATTAATAGCTGTTTAAAAGCTTTATCATTATAATTAATAAAAGTAATTTAAAACAAACCCAAAAATTTTATTATTAGGCAAAATATAATTAGCTCTGACAGAAAAATATTGTAAGGTTTAAGCAAAAATGACTTAACTATACTTTGCAGATAAGGCTTTTTTATTTTAATTATGTTAGTTAAGTCACAACTGTTTTGTTTGTGTTACTTGAAATTACATTTATGTCGGGTTCACGTACGTAATCAAAAAAATTTGATCACAATATGAAGTTAGAAACAAAAGCTATTGCTCTAAATATTAAGCTATTTTACTTGACGTTTCATTTGTCATTTTCAACCATTTTAATTTGTGTGTTGTGTTTGGCTGTGGTGACGACTGATAATTAAATAAAATAAAATAAAAACTTGAAGTGTGCATCTCTAGTTTTTGTACGTTGATTTTATACATTCTGAAGAACAGCCGATAGTTTTTAATGCTTCTTACTTTTCACAAAAATTATTACACACAAATTAATATTATTTTTAATTTAAATAAACACTATTATCTTAATACGTATACGCACGACAAAATTAAAACACCAAATGCCGATAATGAAAATGGCGCCTGTTTTGTTTGTTTGTTTTTGATATTGACATGAGTCATATAGAAATGTCAGCAAAACAGCAAAATTATATATCCCTTTTCCCACACAATTGTTTGGGTGGTCAAAGTGTCATGTCAAACATTTATTTTTGTATATATGTTTTCAACAAACTTACACATTTAAAAAAAAACCATAAACACAATTGTGTTGGTTTTACTTCAAATGAAGCGAAATTTTTTATCAAAAATTTCATTACATACTATGATTTTTTTATTCACACATTTGTGTGGGTTCGACTTAAATTGAGGCATTTTTTTATTTTTTTTTTGTTGAAAAAGGGTTAAATTGAGCCTATTTTTTTTTGGTAGAAAAAGGGATATAATGAGCGTCATTATTGCTCATAATTTGTTTTTTGTTTTTTCTATGTTGGATGCTTGCGATCAAAATTTGCCCAAAGATAAAAATATTTCATCTCAGGAGAGGAAATTCCAACGATTTGATTGGCTTGATTCACGAATCATTTTTTGATCACGTACGTGAACTCGACATTAAGGCAAACTTGTCATTCTTTCTACTTTCATCAAATTGACTCAATTGAATCTATCTATCGGTCGTTTGAAACAAAAACAGCTTATCTACTATAAAAAAAAGCTTTATCTTATTGAAAGTTGCTATAAGTTGCGGCGTGTAACTTAAGCTCTTAAGTCGTGACTGGTTGGTATTTTTGTGTTGCCAGTGGTTTGACCAAAGTATTTCCATATGCGTAGCCATATTCTTTCGTATGGCTGTTTTTGGTAAAATAGTATTCTTTTTCGCCAATTTTGCCACAGCTGCATCCAGCGTAAGCGAACAATTTTCTTCAAATAACTGTATGATTCCCTCATCCTCCTTTTTTGTAGCGGTTTGGATTTTGCCTCTATCTGGCAAATCGTCAACATTTTTATACATTGAATAATGTGTAATCCTCTTCTGTACAAATGTTTTCGACTTTTTTGTATAATTAGCTGCACTTGCAACCGACAATTTATCGTATGGCAGTGTTTCGTAGTTTATAAAAATTGACCTATAACAAAATTATGTATTATTTAAAGTGTCATGGGTTTACAAAATTTTATTGAATACGGTAATTTATTGGATGAGATTGGATATGCTAGACGAAATGATATTCTTGAATGATTTTTAGAAGCTCTGAGATATGGCCACCCGGGATGGAACTCGATCATTTCTTAACCGAAATTGATGGGATTTTGTATGTTTGATGAAAATGGAATTCTTAATTGATTTTTGGAGGAAGTTCTGGAATATGGCTACCTAGGATGGAACTCGGTCATTTTTTAACCGATTATGATGGGATTTGGTATGTTGGATGGAAGTGGAATTTTTAAATATTTTTGGATGAAGTTCTGGAATAAGGTCACCTGAGACGGCACTCGGCCATTTCTTAACCGTATACGAAGGAATTGGGTCGGACGGAATAGGTATTGTAAAATGACTTTTGGCAGGATTTCCGGAATATGGCCACATTGGAAGGAACTGGGTCATTTTTTAACCGAATATGATGGGGTTGGGTATGTTGGATGAAAATGGGATTCTAAAATGATTTTTGGAAGAAGTTCTAGATCTAGAATATGGCCATCTGGGATGGCGAACTCGTTCATTTTTTAATCGATTATGATGGGATTTGGTATGATGGACGGAATATCCACTTGGGACGAAAGTCGGCCATATTTTAATCGATTCTGATGAAGTTGGATGGAAATGGGATTAATAAATAATTTTTGGAAGAAGTTCTGGGATATTGCGAGATCTCAACACTCTATACCGGGCTACAATCGTCCATGTCCTCATAAACACTTGTTTAGTTACCCTCGATCTTTTGCCTCGCTGTTGTATATATTTGGTTTTTGCTTCCTTGATCTGCAGCTCAAATATAAGCTGATAATTCTAATAAAAAGAGAACCATTTTATGGGAAATTATATTGCGACAAATTAATCATATATTCTCAATGTACGCTATTAGCTGACTTTATTTTCGATATAAGAAACTGTGCTGAGTTATGTTTAGGGTTTTTTAGTTTGGGAGGGTCGATGTTGGCAGCCTATGGCGGACATGTTGTTTTGGTAGCGTCTGTTTAATCTGTTTTTTTTAGTCACTGATGCCAAATCACCATGACAAGATACACGATTGAGCTGCACGTCCAAATGGTAAAACATTATGATCAAAATGAGTCATTAGTACAAACGTTGCTATGTTAAGAAGCAAAATTGCCTTATATAGGACAACGCCAACCCATACGAGATCCACTAGGTGGCAATATATTTAGAAAAAGTTAGTTTTTGTTGTGGATTTTCGGCCGGCGGCGTCATTGGTACGTACTTTTTTGAAAATGACGTTTGTGAGGCCATCACTAGCAGGCGCAACTTAAACATCGACCAGCCCAAATAGAAAAACCCTATATATACGCAAATTGTTTTTTAAGGGAAAAATTAACATTTTTCGTTTCAAAACCTTATAGCACGTACTTTATCTTGTGTTTCAAAAATCCTTCAATTTTTCACACAACTTCTGCTGAGAATTATTGACTTGCGCTTAAAAATTCCATAAATTTTCTGTTGGTTTTTAAAAATATCAGCAGAACAAATTTATTTTTGGTGATGGTGTTGCCTTTAGCGGCGAGATACAATAAAACATTTTTTCTGGTAAAATTTTTCTGCTATCTACAGCGTCTATTTCTATTGAAATTTTTGGTGTAAATGTGGTAAATGAAAACTTTTTTCAATTTTACTAAGTCAAACTAACTGTATTTTGGGAAATTGCTATCCGATGCATGATCCTGTTAAATATTACCAAATTTACAAATACGCATTTTTTATACTAATTTTTGATAAAGCTTTTAAATTCAAAAAATTAATATCTACGACATTATCGAGAAGGACTATTAGCGTCGCCCCCGTTTCCATCTACAATTCTAAAATAATTTTTCTTAATTTCTCTAAAATAATTAGAAACAAGACCCAAATAGTATCTTTTAAAACATAAAGTAAATATGATTTTCTTTCCAGTTCGTTAACCGGGCAAGGTCCTTTTATCTTATTCTGGAAAAATGGGCAAATACTTAGTATTTTCTAACTCAATGATTTACGAGCATGACTTCCTTTGTTTGTCTAAACATTATACTTATTAATTCAGAGTAACAGACATATTTACAAACACAATAATTATTACCAGGTATAAGGAATAAAATCCAAATACATGATATAATTCTGTTATACATAAAAAGCCTAAAATGTCCTTTGGCTAAATAATTATTAAATATATAAAAAAAATTTTGTATCCATCCATTTATGTAGAAATGGATTTTTTTTTTGATAATCCTACAAATATATGTTACGCCTGCACAAACGGAAACATTTACTTGGAAAATTTTACTGTAACCTTCAACTGTTTTTACATGTATGAGTTTATCACAAGGATATTAGGTAGGGATATAAAACGACTTGTTTTATAAGTACCGATGTATCGTAAAAAATGAAAATATTATTTTTTTTATAATGCGAAATATGAAATATGCACATTGACACGCCAAAATTATATTTTGATAAACAAATACCAATGTTTGTTCCAAGCACCCAGAGACTCATTCATTGAACCCATAACAATTGTAGACTCGCGCGTTACATTTCAATTTACATAACGATAATTTTGATTTATTCATACGAGTACAAATCTAATTTTGCATTTTATTGTATGTGTCACGCGAGCGCTCGTGATAAATTTGATTTAAAAAAAATGCTAGAATGATTATTTTATAATATCATGAATTAAAATATAAAAAATATCAACAATTAATTGCTAAATTTATTGTTTTTATTCATAATGCGATGTTGTTTATTTATTTATATAGTTTCATATCAAAATGTTAAAATAATAAATTAATAATTTATTCTTAACATTATTATTTGGACAGAATTGTATATGAATAAATATATCGTAAATTTTCGAAAATCATGAATTTTGTTGGTTTTAAATCATGTCACATGGCTAAGCTACGAGTATAATGAAATGATTGATTAGTAATTAATTAGAATAATGCATTTCCTCCTATCATGTGGCATGGCATGTAATTTTCGATAATTTTTTTTTTTTGATCTGTGATATACAAACGGAAATTAAATAATATTAGGATTTATTATTCTTTATCATTATTTTTGATGCCTCTTCCACTCCTCCTGTGGACGGTTCTTCGAAAGGGGTTTCACTTATATGTACGCTTGGCTAGTTCGAGGATACTGCATATTATTAGCCGGATATTTGATGAGATTACCAAGACTTTGGTAGTGTTTCAAAATAAGCCAAACAAAATTTAACAATAGTAAAAGACAATTAACAGTAATATTATGTTGTGAAAAGGTAAAACATTTTATCTCGATTTTATACAATTTTCAGGAGAGCAAAAAACAATTAATTTTGGGCTAAAAAATATCACGATATTCGCCAACATCTAGAACTAGATCTGGGCCAACATCTGAGTATAAAACTTTTTATATATGACAAACATACTTTGAGGTACAAAATTTCTAGTCAAGTTAATTGCCGCTCATTTCTCATCCCTCTACTCTATTGATAATCCATGTTCCACTACCAAATCGTTTTTGGAAGTTTGAGAAAATTGTCGTTTAACTAGTTTGGATAAGAATGAGTCGCGTCGTAATCGTCCTATTATACCTTGGATATCTAGGGCCTTACTTAATACGATCTCGGTGATTCTAAAAGGAAGTGGCATGCAGTTAATGATATGTTATAATTTTATTCTAGATTTATTTAGAACCCCTGACCAAAACCTATCGATTCCAACATCAGATGTAATACGGTGGTTTAAGATGACAGAAGACACTCTTAATGTATTTGAAGCCGCTGGTAACAGAACGGCAATTAAATCTGTACCTTCAGACGGTTAATAACAAAACTGAAGGGAAAGCCAAAGACATATTATTTCTGCCAGGAAATTACAAAACTTTTAAAGAGCTGAAATAAATTTTGTTAGAATCCCTCGGTGATCGCCAAGATCTCTCCTTCTATAAATCATAGTTTTGCATTTAACATTTCATTAAACAATTATGTACGTGAAAACACAAACGTAAAAATTGTTTGCTAAAAACAAAGCAGTTGTCTTTCGAACCATACTATTTTTGTGTTTAATATTTTCCGGCATTATGTTTTGATTATTAGTTTTTACGAACATATCTGCCATCTATAGTTCAGAAAATGTTTCGATTAAATTTAAAGATGTTTCAGGTGCGTTGGCTCAATCAGTGCACCTAGAACACTAGAGGCCTCACTGCTTTAAACATTTTACTATATTACGTCATTTTATGTCAAAGGTTCCAATCTTTGACTATAGGCAGCACTAAAATTAAATAAAAGATTGTTTTGATTTTTTTTGGGTTTAAGCTGTCATATTAATAAAAGAAAAATATTTTCATAATAGATTTTAAAATTTAATAAAAAACTATTGGTAAGTATTAATTCATAATATTATTATATAATTATGCATTGTAAATTGTGTTTAATATGTTAACACGTCACCCTTTTATTTTTCTACTTAAACTATTTTTGTTTTTAATATTTTCTGATTGCTTTTTATTAACATGACTGCCGTCTACATTTCGGAAAATAAACTGTAGACATAAATTTGATGACATATCAAGTAATCAAGTAGTACTGCATGATATTCTAAGTGCACTGGCTCAATACACGTGTCGCACACATAGAAATAGATTATATAGAATGAATGTAAGCAGCTGTCAAGTGAGTCAAATTGGAGGGCAAAAGGGAAAGCATATACATGATCGAATACCATGAAGTTAGGAAGTTGAAGTTAAAATCTACACAAATTGTAAATTATTTTTATTCCTCCAATATTGACGACTGTTAAAGTTGGGAATGTGACATCTAGTGCATTAAAAATAAGCTCATTGAAGGTTTTTTCTATGAAGTTTTAGCACGGCATACTTTATGCAAATAAAAATTAACATACAAAAATATACCCAAAAAGTTTAACTTTTTTGCCGTCAGATCCACTTATAGTTGTCAATAGTACGTTAATTGTTTTTATTTTCGGTAAAACATTGTACTTATAGTATTTCAAAAGGAAAATAAATTATGAAAAGCAAAGCACGTAGCACTTGAAATGAACTCCGTTTTATTAAGTTAAAATAAAAAATACAGCCCTGGTAATAAAAGCTGCTTACAAAAAGATAAACCCCAACAACAACAACCGACATTTTTTACTTAGTTCTATCTGATTTCTAAATTAAAATAAGGATATTTTTACCACAAATCACTTTCCTTTTAACATAATTTACATTGTATTTTATATAAACATTTGGTAAATATTCCAGTTCCATTCTGTAATTTTTTATACGTGTTTTGGCAGCTTTTTGCAAGACACTTCATGTTGATTAAAATTTTCCAATATTTATTACCAAATGACGCACTACGACATTACCCACTAACCATTTTATAATGTGGTAGGTTTAGGTTAGGTTTCAGTGGTTGACACTTAGGCCATTTTTGGCCCATTGTGATACCACGCATTCACGCCACATCATTAACCCATTCATCTACTCACACAATTACAGTATAACACCTGCACATTGCAAGCTCCATGTCAACCTGTAGATTGACATGGACGGTGGGTTGGCGCTGAATTCTGCAATCCATCAGAGGGTCTTAGTTGTGTTTATTAACATCACCGATTTTAATCGATCATAAAAATTCGATTTGCATCTAGCCTCTGATGGGATTCGAACCCAGTACCTCCCGGTCCAAGCACCGAAGCTTTAACCACTGCACCACTTGTCCGGTTTATAATATAGAACAATTGAACAATTGAATGCGTCGCCTCCACGGTGGAAAAGTGGTTAGCATGCTTGCTCCAGCGACCGGAGGTCCCGGGTTCGATTCCCGGTGGTTACAAGGAAAATATTTCACGGCTGGTTTAGGATCAATGAATTAATCACTCATTATCGGAAATGAAAATATGATTATGAAACCTCATTTGAGGCGGCCAAATCCCTTGACCGGATATAGTGCCAGAGAGAAAGAGAGAGAGAGAAAGTGGGAGAGAGAATTGAGTGCGTCACTTTGTACAAAAACAAAAAGTAGTTTGGTTGGTTTTATATTTGACTTTTGAGACCGCCATATGCATTTCTTATATAGCCTTCCTGCTCTGATTTGTTACACATGAAATAGCATATTTAATATGGATAAAATCTTTACACCCATTCTATAGTGTATAATTCTATGGTCGTACATTATAGGCGCATTAGATTGGACTGAATTAACTGAAGTGTAGCTACATCTGAAGTAATTGAAGTGAAGAGAATGTTCGATTGACGGCTCTTCACTTCAACAAATTGAGCAACTGAATTAACTGAAAAGATAGTTTGCTCCTGTAGATACTTCCAGTAGGTTTCTGCTTTCTTTTGACATTTTAATTTGATGATTTTCAAATAGCCATTAATCGTAAATAATTTAAAACAATTGACAACCAGTGATTTTTACATTTATGAGTATCAAACGAACATCTTCTTCTCTTCAGTAACTCAGTTAAATGAAGAGTAACTCAATTTCTGAAGTGAAGAGTTGTTGCTCTTCAGTTGAATCGAACGCGCCTTATGTCGTTTCTCTGACGTGTGTAGTCTTTCTTTGGTGCAAGCTATTTCCATTCTGAATAGGAATTAATATTGCTGTCACAGTAACAACCAAAGACATTTTTTAATTTATTTTTATTAACTATGCTAACAATTACATTTTGAATTTCAAAACAACGTAAAAATGGAACTAAATATATTCAATTTAATAGAAATGTGCTAGAACAATATTGAATATTTTTACAAATCGTAACTTCTCGTCTTGTTTAGAAAAATGCGATGTCAAAATAACAAAAATTACTTTCTGTTGCCAAATATTAAAAATAAAAGTATTTACTAAAACTGCCCTGATGATGAACATTAAAACTACAGGTAGAATAGAATTATTCTATACCAGCGGAAAAGTTGGTTTAAAACTATTCCAATTTGGAATTACATTTATGGGATTGTTGTTGTAAATATCTCAAATAAAAACAACAACGGGGTCGATTTTGTTCAAAATTCGACAAATTGGCGAAATAACCGCGAGTATATAGTAGTGGTATGTGTATTTGGGTTAGTGCGAATGTGCGCCATTTTTTTTGGATATGGCATTTCTAGAAATCATTTCCATTTATTATTTAATATTTGTAAATGCAATGCAAATATGCTTTAAATAAAGGGTAATTTATTTAATTATTTAATTTTAGTTTTAAAATAATTTCTAATTCTGTGTTGAACGCCTTGTCGAATATATTGTACATCGACGTGGGACGCATATAACATGTACTCTCTATTGTTTTAGTATTCTTTAAGCCTGTAAAGAAAATTAATCAAGTATTCCACAAAAACCCAAAATATTAAAATCAAAATATGTGTAGTTAATTTTTTTTCTTAACACATTGACGCACTCTTTCCAAATGTGTGTGCTACTCAGGAACACATTTGATAACTTTTATAATTGCAATGATATCTCGTCGGGGAAAGGAATGTATTGTGAGAATTGAAAAATATGTCGAGTTATTCCGTAAAAAATGAAAGTTGTTTGACCGAATGTGTTGTTAAAAAACGAAAAAGTTGTATGACTGCTATATCAGTCATTTGCGCGAACGTGTTAACTCGCCACTCAAAAATTTGGTGAGATGTCAAAAAAGTGAGACGGCGAAAGGACATAAGCACCAAAAAAGTGAACCGATTTGTACTAATTCATAATTTTTGATGCTTTCGCAGAAAACAAACAAATATAACCACAGAAAAATTACACACACTAATATAAAATTATGTACTGTACTCGTTATACGTATACGGAACATGTTTTTTCTGTTGGATTTTGAACAAAATCGACCCCCTGAATTTTTTTTATTTTCGTTTGTGTGATTAAAATTATATCTATACATGAATTATCAGTTCGCTAGAAAAATCGCGGAAGCCTGCATTAAAAATTTAAAAACCAACGGTATGTGATTGTTGTTGTTTGTGTGGATAATTCGTTGTTACCTTTGGTTTGTTTTGGTTACGCCCTGCGGCTGCTTTTTAATTTTCCGTACAACGATCTTTCTTGTTAAGTCAAGTCTCTAAAAATCATTCACAGATGGTGCAGCATTTCTTTATCGATTTAACAGCCGTACATACAAACATGTACCCGATTAATTCACGTAATTGATTATTTTTCCCAAAAATTTATTTACTGAATAACACTAATAACAATAGCTATATATAATAATAATAACAATCATAATAATAATAATAATAATAAATTAAATTAAATTCATTTGAAATTAAATTTAACACACCAAATCCACATTTAGATAAATTGTAAGAGATAAATTGATTTAATTTAATTCTAAAAATACAACAACAGCAATAAAAAATCCTTTTGTTCATGATATTATTATATTATGTATTTTGTTTGTTATACAGCCCATACGTAATGTACGTGGGGGTTGCAAAATGAACAAAACTTCACCAACTATGCACACACACAATAACCCCCTCCAATTTCAATGGGTGGACCCGGAATAAATTGCCTATTGTTGTGTATTTTATAATCATCTCTCATTTTGAATGAAATGTGTGAATGTGAAATTCAATAAAATATTTATTTTTATAATAATATTATCCTGAGCTCGAGGGTGGTTTCGGTTGGGATATCATATGGTGGGGTTGTTAAAAGAATTAAGTGAAAATCATGTGAAATGTGGTTTTGTTATGATAAACAATTTTCAATGTGATGGTTTATTTTGGAAATATTTATTAATAAAATAACAATAATGGTTGTGATAATAATGATAAAAATAATATAATTATTAATTGTTGACATTTAAAATTTGCTTTAAATTAATTATGCCATTTATATGCTGGTACACTGGTGGGCAAACATTTGATCCATAAAACATTCTTATCATAAAATTATATTTTGACTAAAGTCCTCAGGTTGTGAATGAGTGTAGCATAAGGCTGCGAGAGATACACCCATTAAAATATTTAGTAAATTAATGACTTTTGCTCCTGCAAAGTGGGGTTTGCATCCACATTTCAAACATTATGAATTTGGTGGTGTCCAACAGACGACGGATATTTCGGCATTATCACGTCGAGATAATCGCTAAAAGTGTGTCTTTGCTTGTTTCTTTATTTCAACTGCAACGTATTCCATCTTCAAGTCCCTATAAGGTTGACGTTCTACACGATGGGGCATTCATAATCCCTCGCAGCATTTTATTTTGGAAGTATTGTATCATTTGTACATTGGCTCTTTCAAATTTTTTTTGAATAAATCCCAATTGGTTTTATTGTTTATTAATTTAAGCAAGTTATATTTTTTATTATCATTCTACTCAGAGTTATGATCACAGGGGTCTGATGATAGTCTTTTCATTGCACACGTGACCTCTGAATTCGATGTCGGTCCTTTTTCAGATTATGTGGTGTGAGTTCGCATCGTAGCTGACTGTACCAGAGTTAAGAATGGTAGAAATTCGAACCTAAAACCCCAAAGAAATTTTAAATTTGAAAAATGCATTTTATTCCTTGGGCAACTGCCGGTCTGAAAATTTACTGCGAAAAAGCTTTATTTGAAATATGAAATCTTAAAAAAGGTTTTTTTTATTCCCAAAGCAATCGTGAAAATGCGATTCGAACTCAAGAAATTGAGCTATTGTAGATTTTTAAACTTGATGGCAGAAACCTGTATTTAAAGTATTAATTTGTCAAAACATTATCGTCGTCACATTTGTTTTGTTGTTGTGTCGTGACGCAGCAAAATGTGTATTTGGATGAAACCCATGCAGAGAATATACTGTGTTCACACATTCAAAAACAAAAAAATATTCTGTGTGAGCACAAATACAGGCACGGCCTATCTATATATAAAAAGTAAATTGAGTGGGCATGGGAAAGTTGGTGAAAAATCGATTACAAGATGTGAGCCACACGGACAGAGTGAAGGAAATAAAAGCAAGGAAAATTAGAATATCGCTCCAGCAAGAGAAAAATAAATAAATAAAACTCGCACGGGCTAATTAGCTGTAGTGAAATTATTAAATTCTCTATAATTAAACCCACCTTAATTCCTTTCCATGCGAAACTCGACTACTATCTTTTTTTTTTTTTTCTTTATTTTAATA
Source organism: Nephrotoma flavescens (assembly GCA_932526605.1). NCBI lineage: Eukaryota > Metazoa > Arthropoda > Insecta > Diptera > Tipulidae > Nephrotoma > Nephrotoma flavescens. Next base: position 264,330,475 of record OW052222.1, on the reverse strand, counting down.
TATTTACATAATTGTTGGGATCCTAGTTATACTGTTTGATCCAATAATTTAAATTTATAATTTTTTTAAAAACATATGTACAAGTAATTTAAAATAATAACAGCACCAAGAAGTAGTCCACCAAACTTAGTGATTCTTAATTTAAAAGAGCAGAGTTGTATGGTGGATAAACAAACTTTTTTGTTTAGAATAAATGTAAATGAGTGCGTTTTGAGACTTACCTGATGTATAAGGGAAAATTATTTTGTTTTATGTTTATTTTTCTCTCATTAAACCGAACCGGAAAAAATTAAATGGGTCGTTTACAGTGAATTAAAAAAGAAAGCATGTTTGTGTTTTGTTTGCTACACAATCAGATCTGAACCAAATATGGCATAATTATTAAATTGCACGGATACGTCTCGAACAAAAAGTAATTTTTTGTCTACTTTTTCAATATGTATTTGTTCTTCGAATTTAATTCAATTAGCGCAAATCGAAATAAAAAAATATTCTTCAAAATTCTATTTTTACTCGCTTCATGCTTATACTGGTAGCTATAAAACGAATGATTTATTCCAAACTAACGAAAACTTTTATTTTAACTCTCAACCCATTCCTGTATTTTGAAGTTTGCAGTTTTAATCTCAGGAATACTTATCAGCATTAAGATAAGTAGGTCTTTCTTGTAATCCATGACACAAAAAGTTGCCCTGACAAGTCCAATTAATCAAAATTCCGAGTATCTGGAACTCACTATAATATAACATCTACGAATTTAACGCAATTTCGTGATTTTCGATTAACTCTTGATTATGGATCAATGGTTTAATTTCAGCTCGAGAAGTTGACGGTTTCACCAAACACTCGAACGCGGTTTGCGTTATAAATTCCATCAGATATTACTGTTTGCGAATTTCTTTGAATGCGTTGTTTTGTAAATTTAATTTTAATTATTAAAATTGACCACCGTTATCAGGCACATTGCATGGGTTTGTAATAATCTTGATCTCATAGGTATTTAAATGAATATTGCGAGGTTTGGTATTTGAAGTATTCAGTTGGTTGAATGGTATAATTTTGACGTCCATGCGGGAAAGGAGTTTACCCAGATGGTATTATATGAGAAGATTATTGTTTGGGTAAAGATGTCAATTGTTTAAGTCAAAAAAGGAAATGGTTGGTGATTATACAATAGTAGGTATGGATTAGATTCAATGGGCGCTTTCAGGACACCCAACAGTTGGGAACATGTTGAATAAAATCACAGCCAACGCTATGAAAATGCTTAGCACTTTGAAATTTTCAAATCAAATTGGCGATGATTTTACTAATCATGATGGGTACCTGAAAGCGCCCAATGGCGTTGGTTACAAAAACGGTCGACGATTTTGGTTAACTAGATACCGTTAAATTAAATTCGTCTTATACTGTCGTACAGGTAGATTAAATTTTCATCATTTTCCTAATTTTTCGAATCTTCACCCTGTAGCTATAATATAGCCGTGTTTCTTAAAACTCAATCTTGTCCGGTTCAGTTATGTATCATGAAACAACGCAAAGGCGCGTACTAGATTTCAAATCAAAAATTTTTTGATTTAAACCAAAATTGGGATCAGGGTGGGATTTTATAACATCATGTTTTTCGATAGTAATCGAAAATTGTGCTTCTTTTTTCTAGAACAAATTTGCTTACTGTTTCGCATTTCAATTATTTTTTTCTATTGCGATCGCAGTCCATACTAGAACAATTTTGTTGCTTGTCTCAACTTCTTTTTTCGATAAAGTATCACATAAAACAAATGTATGACAGAAACAGAGTAGAGATGCATAATATTCTATTCGAGCTTGCTGAGATCGCAATAGAAACAACCTAATTGTAAAATAAAAAATATTTCAATTTTATTCTTGATGAAGGAGACGTAAATTTCGATAGTATAAAAAAAGTGATGTTATAAAATCCCTGGGGTGGATATAAAATTTGAACTGATCCGGATCAAAGGATGTCATGAAACACGGTAAGTGATACATAACCCCAAATATTGTTAAAATGCTATCCACTTCGTCTACTATCTTATTTCGGATGGTACTTAAAAATGTCAGAAGTGGAAGTTTCAAATGTACCTGGAAAGAAAGAAAAGCATATCAAAGCAAAATCATAAATATTCAAAGCAAAGATATATCCGACGTCATAATTTGCAACGCAAGCTTAATTCCTTCATAATTTCAACTGCATTGAGAAATATCTGCAAAAGACAGAAAAGTTTATTAAAAAACTTAAATTGAAAATATTTTGAAATATATTTGCGCCATCTAATTCTAAACACATTAAGTTGTAAATGGTGTAACAACGTGATTGAAATAATTGAAATTAAGAGCACGCATACAACTACAATAACTATCAGGGGGATTGATCACACTTTCCATAGTAAAATGGCGCAATAACAACTCGCTATTTTTTGTTGTTGTTCCTTTGTAAAACAATGGAAAATGTCGCTCCAATCGCTTATCGGGAGAATATTAATATCTTATTGATCATTCAAAATTACGATAAGAGCTGCACTCTTAAGATTTGTCTCATATTGGTGTGACTTTTTATACCAATTTGCTTTATAATTATTGTAGTTATGTGAGAGCATGGCACTGTGCTTCTTGATTTTCGATATTTGTGAAAATATCAAGTTGGAAATATTAAATAAAATAAAAATGTTAAAAAACATGTTAGTATAAATATATTTTATTAAATAAAATCAAGTGTGTTTATCGAACATAAATAAATGAATCAATTTTTTTGCTCGCTAGTGTATGTATAATTTTTTCACTATGACCTACAACGTTTTTATACGTTAAAGTTTTGACACATTTGATTAATAAAAACGAATAATCTTTGTTATGGCTTGTAAAACACAAGCAGACGTAAATAAATTATAATATGTATTTAAATGTCTACTGTACACCAGTCTGTATACGCTGCAGAGCTTTTACGACAACTTAGCTCGAAAATTAAAATAACAACTATAAAATGAAAAACTAGTTACCTAACTTAAAGTGCAACATATTTCTACTTTTAATAATAAAAACGAACTCAAAAAACTATATGCTTTCTAAATTTTTGGATTTTTTTTTTATTTTATTTTTGTTGCTTCTAGTTAAAGTTGTAAAAAAGGAAGCTTGTCAGTTCCAGATGGGTATGAAAGATGTTATTCCGAAAATAAATTATTATAGTTTTTATTGTGCTTTTTAATAGATGAACGTTATTTGTATTGTTGGAGAATAGTTTAAATCTGAAAAATTTTTAAAGCTGAAATGCTCCTTTGTAATTAACGTTTAGTATAAAATAAAATATTTTCGGGTGAAGAGTTTAACATCGAACAAAGAACGGCAGCACGTATACAGTCGTGAATTACTGTATTAAAGCGTTGCGTTAATTTCCACTTGTCAACATCAATAAAAAACATTTTTTAGGCAGAATAATTAATTTTTAACAAATTAAATTAATAATTAATTACATTGTGCTTTATTCCAACAAGCTAAAATTACCAAAAATAGATTACAAGTAAAAATAATTATATTAATTGTAACGGTGGTTCAAACACGAGTATCTAGTTTCTAGCTAATTTTTTAATCTTCTCTGATTCCCAAAAATGATTGTTGATAAATAAAATCGAGTAGTTGTTAAACAAATTAAAAATTCCAGCAATTTTATAAAATTCTACCAAATATATATCATTTTACAAAATTAACAGATTAATTTATTATTATAAAATTTTTAAACTTTTTTAGGGGATTTTAATATATTATTTATAATACCTGTTTATAAGGTGGGAGGAGATGTTGGGTGGATATCATGATTATTTTTTTGATAGGTGGATAAATATAGATTATAGGTTGTATTCATTCGAATTAATTATTAATTACATTTATAACTTCCTTTAAGATATTAAAAATTTAATTAAGTCGCTCAAAAATTATCAAGATTGTAAAATGTCACAAATCGATCGTATCAATAAATGATGGCATAACATTTTTTTGGGTTCAATTATGTAAATCGTTTCCCGGTATTTATTTACTGAATTAAGCATAGGAACGGGAACGAGTAAATGGGGATATGTTTACCAATCTATGTAGCCATGTAGTAAAAATTAATTGCGTAATGTTCAAATTGAAATAACGTTTAACACAAATTTTGTGACATACTTAAGATAATGTGTTATGAACTATTATTAGCAGGACGTTCAGGTAACCATGTTCCATTCGGGCATTGATTATAAGTTTCTTGTCATCAAAAGCTCAATATGATTCAGAGGTGCCTTGTTACACATAAATCACTGATTTACTCTTTAGAAACTATCGCTGATTATAAGGCAATTTTTATTCTAACTTTATTCATTCGTAATTGGAAATATTGAACGCAAAGTCGCAAGTGAGCAAGACACGTTTCAATATAATTTTATTAAGTAAGACTCTTCCGATTCCAGGAACTGTCCTGGAAAGTCAATGGCTTTTAGTTTGAGCATAATGATGCCGTGAGAATTTTCGAAGGCTTCACTGAAATCGGTTGTTGCGACATCTACCTCCTTCCCCACATCCATAGCGTTGAGTAAGTAGAACGAATGATTTAAGTTCATTGGGAGGGGAGGGGGGCCCGTGGCAGAGAGATATAATACGACACCAACTATACCACCCACGTCAAGTAACCGCGTTAGAATAAACTTTGGTGACCGCATGGGAAGATCATTCCCTGCCCTGCCATTACAGTATGTCTCATTCAACAACACTCTGCCTTTTCCAATAGCGTTGGAAACCTCGCTAGGGTTCAATGAACCAATCACACATTAATCAACCTCTTAAAAAACCGCGCTGACTGCCAGAGAATATAGGTCTGAATCGGGTGCTCTTCAGCAGCTGAGGAATGCAAAATAAATTTTCCCTTATGAATGAAACTTTTCACATATTAGAAAAAACTCCAGTTGAGAGTGCTTTTTAAAGAGTGTTTTAAGCGGTTGTGCCAAATGGGCAGCACATATTTTTATAACAACTGCTGGCAAGCCGTCTGGACTGAACGAAAAATTGTCAATCAGATTGTTCATTTGCTATAATATCTGTGTTAGAACTGTTTATGGACACAGGTGGTCACAGTGCAACCTTTCAAATATTTAAAATAATTCACGTCAGGCTCAAAACCACTGCTAGTAAATGCAAGTTAGAAAAATTGTGCAAAACTATTCGTTATATTTTTTGGGTAGTTAGAACAACAATCCTCATATTTTAATGTTGACGAGCACTCGCTTGATTTCTTTCTAAGTTTAACGAATTGTCAAAACCATTTTGGCTTTGCAATGAAATTCGACAATCTGCCGAATTCATGGTAGGCCTTCGAGTAATTAGAATAGTCGTCTTTGGAGAGCTTTGAAAAATTTCGAGCATTGTTTGATTCGGACATCTCGGAGTGCGCAGAGTTCGCTGCTATACCATGGGAAATTTAAGGTTCTTCTTTCGCACAACACTCAAAAAATGTAAAGTAAAAACAAGCTGTTGGTCTCTCAATGACTCTGCTTTCGGAACTCATCATATTATCAGTAAATAGGACTTTCCTGGATACAAGTGAGTTAGAGGATATGCGGAGTAGTATATGCAATCCACCGAACATCTCGATAGTAATCAGGAAGATTAAAGTCTCAATCGAACTAAGCGGACGCAGGCTAGAATGAAAATTATTTACCCGTGTCTGTTTTATTGTGAATTTGCACACAAAAGAGCTCGATGTTGTTAGTTCCAGGAATGAAAAAATCATAACAGTCGATGTTAAAACGAACTTGTAGGAAAACTCCTCATCCGTTTGATTCCGAAACGGCAGTACTCACATTACTATCATTACGAAAAACGTAAATTAATTGCTTGCGTAGTTATTTGCTATTAAAGTTTGCATTAAAATCAAATTTTCGTTAAAACAATAACATCAAAGTGAAGTATTTGGAATTTTAGAAACACGTTACGAGATTTAGAGCGGAGTCCGTTGTACGTTGTACTTTGTACGTCGGAGTACATTGAGGTAATAAAGAGACAACATTGATAGATTGTTGATACGTCTATCCACAAACTTATCGTGTAGTTGGTGGGTTTTTCCCACAAACTTTATTTCTTTTAATTTTCACCACAGAATTATTTTATTTTAACGAACACGTCGGTTGAAGAACTAACAGGAATTCTCTATCCATTATTACATATTTACTGTGACATTCCGTCGAACAAGCTCGGTATTGATTGGTTTTACCATCGAACACATGATCTCGCTAATAAGATGTAAGAAGTTCTGTAATACGTTTACTTTGTACGATGAAATTTATTTGAATTTGAAGTTCAAATAAATTGATCTCTACATCAACCTCTCACCAGTTTAAAGGTTGCAGAGCTGTATAGAACTACGAAAGTAAAAGATCTACGCTATTATACGGACTGTTTTTCGAAATGCTGATGCTGGTAATCGCGCTCAGCTAAAAAATTATGCCGTATGCCAGTTTAAATCGATCGATCGCGACACATTGATGTTTATCTTTTATCGAGACATGGAATTGGTTTTGTCGTGGGGATAAGGTTTTGCATGATTTGCTGTGTCGGTTGAAGGTAGAGATGAAATAGGATTTTCAACAAAGAACTCGCCGAGTAACTTAATAGTTTAACCATAAACCAGTTAAGCTGGTGAGCACTTTAGATCTTATTTGACAGTTGCTGGGATATCAAGCATTACGATTTGGACCTCGGAGCTCCAATGCAGCTTTAAGCTTTCGATGGAAATGCTATGCTATGCCGTTTGCTTGTGGGTGGTACGCGGTTGTATGCATCCGATGAGAACCCAGTATTTTCGTTAACTCAGTGAAATGTTTGAACTCAAATTGAGTTTTCGTGATCGGTCGTAAGGTTTTGTGGAACACCAAAGCGATATGTAATTATAAACAATAGTCTTGGTAATGGTTTGAGATGACATATCGTATGTATGAGCGATTTGGTCCCGTCGATGTTTCGCAGTATATTTCGAAACCGGAGAATTTAAAAAGCTCTATTTTCATGTTGGAACTATAGCATGACGTGTGTTACCAGTAAATAAATTCTGAAGTTTCAAGTCTGCCTTTTGTGTGGTGATAATCGAAACGTGTCTCAAACGGGAAGTTGTCGTTGTATCGATATTTGGAGCAATTAGGTTCCATAGGTATTTATTGTTGAGCCATTGGTGGTTAATAAAACTAGATTGCATGATTTTTAATTCAGAAAATGGACGTCCGAAAACGTCGGACGGTGAGCACCGAAAGGTTAGCTTTGATGAGAAAAGTCAGGTGGTTTACTTTGTCGTATAGGGAAGGTAGTTGTTATTTAAGGTCAATGTTGAAGTCGAATCGACCGAGTGACTTATTCGTTACTTGTTTGGAGAGTGATGTAGTGATGAATTTATTTGAATTTCAAATTCAAATAAATTTTCCGTATTCTCAGTGCACTGCATTAACGACCGACTTCTTGTACCGACCTTGTTCGATGGAATATAAATATGTAGTGAGTAAAGAATCCTTGTTAGTTCTTCGAGCGAGTGCTCGTTAAAAAAAAAATAATTCGGTGGTAAAAAGTACAAAAAATAAAAGCTCTAAGAAAAAAGTCGCTTTAAGTTCAAGTTAACGTCGTGCAGATTGTTCACAGAACCAGTGGATATTGTAGATACGCCTATCAAAAGAAAAGAAAACGACAACAAAAGCAAAAAATTATTTTGAACAATTTTTTTTAATCAATTTAAAATAAAAATCGTAAAATAAAATCATGATCTTTCAAAATTTGTGAGTTGCACAATATACCCCTACAAGATACTATACTTAAAATTAAATACATCTACCGTGCAATTGTATTTGTGGTTGAAAGTGTTCTAGAAACTATCGAACTCAGTACTGCTGACATTACATACATATGTATTACTTATGTGGCAGCATTTTACGCACTAGGCTGTGCTGTAATTAGTAATTACAAATTAGAGTTGCTATATAAGATTGAAATTTTAAAAATAAAATTTTTGCAATATTCCATTATTTTAAAATTAATAAACTTTTTCTTTCTATCTATTTTCAGAATGTAATTACAATATTAATTAAACAAAAATATTATAATGGATATCAGATTATATTTAGAAGACAAATATATTTGAAAATGTAGGTACAAATTTCTTCCATGTATGTATAAGATTCAGATAATACTCGTATGTATATAAATTTGTTTCTTGTTGATCTTTTCTAACTTGGTAAACGTAATAACATATTTTTTAGGATAATATCAAAATAACACAGTACATGAGCCCAAAGAATGTACATATGGGTGTGTGTGTGTATATATATATTGAATCTCATTAAAATATTTAATTGCCTTTTTAAATATTAAATAATGAAAAGTGGAGTGTTAGCAGAAAAACAAATTTTCTTACTGTTCGGCTGTGTCTGTTAAAATGTAATATTGTATGTGTGAGTACGAGTACATAAAATACGAGATTCGAGTATGGTGTACAATAACCATACATCGTAAAATGTGTTTGTTGGGAACATTAATAGAATATTCATGTCTTGGAATTTATTATACATATTACATAAACCAAATCCATACAAGAGGATGGTGTATAGTAAGTGGTGTATATATGTGATATGAGTTGAGGAAGGTTTAAAATAATTTGTTCGCCTTTTAAATGAATATGGGGTACCAATACTACATATACGATGCTCTATTTAAGATTTATTTCAATTTTTATTAATTCAAGAGGTACCTACATTTACCTATTTTTGTAGTAAGGTGGTTTTTGTGGGTTATGTAAATATGTGTTTTTAAAAGCATTATAAAATGTGTTTGAAATCATTAAATTTTATAGGGTAAGTGCTTTTAGAAAAATTGTCTAGACTTAAATTAATTGGACGTTTCAGTATAATTGTATTATTGACTTTGATGAGATTATTAAAGTTCACCAATTCCGATTTTTGGCTGTACATAGTCGTAATAATACCAATTATTTCATTCTTATGAACCCAAAGTTAAATGCTTCAGATGCCTGCTTTTATAAATAGTATTAAATGTATAATGGATAGAATGGTAAATTATGTAATAAAATATTATATAATAATGAAGTAAAAATATGAATCTGAATAAAAATAGTCAAAATTTTATCCCATTTCAAGTTTTCTCGAAAGCTTTCAAAATTTTATTGTTAGTTATACGGGTAAGGTATATATATATGTTTTTAAATGAACTAAGAGGGTGAAAGCTCTATTATATTACCCATTAAATTTTATTATTGTTATTCCTTTTACTGTTTCATTATGATTTTATTGATAACTGTTACGATATTATGATTGTCTTTCGCCTCATTCGCATGAAATTTTATTACATTAAGCGAATCAATAAACGGAATACGAATGTAACTTGAATATTCCTACAATATAGTCAGGAACGCAAGGCCTAATGTTTATACCACGAGTCAGTGAACAGATAGCGGTGTGGTTTTTAATCGTCTGTATATTTTATCGTAAAAATCATACTTGGAAAAAACAATTCACCGAAAACGATATTTCACCGAAAACGAGATTTCGCCGACAACGATAATTTACCGAAAATATTTCGATCGCTTCGCATATTATTAAAGCGAATAAGTTATGTATCCATAAACATTATTTTTTCTGTTTTAATTTATGATTACAATTGAGTTAAATATACTTCAGGAAAGTTCTTATCGAGCCGCGAAATATTTCTTTCGCTAGCTACCCACCCCACGCTGACTCCCCTAAATACGTTACATTCATTTGCCTTTTTCGGTGAATTGTCGTTTTCGGTGAATTGAACGAACGAAAATAGGTCAAGTGAATTGTTACTTTTGCTTTTAAGAGTTAGCAGTTCGGGTGCCTATAGTCCTAATTTCTATAAAATTTTTTGTTTTTTCCCTACACCGTTTTTTTTGTTATTAGTCAAAGTGGATTCCTAATGTAGATCTGACGAGCATTTACATTAAGAATTATCTTTTCAAGTGAATCTACACACCAGATTAAAGTTGATGAATAAAAATGATATCTGCGACAGATCGTCGATAGCTGAGATGCTGTAGGTTTCTAAGCGCCAACCGGCCAAAATGCCCTTAAATTTTGCGAATATCGACTAATGGAAATCCCTTTGTGAAAACCTGAGTAGCATACTCGAGGAAAGGCCAACCAAATGTTATATAAATAGCCCTCGTAACATAGACGTTCAAAAATTCTTTAGACCAGCATTTTACAAAGCCAAACGCAGAGTTCGCCCTGTTTACAATAAAATCGATGTGGTCTCTAAAGTTCAGATTGCGGTTGCAAATTATCCGTAAGTCACGTATGACTAAAACTCTGGCAACAACATCGCTGTTGATGGTATACTCTGGACGAACGGAATTTGCTCGAATAACTCACATTCAGATCATTATTTCCTGACATACCCAATATTACAATCTCATTTCAATCGTATATATATAAACAATTTCTTTATATTCGGTTATGACATGAAATAGTTCCACTTTAGTTAGTCATAATATTCCAGAAATTGCTCCAAAAATCATTTTTGGATTTCATTTCCACACTATACATCCGAAGTTTTTAAGATGGCTTTGAAATAGCCTTGTTTCGTTTCAGTTGGCTATATTCCAAAACTGCTTTCATAAAGCATTCTTCGGTTGCTGATTGGTTAGGGAATTGCCTAGTTCCGTCCTAATGGACTATATTGAATAACTGAATTTGTTCTATTCCAATTGGCCTAATTCCAGAGCTTTTTCTGAAATCATTTTACAAAACCATTTCGAATTTACTCAATTTTAAGGTTTGAATGACTTAGTTCTATCATAAGTGGATATATTCCAGAATTTGTTTAATACCCAATTTCATCATAATATTTCATAATTGAAATGGCCTTATTCAGGTTCAGTTCGCTACATTCGAAATCTGCCCGAAATAATTTTAAAGTTTCATTTTAATCTTGCATACCAAATTTGATCATGATCGGTTAAGAAATGATCTAGCCCTACTTCAGCCGGCCATATCCCAGAAATTTCGTACAAAAAAATTAGAATTTCCATTCTTCATACTCAATTATATCATGATCAGTTGTTGTGTTGAAAAATTTTCCCGAGTTACTTCCAGAACTTATATTCGAATTCAATTACTAGTTTGTAGGACAAACAGACCCTAACTACATGATCGATACATGATCAAACTATCCCTATTTATTTATTTATCAATGTACTATACATACGCAAGAAAAATGAGATCTTGTGCAAAAACGGAGGATCCCCAAATGAAAATTTCAGAAATTGGAACTCCTGGGTCTCTCTTAAATTTTTATCAATATCTTTCAATAAGAAATATAACATTTGTGAAGATAGCCCAAACTTCTATCGCTGAAAATCTAAAAAGTTGCTTATGCGGCAATACTATACAAGTCTATGTATACCATTGAGACATTTAATTAACAATTATAGCAATAATTCTAAATTCGGGTATAAATATTTCCGAATAACAGCTTAAATAATAAAAAATGTTTGTGTCATGATAGTTTTAGCTGCCATGACAGCAAATATTTTCGGGCTGAGAGGAGATTTTTCAGGCTGGAAGTAAAAAATGTCATGATAGCAATAATTAGTGTTGCCATCGCATTTTTCGGGGATTCAATTTGGGCTTATTTCATATACATAGAAATATAAACCATATAAGTAACTTCTTATATGACATTTCTTCGTTTAATTGTCGTTTGCAGATAATTTTTTGAGCTCTCGGTGAACTGTCGCATTCGTGAATTATCGTTTTCAGTAAATTGTCGTTTTCGGTGATTTGCATTTTCGGTGAATTGTTCTTTTCGGTACATTTTCATTTTCGGTGAATTGTTTTGTCGGTAAGTTGTCGTTTTCGGCGATTCGGTGAATTGTTGAATTCAATGAATTTTCATTTTCGATGAATTATTTTTTTGGGTGAATTCTCGTTTTCGGTAAATTGTCGATTTTGATTTACCTCCTAAGTAAAGCAGCTCGGTATATGAAATCATGAAATTTAACAATATTCCGTCTTTTCGCCATTTCTTAGCGAATAACGATGAAATTTGGATAGTAGTATTGATCAGGGTTTTTAAGAATTTTTAATGTAAGTTTTGGACAAAGTTCTAGGATCTGTTCGTGCTGGTCTAAACTAGCCATTTCATAACCGGCCCTTATGAAAAATGGTATCTGTACACTTTACACGACATAAATAAATTTTAAACTAGAGTAAACTCCGATATTTCTTAATTAAATTTTGTAAAATTTGCATCGCATACAGGGCAATTCGGAAAAATTTTCACTAGAATTTTTTGATTTTCTGCGGCCATATAAGTTATTTTCAGGTTTTGTCTAATATCTCAAAAACTTCCACTAGTAACCAATACTTTCGGTTGTTTTTGTAACAGCTTAGATCATGTTGAGACCATGTGGAAAATTTGGGGAAAATTTATGGACTAAAATTTTTACTATAATTTTTTGATTTTCTGCGGCATTGAATATCATAGCTCCATATCTCTCTTGCAACATTTAAGAACCATGGATTATGACAATGTCCACTTAAAACTAATGCATATGCATCGAACAGGTTTTCTTAATTATAACAAGGCAGGACTAGGACTTAAATTTAGCTTCGTAAAATTCAGAGCAGTTACTGAATTATTATTCGCAAAGCTCCATTTAAGTTCAGTTAAATGTAAAAGATGCTATCATGAATCTGAATTATATGAAACGGTGGAAGCCAACGAAAATTCTCAAAAATTCTAATTCATAAATTTTTGCCCTGTTTGCGATTCAAATTTTACAAAATTTAATTAAGAATTATCAGAGTTTACTCTAGTTTAAAATTTATTTATGTCGTGTAAAATGTTCAGATACCATTTTTCATAAGGACCGGTTATGAAATGGCCAGTTTAGTCCAGCACGAACAGATTCTAGAATTTTGTCCAAAATTTACTTTAAAAACTCTGATCAATACTAATATCCAACTTTCATCGTTATGCGTTAAGAAATGGCAGAAAGACGGAATATTGTTAAATTTCATGATTTCATATACCGAGTTCGTTTACCTTAATCCGCTGAGATGTTTTATTTAGTGAAAAAAGCTATACATAATGAATAAAAATTTTCCGCTGGTAACTACATAACAAAATAAATTCTCTTTAGTGATAGTGCTGCCACTTGCGGCGAGTAGCGTAATCTCTTATTTTCCGCTGTCAAATTTTCGCTATCTTATACAGCATCAAAACGTAAATATTTCTTGATTTGAAGGATGGAACCAAAAAATCATTGTCCATATACCAATATATTCGTTCTTGAGGTATTGTGTTCTAACCATTCATTACCAGTATTCCAATAAAATTTCGCAAAGAGATTTTTGGAAATCAAAATATTGCAAAATATTGCATTACTAAAATGAATTTGTTCATTGTGATTATCTGGTTAGTTTTCTTCAATCATATCACTCGCAGAATTTTCTACACTGCCTGGAAATTCAGTTGGAAATGCGTTGCGATCTTCTTCAATACCTGCATTGAAGTTTTCTGTCAACTCATCCAAATTTGGCGGAATTATACACATTTCTGAATTTTCATTACCACTAAATTCAAGGTTTGAAATATTCTCCAGAGCATGTTCCAATCTGGAATATTCTTTTCTGCCATTAAATAGCATCGTATCCATTTTACTATACCAAAAAAAAATTACATACTTATTTGGGTACCTAACGTACTAATTTGAGGACGGCAATGTTTAAATACAGCTAATATTTAAGAAAAGTTAAATTATTAAATTTTTATCTTTACTTACGGAAAATATAGAATTTTTTGATTTAAAATTAACCACAAAAAAGTAAATTAAATTAAATTTATTCAGTTTTAAATTTTTCTAAATTAATTTCATCCCCAAACGAGTATGGCCGGCGCTATTGCCATGACTGTGTTAGTGTTCATTTGTAATTCTTCCGATTCCTTGCGGATAGCGGGCGCTATTGAGTGTTTTATAGAATGATGTCTGTCTCTTAGACTGCGGTAGTTTCGGTTTTGAGCTTTTCGTATTTATACTAATCACGTGTCGCCCTTCTACGCAGTTAGTTGTGACTGTGTTTCTTCACGACTTTGTAATCGTTGTGCAACTGTTTTGTTGGTCGAGAGAGATTACTTTTTCGTGCACTACTTTTACTTTGAAAAGAGATGAGATAAATCTATAGCTTTAGTATATCAACATGCCATTCCGATTCGTTGTAATCGGTAAATTCCCCAAATACCAGAAATACTACGGAACTTGAGCAATCGCATAGTGTTTGGGAAGTATATGTTCTTGGTTGTGATGGTATCACAATAAATACTGTTTTGCATCGTATGGCGACTGTTGAATTATAAGGTACAATAATCCATCACCCTCCAATGATGGGTAACCGTATATTCAAATATTACACTTATACAAATTGGTGCATACAGGTATTGGCCCGGATATATTGGCCCAAGATAATCCCAATGTCAGACTAATATCGCTATATAATAGTTTTTAACCCTGTAACCCCTTAAACACAATTCCTTTGCGATATGCAATCTTCCGAGACTTTTTGAACACTCGGTACAATCCAATTTATGATTAATCCAAATTTTACCCAGTGAATCGTGATGTTTACTATACGAGTACATAAATATTTTTTTTTAAAATAATTCCGTAAAAAGTAAAAAAATCAATGCAATCAAATCAAAAATATCCCGTTCCCCGATTTCATACACATTTCGATAAATTCAACCGTAAAACATTTTTGTGCTTAATGATATCAAGGAAGTAAGTAAAAGTAGCAATAACAACAACAACATGAGCTGAATATTGTTGAGATGATATCTATATATGTATATACGAAAATGAAGAAAAATCTGTCAATGACGAAGATGTTACATTATATTTTGTGAAAAGAATTACAAATTTTTCTGCGCCTTCTGCCACAATTCTCAATCCATATTTCTGCCCCGGTTTTTGTTTTTTTTTTTGTTGTTGTTGATGTTATATAATATTGGTTAATATAAATAATGATGTTACTGATGCGTTGACGGCAATTGATGTGTACAGTGTACACGGTGATAGACGAAAAAACAATAAAAAAAAAAATTCCTTCTAAATTTCTCTTTGGTTCCAGAATTTTTCACGTTTTTTTTTTTTTTAGTTTTGTGGGTGATTGACATTTTTATTTCAGAGAGCATGGAGATGAGACGAATTCATTGATGATGATGACGATGATGATAATCATAATGATAGGTTTATCGTGATGATGATGTATTGTATAGAGAGACTAAATCGAATTTTTGTTGCGGTTTATTTATCGATATATGTGTTTCGGGTTTTGGATATATAATGAAGAGTTTAGCAATTACATCCTTATATATACATATATACGAGTATATAGAGGTATGTATGTTCTTTTTAATGAAATTTTTATGTTATTGGCAATGTTTTTTGGGTGAGATTGGTTAATTCTGGTTGTGTAGTTGGTGTTTTAGTATGTTTGCCTAGTTTTATTGGGTTTTGATTAAAATCAAACTATTCTTGGTTTTTGTTATTGCCCCGGGGGTAATTTGTGTGTGTATTTTATGATTTACTTTTCGTATACCCATTAGGTGTAATACAGTATGTAAAAAAGATGCTTCACTGTGAACAACCATTAATTAAAAAATATCATCACCCCTTAAAATCATCTCAAGACATAATTTATCGTCATTTGAAATCCTGTATACAATTTCACATTTTAATGCCATTATATGATATCCGGTTCATCCCATTCCATGGAGGCCGCTTTGATTTTTAATTCTGCCTGATGTAGACTATTATATATAATATGGAGTACACAGAAAAAATATTACAAAAGATACAACCCTCAAATGACAAACCCTTTTTTTTTGCTTTGAATGTAACATTATTTTTTTGTGTTTGCTCTGTAGATATTCATTACGATGTTTTTCCGCATTTTCCATTTTCCTCATTCTGCCCATATTTACTTGTATATTTATGGTTTTGGTTTGTTTTTGTCTTGTTGTTGTTGTTGATTTCATGTTGGTTCGTTGGTCTATCATTATTATTATTGCTAGAGACTGTTATTACTATTATATTGTTGTTTTTGTTGTTCTATCTAAATAAAGTAGTCGTATTGTATTATTCTAATCCTAATGAGATAAGTAAATTTTTTCACTCCCACAGAAATTTTATTACGATAATGTTTGCATGTGTGTACATATCTCAAAAAATTAGTTGTTTTTCACAATATACATAAGATTTGCGATTAGTACCGTTTTTATACCATTAAGCAATTGAATATTATAAGTGAACAGTTACGTAGGCAGCGATAAGAAGGGTGGTATACGATTAAGCAAAAAATTAGTCATATGTCAATAGAAACTGTGTACCATATGTACGTGGTTGGTGATTTAATGAAGTAAGGGCATGCAGGGATTGATAATTTCACTCCAGATATCTCTTTATTTCTCTCTTGCAATTAATATTTTCTAAAATTAAATAAACATCTTTATGTAAAGCGTGATTTAAATATAAAAAAGTATTTATCGCTTGAGAGTAATACATCATGTTGAGAAGTCACAGCCACGGGCCAATGTAATGATAATTATGAACTATATGCAAATTTCAAACCAAATTGGCAATAATTTCACTAATCATAATGCACAGATAACGGATTTGATTTCATTTTTGTTCATTCTTGACTTTGCTCGTTGGATTTTAACCTTTTCAAAACAAATCCAAATCCAGAATTCACTTGGCACTGCGAGAATCGGCCGAACCTGATTATTTTGGATTCCATTTTATTTTTTTCGCAATTTTAACTCTAAAACTATATTGCATTGTTAAAATTTAGATAAGGAATGAAAGAATACAGTTGATATCCTTCAATCAGTGAATAGTAGGTAAACTTATGTGCTTGCCTGGTTAAAGCCACTATATAGCGTGTGGAAGACTCTCGAACAATTTAATTGCTTTATCTGACAGCCGGACGCAAATCACACTCGCCTTGCGCCTCGTGTAGACTCAGCATTTTGCTCGAGCCAGATAAGTTTAAAATTTGATATTGGATTAGGTGGCGCATATATAGAGTGACTGAAAAAATATCTTTAATTGACCCAATAACAAACATAGCATATAGTTTCAACAATTTCGAGATAACAAATACTGCAGAGTTCCGATGGAAAAGAGAAGCTAAAAACATTAAATTATAAAAAATTTCACCTTGCACCTTGTTGGAGATCGAAAAGCGATCGGAGGAAAATTTTGTCGATGCTTTTGAAGTACAGTGTCGCATGAAGGAGCTCAATATTAACAATACTGAACTATAAGTAAACGCAAACCGAGATCTGTTTCATGGTTGTTTGTTCACCGAATACACTTCATTTACTTAGTCTTTTCCTAATGTCATCACGCCATTCGAACAAAATTCGTAAATAACGATAGTCAATCGTTTCGTTTATTTGTACAGGCACAGAACGCCTTGATTTAAAGTATTATCACAATTTTGGAACTATACACGGAAGAAAACACAATCCTTTAACCTTAGGTGTGAAATGACTTTCAAAAAAATGTTTGAACTAAATTCATATTAACAAAATAGGCACAAAAGTTATGTGCGTACCAGTGCGAACGTTGTAACATGCATGCATGCAAGCGAGTTGAACACTACGCCTAATGTTGTATTAAAACTGACAGGGCACAAATTATTCGCGGGAATATTTTATCAGATCAGATGGCACCAAACACAAACTATTATAGGCAGAATCAAACCAATTTTTGCACAGATAAGCTCTGCTATATCAGCTGCCAAAATATATAGGGCCTATTTTTTAATTCAACATGAGCAAGCAATGCGATGTCAAAAAATACTCGTGAAAGTAGTAAAAATAAAGTGTTTTTTTATTCAACCTGAGTAATTTTACTTACTCTGTACACTGTGTTTTTATTTGTGTGGTTACACCGAGCATACTCGGTTCTTTAAAGTTTACTCTGAACAGTGTAAATACTAAGAGTATGCAAAGTAAAAACAAATAGTTAATCTATGCACACTGGATCATTTTGTACTGCGCAACCTGTGCTCGGTGTACAATATCCAGGGCAAGCCTTCTTGCTCGGGTTTACATGAAATTGCTTTCCGAACAACCTATTACAAATATAGACAACTACAAGTGGATCTGACGGCAACAAAATTAAACGGATTTGGTATAATTTTGTGTGTTAATTTTTATTTTCATAAAGTATGCCGTGCTAAAATTTCATGAAACAAAAACTCAATGAGCTGGGTAGCTTAGACGATGCCTCACTATGTCGCATCACTTCCTCGTTTCTTACTTCTTTGCCTACGAACTGGTTTTGGAGTGGGGATTTATGTGCGCATTTTTGTACCAAAAAATTGTATTGCCTCTCATTTGATGAAACACTAATACAATGAAAAAACAATACGGATGTTTATAAACGTATACGGTTCGTATTTTTAAGCATTTTTGTTAAAAAAATGCTATATGGTTTCGGTTTGCCGTCTGTCCGTCTGTCCGTCTGTCCGTCTGTGTGCACGATAACTTGAGAACGAATAAAGATATCAACTTAATTTCTTCACTAAAAGTTCAAGCAATTCTTGGGAATGATCCCTATTGTTTTGGACATTTCTGTGTTTAGGGTGTTCGGAGATATGTATACATAGGGATATGAATACATACACGGAAAAAAAAACTGGTTACAACGAAGAAAAAACTGAATGATTCAAGAAAAATGAGCACTTGATTTTCAGCTAAGATAACTTTTTCATAATGCAAACTTTCAATTTCTTCATTTGATGTTTTTATTTAAATATTAAAACAATATTTTTTTTATTGTTGAAAGAAATTCAATTTCTTAAAGTAAGAAAATATTATTTTATAGAGCAAATCGTTTTTCTCAATTTTTAATATCTATTTCTTCATTAAAGATAACAAATTCATGTTTTAAGGTAACCGTATCTCAAAATGCAATAAATTGAGGCTTGTATTAAGAAATATTAAATATAACTGTATGATTTATATTTCTTTAGTTAAGAGACATTTTCTAATAAATAAAATGCATTTTCTGTTAGAAATCATTTTTTTTTCCTGATAGAAGAACCCATTTATCAGTTGTAGAGAAGGAATTGCTTAAATACTTCAAACACATTTCTTGGAAAAGCTTTTGGATTTCTAGATTGTAGAAAGTAACTTCTTGAAAGCTGTAGTAGTATTTCTGGTTTACAGCTTTTTTTCCTGTTTGTTGGAGCAACATTTAATATAATTTCCCAAATAATAACGATAAAAATTTATTACATATTTTTTATTTTATTTTATTATAAAAAATATAAAGATTCAATTTAATATAATTTAGCTATATCATATTACAAATTACATTAATAAAATACAAATAATACAAATTACAATAATAAAATACAAACAAAATTAAATAGAAGACATAATTGGCTTCAATATTTTTGTTTTGTTGGGAAGTTTATGAAAAACAAAGGGTTTTAAGAACAACTAGTTTTTACAATAATGAAAAGTTCATTATTTTGATAGCATAACTCACACATAGTTTTAACATGCAGTAACAAATAAACAGCGGTAAGTTTTGAAAAAAATTATTAAGGATGAAAAAAATACAAAGTAGGTTTTAAAAAATTCCAGACTAAACATTAGTTTTTTGTTAATACTCGTACCTGTAGTTTTTGCAGTAAATTAAATATTTTTTGAAAGAAAGATTCCTATTTTAAAATTTATTTTTCAAGAAGCCGACCTTCCAGAGCTTACATTAGTGATTTTTATGCTTGTTGTATAAGCTTTCTACCCCCTTTACAAAAGAATTCCTGAAAATAAAACAATAATTAGCAATCATTTTTATATATAACTCATTCTTAGTTACCTTTCTTTCTCCAGAAAAAAATGCTCGATATCACTAGCAACTGTATTAAATAAATCAGCCGATGCAGCAATATATCCACAACTGTAGATACTAGTAGATTGCGGGTCCTTTCGTCGAGCTGTGGTTAAGATTGTAATCCCTTTGGTTGATGCGAGAAACTGTTGAAAGTTCTGTGAAATAAAATCAAAATCAATAGTAGCTTTTTACTTTATCTAATTGGACCGTTCTAACAAATTCTGCTGATTATAATTGCCCACTTGACGGAGAAGAAGGGGTTGATTGATGATGTGATTGATACACTCAGACAACGATGAACTAATAGAACCAATTACTGTTGCCATTTAAATTTAGCATTTTTGTCAGCGATTTATCTAACTAAAAAAATTAAAATAAAACTATAAAATCATTACGCACAAACAACTCACACAAAACACACAAAATAGAGCGATCACTTGTTAATTTAAATTAAAAATTTATGTAATACAAATATAACTTACATTTAACTACTTAGCTTCACTTTACATATTTTTCAAAACCACTTGGAAATATTCAATTTGACAATCACAAAAACACACGTTGTTTTTATTAAACTGTTCACTTATTTTATATATTCTCAAATGTTTCACTCGTTTTCTTGTTTTAAAAAATTAAGAATATACATTGAAAAATCATTTTCTATAATTAAAAGTATTCTCTCAGCTTGAGACATACATATTAAACCAAAAAATATTATGTTGAAGTTTAAAAAATTACTTTTTTGTGATAAGAAAAACTTTTCTCGAAGTAACATGGTAAATTGGATTTGAAATTTTTGTCTTGATTAAAGAAAACTTAGAATGACTGAAGATTTATTATTTCTTCAATTAAGATAACTTTTTTGCAATTCCTAGAGTTCATTTGTTTATCAGAAAGAGAAATTACTTTTTTATTATCAAGAAACGTTTTCAATTTTAAAATATTGTATTTTAATAAAATTTATGTTTTTGTTTTAAGAAAATATTAAATTTCTTGTTTTAAGAAAATATAAGACTAAATTAAAAGTATTTCTCTTCAAACTAGATTTTTTCTCTTATTATAAAGAATTTATAGCAGCGATAAATACAAGAAAAATAATTCTCAAGATGGAATTTAATTTTAAAATTTCCGTCAAGAAATAATTCTCTTCGTAAGAAAACCATTTTTATAACTAGAAAAACTGGTATGGACATAGAAATTTGGTTTTTGAAGTAAGCAAAAATACTTTTTATTAAATAAAGAGAAAATTTTCTTTAAGATAGCAAGCTTATTTTTTTCCGTGTACCCTATAGGGTTTTGTTAACCCCCCTCCTCAAAATTGATAGATTTTTTTTAGTTTTTTGCTATTCTATTTTGCTCTATCGAGCATGTGAATGTGGAATAAAAATATAACTCGTCTGGATGTGGGTTTGTGTGGGTGGTGTAGTTATGGGGGTGGTAGGAGTGGTGGTATGGGAGGTGGAGGGGGTGGGATAAGGCGTTTTGGGTTTGGTGTGAGAATTTTTTTCCACCAAATGGTGGATGAGAGTTTGTGTGGGTGGTGCGTGTGTGCGTGGAAGTGGGTATGGAAGTGATAAAGGGTGATAATATGGGTGGTGCGGTATAGGGTGGTGCGGGTGAGATGGGTTTTGGGGTTTTAATTGGATGGGTGGGGGATGGTAATAATGTTTAGATGTGGTGGTATGTGGTTGATTGGAGTCAGTTGAGATATGGTGGATTGGGGTCGGTTGGGCTGGGTGTAGATGGGGTTAGGTGGGTATGGGAGTCGGTGGTCGTAATATTTAAAATACGCCAATCACACGGCATAGAAGTTCTTTATAGGCTACAAAAATGCTTAAAGAGTTCGGCTCCGAACCTTTCCCGTCTTTTTTTTTTTTGATTTCGCGAATTTCTATGCAAATAATTCTACACATACATATAGGTAAATTGCAATTGTGATGACGGTTCGATATTTTACGTGTGAACGCAATAGTATGGAATGATGTGATGTAGTGATGGATGCGTCTAAATACCCCCAATGAGCTTTTTTTAACGCACAAGATGTCACATTCACAACTTTAACAGTCGTCAATAACAGATTACCGTTTGAAATAGCAAACGCTCCAGCTATATTCGAATGATACATGGAATCATCGCTAATCAATATTAATTCAGTTGCTATATATTTTGATAATATTCCTGTCACAGGAAAAGCAGGAGGAACGGAATTTGAAAGAATTAATTTCACGGCTATACACAACAGGTTTTCGTGTCAAACGAGAAAAACGTACCTTCTTACAGGATGAAATTTTACATCTAGGTCATTGTTTCAACAAACACGGGATTTTTTCAACACAGGGTAAATTGGACGCTATCACTAATGCCAATCCAATAAACGTCGTTTTCAACGAAATTTAATACCAGGTTTTACACGCACAAATATTACACCCATACTACGACAAAAAATGTGTATTTAAGGTGCAAATCATCCGACAAAAGGGTCGGAGGTGTTCTTAACCACCGCAGCGGCACGGTAGATTTTGATATTGTACACGGATCACGAACCGCTGACTCATATATTTGGAAAAAAACGAAAACTACTAGCACTTTAATCAATGACGTTGAATACATTCCGGGAAAATTAAGCATCGCCAGGTAAAGTCAACTACATAAACAATGTATAAATGAATGACCTTCAGTTCTGCGAGAAGAGCAACTCATTCGAGTCCAACAAAAAAAAGAAATTTCCCCAAGATTCACATTTCCGTCTGTATCTACAACATCAGGTGAACTTCCCATGGAGAACCACATTCTCATGTGAAAAGAAAAGATAGTCTTACTTACAACATTAAGCGCAGCTGCGCTACATCGGTTACACTCCGGCCATACGGGTATTATTGCTATGCGCAACGGCTCGTTTATATGTTTGGTCACACAAACTTGATGCGGAAATCGAAGAATTCATCAAATAATGTCAAAGTTGTGCGGAAAATCGAAACTACCAACAAGAAGTACCACTATACTCATGAAATATTTCAGACCGAATCTAGGAACGAATTCGCGCCGATTAAACATTTTGAACCATTTAAAAGCAAACAGTTTCTGCAAACAGGGTACAGACAAAACATTTTTGTTCAACTTGCTTCTGGCAAGAATACGCAGAGATCGAAATGTGGAAACGAATTGGCTCCGAAATATGAGTAATAGCAGCAGAGTGCGCGATGTCGCCAATGCAGCGAACGGGGCGCTTGATCTGCAAGAAATCGGTGGCCAACGAGTGGAAGACCCTACTTGTTATTGAGTGCCTTGTAAGTTCAGAAGACGAGCTCGTTGCTAATGTTTTACGAGGCTTACAATGAAACTTTCGTGATGAAATAATTGGGTTGTGTGAAAGAACCATATATACTGGCGCCAAAAACGAGTCAGTTTCAAAAATAAATAAAAAAGCCTTGGCGTAATTCTCGCCGATATTTCAGTTAACAATTCAATCGGCAGTCATGTAGGTCTTTGGTTCTGCCTCGGATGCAATCTCATAGAACTGAACTAAATGGTGGTGGCTTTTTAAATTCAAGCGGCTGCAATTTCCGTTAAAATTTGAATTTTCTATGACCGAAAGGTCCAATGCTAAACGTAGTAAGGATTTATTTAGGCACACATGCTTCTCACTCAGTAACTCTTTAGATTGCTCGCGTGTTTCAAGGGCGCAAAATCTGCATATTTTAGTACATATTGCATTGGAACCTTTGAAACACCCATCTCAGGTTTGCCGCTGACGAGGCCGCTGGCAAAAGCTACTATTTGTTTTTAATAATTTAAATTAGGCATTTTCTTTATTTTAAGTATTTAAAATTTATCCTAATTTATTGCTTTTGCAGTAAACTATTCCCGGGTATACCAACATTTTTATAACAATGAGTAGTCGTGTACCAACATTTTTATAACAATGAGACCATTAGTATTTTATGGATGTCGTTGATCTTCGAAGGAGGTTTAGAACGGATGATCGGAGATTTATTATTTATAATCCGCATATTCTCTGAACTGTTTCATTGCAGGGTTAACGTAAACCTGCGTATTGAAATAAAAATTGTGACATAATGAAACAGTTCAGTTTCAAGAATCCAATTCTAACCAATTTTCCTTCTCTCTCTAACCAAACATAAAAATTATATTATAGATTTCAAAATAACACAAAATCTTCGCAGTGAAGACACCAAGTAAATCAAAGAAACACTATAAATATTTACAATTTCGAATCATAAATCAAAAATGCAATAAATTTTACACAATTTCGGTTCCTATTCCATTTAACCATTAAAAAAGCTGAAAGCTCCGCGCAAAATAAAATTTTATCATGATCTCAGCATAAAACGGGCACCCATAACAAACACAAGAGTGGAAGATGGAATAATGTTGCATCTATAAATCAAAATTAAACAGAAAATCAATTCGCTGCGTTACGAAATAATAAGAAAAATGTACAAAATTAATGAACTTAAATTTTCGACTTGTGCTTCTGCTTCTGTTCTTGCTGCCATTTGAATCCATTTTTCTTAGCTAAGCAGAATAAAATACATAAATAAAAAAATCTCTTATTCATTTAAGCAAAAAACTATATGTGTGTTTGTGTTCGTACTTACAAACAACAGGAATAGGATATAGTATGTACAAGCAAAGAACAGATACAGCAAACATTTATATTCATAAATCATAACTTAATTCAATTCAATTTACCATTTTCGCAAAACAGACGAAAATGAAAGAAAATAACTATTACAGTGAAGCTTTTGTTGGCATAATTTTATTGTCCGTCGCCATTCCAGATCATAATAATAATTCAAGATGAACAAACCATTTTGTGATTTATGTAATAATGATGAGATTTCGCAATGGCATACGCATAAAAGCCAGATTTTAATAGGCCACTCATTGAAATACTATCTGCCTACCTGGATTTTTTTCAACTACCTATAGCCAAAGCTGCCGTGTATACAAAAAATATTAAATAGATAGGTCAATTATGTTTATGTAGTAAAATAAAACCCATCTCAGTGTAAACATGAATAAATCATAATTATGTGTATAGAAAACATAAAAAAAAATTCCGAAAGCATAAAATATTTGTAATGCTACTTAAACTGTAAAAACAAAAATATGGAAGTTTTCTTTGCCGGTGAAAAGGTGAAAAAGCACTGTGTGGGTAGTGAAACAAGCACACAACATGAAAAAAGGGTTACAATTCAAGAATTTTTCCTTTCTAATTTGTGTTTTTAACAATATTAGTAGAAATATTATTGTTAGATACCTACATTAATTTATTAGTATATTTGATTATGTTAAATGAAATAATTAATTAAGTGTAAATTACATGTTCATGGTATGGTAATGTTCTACAGGTTTTTGCTGCTTCAGAAAGCATTACTGATTTTCCAGAATTTTTAAAATTTAATTTAAACAAAAAAAAAAAAGAAAATTTAGTTTTCTAGATAAAATTTTTATAGCTTTGTTTAATACCAAAATAATAAAATATAATCCTTTTTTACAGTTTCTAGTTATGGGATGTGTTATTTAATTATCTCAACTCATAATATAACCGTAAATGCTAGAGCTGTGTAAACAGAAAGTTACATTTTCTGCGGAAGTTAAATGAAAACGATGTAGGATTAAAAACCAACTTTTTGTATTCATGTAACTTTTTTTTTATCCCGAAATAGTAATAATTAATTTATTTTGTTTTGTATAGTTACGAGTACATTACGTTTACATACGTGGTGGCAAAAAGCAGTAATCATTATGTTAAGTAGGTATATAATTACAAAGCGAGTACTCACCTGTGATTAGCAGACGAATATAAAATTTAAAATAATTTATGTACTCAATAATTCATAAAGTGTTAGGGGCTAAAAAGTTACGAGGTAGTCCAAACTTTTGTGCGAAATCCCAACCCACTCAAACAATTTGCAGAATGCTAATTGTAAATATTTGAAATTTATCTTCTACGATTTTTCGTATTTCTATACCGCCTTGAAGTTATCAAGTTATCCCATACTTTAATCCCACGAATTTTAAAAAAATGCCACTGCAAAAGTGTTTAAAACTCATCCCAACTTTATTACATTTTACAAGTATACAGCGGACTCCACAAACGTTATCCTGCTTGAACGTTGGCTTGTCTGCTATTAGCGGGTTCAGAAAACGTTTTCTCGATATTCGAATTTTCGAAATTTCAATCTTTTCATTTTGTGATTTGCTGTTGTTCAAAGTAAAATAAAAAATGAGTGCAATTTCTCGTTATTCTGCGCGTTAAAGGGGCCGCATCAAACTGTTGTTCACACAGAACATCGCTGTAAATGATGCCTGTTGCTGAGCGGTTGATCGATGGCATACCGAAATGAATGAGTTTATATTCGAAATGAGAATGCAAATATCTTCAATCTTAATCTATGCCTCGGTTTGTGGCGAAAAAATGTATATTGCAAATTTCTCCTCACAGGTGAGCATAGGGAAGGTGTAACATTTTTTGATCACTAAACTCCCTACGTTTTTCTCGGCGGGTAAAAGTATTCGTGCAAAATTTAGGAGCAATCGCTACAGAGGTTCAGAAGTTTTCATATATTGTAAATTCCTGCTTACAGGTGAGCATGGGGAAGGTGTAACATTTTTTGATCACTAAGGCCCTTATGTTTTTTCTCGGCTGTTACTTCAAAATTTGGGAGCGATCGCCCGCGTGTATGAAAAGTTTATGTGGAACAAACATAGTTACATACATACTTTTCTTCTTTATATATATAAATTGGGGTGAGTGGGAGGGGTGGGGGTGGTCAGGGGAAAATTTTGAGCTTATTTTCTAATATGTGAAAAATCTTAAAAATATAAAAACAAAAATTTTCGCGTCACCTACCGGGTCCAATTGTGAATCTAACCCATCCAGGGACGCACTCAAACACACATACAAAATTTCATCAAAATCGGTCCAGCTGTTTAGGAGGAGTTTAGTGACACACACGTACAGAAGAATTATGTATAAAGAAATTGAAGGGTGGTGGGGAGATGAAATTTTGGGGTTATATGTTATAGTATGCGAAAAATGTTAAAAAAATAAAAAAAAATTTTGCGAAAGAAAAATGTCCTAGAACGCCATCGCGTGTTACAAACACACAATTAAGGGGTGGTGAAATTTTGAGGTTATATGTTCTGATATGTGAGAAATCTTAAAAAATCAAAAAAAAAAAAAATCGTTAAAATATAAAAGAAAAATTCCTAGATCTCGAGTGCAGTGCTACCTACCGAGTTCAATTGTGAATCTAAACCATCCAGGAACCCACTGAAAGACACGCACAAAATTTCATTAAGATCGGCCCAGACGTTTAAGTTCAATTACAAACAAACGTGCAACTGAATTATATATATGTATAATGATTGGGGGTGGTAGGGAGTGGTGAATTTTTGGGGTTATATGTTCTGATCTGCGATAAATCTTAAAAAAATAAATAACAAAATCGTTAAAAAAATAAAAAAAAACTCATAGAGCCCGATCGCAGTGAAATCCGCCAAAAGCATATCAAATCGTAACAAATCATATCAAAAATTAAATCAAATCATATCAAATCATATCAAATCATATCCAATCATATCAAATCATATCAAATCATATCAAATCATATCAAATCATATCAAATCATATCAAATCATATCAAATCATATCAAATCATATCAAATCATATCAAATCATATCAAATCATATCAAATCATAACAAATCATATCAAAAATTATATCAAAAATTATATCAAATCATATCAAAACATATAAAATCATATCAAATCATATCAAATCATATCAAATCATATCAAATCATATCAAATCATATCAAATCATATCAAATCATATCAAATCATATCAAATTATATCAAATCATATCAAATCATATCAAACCATATCGAAAATTATATCAAATCATATCAAATCATATCAAATCATATCAAATCATATCAAATCATATCAAATCATATCAAATCATATCAAATCATATCAAATCATATCAAATCATATCAAATCATATCAAATCATATCAAATCATATCAAATCATATCAAATCATATCAAATCATATCAAATCATATCAAATCATATCAAATCATATCAAATCATAACAAATCATATCAAAAATTATATCAAAAATTATATTAAATCATATCAAAACATATCAAATCATATCAAATCATATCAAATCATATCAAAAGATGTCAAATCATATCAAATCATATCAAACCATATCAAATCATATCAAACCATATCAAATCATATCAAATCATATCAAATCATATCAAATCATATCAAATCATATCAAATCATATCAAATCATATCAAATCATATCAAATCATATCAAATCATATCAAATCATATTAAATCATATCAAATCATATCAAATCATATCAAATCATCACGATGTCGAATCAGGCGATGTTTTCAACAAAAAGAGAAGAAATAGACATCTTGCCAATATTTTTACGTCTAGTAAGGACTAACATACTAGTTTTAAATGCATTAACATACAACAATAAGTCAGAAAGTATATTAAGTATATTAAGATAAATTCATCAATAACTAATAACCACAAAAGAGGTGACAAAACACCCTTTAATATACCTATTAAGTCTGGCGATTCCAGAAAGATTATTGATTTCTTCGCAGAAGCTATGTAATCTACGAAGTCCTACTAATAAAATTATATAATTCTGAAGTCACTTATAATATATTGAAGAAAAATATATTGAATAACAGGGAAAGTGTATTATATTTCATTTATGCATCCTGTCTGTCTGGCTGTGTGCGTGTGTGTGAGCGAATGGCCAAAGAAGTTTCACTTTCACTTTTTCCATTCCATTTTTTGACAAGTCACTTAACGTTTAGGAGGAGAAATAACGTTTTGGAGGACGAGGTAGAAATACGTTAGACGTCGCGCTTCATTCGAGATTCTACATCATTTTCCCTTCGAGGGAATTTTTTTTTGGGTTAGCAACCCAAAAGGCATTAGACTGAATTTTCTTTGCGATGTGCAGTTTGCCAAAACTACTTTCTTATCTAGTTTAATCCACAAATTTGTATGATTATAGATAGATGATAGTTGCTCAGCGAAATTTGGTAAGAATCGGTGGTAGTAGTTCACCATTCCGATTATGCGTTGGAGTTGTGCTGCCAAACTGTGGGCGGTCGTGGGAGAACCTTGTTAGCTGTAAATCTATGTCTTGATGGTATAATGCCGTTTGACATGATTTCTGGCCAAAGAAATTTAATTTCTTACACTAAATTCACATTTGGATAGAAAAATTGTGATTCCGTAATCTAATAGTCTTCTGAACCATGTATGTAAATTCTCTGAATGTTCTATAGCTTTTCTACTGGCAAATCGTTCGTTACTTCGTTCACAAATCGTTGGAATGTTTGTCCTGCGTTTCTGAGATCCAGTCATTCTACAGAAATCAAACATGGCAAATGGCGTATTTTGCAGTTTTTTTATTATTGCAGTGTTGTATTTATCTTCGGATGCAACAGAAATTTGATGATAAGCTCGGTAGAGGTAGTGGGTATCTAATCTTCACATGGTCTCATGTCACAATTCTGTGAACTACATTTTGATTTACTGGTACGTTGAATATTCGGTGTGGCGGCGAACTAATGTCTGAGATTTTTCCTATGGCAGATGAGGTTGTTGCGGGAGCGACCAAGCGCTTATTTTTTTAAACGACCGTTAAACCGAATTTAGCTAGAAAATCCGCACCAATGATTGGTTTGCTAAATGATACTAATACGAATCGGTGCTGAAATTGGCGACGTAGTCCCACATTTAAGAGTAGTTTTTTCGAACCATAAGGACGAAGGTATGACAAATATATCAGCGCTGATGTCAATTAGAAATGCCAAGTTATTGATGTCATTTGAACTGTTGCACAATTTCTCATTTAATGATGCAACACTTTCCGGTTCATGCTGTTTCTGATTTAATTTGGGTTAACAAATTGTCAAATAACACACTGTCCATTTTTTATACCTTAACCTATACGCGTTGATTGCATATCACGGCCTCTTGACACGGCTCACAGAAATTTCATATTTTATTTCGAGTACCTCTGAGTTTATTCACCATTTTTTCGTTAATCAGCTTTCTTTAACCCTTAGCGGTCAAATGTCAAATTCTTCGATGGAGAATATTCATATTTCCCTCCATAGCATAGATTCAAGGATGTTTTTGTTTTCCCCGCATGATGCACGCACACTTGGCTGTTGGCAAACACAACTTTCATTCTATTGTCTTGCAATCTTCGTTTCGACAATAATTGCACTTTAAATTTTTTGCGAACATTACATCTTTAATTATTCCTTATACTACCAGCTTTTGAAACAGTTAATAAAACACCGTTTTTTGCAATGGCGATTTTAATCGGAAGTATTAAATCATGATAATCACCAACAACACTTGCAATATTTATCAAATTATAATCTGTTGTCCCAGGATCCATACACCATCTAATAATATTACTCTATGCTACGGTGTGGTACTGCACGTAACACTCCTTGTACTTCAATCACACTATTAGTGTTCCTTAAAAAAGATTCAAACGTTTAAACAGGATGAATTGTTTTGAAGATCTGCCCCGTCCAGAATTGTTCCATGTCAAATTTGTTTTCGTAACGATCTCTTCAAAGAAACGTGCTGGACACACCATTAATTGCTTAACTAGACCTACAACGCCCTCCTCTTAT
Organism: Nephrotoma flavescens; assembly: GCA_932526605.1. Taxonomy (NCBI): domain Eukaryota; kingdom Metazoa; phylum Arthropoda; class Insecta; order Diptera; family Tipulidae; genus Nephrotoma; species Nephrotoma flavescens. The sequence goes on along the minus strand of OW052222.1, from coordinate 264,299,762 downwards.
TCATCTCTTTATTGAATTTATAATATTACCATTATAATATGAATCATCCAAACTATCAAAAAATTTGTCTCTGCTTTATACCTTTTGTGTGACCTAATTAATTGATGAACCGATAACTTCACACAAATCAAAATTAGAACATGTTCTCCCACACTCAACATGGTGATCAACCAATTACAAAATAATTCCTTTTATTTAATTTGAAAAGCATATTTTTTGTGTCTTTCTATAACCCGTCGCCAAATACACCCCTTAAGCTATTTTATACAAACAAGGACTGACAACTAAAAGATAATTGAATACACAGTATAAGGGGCAAGTCATAATATTAATAAATTTAATTTTTGTTTTACACACACAAATTTTTTTTAGGTTAGATATTGTGTGACGGGATACATAACGATCCTTACACGTTTCCTTTATATATGAATGTACCAAATAATAAATTGTTTCCAGATAATTAAACAGGATTACAATCGTTCGCTCTATATACATATCAAATACGTATAATTACAGTAGGATGAGGTGTACAGTCAGGGAAGCATACGCTAACCGAGTACAACTAAGTAATTTTTTTTTATCAGATTGAACGAGCAAATTGCGAACCGGAAGCCCTACAAGAAATGTTGTTTTGTTATTTTACGTAAATTCGTTGCACCTAAAACTCGTATAATTTTGAACAAAACCTAGAGCGAACAAATATGTAAAATATTTCCGGCAATATATTTGTACCTGTACAATACAGGATATATGAGCTCCCGAAACAAAATATTATAAAGCTTGCGTTGTTGTTGTTATTGTTGTTCTCCCGCACCTAGTTTGGCAACACAAATAAAAATCCATTTCCCCATATCTTTCACTTTATCTATATAAATATAAAGTAGGACGGAAAAGCTAAATGTACATTTTTTTTTATTTAATATTTAATTAGGAAAAAGGTTTTCCATCATAATAAATTATAATTAAATTTTAAAATAAAATAGGAAAATAGTTTTTCCGGAGCGTATATACGAATAATTTTTTAGGTTTCAAAACGACAAAAACCTTAAAACTGATTTTCTACTTCCCGTTTGAACCCAATAAACAGGTATTTGGGGGGGAAACTCGAAACAATAAATTTTCCGTTAATGCGGATGAAATTCATTGTTTGTATTTACCGTGTATTTGGTTACATACAGATTGTTTTTATTGTAATTCTAGATTGAAAAGGGTACGTGGTACCGTTATTGGAACAATTGTCTTTATAGTTTTTGTTTCTAATTTGAAATTTTTTTCCCCACTATATTTCGTCCTCGGAATTCCCTCGCTCGATTGCGAAGATTATAATTATGAGCGTGTCTTTTACAGGCTTTCTCAACGTTCTGTTTGACCATTTTAACGATCTTTCCCATCTTTTGGCCATGTTCTTCTACCGCGTTCCATACATCCGAGACCAATCCACAATATTACTTTTAATCTGCATACATCGACCAAAGTTTATATAATACGGAAAACACTTCGCTGATTTGTAGGTGGCCGTTTTTTCCACAGCTACTGATTACACTCAACAGTACCCTATCCACGCATTCCGCCGGGTTGCTCTGCTGATGATAATATGCGTTCTTTTGGTGATTAACCAGATATCTGGCTCCAAACAAAAGAGGTAGGTCATGAAGAGGTGAACATATATATTTTTTTGCCAATATATTTTTTTGCGTTTGAATTCCGAGCTCTTCACATTCCTTTTTAATGTTCACTTTCCATTGCAATTTAGCATTTAGATTCATACCTAAATAGTTTGCTGAGTTAGCATGTGGTAATGGGACATTATTTAGTACCACAGGCAATTGGTTTATTTTTTCGTTGATGTTGTGAACACGTACGGATTTTGTGTCGTTCAACCTGATGTGTTCCCACAATTATAAATACATATTATGAACTAAAATTATAAAAATAAATAAAAATATAAATAAAATTTCAGATTGACCGAAAGGGAAATGTATTTAGAAAGTTTATTTTCGCTTCATAATTCGCCTCACATCACACACCATCTCTTGCAACCATATCTGTGTTGATGAAATATTCCTAAGTTAGGAGGGTAAGCCGTTCAGTTTGAGATTATTCTTTGAGGACAGAAATATTTGGTAATGTTCGGCATGAGTGTTTGTTTTATAAACTTTCATATCAACTTTTAATCACAAATAATGAAGCAGGAATTGTAGTGGAAAGCCAATGAATGACTTTAGTTTGAGCATAGTGATGCTGCGAGAAACCCTATCGACACCTTTCCCGAAATTTGTTATGTGACAATATCTATTTCCATGAGCGCTTCCGTGGTGTTAAGGGCAAGTCAGAAAACAGACGTTTGCAGTGACAGCTCAGTGTATAATATACTACACGCTCAGACAGCTTGGGACTACAGGGCAATCGGCCTATAATAATATCAAATTATTGGATTATGAATAAATCATTCCACATGTTAACGAAAATTTTAAAAGAGTGTTGTAAGCGGTTGTGCCAGGTGGCCAGCACATCTTCTTACAACACGGAAATGACAACACAACACGATGAAAAATCATCAAAGAGATTAATTTTTCTAATAACTGTGTTAGAATCGAAGTCAACGGATACCACGGATATCTGCAGTGTACAACTTGTCAAATATTAAAAATAATTCATGTCCGGCTCAAAAGCACTCCTAGAAAAAGCAAGTTCGAAAAATTGCGCCAACATATAAGTAGGCATTTTTTGGACTTTAGAACCACGATCCTCATATTTTAGTATTGGTTCCAAATCACTAATTTGGAATTAGAGAGCAGCACGGCACAATAGAACAGGTGCACGCTTTGTCTTGTTTCTGCTCTTGTACATCGATTTTGTATAAAAATCATTTACGCTGTAGCGTTCAGATTTGCTATTTACGTTCCACTTATAGCAACTTCTGAATATTGGAGGCTTGAATTTTGCTGCTTTGGTATGTAGGTTTAACTTCCGTATCTTTTACTATTTCCTTCTCATTTCGCTTCTTCTGAAGTTGTTTCTCAACTTTATACATTTTCCATTTACGAGATTTGGTTTGCCACAAGCTCACACGCTTGACTTTCTCTGAGATTTTTACATTTGCTTTTACATGATGCATCTTGGGTTTCTATTGCAACAGTTATGAGTGTGTCCATATATTACTGACATCTTTTGCATTGTGAGATCAACTTTAATTTTCTTGTTTCTATCTTTTGAATGTCAGCATAAACAAGGGCAGAATGGTTTTATCTGTTTTCACAATTTGAGTAACTTCTTTAAATTTTAAATATTTCAGAAATACATCTTCTTTTATTTCCTCTGGCTGGCAGGATGATGTAGTGTTTTGGCTTTAACTTCTATTGGGCGAGACATCCGTCAAATAAAAATATATTTGTTAAATTGAATATTTTTATTTCCCGGTTTGAAGTATCTGACAAAACATAACACGTGTAGCTACACAATTCGGGATAAAAGTGTAGGATACACGATTTTTTTTTAATTTAAATGAAATTTATAAGTAAAAAAAGTGAAAATAAGGTCAGATTTCAATTTTCCTAAATTTTGGTTGCAAAAGTCAAATCCAACACGAATTGATTTATTTAACAATATTCTACTAATTCACTAATTGTCACAATTTTTTGTGTGAGCTTTCTGCAATAGACGTATACGAAAAGAGAAGATCTTGGTCTATCCGAATTGGTTCACATCGTAACCATAAAAGAGTTGGAATCCTCTCGTGTAATTCTAATGTTTGTTAAGAAACTCACAATGAACCGACTCACAGGATATTTCCAAAATTCACAAAAATTTAAAAAATTTCTGAGTAACTATCAGTAATATTCTATGAATATTAATAAATAAATTGGAATTGATACCGACATTTAGTTGAAATCTGGACTTGTTTTGACTTTTGTTACTTATAAATTCCAATGAAACTAAAAAGAAATCGTGTATTCTACACTTTTATCCCGAATTGTATAGCAGTACTTTTTATGTTTTGTTAGATACTTCAGCGGTGAATAAAAATATTCAATATAACAAATATTTTTTGACTAGTGTTAAAATGGTTCTACAAAATCCTATATGAAGATTCTACTAAATTTTTCCCAAAACTACAAAAACAAGACATTTTATGGATGCATGAGTAGTGTGTGTAAGTATATGAGAACATTTAGGCGTTTCTCAGGAAAGAAAATACACTGCGCGAAACAAAACGCGTAACAGTAATTTTTTTTTGAAAAAATACCCTATTTTCAAACGTTTGTATTTTGGTGAAATGTCGGTTGATGCTGGGCTCCGTTTTATATTATTTTAGTTTTTTATGACCATTTTTTGAGTAAAACAAAAATATTTTTCACGAGGAAAAAGTCCCAAACTTTAAGACTGATAACGAACTTTCGAATGAAACATCAGTCATTCACGAATCCTAGAGCATTTTGTAGGGAATTTAGAAACCTTGAGAATAAGACTATTGAAATTGATGTACGACAAATCGCCGTTGAGTTATTGAAGTTGTAGTGAATTATTGTTCTCCACAAAATGTGTTTTTGAAGTCTTGTTTGGATTTGTATAAGTGAAGCATCAGGAAAGTTCGTTGGCAGTCTTAAAGTTTGGGATTTTTTTTTCGTAAATAACCTTTTTGTTTGATTCAGAAAATAGTCATAAAAAACAAATATAATAAAAAACGGACTACAGCATCAACCGAAGTTTCACCAAGATACCGTTTGAAAATAGGGTATTTTTCTAAAAATTTTACTGTTGCGTTTTTTTGTTTTGGGCAGTGTAGTTCAATTAAAACTAATTGCAAAAATACCATTATAAAATAATTTAGTATTATAATCAAACCTGATTAAATATTCAAAGCATTTTTAATTAAATATTAATAGTATTGTTACAATCTCGCCCATTGGGTTGATGGGCAATCAATTCGGTTTTAAGGAGACATTTATTCAACAAAAATGCAGCAAACACAATGAGTCAGTCTTGGTGTGTCATTTGGGAGATTCGGTAAACGGAAGATAAGAAGAAAAGAAAAGTGAATATTGGGGAAATATTAAGCGGTTATTATCCCGATTTTCAAAATCCCGAAACACCGCTTTTCCTGAAACCTCAAAAAAATTATAATTCGGACAAACGATCCCAACCCGATATTAAGTGGTGTTAAGTGAAATTTGTGGTGTGAAAATTATTTGTTGCTGTGATTTAGTGTTGGTAAAATAAGAGTAAGAAAATTATTGTAGGAATATTTCGGGAATATTAAAGTAGCGGCATAAATATTTGGAAAATATACAAGTGTGTAAATTGCGAGAATTGTTGTTGTAATCGTCAAATTTTAAAACGATATTCACAGTCCAGTGATACGGCCCAGATTTGACAGAGCAAATTCGTAATAGTATTTTATTCTAATGTTTGCCTTATGTTGTTCAATCACACAACTTTACCACAATACTAACATATGTTCAGGATTTTCTCATCGGTTTTCTGAATAGGGGAATTAGGTTATGGGAACCAAATAAAGGGTAGATGCAAGCCAGGCCAAATTTAAGGGTGTAGATTTTATTAGAACTTCATTATTTGGCCTGACTGAACAGATACTACCATTGCCTAATTCCACTGTTCAGGAAACCGATGAGAAACACCTGGAAATGTGTTTTGTATTACTCTAAATTTGAGTGATTAGTAAAAGAGAGCCATATCTTTTTCAAGCCAAATTTGAGGGTATATAATTCATTAGAAGTTCATGAAACTGGTTAGTCGAGCATCATGTGCATAAATACTCGGCTGTTTTTTTAACAAATTTAAAGAAAAAATCAGCAACTTTATTTTACAGTACCTCTAAAATTTTGCCAATATCTCCAAAACTAATAGTTTCAAGGTCATTCAAAATCAAACCTCTAAACGTCTTTCTCGAGACAGAAATTTTTTTTATTATAAGTAATCTTCTAAGTTTTTCATAAAGTAATATTAAACACCATTTTTTTAATCTACTAAAGATAATTAGGATAAAGTTCACAATTATTAGGATAAAGAAATCTGGAAATAATAGTAATTAAAGAATAGAGGGTTCAGTTTTGTGTTAGCTGGGTGGAGCTGCATCGTGATGAACATATTAAAAACATGACGAACATCGACTACAAAACGCCTTAAGAAAAAATCAGTTTTGAAAGATTTCTTAAATTGTTTTATATAATCTCAAAATACAGTTTCTCGATGTTCCATTCCTAGTTTTTCAAGATGGTTTAGTAGTTTTTAATTTTCTATTAGCCCTAGTCAACACCTCAAATATTCCGACTGTAACAGGAAGAATATGGATCTATCATAAATCTTGCTATATAAGTTAATCCGTTGGCATTAACATTTTCCAACTGTTTGTCATATTTTGTAATTTACTATGCGTGTCGAAAACAATTTTATTGCTCAATTTTAAAATGTTTATCTTAACAATATATTATTACAGTCATTGGGATAATCTGTCGTTATTTTATTGTATAAGCAAAGGTATAAAATAAATCACATTTAAAACTACCCAATTCCAGTTGACGGGAGAGCATTATGATATTTACCAAATCATAAAAGACTCTCTAAATCAAAAATTAAGATGTTCATATATAAACCAAACATCTTCTGTATACGAAATACTCTCTCTAAACGATGTCAAGTTATTTAAAATCTCATTTAGAATAGATTTCTTTCTAACATTTTAATGGATCAATTTTTCATATTCTACATTATATTTTCACCCATATACAGTACATAAAATCGTTTTTCCAACTGAAGTCTTTCGGTACACACCAATATTTATGATGAAACCTTTACCAAGTGACTTTATGATGGTATGAGTTATGTATACAGCAACAGCAGCAACAAAAAAAATGGATATTTAAGCACATTATAAAAATGGAAAGTGGTTGCGTTTATAGTTTGAATGATGGTCTCTGGAACAAAAATAAATTTCCATTTAGAAATATAAAAATTGATGCTAAATTTGTGCGATTAATATCATCATAAATTTCAAGTTTTTATTATCATATTTTTTGCGTTTAGAAAATTTTCGTTGGCGTAGTCGTTATGGGGAACATGGTTTATTGTCGGGAAAAGGTTATCGAATGATAAATATTTAGAATAACCATAAATTTTTTTGTTTCGGATCATTTTACGGCAGTTATCAATGCTTAAATGGCAATTTTCGTTCCTTTCATAGAATTTTATTTTCTATTCAAATGTCCATGATATCTGATACCTTTGACTGGAATTACTGTTATGTTCGTATTCTGCTTTTCATAACGACTTGGGATATCCATTTTGTATATTGATTCATGTTCATGCCGAACAAATGAGGTTATTTTTGGTTTGGTAACATAAATTAATTGCGGGTAAATATTTATTACCGTAAGATAATCAGGCGAATGATTACAATATTCTAGACACATTTAATTACTCTGGGTGGTTCTTTTTTCGTACATTGAGCTTCCGGACTTTTATTATATTTCTGTTTTTTATTATTTCGATCCAATCTTCCGGCGGCGGCGTTTAACGAGTATGCGGTTGTATTATATCGCTGCTTCAATTGAAAAAAATATAAAATTAGTAGATAGGCGTCTTTTGTGTTTATAGCGTTTTTTGAATACAAAAATATTCATTTTAACTTAACCAATCTTGAACAATTTAATTTAATTTAAAATTTATTTTCCTATTATTTAAATAAATGTCTAACTTTTTTAATACATATACATATACTATACGTTCCTATCGTTGTAAATGTTGTTGGGGTGTACAGTGCGGTTTGTTTTAATTTCTGTGCTAAATTTTGTAACAATGAAGATTGTTTAGTAACTACAAAACCAAACAAAGAAAGTTAACTTTACCATTAACCAATTTTCTTTTGTACTCGTTGTTTGCAAAAATGTTCACGCAGATAAATTTTAATTTTCATAAGTCAAATCGAAATAAATAATTTGGGTTTTTTGATTGAGATACTGATTAAGTTGAAATTAAATTTGTGTTCTTAATAAAAGTTGGATGTTTTGTTTCAAAAGAACGTGGAAGAGGAGTTTAACGTCGGTCCCTCTAATAATCGAATTTCTCGACGGATGATGGGCAGCAGTATGAATTCAAATTGTTGATGTATTAGAATTGGTGGGGAAATTTTAATCTACTTGGTTGGATTCCTTCTTCCTGTTACCAGGAATAGTAAGGAAGACAAGTTGTAGAGAACGAACCAAAAGTCCTTCTGATAACCCTATGATGCCTTTGAACCATATTCTACACTTGAATTTGGAAACCTTTTGTTTTAAATTGATTTTTTCGAAAATACTATACTTTTTAAATTATTTGCAAAAAACTGATAAGTTCTTATGAAAGCTGACATTTCCAGTGGGCTTAAAATTTTTAAGATTACTATGCTTACTTTTACATTGTAAAAGAAAATAATAATTACCCCAAAACTAGCTTAAGTGGCAGCTTAGTTCTATTCAATTTAAGGAACCCGCGGTTTTGAAACACACCGCGGGTTCCTTAAATACACTGAATTGGACATTTTCATAGTACCAACCTCGTTCTATACTATTCGTTTGAGAAAGGTGTTTATTCCTCCCAATTCACTCATTTTTCAAAATCACATCCGAAAGTCATTTTGCTATCCTATTCTAAGTTTGACATAAAAATAGAGTTGCACCAAAATCGGTTTTGAAAAGGATTTGGTTCATTTTAATTCACAAATTTCCAGAGACATGTCCAAAATTTATATTAGATTCCCAATTTTATCATTATTCTGATTTCCTATCCCCTTCGATTGAGAAAAGACATAGTTCTATTATGGAACAAGACGAAACATAATGGTTGAACCAGAGTGACAAATTTTCTGACACTAGATTACATCATTCCTCAAATTTTTTATCAAAATCGTTTAAGCCAGTTCTAGTTTTAAATAGAGGTCCTAATAATATTTGCAAACGTCCTAAACGATTTTTTATGGTACAAAATCGTGCAATATTGTATAGCATTTAGTAACATCTCATAACATGAAACAACATCCCATAATATAGTGAAATATCTCACACAAATGGTGCAACATCAAGTAACATGGTGCAACATCATGTAACATTGTGCAACATGACGGCTCATCCGAGGAACTCCTAGCGAATTACCATGAAATCAGAACTCTTTGTAATCGTTTCCTTGCATACGAAAACCCTTCACAACAAATTTTATCAAAATCATTCAAGCCAAATAAAAGGTTAAAAGAAGGCCCGAGCTCCATCAAGAAGGTTCTATCGGAATCAATTCCCATCACTCGAAAGTCCTCTTCACCAATTTTTAACAAAATCGTTCAAGTCAACAATTTTTATTAAAAAACTGGAACCCCACCCAAGCGAAGATCTAATGAACGGGTTTTCCCCGAAATTATGACTCATCGCCATTCCTGCTATAATTCGTATATCCACAATTTTTGTCGAAATCCATCGAGCCAAAAAAACTAATAAAGGGTTTCGGGCCCCATCGAAGGACTTCCAAAACAAATTTTCCCAAAATTAGAATTCATTAAAATCGATTACTCTCTCTCTCTCTCTCTCTGGCATTATATCCCATCAAGGGATTTGGCCGCCTCAAATGAGGTTTCATAATCATATTTTCATTTCGGATAATGAGTGATTAATTCATTGATCCTAAACCAGCCGTGAAATTTTTTCCTTGTCACCACCGGGAATCGAACCCGGGACCTCCGGTCGCTGGAGCAAGCATGCTAACCACTTTGCCACCGGGGCGGCAAAAAAATCGATTACTGGAACTTGAAATCTCCCACCGGATGGCACCCTAACTGAATTTTCACGAAATCAGGACCCATTAGAATCTACCTCTGGTACTAAATAACGCTCCTCCAGCAATTTTTAAAAAATCGTACGAGCCGAAGAAAAATGAAAGAAGAGAAACGGGCCCCACCGTAGGACTCCAAACATCTTTGTCAGAAAGCAGGACCCATCGTCATTGATTTCTGTCAGTTGAGAATCCCTTTACACCAATTTTTATAAAAAATCGGGCGAGGAAAAAAAACAAGAAAATTGAGCTAATCGGAAGAAATTAAATATTGGGAATCCAGCCACCACCGGATGGCCACCTAATTGAATTTTCCCGAAATCAAGATCCATCGCACTCTGTTTTTGATAAACACCTCAGAAAAATTTTATAAAAGTCGTGCGAGCCGAAGAAAATAATTAAAGAAAACCATACATCACAACGACCAACCCACCACATGACGTCAAAATCGTTTACGCAACGCAATATTGTACATTGTACAACATGACGCAAGATATTGGAACATCATACAGCATCCTTCAACAATATATAATAAGAACATAGTTCAACAACATGGTGCAACATAACGCAACATTGCGCAACATCAACATGACAACCCATCTGGATGGACTGTAAAATGAATTATTCAGAAATTAGAACTTGTAATCGTTTCCTTGCCTTCGAAAACCCTATCCCGCCAAATTTTATCAAAATCGTTCAAGCCAAATAAAATTTAAAAGCAAGCCGTAAGCCAATATGACGCAACATAGTGGAACATCACACAACATATCTGAACATAATGCTATATCAAGCAATATTGCGCAACATGGAGCAATCTGACGTAATATCCCACAATATAGTGTAACATCCCACAACATGGTGGAATATACCGTAACATCGTAAAACATCACGCAACATGATGCGGCTCCCAAATAAATTATCCAGTAATCAAAACTCCTTGTAATTGATTCCTGGCACTCGATGAACCCAGTCCTCAATAAAGAACTTCCTATATGATTTTTTCCAAAATAAGAACTCATCGCGTACCCGTCTTGTCATTAGAATACCCTTATCACTATTTTTATCAAGATCGAACGACCTCCTAAACGAATTTTCCCGAAATTAGAACCAATCAAAATGGGATTCCTGATGTATGAAATCCCCCAGCCACCATTTGGGTGATTTTAGCAAAATCGTGCGAATCGAAATAAATAAATAATGGAAACCGGCCCTTTTCGGACTCCAAAACTAAAGAAAACACCCCTTCACAACCTTTTATTAAAATCGTGCGAGAAAAAAGTTAAAACAAGACCATTGTTTTCTGGTAAAAACCCCTTCAGCAATTTTCATTTGAGAGTTGAGAAGGAACCCATGCCTCACTGGACGACCCCTTGAATGAACTTTATTAAAAGCAAGACTCATCACATTTGAAAACTTCAAAGCGACCCAAGAACTGTAATGCAAACTCCTCGTAACACAGGCCAAATGTTCATCAAAATAGAAGGTGAGGAATATTGGCATCAGGGACTTGAGTAATGTTTAAGATCATCTATATATTGTATAAAGAAGAAAAGTATGTATATACTTTTGTACATACTATGTTTGTTCCGAAAAAACGTTTGACCCACTCGAGCGATTGCCCCCAAATTTTGCAAGAATACTTTTTAGCAGCCGTGAAAAACATAGGGGGGTTAGTGATCAAAAAATGTTACCCCTTCCCCATGCTCACCTGTAAGCAGGAATTTTCTATATATGAAAACTTTTGATCTACACGTTTTAGCAGCCGTGGAAAAACATAGCCATCTCTGGAACTATGGGTTAATGGCCATCAAACACCCGCACGATTCAACGTACACTTTCCGATATTCACAACTATTTTAAAATTGATAGAAAATTTCCCGAGGGTCGCATCGATATGCCGCATATCTTAAACAAATCACGAAGGCAAGCCTAAAACACGAGAATACTCATATTTTTCTAGCCATCTCGAGAATTATGTGTTAATGGCCATCAAAATGTAATATTTTAACTAAACGAGTTATATTTTAAAACCCTTATTAATTCAAAAGCATAAAGATTTATTTTATTCAAAAATATTCATATTCATTCAATATTTTATTTAAACTATTCACATAGATTTAAATTGGAAAAATTAATTAGTAAAATTCACTCTAAATTATTTATTCAAGTTACTTATTGATATTTTAACTCTTCGTAATTTTTTTTAACTCTACTTTTTGTTTTTAGGTTTAAAAAGTGCGATATAAATTAAAAAAATTATAATTGCAACTCTGCTACATTTTTTCTGTGTACAACCAATGTTTTTTTTTAAATTGTGTAAATACATTTTTATTTTTTGTTAATTTGTGTTTTGTTAATACGGACGTTAATATGATTCTTGTATCACAATTGTAATAAACTAGTAATTTATGATGTTTATATGATTTTGTTATATGACTACACATCGTAAAACAAATCATATACATAAACTTATATATGATCGATTTATACTTCTTATATGATTTGTAGTTTCCTGGGGCCCATGGTCTTTTGTTGTGATCCTTCTTGTTAGATACCCAATTAGGATCTGCAGATATTCAGCTGTTATTTACGATATCAATTCCAAGTTGCTTCGGCCTTTGTGCTATGGGATTCTAATCTAGTTCATTTTATTTTCCATTATGTAATCTTTCCTGCAAATTTTTTGTCATATGAAGGATCGCTGTGCTCTGGTAAAGTAGTGCAAGGCAATTAATTTAGTATCTAAATTCTCTGTTAGATGTCACCGTTCCAGAAGAATAAAAATGAAATTAATGTGTGCAAATAATTTAAAAGTACCTTTTTATAGATTCTATCACATACCTTTACGCCTATGATGTACTTCCTTATAATTATACATACATAGTAGGTACATGTTCTTACACAAAAATACCATAAAATATTCGAGAACGTACGTAAATTGAATTTTCATGTTGCCTGAAAAAATACATTATGTTATAAAAACACGCATGAAAAGGTTTCACCATTTTACAGTCATTTTTAGTGCAATACATACATATATGTAATTTGCCGCTCCCCTGTCCCTATACATATATTCTATGATCCAAAAGCATTCAGCTTAACAAAAGCACCGTAGAGAATCTACATTTGAATAGTTAGAAAAGCATAAATTGAATTTTTATCTTTTTCTATGCTTTTTCAAGTCGTGCCTATTTTTCGTCGTTGTGTTTATGTAGATTGGTTTGTATATTTACAAGTTTATATTGTGTGTATGCCATTCATTTGTGTATATGTACAAATGAAAGAGGTAACACAACAAATACACCATATCCATGTATATACAGTACATTTACCTGACAATCAAACGAAATTTAAATTTTTTCCTAGGCGTAAATTATTTTCCCGGAAATTCAACGAGAATTTTGTATTACTGCAGATTCACAATATAGACGGTGGTACATACAGGGTAAAGAGCACCAAAATGAAAATTGACATTATGATGAAAAAAAAAACAAATAAAACTAAGTGAAAATTGTTAAATTTGAATATTTTGTGATGTGGTTGGAGAATGCAGAGCCCCACACGCATACACACAAAGATGAAAGACGAATTTTGTTGTTATCAATTTTATTCAATTTAATTATACATCCCTAAGGGTTAACGGAATACAAAATTTTCAACTAAGTGTCTAAATAAAATTTCATACTTTTGTGAAGTCGCTACACCATTTGGGATTTGATTCAATTACTACAAATCTATAAAACAGAATTCGGGAAAATATAAAATGAAATCCGGATCAAAGTGATATATTGAATTGACACCATTTGGCGGTGGATAATGTTGTTCTTGTATGGAAAATCCTGTTTGATGTTTTGCTTTAAAAAAATATTTTTTGCAATGGCGCATTAAAAAATTTAAATATTTAAACAGTGTATAGATTCACTGTCTTGCTACCAGCTAAAAACGTTTACGTGATATATGAATCGGTCGGAAATGAGTTGCAAGAATTTGCAATGGAATTTTGTTGGTTCCGTTGGAATATTTTACCGACTAGCAAATACACAAATACAAAAAAATAGATTCTTGGTGTATTATTTGTACGTTTAAACAATTCAATTTATTCAACTAAGTCACTAAGTGTTCACCTGTAATCTCACGAATACTGTGATGGTCTGAACTCATTTCCTCGGTTAAGAAATACACTGACCAATATTTACCAAATTTTTATCTTAAAAATTAATTTAACATCGTATTTCAGCTAAATAATTATTTTGAGGTTTGCAAAATTAGTTGCCATTCATAGTATTCCTTCTTTCATGCGTGCAATTGTCCTTTTTAGTACTCTTCTCAAGCTGTCATATTCTCTCTTCCTGGCATTGATTACCTAGTTTGCAAGCATATCGACCCCTCTATTATCTTCGATATTTCTATATGTCGAAATCTATTTAATGGTTACATCCAGTGAGAAATATCGAACACGATGTGTGTCCCTTCTCCGCTAACGCAATTACGCAACATTAAAGTACCACTCAGTGTCCTTCCTTAAAATTTGGAAAAATATTTTCATAAGAATTTCTGATGGGATTAATTTGGTGTACATATTTTCAAAACAAACACAAATAGGGAAATATTTTTCCCAAATTTTGTGGAACAAATGATTCCCAATTAACCTGGGGTGGGATTTTGTAACATCACGTTTTTCGATACTTATCGAAAATTTTGTCTCTCAGAACAATTTTGTTGCTTGTCTCTATTTCGTTTTTCGATAAAGTATCGCTTATAATTATAAAACAAATAGATGATAGAAACAGAGTAGAGAGGGGCATAATGTTCTATTCGAGCTTGCTGAGATCGCAAAAGAAACAACATATTTGAAAAATGAAAACAACGTTCAATTTTATTCATGATGAAAGAGACGCAAATTTTGATGTATCGAAAAAAGTGATGTTACAAAATCCCACCCCAGGGGTGGGATGTTCTAACATCACTTTTTTCGATATTTATCGAATATTGTATCTCTTTTTCGTAAAATAAAATTGCTTGCCATTTCACTTTTCAATTGTTCTTTCAATATTGCGATCGCACGCTACTAGAAGAAATTATTTATTCATTTCGTTTTTGTTTTTCGATAAAATATCACTCATAAAATACTTAGGTGATAGAATAAGAATTGAACGGCGTAATGTTTTGTTCGATTAGGTAGAGATCGCATTAGAAACAACGTAATTGATAAAATGGAAAAACATTAAATTTTATTCATGATGAAAGAGATGTAAATTTCGATAATATCGAAAAAAGTAATGTTACAACATCCCACCCCTGCAGGTGTGCCTTTTAGTAATATCACATTTTTGATAATTTATCGAAGTTTATGTCTCGTTTCTCTAGAATAAAATGGGATACGATTTCATATTTTTCAAGCCGGCTAGATTAAAAAATTGTGATATAGCTACTCGATTAGAGAAAGAGATATTGTCACATTTATTCTAGTAGGTAGTGATAGCAATAGAAAAGAAATAATTTATAACCGAAACAGTCGCCAATGTCAGTGAAGGAAAAAGACATAAATTTCGGTAAAATAACGAAAATGTTATGTTATAAAATGCCACCCCTTGTTTTGAAAATACTTACACCAAACTAATTCTATCAATAGGCCAGAAATATACAATTAAAGTAAAAATGATATGAAATATATTTCCCAATTTCCAACGAATGGCAGAATAATGCCACTGGCAATCTTAAAATAAAAGTTTTCTGATTTCTGGCTAAGTTAATTGCGTACAGCATAGCAATTAACTTGAGGTATGAAATTTTAGGTTATTCTGGGTGATAGCCAAATATTATTTTACATCGGGGTTTAAATTAAAAAATTCGCTCGACTCATCAGACTGCTCTAATACAGTGACCAAACTACAAAAATATTGAAAATACTTTGAACTTACATGCAAAATATAATCACAATACCTTAGCGAATTATTCACCCTACTCCATTTTCCTGGTTACTAGATCATTAAATCGAAACTTACAAAATAATTGTCCAATAAAGTCGTTCTGGCTGTTTTTTAAATCTTAGTATGCTGCTTTATAAATATTTCCTTGCAACTGCTATGCTATCACTTCAAGGGCCGAATGTCTCAGGTGGCACATGGCAAAATTTTCCTTCACCAAAACGTATCGCGCTGACTGGATACGTGAAATTTCATGAATTCATGAATATCCAAAGATGAAAAATAGTAATATACATAAATTCATAAGAAATCCTTTCTTGTATAATAAAAAAAAATACAAAATATTTCATAAAACAACAAATTAAAAAAAATATATTTTTGAAACCAAAAAAAAAAAATCGGCCAACTAAGATTTAAAAAATTTTCATTACGAGTTTCGCACAAAAATATTTAGTGAATTTTGATTTTAAAATCTAGCAACCAGGAAGATCCATAGTCACGTATAAAGTGATACGTCTAAGGGAATTGAGTACATTTTGTTTCGCAATTGTCAACCCCTTCGTAACCTCGATTTTTATCTTATTTGTCAAAGTATTTTCAATATTTTTGTAGTTTGGTCACTGCAAATTGAATTTTTTGGACTATTTTTTTTAATTTAAAGGATCCATTGTTTCATTTGATCGAAACCAAACATCCAACGTCTTGGTAACTTCACCTCGAAGAATCAACAGCCGCACTGAACTATTTTCATTCATGAGAAGAACGTCAAAAACGCGATAGAAACTTGGTAGTTTCGAAGCAAAATATTCATCAATCCATTTTTGCACATCTTCAACTTTCGTGAACCGCTGGTCTTTCAAATATGATGACATCGATCTGAATAAGTGGTAATACGAGAGAGCCAAATTAGGAGATGCAACCTACTTCAGAACTGAAACATTCCATAGCTTACACGATTTGTTCCTAAAGCTGTGAATTTAGAACCAAAGAACTCATCTCACGCAAACCTTCCAATCATTTCCTGACTCTCTCCAAGACAGCAAGAACATTCACTTTCATAAATATTTTTTCTACATTCAAAGTCGTACATCCTTTTACGTACGGCATTCTCCAAATTCTGATTTTCAGAATATTTCCTCCCTCTCTTAAACATACTGCATATATTCTTGAGGTGTGAGCATCGATCCTGTTTTCTGCATTCATATTTAACATTCAACATATTATCCGCGTGAATATAGTTTTCTTATAGTATTAGTTGCGTTTGAAGCAGTATAGAGTGCAAAATCCTCCGATTGTCTCCGTGACAGATCAGGAAAGTTAAAATCTCCGAAAAAAATGCTGATATGCTAATATTTTGGAAAACTATTCTGAGATCTTTTTCTGAGATCTTGTCACTACTAAAATTATTGAGACATGCAGTTCGCAGCACTTTGCTTAATAGTCCTAGCCTAATCACTTAATGCAATTTGTTCTTATTTCGTTCTTATTTATGCCCCTCACCGTTCTCCCTCCCTTTTGTGTCTAATAGATTATGAGATTGATCCCTTGACTTTTCTATATTTATAATTCTACGTAAATTTATCTGCGATTTTCTCCTGAGCCTAATTGGAATACCATTAAACATATTTTTCGCAAAGCGTATCTAATATTTACGATAAGTGTTATGTCGTACTTCTACACATTTCTTTGAATAAATTACCGAAAAATTTATTGTTGGTTTAGGCAAAGTGCGATCAATTTCAAATTATGACTCTCATATTTCTTTATGTATACAGCCGCTAATTAATTTAACATAATTTTATGTTTATATTTAGACGGTGTAATACACGATGCTTTATATTAACTTATATGTGTGTGCGTGTGTGCATATATGACGAAGCATAATTTGCTTATATGTACTTACTTATATTATATACCCAAAAACTCTTTAAATTCACATTAAAACAATAAAAGGATTACCATACATCATTACCATACACAAACATTTTGTTAAAAATAATAAAAATAAAAAGTTAAGAGCTTTTTTGTCTCGGATCTATGTAAAGTTGTTCTTTATAATTTTTTCTTGTGTATGTCGAACTTGAACAAAATTATGACTAAGCCATAAAGTTTTAATCGGTAATAGGTGAAATTTCCTTTATTTTTTGTGATGTAAGTTTTAATGTTTTCTCATAAGTCAAATTTTACGGAATTATGATATTTTGGTACTGGTATTAAGAGTTTTTGAACTTTTGAAATTTTTTGAAAATAATGTGTAAATTTCAGATTGTATGTAGATGAAGGAATCTTCAAAAACTTGATAGAGACCGTACTATCCGCTTCCACGCAAAATGCGTGTTTTTTTCTTTTACTGTACCTTCGGATTAATGTATGATTTATCCATTGAATCCTAGTCTAGTTTCTGACTGCCTTTACTGTACTTCGGATTAATGTATGATTTATCCATTGAATCCTAGTCTAGTTTCTGATTGCCTTAGCTAAATTTACAATTTTCTGTATAACATGGTAACACGGGAGGCATCCACTTTATATGTTCCTTCACAAGGCTATTTTATGTTAATATTGGTTTTTAAAGTAAAGGTGAATAGATGTGAACCCGAAAAAGATTTATATATAATTTTCCTTTATCATTTCCACCTAGTTAAATACATTATTTGCATACTGTACAAAATTTTGTTCTTTATCGTCAATTTACTGAGCTAATTTACAGAAAGGTTCTGGAATTTATGTGTAAACTGTTTTTGTTTAACTTCTCTATAATATAAAATTATAATATTGAAAAACAAACAAAGCTCTAAGCTGTCAAAGCTCAAGTTTGACTGAACCACAGCTGGCCGCATTGCAATTGGAACAATAGCTTAACATTGACGGAAATCTCTTGCAATTAACATGACCTTTTCACCAAAAGGATCTTTTATTTGCATAACTTTCTGCACTTGTCAAAAGTAATATTTTGAGAGCATAACTGGATAATGCACTCTTCTATAATAATAAATTTTGCACGGGAATATCCTGTCCAAAAAGTGAATAGCATCTTCGTCCATTAATTAATAAATAGCAGCTACTCCAATTATTGCCGTAGCCAAGCTAAGTCTTTCTATTAAAAAACGTTTTTCTACTACCTCCGAGACCATCAAGACAATAATATTTTGGCTTTCTGTTTTCTTCTTCAGTTGCACTGAACAGTTTTGTCAAATACACTTTACTGTTCGAGGTTAAAATAGGAATGGTTAGGTTGAACCAGTTTAGAGTAAATCATTAAAGTCTTAATCTTTAAAGCGCGTTAACTGTCCTTTAAAGCATACGATTCGCAGATTGTGCAAGGTTCATCCCTTCCGTGAAGTTTGCGTCATATGTGTTTCTTCATTCGGGATATCCGTTGACATTTGAAAATGTAATATTTTGAAATTCTTATGAAAAACAATTGGAATAATTCTCTTGCACTATGCTTGTTCGAACTGTTCGAATTACGTACATGGATCGTATTTCTATGAATGATTTCAGGAGTTTCAGCATTAACAGCATTAACAACTTTGTGGATGTCTTCCTCCATTCGTAATTTTGATTCTTCGTCCAGAGAATGATTAAAATGTGACCATGTAGCAATCCTCGAGTTTGAAACTATATTACATGAACGGTTGTCTTCACGGTTCCAAAAAGAGATTTTTCCACAAGTTCCGCTACCAAATTATAGAACTTTAGCCGATCAATTCTAGTTACTAAGTCTAGCGGAAGTTCCAACGCTTCTCTAACGTTTTGATGTCTTTTTTATAGAAAGATTTATCTTCTTAACATTTTTGAACAGGTAGTAGTCGCTGGGAGTTAGATCCGAAGAATGCAGTGGATGAGGAAGGATTTCAAACCTTAGTTCAAGCCAACGGTTTGTGACACAGTGTTTTTTTCTTTTGTATTTGGGGCCACTTTTTGCAACTGCTTCATTTAAATTCACCAATAATGACATGTAATATTAGCTGTTGATGGTCTTCCCTTTCTGAAGATAGTCGGCGAGTAAAATACCTTGCGAAGTAAGAAAAACGGCTGCCAAGCATTTCCTGCTGATTTACACATTTTTGGTAGCATCGGATGGTTTCTTCTAGTTTCTATCTGACATTTTTATACAATTTGAAAATATCTAAATACCCAGATAAAACCCTTTATTATAAAAACTTATGACTTCCATTTTTATTGAAAATTATTAAAAATGTATTGCAAATAACCTTTAAGAACATTTTTCATGAAAAAATTTGCCCAATTTTGTTTCCTCTGAAAGAGTTTAATATGCAATGAATCAATTGCGTTTAGAGTGTCTGCTCGAGAAAGTTTTGAAAATTTTAACTCTCCAAATCTTAACAAGAAAATTTTTAATTTTCAAGACTTTCTATTCCCTAGAAATATTTTCGAGAATTATCGAATCATCTTGCAAATAGAATTCAATGAAAATGGTACTGGAATTTTTTACAAATTAATTGCAACATATCGGCATAGTTCAGCCCCCAAAACACTACCCTTAAGGGATACAATTCTTCAAAACCCATATTTTTAGTTAAACCATGCTTTTGGCATTTCAGTTAATATTTATTGTGTCGTACTGGGGGTGATACTGGAATTTTTTACAAATTAATTACAACATATTGGCATAGTTCAACCTATGCAATTTTTATAACCTTATTTTTCGTCACACCACGCCTTTTGCATTTTTGTTGTATAGTGCTACGGTGGTTCTGGAATTTTTTTAAAAAAATAATTACAATAAAATGGCATAATTAAACCCATAGAAAACTACCCCAAATGGGAGCAACCGTTTTAAATCATTGTATCCTACTGGTGTCGATACAATAAGTTTTAGGTTACAAAATCTGCCCCTAAGAAGTGCAACTCTTTATATTTCTATATCCTAATATTTGTCTGTATAGGCCATACGCCATACCCATAAATAGGTACCTCTGTTTTTCAACAGTCCAATCCCACAGAAATCGATCTTAATATATCCTACTTTCTATGCAAGAAATAGGTACCCCTGAATTTATTACAACAGCTCACGCCCACAAAAATTGATCTAAGTGCATCAAACTTCCTTCCTATGAAAGAAATAGGAGCCTGTTGAAGTTTGCCGAAGGTTCCCAGCCGAAAGTAAAACATCGATAATGCAGATAGTGTCTCGACTACTTCAGCCGAAGGTTAAAAAATATTATCTATTAAGTTCAAATCCCAGCCGAAAGTAGCTAACCTACAAAATCAGCCGAAAATAAACCTAGAAAATTTTCCAGCAATAACTATCGACAAACCGATTCAAACGAGACTATTTCCAGACATAACACTTTAAACGTCAAGTTTTTATTAGTTTTGAAATTTACCTTGTTAAAGTTAGCCGAAAGTTTCCAGCCGAAAGATAATGCAGATAGTGTCTTTGCTATCCCAGCCGAGTATTCGATATGATTTTTCGATAAAGCGATCAATAGATTCTATAAAATCCGCTCCTTCAAATCTAAAGCCCCTCGGAGGGCTAAGCAGGACGGGGGAGCGCAGCGACCTCCCGCGTGCCCGTGAGAGTTGTCGAAGCCGTTAGCTTCTACAATTAGTCCATTTGTCTAGTTAGTGTTGCGGCTGGGATAGTAGAGACACTATCTGCATTATCACACTTTAACAATATTTGATATTTGCCGAAATACATTTCATACATATTGAATGCACATGAAACTACTAAATTAATATCGATTTTTATATTTTATTTTATTTTTTCTTATGATACATTTGTTTTCGGCTGATTTTGTAGGTTAGTTACTTTCAGCTGGGATATTTATTTATAATACAAAATTTTTTAGCTTTCGGCTGATGTAGTCGAGACACTATTTGCATTATCGATTTTTTTCACTTTCGACTGGCAACTTTCGGCTAACTTTAACAGTATAGAAACCCCTGAATTTATTACGCTAACCCACATCCACTAAAACCGATCATATTGGAACGAACTTCATATAGCTGCGCAAGAAATAGATACCCATGAATTTATTCAGTACGATACAATGATTTTAATCGGTTGCTCCCATTTGGGGTAGTTTTCTAGGGGTTTAATTATGCCATTTTATTGAAATTAATTTGTAAAAAATTCCAGTACCACCCCTAGTACGATACAATAAATATTAACAAAAATACGAAAAGTGTGGTGTAACTTTATCTAACGCTAGCCCACACACGAATTGCAGGATAACGGGACCTGTAACTGTGTAACAAATTTTTAATTAATTTGTAAAAAAGTCCAATACCATTTTCAGTGGATTGTGTTACAAGTGCTGGTGCAGCATAAGAGTCATACAATAATGTCATATGTTATGAATTATCTTGCGTACACCAAATATTTATTCCACCATTCCATAAATATTTATTCCATTTTATACTTCAATAAATATTTAAATATATTAACACTATCGCAAACTTTACAAGCTCTTTTCTCCGTATTCAGTATATAGAACAGTAAATAGAACTTATTCATTCTAAAGTCGCTATGTATAAAAAAATTTATTGGAATTGTTGTTATTGATTCAAAATGTTAAAAAATTTGGTATACTCTATAAAAAACCTAGAGTAGAAAAAATTACGCTGGGTGTAGCAAAAACCAAAGAGGTAAGGGTAATTTTTTGTCAATCGAACATTCCGAAAGCTTTTGGAATACCAGGCTCGGGACTTCTTGACTGACGCATTACCTGGTAAGATTTTTATGACAACCAATCGGCTGAAACGCCCATTCGACACAGACAAATTCATGAAGTTGTGTTTTATACATGCGCAACTTCTCCAAGCTTGAGAGCTAATAACAAAATAGTAAAAAAAAGTTCGGGCAAAGAAAAACGGTAAGCACGTGTTTTACGTAATAACTATATTGAATATCAAAAAACTAGAAAAAATTGTTCAAACGGATGTTTATCGAGACTGGAACCTATATTTTTACTTTAGTAAGCAACATTGTTAAATGGAATTTGTTGTACTCGATTTGGAAAGTAGATAGTTTTAATTTGGAGGTAGGTGGTTGTGGTTAGGTGGGTGGGTGCTGGGTAGGTGGGTGGTAGGTTAGTGATAAGTAAGTGTCAAGTCATAAGTCATAAATCCTTCGCACCAATTTAAAACTCGCAGAAAAAAAGTGAAAATTCGCATAATAGAAAACGCTCAGCAATACACAGCAAGACAATGAATGAGCTAGGTTTGAAATATTTTGTCAAATACAAAAAGTTAAATAACTACTATTCGACTAAATTTAAAATAATTTTTTATTGCTTACACTTTTACATTTGCAAAACACACATTTGGGTTTAAATCTCTCTGGTAATTTAAATCCGCTGTGAACTGTTCGACCACGTAGCTGCGATTCCCGTTGTTGCAAATGGAAGGATAATTTTTCCTTTCCCCGGATGAAGGCCTTCAGTGTTGCGTATATGAACGTTTCGCCAGATCCTCCAGGTCCATCAAGATAGAAACTTCAGCTGACGACATTTTCATTATCCACTGCAGAAGTTATTTTTTGAAATGTATCCAACTACTTTTCGTTTAGCAGTTAAATTCGTAATTCAGCTTCGTCGGCTTCTCGCACTGAATCGAAGACTTGCACTTCTACGGGACTTCCCGATAAAGTTGGTAAGCCGATCATATCGTACAAGAAAGTCCGTGCTGTATAAGAATTATGTTGATATCGTGGAGAGCCAAATTTTTTGCTACATTTTCAATATGGTATCAGCTGTAATCGAGAGTCTTGTCATCTGAATATTTCATCTACAGATCAAGAGGTTTTGAAGATTGGCAAAAGCAACAAATATAAGCAAAGCCTCTCGAAGATTTCTTGGCATTTGAAAGACTGCTGCTTCTGTTAAGCAGTGATCATTGTTTACCAGAAGGCCCCGTACAGCTGCAGCTTCTTTGAAGGTGTAAATAACACCATTGAATGTTCATATAAATTCAATGCTGGTGGCACCTTGAATATGTAGCAAAAGCAGCTGCAGGAAGAAACGCTCCTCATCTCTCAAGCTTACTGTATACATTTGTGCAACAACCTTCTCTTCACCTCTTTAACGAAGTTGCTATTTACCGCGTACGTGAACGTAATGGTGGGGAATCGGCCAGTTTGTACTGCAAGAAACGCTTCATCTTCATTACCTGCTTCGAATGTAATTATTTGTTAATTCGGTTGGTGCACAGGAAAACGCATCACGACATGAGATCGATCATGCATTTTTGACTCGAGTAGTCCCTACATAGCTTCTGGAGCGCTGACTAATGGAGCATCGATGAAGTTGTTGATCTGACAAATTCAGGGTTTTAATAAAGCAAACTCATTGCAAACTCGCATAGCGTCACCAACGCAGGCAGGCAGGCAGTCAGGATATGCTATTATATATATATATATATATATATATATATATATATATATATATATATATATATATATATATATATATATATATATATATATATATATATATATATATATATATATATATATATATATATATATATATATATATATATATATATATATATATATATATATATATATATATATATATATATATATATATATATATATATATATATATATATATATATATATATATATATATATATATATATATATATATATATATAGATGTAATGCTTGCTCTCTATTCTCGATCTAGTGTTGCCTGATACAATTTTTATTCTTGGAAGTATGAATTACTGGATTAACTTCACATAGGTCATTATTTTTTTGGCGACAAAACCAAATGAAAGTACTAAACAAATAAACATTTCTAAAAATTTCAATTCAATTTAATTTTAAAGATTAGACGGAATGGGATCTAATCAGTCAGGATTTTAATTGAAATTGAAATATAATATAAATTCTCAGTCACATTTCAATCAGGTGGAACGTAAATCGACGATGTAACCTACATCATCATGAAAGATACACACATATATCTTGTATATAGAACGATGTTCGTTCGTTGTTTGTCAAACGTAAATATTTGGAAACTTAAGTACATCTCATCTTACCCTGCACGTACTGCTTATATAATCTAGATCACCCCCCGTACAAAAATAAACAAACGAAAAACAAACAGACACACATATATACACACACAGAGACAAATATCATCTCTCTTAAGTCTTAAAATAATTAATTCAAATGTATGTAAACATTATAAAAAAGTACCTAAATTTTTTAGTATTTTCATTAAATCCCAAATCTTTTCTCATCGCAAATCTTAAAGGAGATATCAAGGTTATGTAGATGCTTTATTGCCACAATTATTTATCTTAATTTTTCCCATCAACTTAAATAGTTTAACCTTTCTCATTTTGTTTGTGCCGATTTTTTGTTGTATTTCCTCTTTCTTGTATTCGTTTCTAGGATAAAAATAATTTTTCATGCTCTTATGTATATCTGGCACTGTTAGCTAAGGCTGCTACTGGTAGATAATTAATACGAACAGGAGAGAAAATAAGAATTTCAATTTTAATTTAAATATAAAACTTAAGGAAAAAATTATAATTTAAGAAAATGGTAATTGAACAAATGAGGATAGTTAAGGTACTATAGGGTACGGTGTGCTTAATAAGATAGGAAAATTTAATGCAAGCGAAAACTTTACAAAAAATCAAATTTTTCGTTTGTTGCAAGAAATAGCTTACATTTAGGGTAATAAGAGAACAAAATCCATTTCAAAATGAAATGAATATTGCCTTCTAGAAATCTCTGTCCAGGAGTATTTTGTCGATATTGAGATCACCTGGTATATTTAATTATATTCGTATACGATCATTTTTCATTTTATCTATAAAGCCGGATTACATGATCTACATGCTTTGCAATTATTGCTTATAATCTGCAATTATAAGGACTGCCCTCAAATTATAAATCGAAAATACAAGAATGCGATTTATGTGCCTCCTCGCCCATAATCCCGAACGAAAAAAAATGATTATTGGTTTCCTTTAGATTATACGACCCAGTTAAACTTAACCGAAAATCAAAATAGTCGATAACAAAGATGTCATTATTATTCTGAATTTCCTAACCAAACACTTTGTATCAATCAAACCCTAGTTTTATTTTGATAAATACAATAAAAATTGTGTTTAAACATCAAAAGGACACAATTCGTCTTTTAGTTAATTACATTTAGTAAAAGGGCCAACTAACAAATCGAACCTAATTGGTATACAAATCGAAATTAAATCAGCTTTTAAATTTTGAAAAGGGACACAACACGACTTGATCCGGTTACATAAATAATTCGTTAACAAATATTTCAAGATCGTTTTTTAGTAAAAAAAATAAAAGATTCTTCTTAAATTTTACATTTTTGCTAAGAAAGTCTATTGCATAAATAGTGCTTTTTTATCTAAATTTGTGTCGCTTTGTAAAAGCCTAAGGGAATTTTCAAGATAATTAAATTTGTTAAATCGAATTGTGCTGCTTTTTTATTAAAAATATTTTAGGAGTCGGTTTTAACAACTTGTGTTGGACCTGTTTTACAAAACTTAGTTTCGAAATTTAAATAAAAAGCAGGTGTTGTGCTATAAGTTTAAATTTAATTTAAATATCATATTCAAGGATTTTTAAAAAGGTGAGTGAGTGCAAATTATTCTCTTCTTCGTGTTAAGTGTTTTTTTCTATATATATCTAATAAATTGTACAAGGTATTGGGGTAGATACTCGATTGATTAGCAAGCAAGAAGTTTGCTAGTCGTAATTCAGACTACTCAATCAATTTTACCAAGGATATTTAAATTTCAAATTATATTTGCAATAAGCTTTTGCTTTTTGTCTCGAATTTGATCACGAATCTGCTTTCCATGGAAGCCGTGACGACGTTGAAGATGACAGTCGCGGTGGACGCAGGGAATTGTTGAAACTTTAGTATTTTTTCCGATATTTTCGCTGTATGAAGAGTACTTCGAAATTTTCGAATTTTTTTTAGTTATTTTCAGAAAATTCAAGAAATATCACTCAATCCATTTTCACTTAAGCAATCCATTGAGTTTCATCTAGAAACCAGGGTGTTCAATAAAACCAGTTTACGATTAGAGCTGCTTAATATTTTGAGCCACGTGTACAATTTTGTAAAAGCTTCAAGCGACGTGCCACTTTTTCTTATGGAACTCTGTCATATAACTAAGCACTAGTCTTTTATAGGTTTAAATGATCAAGGTCTAAAATTTAGATAATGGGCTGTAAATATAAAATATATTAGAAATTTTGTTTCGCTTCGACTCCTTCATGTTGTCTATCATTTTTATATTTGCGTGTGTAAAGTTGTGTAACAAGCTGTGTATAATACATGAACCCGATTGTTGAGATTCTTACACAATTTCCATGTACATATAAGCCGAAATTCAAAAATAATACAATAAGTTTGTTGTTATTGTATTTTTTGGATTAGTTTGGATAAACTTCACTAGCAGTGAGCAGCTGGAATGTAATATTAAATTGGAGCTATTACATCGAATTGATATTTTTCGGAAACTTCCGAAAGCATCGATTCTTAAACTTATTGTTAAAATCCTAGAAAGAATGTCTATATAGCAAATCAAATAATGAACAAATGTTGGCAAGAGATAACGATATTATCGAACTGGAAGATGAACTATCCCAACCTGTGGAAAATATATATGCACCACTTACAGCAGAAGTGATGAAGGTTTTATCACAAAAAGCTATTGACCATCAATTGACGGTTCAACCACAGAAACAACACCAAATAGGAGAATTTTGGTCTAAATACTGACGTTCACCGCGAGTTGACCCAGTTTGAATCGGATGGGGTTAGAAGCCCAGATCTCGAGAGAGTGTACAATTTTTCTACCGACAATATATTATGTACAATAATTCGGTCACGTCTAGCTGATGACACAATAAATTTACTAAAAACTTTGAATGAATTAACAAATTAGCCTCCACTTAAGTTGTGAATTTATAGATTAATCCATTAATTTATTACATAAAATAGAGTTGTATCTCGCAATTACACGCATAAATGAGAAATTTCTCACCCGTTATCTATTCCGTACGTTTATTAAAACTTTTATGATACGGAAAAATTAATATTCATTTATTCAATCCAGAATGATTTATTCAATGTGAAAGTCTCGTTTCCATCTTTAGTGTTGTATGTCGAGATATACAGTTGCCCATATTTTTTTCTCTTCGTACAAGATTATTTCTATTTAATTTTTGTCTACATCTACACAATGTATAGATAACGTAACCGTTGATGAGAAAATAAATTGTTACCCTTCATTGGTTGGCCAAGATTGGCGATAAACATGAAGACCAACAACAATAACGATAGCAACAAATGTGTAGAAGACGATTGTTCGAAAATTTTTTTTATTTATCTTATCAATTACACTTTGAATAAATTAATTAATCGTCTTAATAAATTTTGTTGATTTTGGGCCAGAAAATATTTTGTTGTTTATATCAAAATGTGAAATCACTTTTAATTAAATTGTTTTCTACGAATAAGAAAATTAAGATAAATGGAAATTGTATATGGTTGATGATGAATCTATTATTTTTATAAGCCTATCCATATACTGGTTCAAGAAAATCTTTAAACATTATTGTGAAGTGACAGTTAAATGTACATTGGATTTTTATGTCATCATCATCATCATCATCATCATTGTTCACATTAAATCGGTTTACTATTATTTTATGTTTATCACATCCGCACATGACAAATAAAAGTAAAGACAAAATTCTTTGTCGATATACGAATAAGCCTCAAGTATTTGAAATGTCCTTTTTGTTATCTTAAAACCATTTCAATTGTGTCTCACACAAGAAAATCTGTGTTACAAATATTTAATATCGATATTGATAACGAAATTAATACATACACACGACAGAGCTTTCCGCCCAGCAATGAAAATATAAAAATGGCTTAAGTAAAATCTCACAACAATAATATATATACTGGTTATATGGAAAATCCTTTTTGTTTATCTTTCCTTTATACACCGAATGGAACACACACGCACACACACTATGTACATATAGGTTTGAACACTGGTTACAAAAAGATAATAGAAGTGTTACGTAGACAATCGCCCACGAAATTTGGAACGTAATCAAAATAGGTTTTTTATATTTAGCGTAGCCTAGCTGAAAAATAAAAATCTAAATTTGGTAAGCAACAAGCATATCCTGTTTAGTTATTCTATTTGCCATTTTATATATGGGTATACCTGCGAGTTCCGAAACATTATTTAACACAAATTGGGTTTCGCAAAAAAATGTGTTAAAATGTAAATATGTGGTGCCATCCTACTTAACAACTTAGATAATTAAGATGGTTGCACAACACTAACAAAGTAATTCTTAGAGAAAGACTCAACTATTGTTAGAAGAAAACAGATTTTTTCAAAATGGTTTTGCTTCATAACTATTTAACCACCTCTAATTTTTCTTATTGTTGCTCTTCGCCTTTAGATTTTTCGTTTCGTCAAGTCAAATTGGCCTAAATTCGCCATTAAGCGGCTGCCGTTATTTTTTCAGACATCTATAGCTATAACTATATGGAACAAAAAAATCCGGAGGTCTAAAAAAATAATGAGATTATGAAAAATATGGGGTCTGGTTAAGCTCGTTGCAAAAATTTGACTTCGATAAGTATTTTCAACGTAGCATTCGTTTGTGCAACGTTTGTGTAAAATTAGAGTAATAAATACCAACGATTTTTCGAAATATTGATGTTCGCAGGAGCAGTTCATTTTTTAAAATTCTTCGGTGTCTAATGTTGATTGCAAAACCATTTGCTGGGTTTTGTTTGACTTTTTCGTCTGCTCGGAACAACAAATCATAATTGATTTCGTTTTGTTTTTCACTTACTGCTTCTTGCAAGTATTCTACATTTTGCTATGTTCCAATTAAATTTTATAAACGTTAATTTATATCCAAAAGCCATTTTATTTTTTATTGTCATAAAAGTAATTTCTGTAGGAGCCGTTTTACGCACGTATAAAAACAAAACTTTGGATGTACCTACGGGGGATCAGTTATATTATTATCTCGGGCTTTTCTGAGAAATGGGGCCGGTATGTTTGGTTAGTGCAAAGAGAGAAAAATTTATATTAGTTCATAATCTTTTTCTTAAAAATAATGGTGGTAACGTGAAAATTTTTGTATTTATATTTGATTTTTGTGTTCAGTTTTAAATCAATTTTATTTGTATGGGGATCGAGTATCGTCTGAAACTTCCGTGCAGCTTTCGTGATCGTGTGTCTGATATAGGTCATCATTCTGGAGGCCTTATTAATTGCATATGCTAAAAATATATTATGAACTGTTTTGACATATGATGGACAAATTCAGCCCACCAAGGTTTATATAAAACTAAAGAATTATTTCATAACTAATATAAAAATCTGTGAGAATATCAGTGGGCTGAATATGAATAATTACATTCCGCGGTTTCACAATTTGATTCTTTCGCCGTGATTCTTTCCTCGTTTCCTAATTTTGTGGCAGGAAAATTTTTGATTCTTTTTTCAGCAACATATTTTTTTGATTCAACTGATTCTCGACTACTACAAAGATAAATATTTCAAGGACACCTTGTTTATTTGTCGTTTTAGGGTTAATTTTAGATTAATTTTTGTTTTGAGATGATTTTTTCTTTTTCAAACAAACAAGCAGTTTTCGCAGCAAATAACAAACTTTTTTTTTACTATACGAGTAAATCAAAAAACATAATTTTACACAATGCATAAACAAAGAAATGCGCAAAGAAATCAAAAGTGGACGCGATTGATTTTTTGACGAAAGAATCAAAGTGTGGAAAGGTTCAGTTAAGGCGATTTCACGGTTGCATTCATCATTTCAGTTATTCATTCCGCGTTTAATCAATTTTGTTTTTATGATTTCATAGTTGACAACACATTATCGGAACGATTTTGCTACCACCTCGTCCGTAATTATTGAATTGTTTGATAAATTTCCGCCCCGTATACAAAATGAAATGTGAAAATTTGTTTCATTTTTCAAATTTGACAGCGAGTTCATACGATGGATAAAAATTTCGGATTTTTCTATCCCAGATTTTTTTTAAAATTTTTACAACTTTCTGTATGAAGTCTGTTATAATTTACGTGATTTAATTGGTTGAAACGATTCGATAGAAAAATTCGAGATTTTTTATCCGTCGTATGAACTTGCTGTCGATAGGCGTTTTCGGAAATATGCCATGGTAACTTTTGAGTAACTTGTTGACAAAAAATTACCAAATCTATTTCTGAACATGAGCGTAACTTTAGGGTAATTTAATTTTAGTTGTTTTTTTAATTTCTGTTTTTCTGACAATTTGTATTAAATTAATAGTATCAGAAAAATTAAAGTAACAACTTTCAATGCATAAACTATTAAAAAAAAATTGATGCAAAAATGTACATATCTGTTAAAATACGTAATTGAATTTTGCTGACTATAAATATTACCACGCAAAATGTAATCTTACTTTTTATATAGTCTGGATAACTTGAGTAACTTTTATTAGCAACATTAAACAAATTAAAATTACTCAAAAGTTACCATGGGGTTCATTCAGACAAAAAGATAAAGTTAATGCTACTTGATGGAAAAAACTCCGAAAAAATAACGTCATTTTGACGATTATGGATTGGTTTAAAATATATATGTTACGATAGATTGTCGGAACGAATGCAACAGTGAAAGCGCCTTTATATAACCACCATTGTGCAGGACATAACAAAAGTATTAGCAATGGTCTTTGTTTATTGAATATCATCAACAGGCAACCAGCATAAATCTAGTTTCAGACCAGGGCACATCACTACAATTCGCATTATTATTGAACAATCCAACGAACGGAGCTCTCTCTATCCTTCGAGAATCCGAACGCGCGTAAGATTTTAATAACAGAAGCTCCATCTGAAAGGCACTCTGCAAAAAAAACCTTGCGAACTAATACTACAACACACAAGGAGTCAGACAATATTTATTTTTATTGATTTATTTATTTATTATTACCAACTTTACATGTCTGGTTACATTATTATTTACATAAAAATATTAATAAAATTATTCAATTAAAAGTTTACAATGGTTACCAACAATTCAAAAGATGCTTCGACATTAATTCCTTAAATGCATTTCTAGACACATTAAAGTCAAAAGTCGGCCGTACTTTGTTAAAAGAAGCTGATAAATGATAAACCGGCTCACATTTACCGTAGTTTTGCCTACAAAACGGCAATTTAATTTGGAAATCTTAATCGCGTAACACGCGTAATGGAGCCTATATATATAGCATATATATATATAGTATATATAATGGAGCAAATTCAATATTTCCGAACAATCGTTTTTCACTAATAAATCTCGAATAAACATTGTGCTAATTTCAATTCTACGAATAAACAGCGGCTCCATATTTATTAATTTACATCTACAGCGGCTCCATATTTATTAATTTACATCTACCTCGATACGCTGGGACTACGATAGCAGGGACATTCGCATCTCTACTCTCTAGACAACCTTCGTAGTGCGTACATTAAAAATCACTTCTGAACCTTCTCTGTGCGATCTGAATAGTTATTATAAAACGGATTCCATTTGACAACACCATATTCAAACAATGAACGAACAAAAGAGATACATACAGTTTTAATCACATAAGGATCATGCAAATCCTTAGAAAACCTTTTAACAAATCCCAGCATAGAGTTCGCTTTAGGAATTCAACCTTCAATATGTTTATGAAACGATAAATTCGAAGTAAAGGTTATACCTAAATCTTTAAAAGTATCAACACTTTCAATAATACAGCCATCAACACAGTAATTGTAACTAGGTAGTGGATAAGAGTACGCGGGTGAAATTCATTGTTTTGCAATTGGAGATATTTAGAATCAAATTATGCGATGTACACCAAGCATTAAAATTTGTCAGGTCGGACTGAAAATCAATTGCATCATTGGCGCATGAAATAGTTTTGAAAATTTTTATATCGTCCGCATAAATAAGAATGTCGGAATAACTTAGACAGTTGACCACATCGTTAACGAAAAGAATGAAGACCCAAATGGCTGCCTTGACTCCCGAAGAAACATCAATCACCCTTGAAGTGAAATTGCCAACTTTCACAATTTGAGTTCTGGATTCCAGATAAGATCTAATCCAATCAACTGGCAAGTAGTTACAATCCAATGAATTGAGTTTCCACAATAGCAAGTCATGATCGATCTTCACCTCATCAAAAATTTACACAATACGCAATTTTTTTTAAGTGAAAATTTTCCCGGTAAATGGGGTAATTTTCCGGAAAAATTTAGCTTTTCCCTCCTAGAAACAGTTGATAAACAATCCTGCATTTAAAATTTTAGAAATTTATACTCCTTACCTGATATTCTCGGTGCATACGTAAAGTAAATTTTAGCCGTTACTTTTTGCTAAATCGTGTAGATAAAATATTGTTACCGACATTTTAATTTTTTACCATGTAACCGAAACAAATGACAAATTCAAATTGCTCACTAAATAGTTTTGAATTTCAAAAACAAAAGAAGATCTTCAGTT
Organism: Nephrotoma flavescens; assembly: GCA_932526605.1. NCBI lineage: Eukaryota > Metazoa > Arthropoda > Insecta > Diptera > Tipulidae > Nephrotoma > Nephrotoma flavescens. The sequence continues at coordinate 264,266,447 of OW052222.1, read as the reverse complement.
CAAAATCAAGCCCATCTCAATCTATTTCTGATAGTCGAAAACTCCGGGGTCCTTTTTTAATTTTATATCACTCATATGACTTTAAAGGAAAATGCTGACTAAAGTTTCTTTCGACTCACGCGATTTTTATAAAAAATTGCTGGCGGAGCAGGTTTTGATATAGGAAAATACATTTAGGGGGTCATCCGGTGACGCCCATTTTGCACTATGCCGCATGACGTTGCACCACATTGCCTCATGTTGCGTTATGTTGCACCATGTTGTAGGATTAGGCACTACATTGTCAGATGTAGCATCATGTTTGGTAATTTTTCACCGCATGTTGCGTGATCTTGCACCATATTGCTTGGTATTGTATTCAGTTAAGAGGTGTTGTGTGATGATCCATTATGTTGTGTTAAGTTGACTTGGGACCTTCTTAAAACTTTAAACAGTTTTGATAAAATTTAGCGGAACAGGGTTCTCGAATGCAAGGGAATAATTACAAGAATAGTTCTGATTTCTGGATAATTCATAAAAAAGGAATTCTCCGGATGGGCCGTCATGTTGCACCATGTTTCACCATATTGCATAATGTTCCACCACCTTGTGGGATATTGCACCATGTTGTGTGATGTTGCATCACACTGCATCATATTGAACAATGTTGCACTATGTTGCATCATATTGTAAGATGTTGCTAGATAATGTACCATGTTGCATCATGTCTAACAATGTTGCATCAAGTTGTGGGCTGTTGCGCGTTTTTGTACTAATAGTACAATCTACTAGTAAATGTTTGGCTTCATGTAATGTTGCGCTATGTTATGCTGGTTGCGTTACGGTCATATTAGCTCGATTCTTAGTCATATTTTGTTTCGCCTTAAACGATTATAATGTCGTCTGGTGCGGCCAGGGTCCCTTTATTTAACTTTTTTCAGCTAGCACGTTTTTGATAAAAAAAACGGCGAACGGAATGCCAAAGAATCAAATGCCGGAATCGATTTCAATGGGTGCTAATTTTTCTCTTTTAATTTTTTCGGCTCGAGCGATTTGATAAAAAATTTGACAAAGGATATTTTCGAATGTCTAGGAAATGATTGCATTGAATCATGATTTTGGGAAATAGGTAGAGAGATGCTTTGGTTTAAACGCATGTTGCGTCTTGTTCCATAATGTGTACACTATATGAATTAACCTGAGGTACAACTCTCTTTGTATGTTAAACATACCATACATTCCAAAATGAGTTCTGGATCTGATTTTTAAAAATGAGTAAATTGGATGGAACGAAGACTAATAGCATGTAAATATCCAAATTGATTTAATCAAAACCGCGGGTGCTTTAAGTTGAATAGAGCTAACTAAGCCTTTGCTTAACCAAGTGTGGCGTAATCATTATTTTATTTTACAAAGTAATTGTAAGAATAGTAATTATAGGCATTTTCGATAACGACATTTTTGCAGTCGGATTATCTGATTTGGATGAAACTTCATACTTTTTTCATAAATTGGTAGGTCCCAATGAAATTTTGCGGAAATCGGTCCAGTAGAAATGCCTATATGATCTGCGAAAAAATCGATGAAGAACAAAAGGATTATAAATTAAATTTGTACCGAAATTGGTTTAAATCATTTCTCCAAAATTTAAGCGTAATGACAATTTTTGGTAATAAACTGTTATTTCACCATAATCCAGCCACTGTACAGCCCAAATAGGTTGAGTGATCGGCATACAACTTCATACTTAAGGTTATATCATAGAATAAGTATGTAAGAATGATAATTTTCTTGTATTAAAATGGCATTAGGCATATAATTGGGTACTGGTTATATACCTGCTACCACAGTACGAGACAATGATATATTTTGGATTATTTGCATTTCCTTGGATTATTTGGATTTACGAGAAAACTACATATTGACAACAGAAAGAATTTAAATTAAATTGGCATCAAAAATGGTCCATATCATTTTACTAAAATTTAATCGAAATGACGATTTTTGAAAATTTTTAATTTTGAATTTTATTTCTATTTCAGGTGTTTCGCAATTAAAAATATTTTTGCGGTTTAACTTAATTTAAAGGCTGATAGGTAAGTTACACTATATATTGATAATATTGCTGTTTCATTTTATCGTTGATTGCTTGTACAAATAGAAGTTACGTTTTAAATGTTCAAGACGTACTTCTTTGGATAAGATTATAATATTTACAATAATTCCTCCCACCTGTAAACCATTTCGTTATCCAACTTGTTTCCGTTTCCTCTTGGTTAAATTCTGTGCAAACTTTTATTTCTGTACCGTTTCCCTACCAATTAGACATTTTTATTCCTACTAATTAATTTCTTCGAGCTAACAAAAACAAATAATAAAAATAAGGTAAAAAATATATATCAAAAAATTTTTTTCATTTTATCTACTATTGTTGTTGTTGTTAGACTTTGTAGACTTTCGGAAAATTGAAAAAACAAAAATCTGAATCGAAAAATGGAAGAACATTCATAGTGGTCAACGAAGCGGAAAATTAAAACGGGATAGTAAAAAAAATATTGTAAAACTACAGAAGTAGAATTGGTCTTGGATATTGGGATTCTAATCAGTTGAATGTACGTAGATTAACAATATTTTAAAAGGCACATCAACCACCATTTTGCATTGCTCGTGAAATATTTCTCGTTCCCTCAGTACGCTTTCACAACACATTGAAAATTCAATTCTCTGGTGAAAACGTTTCAGCCAAATAAAATGTTGACATTAAAATAGAAAGTGTATACTTACTGTACGTAACATTAAACTCAACCACCTATAGCTAATAATATCTTTGCTCGTATATTCGAATATTATCTATGAGACATAAAAATAAAATCTCGAAGGTAAAACAGAGAGGATATAAATCTTATACGTGTGTCATAAATTATGTTATATGCCATAAAGTCGTTTATTTTTAATTAAATCAACTGAATGTACGAACGACAGTCGTTCTCATTGTACAACAGGAAATTTCTATATAGAAGCATCCTGCTGCGAGCTTTTTCCCATAACATATACTCGTAAACTCAATGCATGTCGATCTCTTCAAATATAAATCATTTAAATCGCGCATCCTATTTTTTATCCGCCATTTTTTTAATGATACGCAACATAAAAATCCTACATATATACGAAATAACATAAATCAGAGTTATGTATACACACACATAAGACTATATGTGACACGTTTTAGCTTTTGTGTGGTGCGATTCAGTATAGGAACTGATTTTCCCGTTTTATGATTTTTCTTCGCCGGTTTTGTCTTCGACAAATCAATCAACATTGGAATTTGATTTTATTGAAAATCTTAATCAAATTTATATGTAAATTTATGAATGTTTATGTTGATTCGCAAGCGAATAAATAAAATTTTTACATTGTAAATTTTATGTTGCAAATTTTTATTATTGTTACATACTCAGTTTTCTGTTCAATAATCTTACAATGTTATCGAGATATATTTGAGATGGAATTTTATTTTTAGTGAACTCGAAAATACTTCATGACTTCAGATATTTATTTACTGCATGCAAGATAAAGCTCAACATATGAATTACACTGACAAAAATTTAGGTTTGTAAAATTAAAAAACAAAGTTATAAATTTTTTTGAATTTAAAAAGTATTTTTTTGCAATTAAAAAAAAGTAAAATGTTAAAAATTCATTTATTTAAACAGATTTGTTTATTTCAAAAGAAGAGTTCTAGCATTTTAAAACACTTTCTTTGATAATAATGCCAATTTATGCTTATATTTATTATTTTGCCAGAAAGGCCGTTGTTTTATTTTTTCAATTCGTCTATATTTTATTTTTTATTTTAAAGTTTTTTTTGGCTTTTTTAGACAAATTATTATTTACAAATACAATGACATTCATTTTTCCAGAAGTTTTAATTTGGGATATAATTCGCCAAATCGATATGTTCTTGTGTTATAGGTATGAAGGTTTGAATTTTTGTAGTTTGGTCGTTTTGTTGCCACCTAAAGGTTCAATCACAATGACACCGCATCGCTCCGTTTCGTTAATCTGTCAAAGAAAAGAAGAAAATGTCACATTACATATAATTTTGCGGAATTGATATACCAACTTTCTACTTTTTCGGATAACAGAACCCAAAACATATTTTAAAGGCAATCAACAAACTTATTTTCAATATTACCGGTGACAAAAAATAACAATAGAATTAGGAAAGTCATTGAAAATATGAAATGTTTTCCAGAGCTATATAACAAGGCCAATAAAAATTACTTGGATGTAAAAAGAAAAGATATATTATGGGCAGAAATTTCATAGAAATTTAATATCTGATTAAATATTTCGTAGATTTTAATATTTTTTAATTTTCTTAAATTGTTTTTACACAGCTGTCAACGAAACAGCGCGGAAACATTGTGTTTGGCGATCCGTAAAGGCGGCTTGGCACTGTGTGGTGCGGCGCGGTGCGGTTTCAGTGTGATTGAACCTTAATGGATGATTAGACCAACTTTTATCAGTACGAAACCAAAAGCCAAGAAAGAACTTGGGAGGTTCTCATTATATTTTTTCAAGGGTTGTGTGTATTTTTACACAAGGTTAAAATTTAGGAAGGGGGAGTTAATTTTCTACTTTTTGTGGTAGATAGATATATTATGTTATGAATGAGTATAGATGACTTTTTGTTTTTGCTGAAGCCTCAACCAGTCAGGAATAAAAACTTAATAAAAAATAAGAATTTTAACGAAATCAATTGTTTTTCTTTTTTTGACATTCTAGACTTTCAAAAATAATAATTCTTAAGTGACAGCTTTTCGTTTACAAACAGCTGTTTTTATTGTAAAATGTCTTTTAGAGAAATTTCATATTTGTTCATATTGTTATCTAATTTTATATATATGTTTCATATTTGAAAATTTACACATACACAAAATGCTTTTACATCACAATGGAAAAAGGAAATAAACTAATTAAAATTAAAGTATAGTATTACAGTAGGAAAATAGCGTTTACACCAAGACTATAATATCATGCCATTAACAAATTAATTTTTAACAAAATTCACTAAAACACTATTTTTACTTTATCACAAATTATTAAAACTTATCACAGAATCTGAAAAAAATATTAAAATAATTTTATTTAATAAATAAAATAGTAAACAAAAAAATGTACGCAAAATAAATATGGCTTCCTACCGCATCAAAAATTTGTCTTCTTCTGGTAAATATAAAACACAGCAACAAATCGTATTTTTAAGTTTTTCTTATTTTCGAGCAGAAATAGCGCACTATTTTTTTGCTAACTGACAGCTAGAATTTAACGAAGGTTTCGTTCGGTATCCTACATGAAAAACAAGTTTGACTGGGTAATAACATTGAAATGCCATTTATCGCATTCTTATTTTTTGATTAAGTTAAGTTTTTATTCCTGACTGGTTCCCACTTGACTTGAACAGTCAGTAAAGTGTGTTACTTTGATTTAATAAAATTGTTTGACATTTGTTAAAAAATAATTATTTAAAAATTAAACTAAATCTTTTAAAACTAGCCAATAGTTTTTTATTCTTAAATAAAATCTCTTAATCTCTTAAAATTTAAGAAAACTATTTGACATAAGCAAGGAAAGTATTTTTTTATTAAAAATAAAAAGATTATCTTTTCGATTTTAAATACGAGTTTTTTCACCTAAAAAATATATGTACATATATTTTTTTATAGCAAATTCTTTCGAAACAAAATTTTGATCTTAGATCAAAAAAATGATTGACAATACAATAAATTTGATCGAAATGTCATTGAAATACATCGCATTGCCAGTCATTTTTTTGATCTAAGATCAAAATTTTGTTTCGAAAGAATTTGCTGTTAGTTTTACGGGTTTTTTTTCTCGTTGTATGTTGAGTAAAATCACTGCCAACGTTATGAAAATGTTGGACACTATAAAATATTCTAATCAAGTTGGCGATGAGTTCACTAATCATGAAGTAAACACGACGGGCTTGAAACCGGCCCTTGATTAGTTTTTTGTCAGAATGACTTTCACTGAACTCGATGACGGGGCAAAACACCATAACGCCCAACCTATAAATGAGGCACTCTCCACATTAGAGAGTGAGACACGAACTTTTAGCAAAATTACTGTCACATTTTAAAGGTCGTCTTTCAAATTGTACACAAGAAGAAAGTTGATCTTGATCTAGTCAAGCGTTGTCACTAGCAGTAGCAAAGTAAGGAGTAAGTTGCGAGAAATAATAATCTAGCAGAAAGCAATATTGCAGAAAACAGGAATGCTGACCGATAATGCGAAGTCGGAAGACTTCGTTTTCTTTGTGAATAACAAGAACTTGTCGGAAGTTGGCCATTTCATAACCAATCCTTATGTAAATTGGTTTTTGATTGAAATATAAATTTTAAACGAAAAATGGTATCTGTACATTCTATACGATTTAAATGGATTTTAAAGTGGAGAGATCTCGGCTATCTCTTAATTAATAATTGTAAAATTTGCATCTCATACCGGGATAGGTTAGGTTAGGTTTCAGTGGTTTGACACTTAGGCCAATTTTTGCCCATTGTGATACCACGCATTCACGCCACATCATTAACCCATTCACCTATTCACCCACTCACACAACAACAGTATACCACCTGCACATTGCAAGCTCCATGTCAACCTGTACATTGACGTGGACGGTCGGTGCTGAATTGTGCACTCCATCAGAGGGTCTTAGTTGTGTTTATTAACATCATCGATTGTAATCGATGTTGAAAAATCGATTTGCATCTAGCCCCTGATGGGATTTGAACCCAGTACCTCCCGGTCCAAGTGCCGAAGCTGGGATAACTCGGGCAAGATTTATCGATTAGAATTTTTACAATATATTTTTGATTTTCTGCAGCCACATACATTATTTTCAGTTGTTTGAACAATATCTCGAAAACTTCCACTTTCTTTTGTTTTTTCATATTTTCAGGGTGTGAATTTTCACTATTTATGTGTTGAGTGAAACTTGATTTTATGTACTTTTTTTAAATTTGGTTATGCCATTGTGTTCTTTGTATCTTATTTAAAATGAGTGTCCTATTTGGCCTAAGTATGCCGACCTCAAGTTGTATTTAGCCTTACCTGTGGATACGGATCTCTGCTCAGGTGGACCCATGTTTCTCGAGACGGCAAGGTGGGAATCGGAGTCTTCCGTGAGAAGCTTTTTCGAAAACTGACAAGATCATGCCTTTTTGAGGATCATACGAGAAGGCTGGGTCTACAGACGAAGGACTTTGTAGAAGTTGCATGAACGAAGAAGAGGAAAAGACTTTAGATAACTTCCTATGCTCGTGTCTGGCACTATCATACGGAAGGAATAGGTATTTGGGCGTGTACAGTTTGGCCAGCCTTTCAGATCTCGCGGACTGTGGAGTGTAAGATATTTTGCACCACGTACGTAGCTCCGAATGGTTTTGAATAGGGGTAAAGGGGAAAAAGGATCCTGTGGTATCACAACGGGCCACTACAGGTCTAAGCGTTGCGCGGAAGCAGCCACTCCAACCTAACCTAACCTTGATATGTTCGGCAAAGTTGTTTGCCTTGAGTTGCATAACAACTTTGCTGAAGAAAGCATAACGAAAACCTTTAATGGTTCAAATTCTATTAGTGCACCACGAAAAAATGCGTGTTTTTTACGAGATTTTGCATAAAAAGAACCCCATTTTACCATTCCACACAGGGTTTTTGGTATTTTGGTATTTTTTCAAGGCTAACTAGTCGTAATAGATAATGTATATATGTATGTGTGTTTTATTTTGTTTTGTTCTACTCTCTCTTAAATAAAATTTAAACGGGGAAAGAAACGAAGGAAAATACGTTTTTTTTACGTGTGCCATCAGCCATTGGTTGAAATTATTTGGCCGGAATAATAGGAACAACTTCGCTGAAAAAAGCAAAACGAAAATCTTAATGGTTCAAGAGCTATCAACTGAGTGTATATTTTGACAAATTTTTGACTCAGGCCCAAAACATGTCGAAAGCGATATCTCAAAAATGAGGACCAACTTTGAAATGGGACTAGTACCATTGAATTCAGCGTACTCGTCATTTTTTTCAACTAGCACAGTGAACAAAAATATTTTTTTTTGTGATAGTGTTGCCACTTGCGGCGACTAGCGTAATCTCTACACAGCGGTACTAGCCCGGTATTTGCATCATCCGAGGATTTCAACATCATGGAACTACAATTTTAAGGCATTTGGTAGCGATAATTTTTTGCTAATCCATGATAATGTCTAGGAAGTGCAAATGGTTTCAATCCAATACAAACATAAACAAGTATTTTTACTTTTGGAGTAATTTGTTAAATTATCTTCCTTTACGTATCGTGATTAAGCCATGAAGAAACCCCAAAAAACTTTACATCGTAATTTAAAAGTTGTTCCTTAACAACAGCCGAAAATTAAAGTCCACATAAACAGGTCATTAAATAATGTCTTCTTGTAAACCATTTTTCTTGTACAAATATACGCAACTCACCAATAAATTTATCATTTTCACAAAAAATTCTAGATAAGTACAGAACGACACAAAACCCCATAAACAATTAAATTGAATTTGAAGTCATTTAAAATTTAATGAGATACAATTTTGCAGGAGTAATTTTTCTTCCTTTTTTTTACAAAAAAGGATACGCCAGTAATTTTTCTATGGTAATATTCATTATACAAAAAAAAAATTACTTTGTATAAACAACAAACAATAGTCGTCGTAATGAACAATCACAATTGAGTTTAAGCGAGAAAGTGTTGTTGCTATATGCTAGGCAAAAGAAAAGTTTCGTCGAAAAGCTTTCCTTATACAATATAAATTATTATTGTTGTTGTTATATTATTTCTCGGAAAGTAATTAACAAAAGATTAATTACATTTCTTCTTGTTTGGTTATTTTTTGTTCGGTTCATATTTTTAATGAGATAGACATTACGAGACAAAGAGACATACAACTCCTAACAACGCACACACACACTCAATTTGAACGTTATATACACCACACTAGTACACAGTATTAAAAGGGTATACATTTCTGGAAAAAACCGCAAGTGACATGTTTTGGTTATAAAATAACACAAAAACAAGCCAAAATTACTACCATGCCTCTCTTTGCGAAGGAGACGAAAAAATTTAATCCTTTTGTGTACTATATATGTTATATACACATATATTATACAAGAAAGATTAGTAGGAATTCCTTAATCTCCAGGATCTCATTCTCATGCCTTAAATAGTAATATAGTATTAAGGATGGTATCGTTACGTATTTTATAAGTAAAATCTAACCCCTTCCGTAATTCTACTAAAATATCAATTTATTATTCACCACCCGTTTATAAAAACACGTGTTTCATCCAATATCGAACGCTTTAAAATTTTCTTTTCAATATCATCATCATCATCATCCTTACTATACAACGTCAATCAATCTTACAATCATTTATTAATTTTTGTTTCATTTTCTTCGTATTCTTCTTTCCTGCATCATCTCATACTGTTATCAAGCCAAAATAATCTTCCGAAATAACGTAGAAAAAACAAAAACTTGTTATCCTCCTATAAAGCTTGTTATAAAAAGCTATTATATGGTAACAGTGAAAAAAAGGAAAAATTGTAACAACAAATTGGTCATTAATCAAAAGTTCAATCTTTCCTCATTTGCCAGAACACACGCACACACACACATACAAAAAATGTTTCCTTTTGTTTTTTTTTTATTAAAATTGTTTTTTATTTTAAATTTTGAGCTTTAAAAAGCTTTTACGGATGAAAATGTTTGATGTTTATCAAAATTGCGTTTATGTGCCTTTTTGTGGTTTTGAAAAAACTGACGATCTTCGGGGTCAGGAAATTGTTGCGAGCTATGGTTCATTTTCACTTGCAAAAACCTGTTCTTACAAAAATTTGTTTACTTTTCTATAGCGATTTACACATACTCAACGTAACGAAAAATTTTGAAATATTTGTGTTGGATCTATCGGATCACGAGCGATACTATTCCTCTGCGGCTTGTGACTGCAAGTTTAAAATGGATCAGTTAAAAAAATCTAAAAATTAGTGTTTCATTCTGGATTAGGGCCAACTACGACTGGACTTGACAATTTATTAGCCGATTATAATCTTAATTTTTGGAGGCAATTCTGGAATATGGCCAACTAATGGAAATTGAGTGTGGTGAATGTAAATGGGATAAATTGTAATATTATTTAAACGATATAGGCTTTCACACTCTAAATTCATCGCAAATAAAATTCATCAATATGCAAAACAATTTCATCTTTTTCCAAATCAAATTCACCTTTATCCAAATCATTTTCATTCTTTTCCAAATCAAATTCAACAGTAGACGATATAAAACAACAGCACCTTTCTAATTTAAAAAATTTATTGAATTTAAATTCTAGATTCAAAACACCAAGTTTTTTTATTTTTAAATCTTTGCAATCTGTTCTGGGGTCGAAGCACTCCCATCTCTTTCCCAGTTCGCTATTCACGTCCTACCTTACGCAGTTGCCAGCCAAAATAACAAGTTGATATATAATAAATTAACCTTTACTGTTATCAAAAATCGGTGTTATCTAGTTCATTTTCATTACTTCAAAACGGGTATTCTGGGCGATAGACGGAGACTGGCTCACATTGAGGTGAGGTTACCAAGACGTAGGTAGTTTAAATGAAACATTGAACATTTTGGTTACACAGTAAAGGTTAGTTTATTTTGTATTAACTTGTTATTTTGGCTGGCAATTGCGTAAGGCAGGACGTGAATAGCGAACCGGAAAAGAGTTGGGAGTGCTTCGACCCCAGAACTGATTGCGAAAAATTTATTAAATTAAAAAGGTTCTGTTGTTTTATGTCGTCTACTGTTGAATTTGATTTGGAAAAGAATGAATATGATTTGGATAAAGGTGAATTTGATTAGGATAAAGTTGGATTTGATTTGGAAAAGGATGATATTGTTTTGTATATAGATGAATTTTATTTGCAAATTGATGAACATGATTTGTAAAAAGATGAATTTGGACTGTAAACTCTACATATAACCAGTTGTGAAATAAAATATCATTATTCCTGCTTAAATTTCAAAAAACCAACTAGGTGAACCCTTGTTAAAAAATGTAATCATCATTGCAAAAATACGCACTTCGCATTAATCATCCAATTTATGGAAAAGATTTAGTATGATGTTTTATTCAAAATAGTTAATCCGCCTGGTCTGCAGAGAAACTGAATTTTGGTAAAATAAAGTTTTTATCAATACTATAGTCATGGATGGTAAAATTTAAAATATGATCCGAACTAATTTTGTTTGAAATTTAATTCACAGTGTTTTTATTTTAATCGTTTTTTTGAAAATGCTATATACTTTTTAAAAAAATTCCAAGAAACGAAGAAGCTCCAGTGAAAGCTATCACTTCCGGTGGACTGATTTCAACCAAAAATTTTTAAGATCTGCCAATTTATGAGAAAAGTTTAAGTATGATATTTCATCCCGATCAGTCCATCCGTCTGGGCTGTAGAATCAATGGACATAAGTCTGCAACGAACCACAAACGCACGCGCAGAGATTTTTTAAGAACCCCTTTTTTACTTCGGTCATATAGCAAATGGTAAATGATTCTGTAATGGGACATTATTTAGTACCACAGGCAATTGGTTTACTTAAGAAGACAGGAAAAGATTGTGGTTTGCAAAAACAAAATGAGGGAAACTTGTACAGGATGCTAACAGCCTAGAAAAGTAATTATCTCGAATCTCCTTGAACCTCTGCTGTAGTTCTTTGCATAAACGAATTTTTAGGATGATTTTGGCATTAATGCTCAATCAACTTTATATTTATACTTTACCAATTGTATGTTGTTCAGCTGATCGATTTTGTTACGATTATGTAACAATAAGAACGAATGTGTGGGCTACCGCACATACCTGCTTACTATAATCCCTATTTGCCAAATACAGACAAAATATTAATCTTCTTAATCATTTATTATCGACTGTACACATTTAAATCGTATATTTTATTTCTGTATATTGTTAAATAGCTATAAAATACGCAGTCAAAAATATGTGGCAAATCGCAAAAAAAAAATTCATTTAAATTTTAAAACAGCATGAAACATAAAAATAACTTTTATGCTGGCTCTTTTGTCAAAATCAATAAAATATATATATATGGTAAATTCAGAGTATTTTTATTTATGCGGGATCCACGCGACGGGTATGAGATAAAAATGTTTTTCGCGGCAAATAAATGGCCATATTATACACACATGATACACATGAAATCCGGTTGACTTATTGAATAAATTGATTTAAATATTGGTTTACGGTTATGTAATATGTCTAGTGAATTCAATACACCGATCGATTTTAACATATAAAATACTATTTTAATTATGTCATATAGAAGAGGTACAAATGGTATACATATATGTATATGGCAAAATCTTTTATATTTCGAAAAAAAACAAACAAAACTTTTTGGAGCAACTGTGCAAAACGAAAAACTTTTTAAAGCTTTTCCTCAAACAATATAGAACAAAGTTTGTCAGTACGAGAAATAATTTAAATAATTTTCTTAAATAGGCTTTAACCAGGTTATTATTCATAATTTTATACCTTTATCACAAAACGATAATTCTCCATAATTTTACCAAATTTTCGTAAAAATATATTAAACTTTTTTTTTTTACTAATAAAAACTTTTTCCAAAAAAAAAATTAGAAATAATATAAATTTATCTTATTTTCTATGGTGCAGTTCTATATACGCGTATATAAATAAATCTACAATAAATTTCCATTACTGATAATAATTTTTTTTATGATCGCATTTATTTTTCATTAAATTAAAATCATTAATTACAAAAAAAAAAGTTATTGCTATTTTCGAAATGAGTTAAAAAACAAACTTATTACTTGGGCGGGTGTAAAAAACTTAGCGTTCTCTATATATAGAGTCATCATCATCATCATCATCATTTTAACCGTAAAGAAAATTATTCATTAATGGCGCACAGACAAGTCTAATGTAAAATCCGATTTATTTATGTGCGCTTATAAATCAAAATAAAATTTTAAACTTTTCAACCGAATAAAAACAAATTTAAATTAAAACTAGAACCTTTATTTATATACGACATAATAATAAAATTCCCATAAAATCGAATTTAATTAAATTTAATAAATTTAAATAATTTAAAATATAAAATTTTACAATAAAAACAAACCAAAAAGTTGAATTGGTATTTTAATCTGTCTAATACGATTCTAATTAAATTTCATTATTTTATTTTTTAATTTATTTATATACCATTTGAATATTTTTATTATCATTTTTAAAAATAAAATTTTTATTTTCCAAAAAAGGGAGAAATGATTTAAATATATTTTGTTTTTTTTTTGAAATTTTAAAAGTACGGAAAGATTATTTTTGGTCTATGTATTAGGGAATTAGGGATGTTCTACATGAATCGTCACCGAATGCCGAGTTGTAGTTGAGGTGGCAATTAAATTTACTTTTTTACGATTTTCAAATTTTTATTAATTACTCTTGAATGAATTTAAAATATCACACGTTCTCTATTAAAATAAAAATACATAAATAAAAATTAGACACAAACTCATGCACATTAACATTACAGTAGACCGGCATTGGCCCTTATTTTGTGTATTAGCTCTAAGAAGAAAGAAAGAGAAAAAATTTATTCGAGAGTAAAAATGTTAAAAAATTATTATTTTTGTTTATTTCTATATCGCTATAGAATGAAAAGGCAATATGTTTCTTCTATTTTTATTATTTGGTTTTCCTACGAGTGTGAAATGGGATTAAAGTACTTCGTGCATCAAAAAACATGTAATGTAAAGACGGAGTATCCAACCCTATCCTATCCATTATTTAATCGTAAACAACTTCATTGTTTGATCATTTAAATAAACAATTTATCGTAAGTTCAGATAATCATAAAACACGTAGTCGTAAGACCACTTAACTGTAAACCAAGTTAGTGGCAAACCTCATCACCGTATCGAGAATTTTATTTTATTTTACTACGAATTCCAGAGAAACTCGTTTCTCAGTGTAAATTAACAATGTCTGGGTCTGTAGAATCGTAATTGAAGGAACTGTATCAGACTCCTTTGAAATAACATCTGGTCTAGCGTCGAAAACTTAAAATACCTCGGGTCAGTTATTACATCGTTGAATGATATGCAGGCAGAAATAAAAGCCCGAATCGCTGCTGAACAACGAGTTTGCTCAATCAAAACTATTGCGATCAAAACATCTATCGCAGTCGTACAAGCTTGCACTTTATAAAGCACTGATAACACCTGTGCTGGCTTTCGGACGATTGTAGATTGTTATCTACCATTGAAAGGAAGGTCGTTTTTTCAATCTTTGGTCTAATTAAAGTTGTGAACAACGAATATCAATTTCGTATGTACCATGAAATGAAGCAACTTCTCGGAGGTTGCGATATCATCGGGTTCATCAAATCCGATCGAGTTAGATGGCTCAGCCACGTTACAAGGTCCCCACAACAACGGATGTGGCGTAGAAGAAGACCCCGACTGCGCTGGCGTAACGAAGTCGAATAAGATCTGCGCGTATTGGGATGTCAAAACTGGAGGACGAGAGCGATGGATCGTGATGGATGGAGGACCATAGTGAAGGCTGCAAAATCCCTTCATGGGATGTGAAAACCAAAGAGAGAGCGAGAGAGAGAGAGAAATAGGTCTCATCATCATATAGATTAAACTTTTAATTATGGAAGGCCAATTAACCGTAAGACCAGTTAATCGTATATAAACAGTTCAGAATGTCGCAAAAATTGTAAACCTGTGTTAAATCTATAAATTCAGATTATCTGTTACGCGTCGGTCTCGGTACAATCGCCGCCATTTTTTAAAAATCTGTATAAATTCATAAATTATACAATTTAAAACAAATTATAAAATATTACCATTTCAGTATGAATATTAAGTACTCGTAAGTGCCAAAATTTTAAAAAAGAATCGAGCTCTCAAATAGCGAAAAATGGTTTAATAGAGTTGCAAGAAAAAAAGATTAAACATCAACTTTATAGGATAATGGGCATCATAGAAGCACTTGATGAATAGAGCATCACCAAGTCTGGCATGATGGTCTATTGCTGACATTTAGGAAAGTTTTACAAACAAATTCTACCACCTTCTTGAATAATACAAAGAGATCAAAAGTGGAATGCCACAAAGGATTGTGTCTTAGGCCCAGTCCAATATCTTTTATTCATAAGCTATATTCCACTAATTGATGATATAACAATGGATAGACTTGCCGATGCTAATAAACATCAAAGAATGATATAGACATAATTAAGAATCGATGGCGCATCAGGTTGAATGAAATAAAATGCGTACGTATTGAACCAACATAAAAGTAACCTCGAAGGTTTTTTTGGGTTGTTGTTTAATTTTTTTTCGAATTCTCATTATTATTTTCATATAGTGTGGCTAGAATAATTTTTTTCTTTTTCTTGTAAAGCTAAAATCGAGCATTTGTTCTACCAATTAGCTAAGTCAACTAGCTCGACTATGCCGGCACTAAAGCGAGGGGATGCTTAAAATAAACAATCTTGCTGAATTTCGGTTTAAACCACAGTAGAGATTTCCATTGGACCGTAGAGTGTAAGTAAACAAACTACGTTTTGGATTAACAATATTTTTATTGAAACTTATGAAAAAAATGACTTGTAGTTTGAAAATGATTGATGGCTGGTTTTTAATGTACAATCATTAAATTTAATCAATTTAATTCCTTGATTTGCTAATGTATTCGGTCCACAGGATTAGTGTATTTTTTCGCCTTTTTGTGATGACATGAATAAGTAACTATCTTCTAGTAGCTGCGTTTCATCATGGTATTGAGCTTGTACCAGTTTGCAATGTTCTGCTTGATTGTTGAGCAGGTTGGGTATGCATGTGTTATTGCTGTACTGTGTTTGCTCCAATTGACAGTAATAGACTTGTTTCAAGTTTTGGCAAGGTTAAGAAATTAACACGTGTATATTTTCATGGGATAAGATATAATTATAGGAATTAGGGATGATGGTATTGTTTCTGATATATGTTTTAATTTTGTTATAAAGGAAGATTTCTTTGTGAAATTGTGGTATATCTACATATTATGATCACCAAATTAGTGTTGTTGTAATATGCTTTAATGTTGAGTAACGAATAAACTTGTTCTTGCGAGTGAAGTCGTATATTATTTTTTTCGAGATCTTTCAAAACAATATTCATTTCCTCGTTATCTAAGATGAATCTTGATATTACGTTATTTTCACTTTTTCTGACATTAGTTTTTTATTAAGTCGGTAATTTGGTTTACTGTTGATGTAGTTTCCGGCTCCCTGAATTAAAATAGTTGACATTAAAAAGGTGGACTTAAGAATGGTGTTTTTATATGAAAAAATGGGACCATTCTTAAGTCATACTTTTAATAAATTTTCTGACATAACAAAGGTGTTTTACAAAAACAAATTTAATTTCAAAATGACACAAGAAAGGCATATTTTATGTCATTTTACAAATATGTATATTTTTTTATTCAGTTTCAAAATGACCTAAAAAAGGCATATTTTATTTCACATTATAAACATAAAATTTACATTTGTTTTTAATTCGCATAGAAATGCATGCGTAATTTCACGTTTTTAAGAAAATGGTTTCTAGTTTTTCTTGTTACAGTTTTTTGTTGTATTGCAGAGAAAGATAAAAAACATGCATTTCATAAATTTCATTTGTGAATTATTATTTGTGAAGTAATTATGAATTAAAATCGGCATTTTTTAATTCATTTTGAAATTTGCAATTGTTTTTGCACATTTTCACTAACGAACGCATTAGCTGAAAATTTTTAATTTTCATTTTACAGTAAAAGCCCGATTATCCGGCATCCAATCAACCGGAACACTCAGTTAACCGGAATTTTAATTTTTACGATTTTGTTTTGCTTTTTTTTGTTTCTTTTGTCTTTCCATATGCATTTGTCAATTTATTTTGAAATTTGCAATTGTTTCTTGCACATTTTCATTAATGAAATCATTAGTGGAAAATTTTGAATGGCTTTAATTTTCATATTACAGTAAAATCTCAATTATCCGGCATCCAATTAACCCGAATGCTCAGTTAACCGGAACTTTTTGGAATATGTTTTTGCTTTTTCTTTTTGCAGAAGGGAAATTATTTTTTTTATTATTCGGAGATTCATAGAAAATATACTTTCCTTTACTTTTTTTCTGTTTTGTGCATTATTCTATTTAAATTGAATATGTAAAGTCGTACCCCAACTGCGGTTAGTGAAATATTGAATATATGTATTATTAAATATTGGGTACTCGTATAAGTGTACTCGTATACATAATATTTATGTATTATTATTTGTAATAAATTCAATTAACTGATTACATAATTTGAAAATAATAACGAGAATCCTAAAAAATAATAAAATGCGAAATTCTCGTAATATTCTTGGTTTTAATGAAACATTCAATTATCCGGAATTTTCGATTATACAGAAAGCTCTCATCCCCAAGAATTCCGGATAAAAGGGCTTTTACTGTAATATACACTACAGGAAAAACCCTGTTATCCGGATTGCTTGGGTATGCGAGCATTCCGGGAAATCGAATATTCCGGATAATTGAATATTTTATTAAAACTAGAAATTTTACGGGAAATTCGCTTGATTTCATTATTTTTAGGATTCTCGTTTATTTATTTTCAAATTATGTACCAAAAACATCACATACATCAGTTCATTGAATTTATTGAAAATAAGAAATACATACATACATATTATGTATACACCCATACGAGTACCGAAAATTTAATAATACATATATTCAATATTTCACTAACCTAACTATGTAATACGACTTTACACATTCAATTCAAATAGAATAATGCATAAAAAAGAAAAAATTAAAAGAAAGTATATTTTCTATGAATCCCGGAATAATAAAAAATAATATTCCTTGTGAAAAAGAAAGAAGTAAAAGAAAATCCTAAACGTTAAAATTCCGGTTAACTCAGTTAGTTCAGGCAATTGGATGCAGGATAATCAGGCTTTTACTGTAATATGAAAATTAAAGGCATTCAAAATTTTCAACTAATGCTTTCATTAATGAAAAGGTGCAAAAAAATTGCAAATTTCAAAATGAATTAAAAAATGCATATGAAAGAGAAAAGAGAGAGAGAAATGCATAAAAAAATCGTAAAAATTAAAATTCAAGTTTGCTGAGTGTTCCGGTTAATTGGATGCCGGTTAATCGTGCTTTTACTGTAATATGAAAATTAAAGCCACTCAAAATTTTCAACTAATGCTTTCATTAATGAAAATGTGCAAAAAACCAATTTCAAAATGCAAAACTATTCCAAATAATTAATTTCCGGTTAACAGAATGTTCCGGTTAATTGGATGCCAGATAATCGGGCTTTTACTGTTATACATTTTAACGTTCTATTTCGATCTTAAATGCACATTTTATATCATTTATAGACACACTTCTTAAATCATTTCCAAAGTGACTTCTGATATGCATTATTAAAGTCAGCTTGTTTTATTTCATTTTCATTACAGATTTTAAGTCAATTTTAAAATGAAATAAAAATGGTGGTTTTAAGTCCGAAAAAGCACCATTTTTAAGTCAGCCTTTTTTAATTCAGGGAGCCGTAGTTTCCTCAAATCCTTCTATTACTTGGTCGTTTATTTTAAGTCTGTTCATAAAACTTATTAATGAGTTCGAATTGTCCGTCAGCAGTATTTTGTATTGTCCACATTTCCTGTTATAGATTTTACGAAAGTGCCTAAGATTAGAAATATCAGTTTTTGTTTTATTAAATTTTCTTTCTAGTATATGGACACGACACGGTTTCTTGTTAGAGACAATGAGTTGACGTAGTGAGTTGATTGCAGTTTCTATGTTTGAAAGACTGGTTTGCAAATCTTCGAGTTCGATAACATGAAATAATTTGATGTACGATGTAATTATTCTAGCATTTCCTATAGTGATATGGCCACGAGCCCTTTGTTGTTTTGTAGCACGAAGGCTTCCAAGCTTCCTGGTTGGGCTGACCTGTTTACAAAAATTTAGGAGATTAGTTTGGATTTTTCCTAATTTTATTTTTATGTATAGTCCTTTTGTTGGTTGTTACCGTGACGTCTCCGTCTTGGTAACTGTGTGTGGAATATATTTAGATTCAAGTTTGTTCCTCGTAATTCTTTTTTCAAATATTTGTTGTCCTAATACATATATGGACTAGGGGAATCGCTGAAGCGTTAAATTTTTGAAGTATTTTTGCTTTAGACAGGTTATTTAGCTTAGCTATGTGTTGTGCTATAGCTGAATATCAGCGTCTAATGATTTTGATATATTGATCTTCGCTTTCCGGAAGGTTCAATGAAATGGGCTTTATTACAATATGGCGTTAATTTTGTACTTGTATGTATAGTGTTATTATACGCGAAAATAGCTTCATCCATCGTTTGGGTTAAAGATGCTCTTGGATTTTGAGCATGA
Source organism: Nephrotoma flavescens (assembly GCA_932526605.1). Classification (NCBI taxonomy): domain Eukaryota; kingdom Metazoa; phylum Arthropoda; class Insecta; order Diptera; family Tipulidae; genus Nephrotoma; species Nephrotoma flavescens. The sequence goes on along the minus strand of OW052222.1, from coordinate 264,246,857 downwards.
ATTATCCTGATAAGCTCCGTTAGCGTAGAATGGATTCTTTCTATAGGCAAATTTCCATTGGAAGATTTAGCTGTGGTTATATGGAGATCAAATTTTATTGTTTGCGAATTCTTTAAAGAGTTCGGAATTAAATTCTGTTGCGGAGTCCAATGTAATCAATTTGGAGATTCCTTCTCTGTTAAAATAGGATAATAGGATAGGAATTTTTAAATCATTGTTTCCGTCTTCCGATTTGGAATCTCGAATGCTGATGCAAATTTCGAAAATTTGTCCAAAAATGTATCGCCGTGGATTATCTCCATAGGACCATTTGGTGTTTGGGATAATTTGAACTTTACGTTGAGGAATTTTCTGCCATATAGGTATGGGCGAAAATATTTCGTACCCCAGACTATATCTTGACAATCCTTTTCGATCGTAGAATAATTACACTCCATTTTAGATAAAGTACGATATGCGTATGCTATCGTATGATTGTTGTTATTAAAATTTTGACTTAAAACAGCGAGCGCCTAACGCATAGTTAGAAGCGCCTGTTGTTAATGTAAATTCTTGAGTGAAATCTGGATATCTCAATATTGGTTCAGACGTCAATAATTGTTTACATGTTTCCATACAATTTAAAAATTCTTGATCATGGTAGATATCTGAGTTTTTAGATAAACAGACAGTTAATGGTTTGGTTATTTTGGAAAAATCTTTAATGAATTTCCTAAAATAACCAATAAAACCAAGAAAAGGATTTCTTTTTGTGTCGATGATGTTTTGAACTGTTTAATTGCTTCGATCTTTTTTCGATCGGGCCTTATTCCTTCAGGGTTATAATATGCCCTAAGAAACCGATTGATTTTTGTAAAAACTGCGTTTTCTCAATTTGGATTTTTAAGTTGGCTTTATCTAACTTTTGAAACACCTGTTTCAAGTTAAGGAGATTTTTTGCCAGCTAGTGCTGAATTTGATAATGTCGTCCATATAACACAGGACGTTTTTGCCTTGCAAGTTGCCGAGGACATTGTCCATTACACGTTGAAACTTACTTAGGGCGTTTTTTAAGCCAAATGGCATGCGAGTAAACTCGAAATGACCATTAGGTATTGAAATGCCAGTTTTGGAAATATCTGAATTTTTAATTTCAATTTGATGAAAACCGACAGCCAAATCTATTGTTGAAAAGTAGTTGGTTTTTCCGATTTTTCCAAGAATATCCTCTATATTAGGTGGAGGATATTTATCATCGACGGTTTAAAAATTTAGTTGACGAAAATCAACAACTAATCTCCAATTTTTATTTCCATTTGCGTCGGGCTTCTTTGGCACCATCCAGATGGGCGAAGACCATGGGCTAAATGAAGGTCGAATGATTTTATTTTTTAACAACTTGTCTATTTCGATTTTAATTTCCGGTTTTTGATGTTCCGAGTGACGATATTGTTTCACAAAGTTTTTCATTTAACAAATTTATCTCATGTTTGATGTTATTTGTGAACGTTAGTACTTCTTCGCGGTTCTTCAGTGCAATAATCTGTTAGTACTTGATTTTCATCGTGAAAAAGATGTTGGAACCGTTTACAAATTTTTAGTATACATTTTTCCCCTCATTTTCTAAATTTTCCGTGTTGATCTTTGTCTCAAAGTCAACTTGCATAACTTTTTGTTTACAACGTGGAAATTAATTTCATGGAAATTATTTTGGTAGATGGTATTATGGATTTCATTTCTTTATAAATTTGAAAGTTATATGTTGATGTTTCCAACTGATTTTGTTCGATGTTTGCAAAGATTCATAATTTGCAAGTTTTCGTAACCAATGAGTCCATCGAAAAAATCGTGAAACTTGAATAGAAATTTTTTTAGTTTCACCGGAATTTCTTGGAACTTCACTGTTACCATTTTATTTATTTCAGTTGAGGAAAATACGGATCGTACTTTAAATTGCACATCCTGGTGATTGTCAAAAAATTTTGAAAGTCTAGGGTTTATATATGATTTGTCTGCTCCTGTATCGAACAGAATTTTTAGAGTTTGATTTTTTATGGTGAGTAACAAAAAGGAAGGAAAACCAAATCTGGGTAAAAAAAATTTTAAACTATATTATCGGAACTTAAAATGGTTTTTATAAAATCAGTTAAAACCCGATTTTGATAGACAGTTTGTTCTTTGTAATTGAAACTGAACATTTAAAACCATTTTAACCTTCGTCCGGCGGCAATTTTACAACGCTAAAAGTGTTTTACAACGTTAAAATCTACTCGATCCTCTATATCTGAAGAGGCTGGGGATATTTTTCTAAAATAAGGTCTAACTGGTCCAGCAAAAAATGTAGAAATCTCACAAAACTTTACCCCTCTCCGGCTTCTACAAGAAGATTATTTATTAGTATTTAAAAACGGAAAAGGTACAATTGTACCTATGCCGCCTGACGAGGGTTAAAAAATCTGTGGTTCAAAAATGTTTATAAACGGTTCCTCATTACTAAAAATATAGTGAGATGGTATCAAAAACCTCGGTCAAGAGCAGTATCTGTTAAGGCTTCGTAACGTGTCGGAAACGTGTCTCAATCTCAAACCATTTCAAAAACTTTTTGGTTTTAAAACCAAAGTTTCGTATTGGTTATAAAACCAACTTGAAACCAAAAATTGCTACTTGGGTAAGCTTCTTGTATAAACCACTTGGTTGTGAAGCCCTTATCGAATTACTTAAAGGATCAGGTAAACCTGCCATGAAAACTGTCAAACCAGTTAATTGGTGTTGCCCGATCATTACGTTCATCGTACCTTGATCTATTTCGGTCAATCGAACTTTGTTTGATATTAGCGTTAATATGGCTTGAGTTTTTTCGAAGAGTTTATGAGGCTCTAAATTAGCTTTTATTAACGAAAATAGTTCAAATTGTAGATTTGGCATGCTTCGATTAACGGCATATTTACGTACGAGGTGTTGTCGGATTTGTTGCCACTCTGTAGGCACACAGTTCAATTGATTTTACCACTTGGTCTACTGAGTCAAGAAAGCGAAATAATTCATCTTTCTTACCTGTAACTACATCGACTTTGTAGCTATTGAGAATTGCGTTTTGTTTCTCTAATAATTTATCCATTTTAGTTTTCCGATATTGATTGGGTTTACAGGTTTATAGCCGAGATTATGTTTTTTGAGGAACCTATCTAGTTTTTTGAAATCTATTTCGAAAGACCCTTCTAGATGTTAAATAATCTTGGGAGTCGTTTAATGAAGAGTTCGCATGTGCGCGAAGTTGTGATGATTCCTCAATGGGATTTTCCGAATCGGACATTAAATTTTCTCGAAATTATTTTATTTATGTTGTGTACAGTTTGAGGTTCTTGTCGGTTTTGAAATAAAGTCCTGATTTTAGGTTCTAAATTTCTACTACGCGCTAAAACTAGATATTTTTCACGTAATAACTTTATTTTTAACAATCAGTTTATTTTAAATGGGTGACACTTTTTTCACAAATTTCACTAATTTTACGAATTTCACAAATAGTGGGAAGGGTTTATATATAGGAGAAAATATATGCTAATTTCTACTTTACGTACCTTGCCAAAAGTATTATTGCAAACACTTTAAACATTTCTCGAGTTGATCACTCTCGAGTCACGATTTCACTTTATGAATTTCACTTTTTCTATTATGTCAAACAGGTTGCCGCTGGTCGATTAGCATTGACAGTAAAAGGACAGCAAGAATAAAATTAATTCTGATAAACCAAAATGATGTTAACAGTTATTGGACATTGTAATGACGATATAACGGGCGTGATTAGATATTTCCTAATTTTGTTTACATCACGTATTATTTTACATCTTAACAACATTCTTCGGGTATTCTTCCGGTAGTCTCTTTAAAATTTCCAAAATATAAAATCAAATTTAATTTTAAAGAGCAATTAGTATAATATGTACTTGTCAATTAATCTTTACCCACATCACACATCTTCATGTAATAAAATTTTATATTGGATGTAGGTTTGGTTTGAGGAGGACGATAAAATTGTAAATAGTTTAATTAATTTAAATCAGTCAATTGAAAAAAATAAAATAACAAAATTTCTAAAATGCAAAATAATTTATCTCTGTATATAGAACTATTTAGTAAAAAAATAACAATTAATTGTATTTTGACACATTTCCATGTTCTTGTTGTTGTAATGAAAATTAATTATGATGATTTTCCTAAGAAGATTTAAAAATAAATAATATTATTTATTACAAATAGCGTTTTTGAAAATCCATGTCATACTCGTCGTATAATAAATGAAATAAATAATAAAAAAAAAAGGTTGAAATATTTTAAATTCCGTTCGCTTATGCCGGTTGGTGGTAAAATGTCGGGAATACACCGCACATTATTTTTAACAAAATAAAATTTAATATTTTGTATTTTTGTGGTGCCGTCGTTCCCTATAGGAGGACTCATTAATCCTATTGTTGTGTTTTGGATACAATTGAATTCGAAAAATATTCAACCCAAACCATACGCGATACATTACAAAACACTTCCCCCAGACAAGCCCGATAAACTACTCGAATATACAACTAACAACAACTATTCGACTTCATTATAATTTTTATGGTGCGCTATAAAAACATGAAAATTTTTGTGTAAGGATATTTTCGAGGATTCCCCGCTTATATGTATACGAGTATAATGCTTCGAAACAATATTGGATTTTAGGGTGTGCAACAGTTGTTAAGATAATATTTATGCCTTTCAGGCAATTCATAAATTAATTTTTGTTATTTTTATTACTATTATTACTTTCTTTTAGTTGGGAACATTTCTTTTGACTTGGTACGAGCAAAGCACGAGTTGTATAGTAATGGAAATGAGTTTTTGTGCTTTTTGATATGCTTAAACATAAAATAAAAGTTTTGATGGTACGTAAAGCATGTAATAATTCGACAATATAGGGGATAACGTTTCTCGGCCAAAACTTTTATTTTAATTTACCCCATATATTAAATCCTATATATAAACACCCACTCTACATAATTGGTATACAAATGTACAATTATTGTGTATGGCTGCTAATTTAGAGGTACATCGATGTTTGAAGATATTTTCTTTGTTAAAAATTTTTGATTAAAATCATTTTGGGACTCTAACGATGTATGAACATACATTTATTCGTACCAATATATTCTCCGTCCCCAGTACACGTCTGCAAACAATTTAGGGGTCAAGGTCGACTCAAACTTATCAATTTACAATAAAGCAAATAATAATTTTATTGAGTATAAGAAGAAAAATTGAAGATAGAACGTCTGTACCAACTAGCCATACTATAAGCAGTTGACGTCAGCTTTAGCAGATTTCTTGAGAAATTACGTACCGCAGATATTTGAGTTGTTTTTGAACAAACTATGATTTTTTCAAATTTATTGTCAAAACTTGCTGTCCTCTGACGATCCGCCACCATCCTTAAAAGACGAATATGTTCATATGGGGTGTACTATACGAAATCCCGGTTTTCAAAATCCCGGTTTCAAAATCTCGGTTTTCAAAATCCCGGTTTTCAAAATTTCGGTTTTCTTTTCTTCTAGTTCTAAAGTTTTAATTTTGAAAAAAATATTTTTTATTAGTTCGGGTGGGCCGGACTAATAATATTTTAACATAAAAATAAGATATCTTGCCCAAACATTTACTAAGTCAGAGGCGGGAGTCGGTTTCGTGGAGTCGGTGCTATTTTATAGTGAATAAGTGAACTCCCATTTTTTCTTTGTCAAATTACACAATAGTGCTCTATATTGACACCCGCTTTTGAATTAGTCGAATCCCTATTTTTTGATGGTTTTCGAAAATCGAAATTGCAGTTCCAATTTCTTGAAAAATAAAAAACGACTATAACAAAACTAAAACAGTAAAACCCGTACACAGTAAAAAAGTAAAGGATCCGGATATATAAGTCAGGTCGCGGCGCTTCCATAGCTTCTTTCCCTAATTTTGTAGTTGCATGATTAATAAAAAAAGCAATATTTTGTTAATAGAACATTTTAAAATACAATAATTGTAGAGGCGGCAGGCGGCTCACGGACCGATTAAGAAATCGGTTAAGAACGACTCGATTTAGAAATTGCCTAGTCCCATCCCTAATGACAATATTCCAGAACTTTATCAAACATCATTTTAATTTAGATCCCACATGTCGATTTTCTACATAATTGGTTAAGAAATTGCCGAACTTTATCAAAACGCATTTTTTGAATCCCACTTAGGACCCACATGCCGAATTTAAACTAAATCGATTTAAAAAAATCATTTAAGAGTCCCATTTTCCCACATGTCAAATTTGAAAAATTCAAACAGGGATTTCCGAAAAATTGGGATTTGTTTTATACAAAACCGGAATTTTGAAAACGGATTTTGAAACCCGGGATTTTGAAAACCGGGATTTTGACACACCCGTTCATATGTAAAACTTCAGACGAAATGTTGATATCATCAGGATACACGCGAACGCTTGAGGCGCTAGGTCAACACCGAGTATTAAACGACATTGGATTTTTGGAGCATTATGCAGCCCCAATGGTATAACAGTGAAATGAAAATGACCACGAGAGGAGATGGAGCATGCAGTTTTCTCTTTCAAGGACTCTTCTATAGAGTAATTTGCCAAGGGCGTCGTACAAATTCATACTAGAGAGATATAGGTTGCGCTTTTGAAACGGCCCAGAATACGAGAAAAGTTTTGGTAAGAGATGGTAAGAGTGGTAAGAGATACGCTTCCTGCTTCGTGACACGTGCCAATTTCCTAGAGTTTTCTCTTGAACGCCTATGCAAAGACAGATTTTCTCATTTCGTTTTGATTCACATTACTAAAGGAGTAACCTTTGGATTATTAGATCTGTCGACCACACCTAACATGGACTCTCCACCTGCTATTGCTATAAATATATGTAGATATGCTACAAAATTTCGATCAAATGGCAATTTGGGACTCGCAATAATTTTTATATGCTATCTGTATGCTGTTTCGGCGGAACTAGATAGCATGTATATATCATGCATCTTTTGACGTTTCTTCTATTTCGATATGGCGTCTACTAAATTTTTAATCGCTTTCATACAAAAAGTGATGACAAAAGACGACAAAAAAATGATTTCTTAACGTCAAATTATAGCAAGTTTACCACACCAATAGCAAGTTTACCACACCTGACTCAATCTTGGCAATTTTTGATAGAAAGAGAAAATAGATTGCAATAGTATTCAGATAGCAGGTGGAGAAGCCGTGTAAAGGAATCATACGATCAAGTTCACAGTCTACTTTATCTTGAATATAAGGGGACATGTAATACACTACCCACGTCTATAAAGTGGGACATCAGACTCGTACATCCAATTCTCTCACTATATTATTTAAATTAAATTTTGATAAAGCTGCCTTCAATTTTATATTAAGATGCGCTTCCGAGACTTTTTAGTTTAATACAAAAGGAACAACTTGTCCACAACGAGTCGTATGTTACCCTGTGCATGTCTCTCATCTCAGGAAAGGGTTATATCATCCTATACAGTTACAACTTAACCACTCAGCATATAGCGTAAATATCATACAACGGAGAAACAATGTCTCACTGTAATCTTAGCTATTGATCGTTTTAGACCTAACCGATCAAACACGAATCAGTGTCCCTTGTATGTTATATGATGGGCCTCACAGGATGTTCCATTACATTTAAAAATGTATTTTAAAAGGATTTTCAAGTAATATAAGAATGGTTTGCGATTGGTCCTGATTTCAGGAAAAAACATTTTGAAGGTCCTCCGGAGATGCCCGGGAAATTAAAACAAAATTTGACAACTCTTTGGAATGCACCGTAGGCCCATTAAAAACCACATTTTTACATCTTTGGAATACACTGTCAGACCCGTTATAAAATCAAATATCTTACTTGGCACACTCCTTTGGACCTAAGCAGTCCATCAGTATCACTAAAAATCATGAAAAATGCTTAGAAAATTTTTAGCATTACTAAACGATGTACCTATAAGACCCACTAAAAATGACATTTTTAAGAATAGTGCTAGAATACTACCAGAACTGATGAAGTAAAAGTATCTAGACCCATTAAAAAAATCACATGTTTAATCCTTATAAAACACGCTTTCAGACTCATTAGATAGTCACATAACGTACTAGAGATATTCCTTTGGGTCTATCTAAAAAACCATTATTAAAAACCATTATCTAAAAAACCATTAACGAGGATGATAATCAAATATTTTCATCAAACGTTAAAACACAGCGGTTCACAATTAGCCCTTGCAACCATACGGCAGAGTTATTCAATTCTTAAGAGCCTTAGAACAGTGATATAAACAATTTCAAAATACATTGTGTGCCATCGTCATCTACTAAAGATGCTCAGTAGTTAATGGGCAGATTATACCCATACATATTAGTAGACTGTTTTCGAACGTGGGTGTTGACTATGCTCGTCCAATCGACATCCGCATTTCAGTGTTAATCCGCAGATAAGCGTTACAATAAATAGGTAGACGAGGCAAGCTTTCTCGCATCTATAGTTATAATGACACGATTTTGTGCTTGCCAACAAGATTTTAAAGAACGGTCAAGAGTAATATAGGATGGAATGTAACGAAAACGTGCTAAATAGAATTTCCAACCAGGGCACAAAATGATATTTTACACCGCCATCTCCACTGTACTTTTGTGGACTGTGGGAGGAAGGTGTAAAGTCAATCAGAAACGTATAACCTTTGTAGAATTGTCAACGCTGCTTGTCGAGATCGAACCCCGTTTATATGCCAGACCTTTGTGTTCTTTTACTGATGACATAGAAAATTTAGAAGCAACGCCCGGACACTTCTTATAATTAGAGAAAGCATGGTCACTCATCGAGAGGCGTCGCTACCTTTCTACATTGCAAACTAGAAGTAAAATAACAGGAGCTCAGCCAACATTATTAAAGGCTAGGTAGTTATTGTTGATAAAAGAGACGAATCACCCACCTTCGCAATGAATACTTTTACAGGGGAATCTTTTCGTCAGGGTTATACAATTAAAAGTACAACATGGCAATGGAGAGAAACGGCCTGCGAAATTTCAAACACAACATTTCTGTGCAACCATGCAAAAAGCATAGAAATCCAGAAAAGGTTTTGACAACGCTAACGCATCGGTTCAGTATTTAGAAGGAGTGAAGATGACCCCATTAGCAGACAGCACAGGAATTTATTTTAAAGAAATATCTAAGACACAGCTTATTCTGTCCGAATGTAAACTTCTAATCCATTATGAGTTGAAATCCTATTGGAGAGAGTTACTGGAGTTCCAGTAGTCGGTTGACAAGTTAAAAATGATCTGCATTAAAGTTACACCCGCACAATAGCAACGAATTAGGGTTTATGCCGAATCATATTGTGCCAACTCATTAAATTTACAGGAGAGCAATCTTCAAAATGAAGCAATCATGTCATCAGCGAATTTAATTCCAAAGAGATCGAAACCAGGTTATGTTGATGGAATCGGTTATTTGACCCATGATGGCTTTGGGGTTTTAGGTAGTTGTTCTGCGGCTACTTATGATGAACAAATAGACCAAGTTCAAAATAATGCAAACTATATATGACGACCTTAATACAAACGAAATAACAATATATGGTGCAACAATAAATTTGTTCAATGGAAGCCAGCAGAAAGTAAACGTGCAACCCAACCTTTTTCATGAGCATTTAGTAATGATAGGATGAAAGACAACTGGCCAGGGAAGAAGAACAATCGTTTATCGGTATCACATTTCACATAATATTAATCCTGCTGAGATACCAGCAAACATAAAACACTAAATAAAATCCAACAGCACATAAAACACTAAACAAAATCCAACAAATGATATGGTGGTGCCTGGGAGTGAAGATGTCATACATTCTAGGTCGGTTAAAACTGTCCCACCTTTTGCTTAGTTTTGCTTGCATGGTGGGATATATTTTAACCCACCTTGAAAATTTGAAGTAACAAAAAATCTATGGAAAAGTAATAAATTATCTTACTGTTAATTTCGGTGGAGAAGAACACAAATTGTTTTTGGACGTTTATTCTACTTGCGTTACTTGTTTGGAAAATTTAAAGAAAAACAAAATAAATGCCTGCGAGGTTATAAATAAAACAAGGAAATTGTTACCATCTTTTTCTTCTCACAAGAGCAAAAAACGAGGGGAATCATTTGTCAGCAACACAGGAGTTAATACCTCAAAATGGATTGAGTATTCACTTCTTGCAGTGTCCTCTGTAACGGAGGGTACTAGCATGGAGTGACTTGTTTTTTGAAAAAATCTGAGGTTTTTATGCCTAATGGAAATATTTTTGTTTGTTGTTTGTTCATTTATATTGCTTCCATATGTGCTTTTCGTTTACCAAAATTTGTAATGCCAATGAATGAATAAATAAATAAATAAATAATAATAGGGATATATCAGCGGCGTTTTCTAGTGATGTTCAACACGTTCGCCGAACGACTAAACAATTTTTGATTTTTATTCTAATTCTAAAAGTTTTATTTTTATTACAGAAAATTTTATTTTTATTATAAATTTCTAATATTAATTTCTTAATTAATTACTATTATTTTAATTATTTCGGGTGATCAAAATCCGAAGCAGAACACCTTGAGAGCACAACCAGGACACGCCACTGCTATACCTATATGTCATGTCAGTTGGAAATCTCTCGGTACTGGCCAATCCTCGATACAGTGAATGTGTAAATTCCATTTGCAAAAATTGAATAATTTCGGGGTCAATAGCAAACGGGTCTACCTCATCGTATTAAAATGGGAATCATTCTAATTTGTTTAGGATGTCTTAAGCTAACTAGAGATATATAACATGTCGGTCGGAAATCTCTGGGTGCTGGCCAATCCTCGATTCAGTGAATGTGTAAGTTCCATTTGCAAAGATTGAACAACTTCGGGGTCAATAACAAATGGGTCTACCTCATCGTATTAAAATGGGGTTAATTTTTATTTGTTTAGGATATCTTAAGCTAGCTAGACATATGTGCCATGGCAGTTGGATATCTCTGGGTGCTGGCCAATCCTTGATTCAGTGAATGTGTAAATTCGATTTGCAAAGATTGAACAACTAAGGGGTCAATAACAAATGGGTCTACCTCATCGTATTAAAATGGGGATAATTTTTATTTGTTTATGATGTCTTAAGCTAACTAGACATATATGCCATGTCATTCGGAAATCTCTGGGTGCTGGCCAATCCTTGACTCAGTGAATGTGTAAATTCGATTTGCAAAGATTGAACAACTAAGGGGTCAATAACAAATGGGTCTACCTCATCGTATTAAAATGGGGATAATTTCTATTTGTTTATGATATAAGATATATTATATTAAGCTAACTGGACATCAGCGGCGTTTTCTAGTGATGTTCTGCTCGTTCGCCGAACGACTAAACAGTTTTTGATTTTTATTCGAATTCTCAAAGTTTTATTTTTATTACAGAAAATTTTATTTTTATTATAAATTTCTAATATTATTTTCTTAATTAATAACTATTATTTTAAGTATTTTGGGTGATCAAAATCCGAAGCAGAACACCTTGAGAGCACAACCAGGAAACGCCACTGGGATATATATCTTTTATCCAACTATCATGCTCCAAATCAGGTGGGAACAGTATACAGAGAAAGATTAAAAATGGGGATAATATTTCCGTCGCTTGTCCCTCGTTAATTATTGATTATAATACGAACATGAATGCAGTGGATAAATTTGATCAGCTTTTGGCTTTAAACTTGATCGATATAGTAAAAAATGGTGTCATTGCATATTCTATTTTTTTTGGATACAGCTGTTGTTGGATACAGCTGTTATTAATTCATATATTATTTATAAACGATGGGTGAAAACATGGAGCTGAAACATTTTAAGGGGCAGTGCGCTGAAGGGTTTGTGGTCCAGAGTTTAATTACTAAGATTTCCCCATCAGCATATGGACTTCATCCCTTCCACTCAAGATAAAAAAGTCGAAACCCACTGTTTCATGGCAAATACGAGGAAAAGACTAGAAACATCAACGTACTAGTCGGAGAATATGTGCGTTACACAGCACGAAAAAAAGAAATTCGTACTTCCTGGTGTTGTACTGTCTGCAAAGTTCCACTTTGTTTTGGTAAAAAGTTGTGTTTTAATGAATATCATTTAAAGTACTAGTTGCATGGTGGGATTATATATGGCCCACCCTGTAAAAAAGGACTTATTGAAATGTTATTAATTTTTTTCTTATTTTGAGTAATGATTTATGTTAAATAATCGAAAAGAATGTTTATGTTCTATTTTTTATAATAAAAAAAAATCTGTGCAACTAGGGTTTTTATTTTCTTTAAAATCGTGTGCCTCAAAGAGTTAATATGTGTACAATTTAAGCAGAACGACAAGCCATAGTATACACAGTCCCAGAATCAAAATTCTTGGTAATCAATCTTGCGAGAGATCGACATTGTCTACAATAGAGATAATGCGATGTATTTGCATCTCAAACACAAACGAAAATCTCTTATGTAAACCACTTTTATATACCGATATTCTGGGATGGGATGAAGGCCAACGTGAAATTAATCAATTAAGGCATCAAGGTGAATTGCATCAAATATGCAAGATTCAACATGTTTGGGTTGGGCTGCATCAAACAAACACATGGACATATAGACTAATGGACAAAATGAGGTTGAATGTAATATGTGAAAATCAGCTGATTCATTATCTATAATATTGTAAGAAAATTAAGAAAGCCCAAGGACGGAAGAAGAAAGTAACACTTAACCACTTCAGCTATATTAGATTTCAACTGGATTATGCAGTCCCGATTGTAGTACGATTTGTAACAAGTATCATACACAAGCCCCCATTCTAACGTTATATGTAGCTGTGTATAATTTTCAAAGAAATATAAAACACACAAATTCGATTACAGATGAACACAAGTAAACCATTTTAAAACATCATAATAATTAAAATTTTTAATTAATCATAACCGTATTATTGTCCAACAAATATAAAAATGTGTTCTCATTATAAATACTTTTTATATAAAGAACCAACACCCAAACACCATCAAATAATACTTAAATATTCCGCAAACTGCCCCCTTGCCCGCCATTGTTTATGTACATCGGATGAACGTAATTATATACGAAATTTCAAAACAGCAAAGTACAACCGACCAAAAACAAAAAAAAAAAAAGGTTGGAGTAGAGATTAAAATTCTATTGAAGGATATTATTCTGTGATTCCGTTTTCTTCCTCTTCATCTTCGCCAAAACGAAGACTATGAAATTTAAATTTTCCAGCAATAACAACCAAAAAAATTAAAATACCCCAGATTTTCCTTTTTCGTCTAAATTAATATTGAATTATTTATTCAAATGAATCTTTTATTATTATATTTTTGTGTTAGGCTGTTCGGAAAAGCTTTCGAAAAATGGAATCATTAATTTTATGTTGTACGCACACTTTTAGAGATTTTCCAAGAGAAATTTACAATAAATATTCGTAAAACTTTATGTCATAAACTAAAACAATGCACAGACATAGCTTTTAGTGTACGAGTATATAGTAGAGATGATACGGAGCTTTTAATAAACCTCACAACAATATAACTCTGTGTTATGTATACAGGAAATTATTTTGTCATAAATTAAAATTGGAGGTTGCAGTAGCTTTTTTAAAAGTTCACTTTTTTGTGTATGTACTCGTATGTACCATAACGAAATCATTGTCGTATGTATAGATAGAGTGTTTTCACTAAATTAAATAATTTTTTTTAACTTAATACAATTACTAACATTTATATGGACAATAAGTATATTATTTGATTAAGCTTTTTTCGTGCTTTTCTACTGTGCTTCATACTGTGTTGTGCTTGATTCCTATATTTCGTCGTATACGTACATAGTGTTTTATGTGATGTGTTGGAAAATTTATAATTTGCATTTTTAGGAAGCAGTTTGAAATTTTTTAAGTTGCACTTTTTGTTGTGTGTTTTAAACAAAATTTAAATTGAACTTAATTATGTTGAAAACATACATTTTTATCGTATAACGAGTTAAAGTGTACAAAATTTTCCAAATTAAATTAGTTGTGTGCGGAGTAGTGTTTAAAATTGCCAAGTAGATTTTATATAGTAAAACCATGTCATGAATAAATAATATTATCTGGCAAATTTTGTTATCACCCTTCATACTTTTTTTGGGTTCGTGAAAGCATGTTACAACATTGCTTGCCATATAAGGTGAGGGGAAGGCATCCCTACACCGCTAGAAGTCGCAAAGTTTTCACAATTTCGGATACATAAGTGAGATAATAAAGGGTTCGGGCCCTTAGTTAGGAAGGGATGATATTGATTGACAAAACACTATTAAACGTAACGAATCAATTTTAACATACGCGAATTTAATTAATTATTTTTTCGGGTAAATTTCATTAAATGAAGACGCGACTTAATAATCTATTATCTGTTATTTCAATGATTATTAAAATTTGCTTTTTAACAGAAAATGGGTACGTTCAGAAAAATATTAACGCCAATTTGTAGTAAGTTTCTAATAATATTTAAAATGATTGTTGAAGTCATTGAAGTTCGTCCGAGCCCGAAATTTTTAGATGAATTTTTTTGATACGTGTACCACCCCGAAAAAGTGTAAATACATAGTTCATAAAATGTAACTCCATCACGAAAAACATTAGTTAATTGCTGAAATCTCACGATGTAATCAGAATTCGGTAGGCTTTGGTAGCAAAGCGACTTAGGACAATATACTCTCATATATACGTTTTTGAAAAAAAATAAGTTTATCTGCATCGTAAAAATCAGACAGTTTTAACTATTTTTCGTGACATTCCAAGGAAGCGATTAAACCTCTTTTAACTTGCTTGAAATTTGGTAGAAAATATTTGTATATGAAGAAAAAAATTTCTATAAGAATATAATTAAGTGCCGTTATCGTGAGGATTTGGCTCGGTGTAAGTAGATGAAAATTTGTTGGACGCCAGTCTTGTTTTTTTTTTTGTGTTTGGTAGCAATGGAATCGGGAGGGAAGTATGTGTGTCGGTATCAAAATAAAAATAAATATATATAGAAAGGGGGTCACGCCTTTACAAATTTCGCTTTATCCTTTTTCTCTGTTCATCGGACACCTTTTCCCTCTCGTTGTTGTTCCTCCTCAACGTGTGGGAAGCTGCAGCAGGGAAACTTTCGAATTTCATAATGAAACTTTGCATATCGATTACGCCCAATTCGAGTTAATTAGTGCTCACGGGAAAAAATTAGTGCTAGTCCAAGAGCCGAGAAAACGGGGAAACAAAATTTCAAGTTTTGCCCGAAAGACGAAACAAATAAAATCTGATTTCTTGAAAAAAAAACAGAAATAATTTAAGCCTAATTTTAACACTGCCCAAAGGCGCCTAATCTGTCAAAATTGGTGCTTATCATAGAAATATAATTTTCATAAATTTTCATTCATAAATTGAGGAAAACAAACATGCCCCTAAAAGATACTATATTTAAAAAACAAAATACAGAGGTATACCGTTCAATCATAACTGTGTTAATAAACAATTGTGTTGAAAAACAAAAGAAATAAAATGTTCTAAAATCATAAAGTGGCATGTTCAATCTGAATTTGTCCAGCCACTATATTTTTCGGATGGCAATGAACAAACCTGATAGGAAAATGCAATCAGAAGTGCTAATTTCATTGGTAGCTAGAACACTTTATATCAGAAAGCCGTTCATTCAACGGTTTTGTTGTTCAATGGAATTGAGCCAATTCAGAATTAGCATAAATTCAGCCACTATATTTTCGAATGGCAATGAACATGCTACAGGAATATGCTATCCGAATCGTTTATTCTTTTATTTTAAAACATTTTACTTCTTTTGTTTAATTTGTTGTTCAACATAATTTTTATTGGGTATACCTCTGTATTTGGGTTTTTTAATATGTATATAGAATCTTTTAGGGGCAAGTTTGTTTTCGTCAATTTATGAAAATTACACTTCTATGATAAGCTCAAATTTTGTCAAATTAGCCGCCTTTGGGAAGTGTTAAAATTATGCTTAAATTATTTCTGGTTTTTTCAAGAAAGAATTTTTTCCCGTGAGCAGTAATTAGCACAAATTGAAATTCGAAAGTGTCTCTGCTGCTGTTACCCACACCGCCTCAACCACGTTCCGACGTATTCCTTTACTTTTGAGCTTCTTTGGTATTCTTATTGGGTTGCAGCGCACGAATACCCTGCTCCCATCCGTAGACACTTAACTCTTCCGTTTATTATATTCACACCAGCCCGCAATACTTTTTCTCCTTTTTTGTTTTTTTTTATTTCTCCACCAACTCCAACGTTCGCTGCTTCTACTTTTCAGTTTTTTTTACTTAAACCAAACAGCGAGATTTTATTTGATTTTTATTTTATGTTTATTTTCAATCTTTGTTTTTCCTTTCCTTTATATTGCTGTCTTTTCACGTCGTGCAGTTTCAACCTACAAAACTTGACTACCGGTGAAAGCAACTTTATTATACATCAAACACCATTCTAATTTTTTTTTTGCTTTTTTTTATCAATACGAAAAGGCGTGGTCCAACGCCATCTTCACTCCAGCATTCCATTTACCTGCCACCTGCTGTTATTTGTCAAGTCTGGTTTGATCCTCTCGTTTGTGGCATCTGCTTTCAGCCAGGAATCTTGCACGCCGATAAACTCTCCATAATAATGCACTATATACGGGTCCACACGAACCGCCATCTGTCACGTACTCCCAGTGGAATAAAACCAAACAGGTTATTAACGCCCGATACAACCGAAAATCGCAACCGAAAATCCTCCAGTGCATTAATTATATCGGAAAGATAAACAAGTATCTCCAACATAGCGGTAGTTTTGAGTACTAATATTGGTAAATTGGAGGCGTTGTCCAAGATCATTGATTCCAATAATCTTTCAATAATATGCATTATTTACTATTATTTAATAAAGATAAATTAAGATAAAATGTTTACAACGCCGAGCATTTCTTAGGCTGGTCACCTATAACATTCGTCATCATAAGTATGTGCAGCAACTAAATTTCTTGAGCATACCCATAGTACCGATATTGCATTATCACATAATTTTTCGAAGAAATCTGTTTCTTCAGAAATGATTGGGTGTCCGAACTCACTTGGAACCCTGAACCTGCAAGGGTCTCTAATACTACTAGATAAATGTGTAAATGTGTGTTAAATGTTCTAATTTATGAGAAAACCTACTTGAGCGAACTGTCGTTTTTCCACATTACAGATCAGTGTTTCTATCCACAAGTGCACCACCACCATTTCAAAATTGCCGTGTTAGTAAACAATTATATAAAGTTAAAAGGTTAGTTGGTATGTTTTCATTGAGTATATCTTCCTTTGACTCACCATGAAGGCCAGAATCGCAAACGGTAGAACAGTTTACCTAGTGAAACAACAGTTTACCTGAAGCAGTGCATGAGAAACCTTCCCCTGCAACAATGTTTCAGGACAAATTTCCATCTTAAAAGTAAAATATATGCGGATCTATCCATGTTTCATCCACATCTTTCACTAACACCTTTCATGGTATCTGAATGAGTCATTAATTTTGGCGCCGTAACATAACGTTTGGTTCATCCCACAGCGCCAGTTCTGCTTACCAAAAGTGGCCCACCCGAAAGATGGTGAACTATACCTGATCAGGTCGAAGTCAGGGGAAACCCTGATGGAGGATCGTAGCAGTTCTGACGTGCAAATCGATTGTCAGAATTGGGTATATTCTACAGCTACTTAAAATTATTTGCGATATAATGTGGGAATAAACATCTTGACATACGTTTTGAAAAAATTAAAATTAATACATGGTGGGCCATCTATTGGTTTGTTTTTAAACCATAGGCTATGTGGCAACACGTTTTTGAACGATTTGCTTGAAATTTTAACAGCCATTTTAACATGAAACAATCATGTTTTCGCTTCAGGAGCTTTTCGAAATATTGAAAACTTTTTTTCAAAGTGAAGGTTGATATGCGACGTGCGACGTGTAACAAGTGAAAATAAGCGAGACGCTTTCTTGACAACAATTAACATTTGTGACTTGTTCTGCAACGCACACTTTACAAAATTTAAACAAAACAAAATGTACCAAAAATAAATTTAATGTCAAAACTCCTTCGTTTACATACAAATTTTTATGTATTTGTGCGACCGTGGTTGAAAAGATAAAGTTAAACCATCTCTCGACGTGTGGCGTGTGCCGTCGAAAATGTCGAAATATTTGTCTTTGGTTGGCTACAAGCTCCCGTCATACATCGCACGTCACATACCTAAATCAATCTTCAGTTGTTGTGAAAAAGGCTTGCTATTGAATACAGAAGAGGTCACAGAGCTCGGACAGTGTGCAGCCGCGAGAATATACTACCAAAAGAGACTGTTTGGTGTGAAAAAAACGCTGCAGGTAGCACCGTTACCATCAATGACGTCCATCCAGAACCATGCTGACCAGCTTTTTATGACCTCAAATCGATGCTATGAGTGTGAACAACTTTTGGTTTCAAGAAGATGACGCCACATGCCATACAAACCGACCGACAATCGATTTCTTGTGTGCCAAATTTGACAACCGAATAGTCAGCCGTTTTTGAGACGTCAACTGGTCTCCGATGAGCTGCGATTTGACGCCGTTGGACTTTTTCCTATACAAGGTTTCGTTAACGATATATATTATGCGGATAATCTAGAGACAATTTCAGCTAAAAATAAATTTCAGGTACAAAAATTCCAAATTGCAATGAAATAAAAATTACGAAACAATTTCTACTCCCACTCTGCGTTGCTTAAAACGGTGTAATGTAGCTTTTTGAACTTGGTCCAAAAACCGTCCCCGATTCGCCTCTGAATTCAACAATCGTATGTTTCATAAAATCGGTTATTAACGATTGCCTAGTTTTGCTTTGCAAATCTTTATAAACTTCCTTGTAGGCCAATAAGCAGTAATGAACATTATTTTTAGAGAGCTCCGTTCTTTCCGCAATAGTCTTTATCTAAAAAGTAATCTTCCAATTTCTGTGCCATGTCAAAACCTTCTTCAGTGCTATGATTTTTTTGTTCTTCATCGTATGAAGTTTCGGAGCTTCATTTAATTGAGGTAAAGAATTGGTGGTTACAGTAACTAAATCTGCTTCAGTTATTGTTGAAGGCCGCATTTCTTTAAGTGATGACATAAACATTTCCATATAATCTACTGTCAATTGTTCCAAATTTCGATAATCGAAAAATTTGCGTTTGAGTCAATCTTTTCTAAAATTAATTCTTGAATGACGCTATAATACCTTCGTCGGGTGGTTGTAAAATTTAAGTGGTGTTGGGCGGTAAAAATTCAACCTGAACATTTGAATGAGTTAAATCGATAGAATGTTGCGGCACATTACCCAATAGTAATAGAGCTTTTAACGACAAGGTCTTATTTTTCACGAAAGCTTAATTAAAACAGCAGTCATCCATCCGTTTTTATTAGCTCTCCAATACACGGCAAAATTATTTTTATTATACCCTTTCAGGGTGCGTCGGCTTAAGGGTCGATTAAATAGTATGGCTTCGTTTAGGCCGGTTATCCAGAAGCATTACTCCATATAAGCAATTTTGCGCGATCCCTGACAGCTTTAAATCCTGGGGCGATTCTTTCATTTTTAAATATTCGAGTAAGTGTTTTTTCCATCACAATCCAGTTTCATCAGCATTGAAGATCTGATTTGCCGAATACTCTTGTTCAAGAATATTATTTGTCTGTATTTCCTGAATAAATCAACGTACGTACAAATTCGTTGGTAAGTACATACGTTGATTTATTCACGACAGAATAAAATTGTATCGCGTTGTAGGAACATTTTTAACATTTTTAAATGTACGAACGATGGTGAAAACCGTCAACAAGGTAAAGGAGTCAGAAAAAGTACGCTTTATAATGAAAAAGTTGAGGGGAATGGACTGTCTATCATGATCTTTATTCGAACAGTAACAGCTGCTTCTTTGTCAGAACAGCTAGCATTGTACCAAACAACTCTAAAATATTTATGAATGTCTATATGAATAGCAACAACATGATAAAAAACCTAGCCTCTCTCAAGACCGTTATGATCAAATTTTAAAGTTCACTTGACGTTATGGAGACCAATTTTGGTGGCCGGTAGTTGAGGAGAATACTGATGGTGACATCGGTGAAGTAGTTAAGAGTGGATTTTGATGAAAGGCTTGGTGTAACTTCGCGCGTCAAAAGAGAGTAGCAAAAACGGGTTTTTTTATGTTGGAAAGATTAGTTAAAGAAAGGTGAGGCTTGAAAAGAAATATCTTGGTTAAGATATGCGAAAGCTTAGTGGTTGCTTAGTGGTTTTCTGAACACCTCAGAGTAAGAAATACTTTTCGTGTCACCAACACTTTCATACTAGTGCATAAATATGTTTAACGGCAATTCCACTTCACACCGGTCACTAATTCAGTTAAAGGGTGATCCAATAAGAGCTTCCGGAAGTTTTTTTTTTTTTGAAATAAAACGAATTAAAATCAATTTAATAATCAAAAATTGTATTTGTGACGTAAGTTCGGTTTATGACATGTAATGTTTGAAAATAATTTCTTTTAAATGTTGTCCGCGACTGGCTCTTAGATAATCCATACGTTGAATTTCCGTTAATTACGCGTGTTATGTTCGCTTCTAACGGAAGAATTGATTGTGGTTTATGTGTTATTATCTAACGGCGTCAGATCACAAGATCTTGGAGGCCAATTCACGCGGGTCCGTTTCTTGCGCCATTGACGTTTACACGCTGTCCTTCCACATTTTTAAAGAAATACGGTTCGATGATACCACCTGCCCATAAACCACACCAAACAGTGCATTTTTCAGAATGCATTGGAAGCTATTGAATCTCTTCTGGCTGTTCATCAGCCCAAATACGAAAAATTTGTTTGATGACGTATCCATTCAGCGAAAAATATGCTTAATCGCCGAACAAAATTTTTCGATAAAAAAACGGGTGAATTTGGAGCTGTTCCAACGCCCATAAACCAAATCGATGACGCGAAGGAAGGTCAACTGGCTTCTATTCTTGATCAAGCTGTATTCTGTATTCCTACAAACTAAGATCGCTCTTCAAAATTCGCCACAATGTGCCGTATGAGAGACCCAGAGCATCAGAACGGCGACGAATTGATCGATTGCGGTCTTCACGTACACTTTCAGCTACAGCAGCAATATTCACACTAGATCGGTTGATGAATATCTACTAATGAAAAAGTGGTTCAAAATTTATTGATTGATTCGCAAATAGTGCGTTCAGTTGGACGATTATGACCACCATAAAATGGTCGAAGAGCACGAAAACAATTTTTCACTGAACACTGATTTTTGAAATAAATTTCCACAATTTGTAAACGTTGTTCTCGCGTAAGTCTATTCATGGTGAAATGTTAATGAATACTGAATACAAATTTCATATGAACATGACAGTTGTCACGCATGAATCCCAATGAGAATCCCAATTGGAAAAAGTACCTCCTGTTGGATCACTCTTTATATAGAAATATTGAAAGCAGATCATTCGCTCAAGAGCAACCGTGGGTCTACGTTTCAATTTTAATTTTGCTGGAAGAGCTTCAGCGAGAACGTAGTCCAAATCTGCAAATTCCTATTTAATTTCTTTGGTGTCAAAAAGTTCCATTTGCAAATACGTGAAAACAGTTAACCGTTACAGTGCCAAACACAAATTGGGCTTTTTAAATTAAATTACTAATTTCTGAAAATGCCATGAGGTTTAAGTTGCGTATGTCCATCCTACCCAATATATCCTTTTATAACTATACGTGGGTAAAAGAATTTAAAATCATCCGACATTCGGCTGGTTGTTTATACGAAATCATTTTAATGTCAGTGCGTCCTTCTTATAGATATTATACAGGTAGATCGACACAAACATATAGGATAATCCGTATACAAAAGAATAATAAATTTCAATTCCAAGAATCCTATATTCTACCTTTTGGAACAAACATTTTTTGCGCTTCGTTTGTTTTTTCTCCAAAGATATTAAGCCTTTATGTTATTTCATACCCCTGTTATTCTGTTACAAAAGGATTGTGTTTTGTGTTGGGGTTAGTGGGAAAACAAATTTTTTTTTTCATTTTACATTATCACGTTTTATTGCTATCCATAATAAATGTGTATATGTAGATTCGAAACACTAAAAGCTGGCTGTTGGTTGTTTTTCCTTGGGTTTGTTCGTTCGCTGCTTTTCTTAATCTTGAGGCGTAATAAATTTGATGTGTTTGTATACAGTAAGGATACAGTGATTGAGGTTTCAGAAGGTATGGTATTTAAGGTGATTAATTAAACGAAAGTGTCCATTTTGTTGTGGATGCAACAAACCAACCCGACTGAAATATATTTTGTGGTCTCGTATAACATAAACCCATTCAAATGTATCGTTCGAAATTAAAAAAATGGAATGCGGAAAACAGAAAAAAATATTTCAATTTATGAATGGCACGTGATATGGCAATATTGCTAATAATACATCTTTTTTTGAGTAGTCGTCGTCGAAGTTATCTCCATTCCATATAGCTCCACTCCACATCGTTAGAAGGTAGATAGCTAGTTTGTTCATGTGTTTTTGTCACAAACAAACATACAATCACTGTGTTTTTCCAATTTTTGTTTTAAATTTTTTATATGTTTTACAAAATACAAGAATAGTTTTCCCCATTTCAAAAATTGAATAGCAGGACGAAGCAGCACAGCCAACAACAAAATAGCTGGTTGTTATTTATTTGGTATACATGTTTGTTCTTCTTCCCGTCGAATGTTACATTGTACGTATTTATTACATATACTCGTATATGGCGCAGTGAAAGATGTACCCAGCAACCAGGACTCGTTTTCCACGTATACCACACACGTATTTTAATGGAATTTATTTGTGTTTTTATGGCGAAATTATGGTATTGAGAGGTTTAAAGCGTGGATATTACATAAACAGTCGTTACGGAACGCTTAAACTGCGACTCGCAATAATAACAATGGTATGAAATTATCCTTCTTTATGATGCAGAAGGTAGGTAATAAAAGAGAACGAGAACAATCCACTTAACAAACGACCATTCAACCAGCACAAAATATAATTTTTAATAATAAATGTTAAAGTTGATTCTGTATGAAGTGTGATTCCATCAGTATATGGAGATAAGCAATTCACACGAAATGTGTAACAGCTCTTTAGTAGAAATATTTTAACGTTGTTTGCCCACTCGACGAATTGATTGATTCATTATTTCTTTTTTCGCGGGGAGATTTCAAATACTAGGAATCGATTTCAATTGCTAATTTCGTGAAAATTTGTTTAGCGCGTCTTTATCGATGGGAACCGAGTCACTTTTGCGGTTCTTGAAAATTGTTTGAATTTTGTTGAAAAAAGATTTAGCTCGGAAAATTTCGATAAAAATTGTTTTGGGAGATTTTTAAGTACCAGGAATCGATTACGACGGATGCTTGTTAATGCGGGTTCTTGGTGAGGCTTGGAGCCTTCTTTTAACGTATTATTTGACTTTAACGATTTTGATAAAATTTCGATTGCAAGGCGTATTCCGAATAGGCCGTCATTTTACATTCTGTTGCGTGATGTTTCTCCATGTTGCGTCATATTGCACCATGCTGCGAACTGCGGTTTTTAAACGCCAGGAATCAATTGCGATTTGTTCTGATTTCCGGTGGGCCCGGTTCATTTTCTTTATTTAATTTTCTAATTAATTTATTTTTGATTCGTAGGATATTGTTAAAAGTTGGTTTAAGGAATTTTAATAAAAATTGCAGTGATAAAGGATTTCAGTGCCAGAAATGAATTGTGATAACTCCTGAATTTGACTAATATCCGTTTAGGGGGTCCTCCGGTGGGGCCCGGAACACATTTTTTAAAGCAAACAATTTTAACAGTTTTGATAAAAATTGTAGAGTATTCTGTTAACGTTTTAATTGGCTTGAACGAATTTGAAAAATTTGGCCAGAAAGGGTTTCCGATTGCAAGCAAACGATTACTTGTAGTTCTCATTTCTGGAATTTTTCTTTAGGATTTATCTGAAGAGGACGTCATATTCCATCATATTGTATCATGTTGCATTATGTTGCGTGATATTGCATAATATTGAGTTATGTTGCGCCATGATGCTGGATGTTGCACTATGTTTTTGATGTTGCATGAATTGCATAATGCTGCTTCATGTTACGTGATGTTCCGATTTTAATAAAAATTGATGAAGATGGTGTTTCAAATACCAGGAATTGTCAAAAAGAAAATTAATAACTTTGTCACATTGAAATAAAATTGACCAATTAAACATTTTTTGAAATATTATTTTCATAAAACTAATACGAAAAAATTATTAATCAATGTTTCAAGGACGAAAATCTACATTTGACTAGAATTTTTTCTTCAGTGAAGAAATTAAATAATAGAGTAGAAATAATATTTAGTTCAGTACGAATTATATTCATGTCCTAAATTTTCTTATAACAAAGAAGTCGAAAAAATAAAAATTAAACAAAT
Source organism: Nephrotoma flavescens (assembly GCA_932526605.1). Classification (NCBI taxonomy): domain Eukaryota; kingdom Metazoa; phylum Arthropoda; class Insecta; order Diptera; family Tipulidae; genus Nephrotoma; species Nephrotoma flavescens. Next base: position 264,222,216 of record OW052222.1, on the reverse strand, counting down.
TTATAGCAAACATATGCCATAGTACTAAAAGATGCATGTTGCTACAGTCGTACCAAAAACCCATAAAAATTTAAACATAATTCAACAACTAAACTCCATGCCATTCAAAATGGCAAAACTAATTCAAGCACAGAGCAAAAAATAATAAAAACAACTTTTAATAGAATTTTAATTTAAAAAGCTTTTTTGTGCTTTTATTTTTAATAATTTTAAGCTTTTTTATTGTTTCTAGTAGTTTTTTTTTTGTTGAGTACAGTTTTGTTTGTCCAATTTCAAAACCACAATATAAAATTTGATGATCTTATCCATCTTGTCATAATAAACAAAATAAATTAAACGGAATAGAAAAAAATATTAAAGCTTTTTTGCAAATGGGTTTCCTTTATATTACACAAAGAACAAACGATTCGAGTATCATCTCTAAATACCAACAAAAAAAAGCTCATTAAAATCAATTTAATTTAATGTTTTTTGTTTGGTATTTTTCAACACGTACACACTCCGAACCGAAAGCCACAGCATCCCTCCATTTTTAGTACATATACATACATACTCGTATGTACATAGAGCTACCCAAATCTATTAAATTTTTATTATTATAGACCATCTGATCCACATAATGTTGAAAAATAATAAAAAATTATTTTATTATATAGATTTATATTTTTTAATTAAATTAATAATCATGAAGATAGCATTGTGATAAGCGTTTTTTTGCGCTCAGTTTATTTTGAATTTTATTTGGTGAATTTAATTTAGTTTATGCGATGTTTTATTGCATTGATAGTCTCAATGTGTATAATACAGTTCAATTTAATAATGGTGATCAAAGTGCGGAAAAATTAATGTGTTTTTGGTAGAAAGTGCTAAGTCGATAAATTAGGCATTTAATGGAAGAGACAAAAAATTTGACGTAATTTTCACTGTGGAATTTGTTTTGGCCACTAACTTATTTTTTTTTTTAGCTAATTAGCCGTTTTCGAAGTGACAAATAGAACATTACACATTTGTAACCACTACATAGGAGTGCTATAGGGTAAAAATAAAAGCTGTCGGTTGCCGAATACCCTTTATTCCGTCAAAGAAGTAGGTCGTACCGCGAAACAATAAGGCTTGATAATTGTGCCCTGGGTTTGATAAAAGATACGAGCGAAGTACATTTTTTTTAGAAATTCAATAAGTTTAGTAACGCATGTGAAAATTCAGAAGATATAAAAGCAGTTCGTTGCCAAATGTTATAAATCGAAAATTTGGCCCAACCCACCCAAAGCATAAAATGCATTTCCATGAGGGAACTTAAACAATCGTTGCTGGAGTTGGTGACCGCATGGCAACAACATAAAAGAAATTGTAAAATGGAAGGAAAGTGAGATCAACTAGTCGGCATCTCAGAAAGCATGCTCCAGCAGTAATATGCATGTAGAATTCAACGAAGTTTAAAATTGTTTATTGCCATCATTTGGTTTTATGCACTTTTTCCAAACAATTTTACATGAGTGAGCTTTACGATAACGTACGAAGTATTAACATATAAACCCCGATGCGGATAAGGTGCACTATGGGACGGTTACCGTACGTAATATTAATATGCAACTTCGATGTGGTCCGGTTTCACAATTTCGGCGATGCAGTTCAAAAACATTAATTTAACACGAATTAAGTTTAATACATTTTTTTACATATATTTTGTTTTAGTTAATATTTATTAATTTTAAGCATAAAAAGAATTATACGTTTCATCAACATCGACTTGATATTGAGAACGTCGAAACAAGAAGAATGAAAAAGCGAATTTTTTACGTTTTTTTACTACACGCCCTTTTCAACGCCATAGACATGCAAACTATGGAAGAGTGTTTCATTTTCATGACGCGTGTACAACCTGGTGGAAAAGTGGTTAGCATGCCTGCTCCAGCGACCGGTGGTCCCGGGTTCGATTGCCGGTGGTGACAAGGAAAAAATTTCACGGCTGGTTTAGGATCAATAAATTAATCACTCATTATCCGAAATGAAAATATGATTATAACACCTCATTTGAGGCGGCCAAATCCCTTGATGGGATATAATGCCAGAGAGAAAGAGAGAGAGAGAGCGTACAACCTATAGCACAGAAACCAAATTACTAATTTACAACCCTTGGATACGAACCATCAAGGCCCGTGCGCGAACAATTAATATTGATAATGAGTTTTCTATTCCGCCACAGATTTCCGAAGTAAATCAACTCGGTAAATGAAATCTTGAAATTTAACAATATTCCATCTTTCCGCCATTTCTTAACGGATTACGATGAAATTTGGATAATATAATTGATCAGGGATTTTAAAGTAAGTTTTAGAAAAAAAATTCTAGGTTCTGTTCATACTAAGCTTGGCCATTGCATAACCAATCCTAATGAAAATTAGTTTCTAGATTGATTTTTGATTGACATATAAATTTTAGACGAAAAAATGGTATCTGTACAATTATGATGCACATTTAGTGTATACAAAAAATGTTTGTATCGGGAATACTATTTCGCCGAGCAAAATATGAAAGTAGGTTCTAATTAATGAATTTAGGTAAAAAAAATAAAAAATTAGATACTGCTTAACGCAAAAATGTGCAAAAAAATTCGAAAAATTGCTTAATACTTGCGGCAATAAAATTTAAATGCACCATTTTCTGAAGTAAAATTGTATGAACTATCGACTAAAACTATAAAAATTGGTATTTTGTTAACATTAAAGTTAGTTATTATTTTTTAATCAATTACAGCAACAGAGATAAATTCTATTATGCGCTATCTAAAGGATCAACTGGAGTGCAGGATTCGGGATAAATTTTTTGGCAGCAAAGTTAAAACTACTGGTTTGTTAAATCTTAAGGGGTAACCATACAAAAATTATAAACGTAACTTTAAAAAGATTATGTTTGCGATAAATGCCGTTTCTGTACCAAGAAAAAATTAATTTAAATTTAAAAATTTAACGAAGCTTCGTTAATAAAAATGAATTGTCACTATATAAAAACTATTCTAGCGAAATTTTGCGTCCAAACTTAAAAAAAAATAAATTAGATTATCTAAAAAAACAATAAATAGTTGCCATTCAATATTCAACAATATTTACGGCATACTCGTTACGACTAGTACGGCGGGAATGTCATTAAAAATTAGTGTCGTTTAAATTTTAAACTTTTTTTTATTTTATAATTTTTTTATGGTTGGCCCTTTAATACTCGAGAACAAAATAACTTCATTGCTGCTGCATTAGAGACATAAAGTGGAACTAGTCAAGAATAAAAACTTAATAAAAAAATAAGAATGCGATAAATGGCATGCCAGTGTTATTACACAACAAAACTTAATTTATTTAGAACTTAAAAAAATAGTACCAATTTTTTATATAAAAATATACATATGTTAAATAAAAATAGTATAACTTAAGAAACCCAACGAAACTTTCGTTAAATTTAGCTGTCACTTAAAAAAAATAGTGAGCGCTATTTCTTGCCTAAAAATAAGAAAAACTTAAAAAATTGTATTGAAAATCTGATTTTTTATTAAATATAAAGGCGGAAATTATTTTAATTGTATTGTAAAATTAATTATTAAATTGATATATAAAGTTACTTCAATTTATTTGCCTTTCACTTATATATGATAAAACTTTTAAATTTATGAAACCTAACATAAAAATTAGATTGAACGTTGTTTAAAAAATTTAAAATTAAATATTAGTCGTGGCTTTTCTATTATTAAATGCTCGATAAGTTGTGCATGGCTGGGGAAGTCGCGCTTCGTGAAATAATGAATATGAAAAGTTTTTTTCATTGACAATCTAGTAGTTTGAAATATTCGCACTCAATTTTAAATTTTACTGTGTGAAATCAAAATTTATTACGGGGAATGCAAATCTACTTTTTCATTATTTCACGGAACGCGTCTTGGGCCCCTGGAATGTCAAAAAAAGAAAGACAATTGGTATCGTTAATTTTTTTTTTGGGTTTTTACTCTTGATTGGTTGGCCTTTTATACGCGGGCTTCAAATTATATTTAAAAAATTTACGATTTCGAGGATAACCCATTTAAAACCAATTTAGAAGTTGCCGATAACCCATTTAGAAGTTGCCGAACTATTAAATTTAAATTTAGATAATGATGTTATATATGATGAAGTTACCGTAAATAAACTTCTCCAAAGTTTGGGGAATATTGATTCTTTTACTGCCGAACAGTTGTGGGTCAATATTTTCAAATTCACCGATAGTTTAATTAAATTAAAAATGTTAGTGACGAAAGTATTAAGCATTTCTGTCAGCAATGCTTTTGTCGAGCCGGTACTCTCATTGATGGGATCAACATGGAGGGACTCCATTTGGCCGATTTGGCCGCCTCAAATGAGGTTTCATAATCATATTTTCATTTCGGATAATGAGTGATTAATTCATTGATCCTAAACCAGCCTTGAAATTTTTTCCTTGTCACCACCGAGAATCGAACCCGAGACCTCCGGTCGCTGGAACAAGCATGTTGACCACTTTGCCACCGGGGCGGCACAACATGGAGGGACGATCGAAATAAAATGAGAGTAGAACTCGTCAAGGCAGAATTATGTGTTCGAATAAATTATAATATGAACTGCGAGTAATTTTTGAGTTATTTGAAAGCACCCGAACAAAAAAGACGTTTGAATCAGCGCAAAGTCACAATAAATACAACTTTATAAATTGTCATGTTATTTTTATAATTTACTCGTATGTTTATTTTTAAAAATATTCAGATTCAGAATGTTGGTACGATCAGAAAGAATATTAAATGATGTTTTTTAATGTGAAATACATTTGAGCTGGAAAAATTATATTTTTTGTATATATTTTGTTCAATTTTGATTTTCTAGGGTCTACGAACAATTTTCTGGTGTATCAATTTTGTACGCAAAACGACAGCGCGAGTTGACGAGGTGAGCAAAATTTTTGTGTACATATACAGTGTATAATACACAATTTTATATTTGTATTGTGTGTTTTGCTCTCTTGTATATGTGCATTCTATTTGTCATTTTTGCGATGGTAGGTACCAAAATAAATGGTACCGGTTGAATCGGTTTATTTTTCTTGATACTGACGTCTACTCACCTCTTCTATTCGTTTGCTTTTGAGCGGTGAATTGAAGTGATATTTTAAGTTTTAGGATTTTTAATATTCAAATGTGTGAATTATATTCAATTTAATTCAGAAATATGAGGATAATTCAAATTAGTTCTAAAATTGGAAATGTTTACACATAGAAACGTCAATTCAAAAAAATCAAAACAAGATCATGCGCATGCGTCTCGCCTACTAATACAAACAAGATGCTCAATACTATATTTTTCCGGTTTGCTCACCTCACGCTTGTTGATTTTCGTACAAAATTGACACGCAGCATGTTTCTGAACTAAGTCTATGGAGCATATAACTTTAAAACTTGGCAACCCTGTTCCTGCATATGCATTTGATCGACAAACTAGATATAAAAACAAGTGTAAAAGAAGTTGAAAAATTTTACGAACTGTACAATAAGTTAAAGAAAAATAAATTGAGAAATTGCAGTACTCAGAAAAAAAACGTAGAACATTTCAAACTCGAATCAAGTAAACTGTTTGATGTTGCTCGATGCACTGGATTTGATTGACGAAGCTTCAAAAGATTTCTCATTATGCAATAGAAATGACATTTCTAATAAGAGAAAATTAATTTCAATTGGTCAAAAAATTAGATTTCCATCCCCAGAAGAAAATGAAAATAGTTACTGGGAATTTAGCATTGAAGAACCGGTAGCAGGTCCTAGTGGCTTAGAAAAATTATATTAATCACCAGGAGAAAGTACTGAAACTGATAATTATACATCTTCATCAGAATATGAGCCACTCAAAAAATCCAAGAAATCTGCTGAAGGAGGAAATTCACAATGTATGAAAAGAAAGCAAGAAATTGTGACAAAAGAAGTTACTGGAACTTTAGACAGACTGGGATTGAGTAATAGATCTACATTTATTATAGTATCCATAGTATCAAATGCGTTAAGATATGCATTCCTTGAATGATTTAAAGCTGTCTCCATAAACTGTTATCAACAGCAGGCGCAATATGGAGAAATGATTGTCATCGATATTCAAGAAAGTTTTAATCCTGACACATTTCTGACTGTTTACTGGGATGGAAAAAAATGAATGATTTTATGAGTAGTACATGAAATATGGATATTAAACGGTTAGCTATAGTTGTGTCTGCTGGTGGGAACTCTAAATTGCTAGCCATCCCAAAATTGGAAAATGGTACTGGTCACGTGCAAGGGAGAAACTGTTTTCAAAATTATAAATGACTGGAAAATTTTTGCTAGTATGTGTTTTTATACCACAGCGTCGAACACTGGAATTGAAAATGGAGCAGCGTAATAGCAAAGAAATTTTCAACCACAATTATGTTTTTCGCTTGTCGACACCATATAGCGGAGCTTTTGCTAAGCAAAGTATTTGAAAAGGCGATAGAACCATTAACAAGAGAGCCTGTGATTACAATATTCGATCGCTTTAAAAACAATGGAATAATACTAAGTTCGTATGTATCTTGCATGCAAGATCTACACATAAAAGAATACTTCCCAGACAGAAACTATTCGAACTGAAATTGTAGAATTTTTGAAACAACAGTTGAAAATTCATTAAGCTCGTGGGGATTATATTGATTTTTTGGAACAAGGGCTTCTATTTTTTGGGGAAACAATTAATAAACAAGCTAAAAAACCAGGTGCTAAGCCACATGCAAGGTGGATGGCAAAAGCAACATATAGTTTGAAAATATATTTATTTCAAAACCAATTCACTCTACTAAGTAATATATTTTATATTATTTGTTATAATTTAATCATTAAAGGTTTTAATTAGTTTTATTTTTTATAGACAGAGAACTCCGTGCACTCCAAAAACTGATTATCTTTATAATGAGGCTATATATCAAAAATTTGTTCGAATGCAATATTCCAACAAAAGCAGCTAAACATGATTTAAAATTATTTAAACAGTTAGTAGAATACGAAGAAATTGATAAACCTTTAGCAGAAGCACTTCTTCAGGTACTTTCCAGATATTTATGATACCTCGCAGTGAAACACTTATTGCATTTTTTAATGATTTTATACCATTAGAAGAAAGAAGGTTAATGGTTTCAGCTTTGGAAAACCCTGGATATGATAAGAATCCAAAGAAAGCATTTATAAGAGAGAGTAAATCAACTTTATTTATACGGCTTTGTGATGGAAAACACAAAACTTTTTATTTAACGCAATTTGTGAATCTTCGACTCAAGAATTCCTTGAAATGAAACTTGAATAGTGGAATGAAAACAATAACTATTTATCGGCGAAAATAAAAGTTAAAAAATATTTATTGTTAATGATGTTGCCGAAAGAGCAATAGCCTTAGTTAATTCTTTCAACGATAAAATAATAAAGAAAACGGATGAACAGCTGCTTTTATTTCAAGTAATAGAGCGATGTCGAGAAAAGTTTCCTATCAACCTCACAAAATCTCAAATCAAGACAAAACTCTAATTAGTAATATTTATTTCGATTATTATTATTATTATTATTATTATTATTTGTAACTAGTATTATAAAACAAACTTAAATTATTTTGCACATTTTTTAATAAACTATTAAAAATATATAAAAATAGTAGACTTTGATTTACAACATTTAAATGGCTTAATTTAATTTTTTCAATAAAAATTCATATTTTAAGCAATACGAATGATATTGCAATGCATTTTGTAATATCCTATAAAAAATTATTTAATGCGTCATAAATTTATTAATTGTGAAATTTACAAACAAAAAAATTAATACTATATAATTCACAAAAGTTACGAAAAACAATTTATATTTTTTGATACACCTAATTATATCAAAGAGTATAATATCACGTTTGAAAGGTTATTAAATGCCCTAAAATACCGTGTGTCTTTCGTATTTAAAAAAAAATAAATACCAGCGAGCAAAGGTTGTACTGGGTAAAATTATCCGGTGTGCATAGAGTAATAAATTGTTTTGCACACTCTTCGTACACTGACATTATTTTCAGAGTGAAATTTGAAGAACCGAGTATGCACTCTGTAAGCACAGTTCACAAATAAAAACGCAGTGTGCAGAGTAAAATTACACAGGTTAAATAAAAAAATACGAAGTGTTTTTTGACAGTGCACTGCCTGCTCGGGATGAATTAAAAAATAGGCCCAGAAAATGCGAAAAAAGTCATACAATTTTGTAAATAAGAGCTCAACACTAACTTTTAGTCGATAGTTCATACAATTTTATTTCAGAAAATGGTACATTTAATTTTTTTGAAAACGTGTGTGAGATTTATATTTTATTGCCAAGTATTAGGCAATTTTTCGAATTTTTTTGCACATGTTTGCATTCAGCACTATCTAATTTTTAACTTTTTTAATTTTCTTTAACCTAAATTCATTAATTTGAACCTACTTTCATATTTTGCCCGGCGAAATAACATTCTCAACATTTTTTTTTAACAATTTTCTTTATTTATTGAATCTTTCAAACATGAAAATAACAATAAGTTTTCAAATCTTAATAACTAAGGTAATTATGTAAATCTGCGGGAGCAGAATTTACTTCTTATCAATAAGTAAATTGATAATTTTATAATTTATGTTATTACAACAGCCATCGTTTTCTTCTTCAATCGCGAGGACGTAGGTATATCTTTTAGGTTTCGCGCGAGCAAATTCGGATGAGATACCAGGTTCCCTGCATAGCTGATCCGCATCTTTTGTAATTCGTCTTTGACAGTTAGGATGTTAAGGTCCTTATGTATATTTTTGTTTTTTACGAACCAGGGTGCTCGATAATGTCGATATTCGAATTTGAGGTTGATTGCCATAATTGACACCCATACGACCAAATTGGTTTAATCATTGTGTTATACAGGAGAAGTTTGTATTCTAGGTCAATAGTTGAATATTTTCCCATCAACCAGTGCATCTTATCAATTTTTAATTTGATATGGTCTCTTTTCATTTCAATATGTTTTCGCCAAGTTAACCGTCGATCTAGATAGACGCCTAAATATTTTGCTCCATTTGATTGGGGGATTTGTATTCCGGTCAGTGTGACAGGCGGACAAGTAAGCTTATTTAAAGTGAATGTTACGTGGGTCGATTTCTCTTCATTGACCTTTATCTTCCATTTCTTTAGCAATATTTCGATGTCATAAATATGTTGTTGCAGAATTTCGGACGCCGTTTGTGGGTTTTTATGGCTACATACGATTGCCGTATCATGTGCGAAAGTAGACGTGAAAATTAAATATAACGTTGGGCCAAGCACACTACCTTGTGGTACTCCAGCCCGAATGTTTTTCTCATTTCATTTAGAGGTGTTGTATTTGACATAATCTGCGATTTGTCAAATACGACTTCATGAGTTGGTAATTTTCTGGTAATTTAAGATTAATTTTATGCAGCAGATCCTCGTACCAAACTTTATCGAATGCTTGGGCAACATCCAAGAATACGGCGGAGCAGTATTTTTTCGCTTCGTATGCTGACCTTATTTCTGTAGCTACTCGGTGCACTTGCTCAATGGTTCCGTGCTCGGCTCTGAAACCAAACTGATGACTAGCGATGATATTTCGTAGTTCTGGTTTAATATTTTCGATAATAGTTTTTTCGAATACTTTCGAAACGATTGGTAGTAGGCTTATTAGTCTATATGACTTTGGTAGGATCCTTGCCAGGCTTTGGGATCATTTTTATAGTTGATAATTTCCAGCACTCAGGGATATATCGTGATTCGTAAATTGAATTAAATGTTTGAGCCAGTCGACCAAAGGCACACTCAGGCAGTTGTTTAAGCATTTCACCTGTAATCCGATCATACCCAGGAGCTTTCTTTAATTGAATTTGATGTGTGATAATAAACTTTACCAATGGTTTCTTTATCTTAAATTTCCTCACAGACATGATTGCTATATTTTCTGTTTGAACAACCGATAACCCAAGGTTTGTAGTGAATACACTTTCAAGGTGATGAGCAAAGGCTTTAGCTTTTTCCTCGTCAATTCTAGCCCATTCACCGTTAGAAAGACGAATTGGTGGATTTGGATGCTGAGGCCGTTTAAGGTGTTTAGTGGCCTTCCATAATGAATAGTTTGTGTCCGAATGGGGAGATAATTCTTTAAGATAATTTTGCATATAATCCATCTTGTTTTTTTTGTAGTAGGCTTTGTAGTTGTCTTTTTGCCTGATTAAAGTTATGTTTAGCATCTGGCGATCGATTAATTTGCCAGATGCGTCTTAAGCGACGTTTCTCTGTTAACATTTTTTCTATTTCAGCGGACGATATGGTGTGTCTTGTATATTTGCTTTTTGGTTTAAGCGAGGCCGCAATAGCTGCGTTGACTAGTACATCATTAAAGTTTTCCATAGCAATGTTTATATCGTTAGCCGTGTGCAATGTAGACGTTAGGTCGATATGTGAACTGATGTACATCTTGAATTTCAACCAGTTAGTGGAGGTGTTTGTTAGATAGTTATTCGTGGAACATGGCTTTTGGTCGGCCCAGTAATGTAGTAAGACCAGGGAGTGGTCAGAAGATAATTCTAAAATTGGTTTAGCTTGGATTATTTCTCGGTGTATTTTACTCGTGACTGCAAAATCAAGGACGTCAGGGATTTTTCGACGATCTGTAGGCCAATAAGTTGGATGGCCACACGACGCATCATCGTAGTGGTTTTCTTGAATAACATTCATTAATTGACGTCCGATCGGAGTAGTCAATCTTGAACCTCAGTAGGTATGTTTGGCATTAAAATCGCCGGCGACCATAAAACGTTGACCCAGGGTTGCAAAAAATCTTTTGTAGATATCTGCCGAAACGTTATTATTTGGAGGGCAATATATTGAAGCGATGACTAAGCTTTCTTTATCGAGGTCCACACATATACAGAGGTTGCTTGAATTTCCTCAGTGCTATATTCATTTAGAACATATTGGCAGATCCGCTTTTTTATAATAATAGCAGTTCCTCCTCGACTTCTGCCCAAGGGATGTTTTGTATCATAAACTTCGTAACCATTAATTCTGAAATTGTGTTTATCCATTAAGTGGGTCTCAGAAACTAACATAAGATCAATTTCGTGTTTAGCTAGGAAATGTCTAATTCGAGTTTGTGTTGGCTTATACCGTTTGCGTTCCAGTGGCATATCTTCAGATAATTTATCGGAGACATTCTAGTTTCTGGATCATAGTAGTTTGAATTTGCAGCATTGCTTGTAACGTATTTTGCATTGTTGTCATTAACTGTATCATCAGTTGCATGTAGTTATTCAGGGTTGGTTCAACATTTTAGAATTCGCCTTGAAGAACGCTTGCGTATGTTGGTTTGCTGTTCTGAGCGAACGAGAGTCATTTGGCGTATGCGGAGGTATAATGTTTTCCCATTTGTTAGCACGCTTGATTTGAGTTCTTGCACCACCTTGTGCGTATCGATATCGCGTAAGTTGATATGAGGTAGCTTGTATTTTCGAATAGCCTGTTCTTGTGTATTTGCATTTACAGTTTGGCTCTCTTCCGCATCATTTTCGATGAACTTTTCAAATCGGTTGTTTAGCGGTAGTTTGAAATTTACGACGTTTGATTTCTTACTTATCAGTAGGTTTTCTGTTTTTGGACTATCCGTTTTCCGTTTTACTGTAATATAGCGATCGATGCCAGTTTGCGTCAATTGAACATTGTGTTTAGTGCTCTCTTTAATGCTTGTGTCACTACTGTGATTTCCTGAGAGTTATTTATCGGGTCGTTTACCACTTCTGGCTCCATATTCAACATTGGAGTTGACAACGATCGTTTAACAGAACTTGCGGTAGACGGTTTTATAGGTGATCTTGTCACCATCCCTCTTTATAAGAAGGGATTGTCCAATTCCGTAAAGGTGTTTTTACTTCCGTCAGCCGTACTGGATGAACCACCCACCAAACTGACGACTTCAGTGATATTGCTTGTAGCTGTATATGGTGTAGTAACCAAGCTTTGAATCACTACATCGTTGCGGTCGCTAGATCTCGACGACTGGGAGCCCGCTTGCTCAATCCCAAGAGCCGCTGGTCTGGGCATCCGATTCCCTGCACCGTATCTTTGTTTTGGTTGGTTGATTCCATTGAAAATTTAGTTCTGGGTTCCATCCCTTAGTATTTTATACCTATTGCCAGGTTTTTTTACAGCCAACATAAATTTTTTTTTGTGCACCGTACTGTACATTCCACACGATTTAAATGGATTTTATACTTGAGAGAACTCGGCTATCTCTTAAATTAATAATTGTAAAATTTGGATAATTCGGGAAAAATTTATTGATTAGAAATTTCAATGTCATTTTATGATTTTCTGCGACCACATACGTTGTTTTCAGTTATTTGCCAATATCACGAAAACTTCCACTAGTAACTTTCGGTTGTTTCTCTAATAGCCATATTTTGCAATAGAGTTAAAAATTCAAATTCAAGATTTCATTTACCGGGTTCCTTTACTTCGGAGATCAATCAATTTGTCATTTTAAGTATCACTTTTAATATTTTATTATGCTGGGATGTTTTATCTAGTGAAAAAAGAGATACAAAATGAACAAAAAATTTCTGCTGGTAGTTATTAATATAACAAGTAGAGCGAGTAGCGTAATTTTTTATTTTCCGCTGTCAAATTTCCGCTATTTTGTTCAGCATGTTTAAATGTTGATAGTTGTTTGGAGTGGAAATGCCATATATCAGAGTTAAAGAACTCACCTAAAACTTGCATTCGAAAAATATACTTTTCTCGCTTGAACTGTTCTTTCATTGAACTTAGCATTTATTGTCACGTTCTGGTTGAGTCTAGATTGCATTCGGGTATTTGCTGTTCAGGTGGATGGGACCCGTATATCTTTCAAAAGAAAATTTTCAGCTAAAAGTCTGGTATTTTTCACGGATTTAATTTAGTTTTACACTTAATTTATATTCTTATTTCAGAGTCTATTAATTTTCTTTACCAAGTTCTTCTTTACTTCAGAGACGGTAAACAATAAGAAAATTTTAACTCGTTCATTCTAGCTTTGTTTAATCTACACGCATCACCTCAATCTAGAGTTGTGGTGAACAAACTATAACTGTGAAGTTAATTCAGGTCGTTAGCACCAGAAACATACGACGGAGTTGTCCTCTGTTTCTTTAATGAATATCATACGAATAGGTTAGATGGACGATCTTTTATCGTTGACGAATTTAACCAAGACATTTTTGGCGGACAGATAAGAGCGTCGGTATAAACAATGATTCTGGTGTTGATCTAACGATGTGTGTCCTGATCATTTTTGACCACTTCAACACAGTATACAAGCCCTGCCACGAATTAGACATCTCAGTCTAATGATGCATACCCTATTGTAGACGTATGGACGAGCTTGTGTCGTTCAAATATTCCAAAAGAGCAATTCTTCTAAGCTATCAAACTTGAATTAAATAGTTTGGTCCATTTTTTATGACCAACTCTTGTCGGTGTGTAAACTTTAGTGTAAAGCATTTATAATTCTTATTAATGCGAAAGTGCTGGCCCTGGAGTACTTCGGCGCCAAAAAACAGCTTGCAAAACAAATAAACTAATTGGAGTACAACTTATTCATTTCCAAATTAAAAAGCTATTTTCTTCACATAAGATAGAAAACAATTAGTTTATATATAACGGCTTTGAGATACTTCATACTTTATCTAGCTATCTAGCTATCTTCATCTTTATGCATCCAAATAATAAATACATAAACTTAATTCATTAAAAACAATTTAAGCGTAAGATTCTAGAACATACTTTTCTATATAAAAGCAAACAAACTAAAAATTCATCACAAATTTTTATTTATTCAAAAATTAACGATAAACTTTTCTGAAGAGCTTTTCATCTTCCTTCCTTCCCGATTCATTTCATTTCTACAACCGCACACATAAGTATATAGACTTTCTATATTATACACACACACATGTATAGAGAAATAATTCTACTATAAAACAACAACAAAAAAATTCTGCAATAAATTTAACAACGACATTTCAAGTTAAACTTTTTTTTGTGTATATAAAACAAAAGATAAAAAGCTTTTAAAAGCACTATTTATCGACACACACACATATTATAACAAGCAAAAAATAAAACTCATCCGAACGAACTGAAAATGTATGTATAGAGGGAATAAAAATGTGGAAATGTCATAAAACAAAACCGGGATACCGGGAGCACCGAGTGGTAATTACAATAAATTTTCCTTTAATAGTTTTTTTTACTGTTCCAACTATCAAAAGGTTATAGTGGTTAGGATAATTGCATATTGGAAAACTTTAGCATATTTTTTTTATTCTAAAGTTTTGTGTTGCAACCGTTATCGTCCTCTCTATACATATTTTCATAATAATATGTCCTAGATCGTTGATAATAAATAATCCTTATAATTTAAGCTTTTCAGCACACAAGAGTACATTTATGGACAGAAACTATGTTACGTTTATAGTGTGTGACATCGATTTTCACAAATATATAAAGTTTAAAATCAGAATTTGTAGAACACTTTATAGCGAATCGGAACACAATGTGGAATATTTTTTTTGTATTGTTAATTATTAAAGGTACCTAGCCGAAAGTGTTTTATACTATAAAGATATATTTTATTAGGAGCATAACTCATTCTGGGTTTTATATCATTTTGGGGTTTGGATTTTCATTTTTTAATTTACGGAGGAAAACATTTTGGTTTTAAAAACGATAATAGCTGTAATTTAGACTAAATTAAATTAAATTTATTGTTATTAGTTTATAACATATTATTATGTGTAACAATATAGATGCCTGTGTAACTGTGTGTAATTAGGGGAAGGTTTTGTGGTTAATCAAGGGCTGTTATTTATTACTGCTTAAATTTGTGATTAGATAGCTTACATGTTATTTTTAATTGCTTTGCTTATTTTTAATAATTAAAAATTTAATTCATACACGACACAATTCATTTCGTATACAGTTCAAATTTTTTGAATTTTCGTTTTTAAAGTTACCTGTAATATCTGGAACTTACCTAAATCTAAAATGAGAAAAGGGAAAATTATTTTAATTTATAAAGGATTTAACTAATCTTGAATAGTTGAGAATTTGAGTTGAGAATTTTCTGTTGAAAGATATGCTTTAGAGGACCGGCAGAATCAAATTTTTTACTTTTATATACAATACAAACCTATAGCCAAGGGAGAGTTCGCAAAAACGTCGTAAGCAAAATACGTTTTTCAATGTATTATGGTGTCATAACTAAAATTACTGTAACTAAGCGGTACTAAAACTGAGCGGTAGCTGCGTGCCAACGAAGTCAAAGATAAAGAAATATTGAGTGAGATACGATGGGATATACCAGGGATTCACAAGTGATTAAGCGGAAGAAATAGGACTTTTTGATTAAATCAAAATCATCGAAAGCAATAAAACAGGGGTCGGCGCTCGAAGTGTTGTTTACAAGCCTACAATAAAAGGCGTAAAGGTAAATCAATAAGTCTACCGTGACAAGATTTTAAACGATGCTTTGTCACCTTGGACACAACAAGTCTCAGCACCATCCCATAAAGCCAGTGAAATTAAACGTTTTTTACAAGAAAAAATTTCCAGATTCATTAAAAAAATAAAAAAAATATTTGGCAAATTTACAGCGTTTTTAATTGATAACACTTCGAGTGCCGACCCCTGTATAGTAACACGAAGGGAAAGTGAATCAAGAGCTTTAGATAGTTCTAAATATAAACAACATCAATGTGAACTTAGTATTCAGCACCTAGACGAATAAAAATACGAGACAAAATAAACTAACGATTTGAGAACTTCTTTGGTTCTTTTTTTTATAATTATATTAGCTGGAATGAGCCTATGGTTAATGAAAAAAATTTATTTTCTTATGCCGACGTTTCGAACAAAGTTCTTGTTCGTCTTCAGGGCGATATATTTCTATAATTTTTAACAAAAAAAATATAAAATTTACAAAATATGATTTAAAATTAGTCAACAAAAAAAAACGTACAGAAATTGTTTATATATAAATTAATTAGAAAATTTGTATACAAAAGCACAACAAAAAAGAAAATTGAAAATGACTGTTTATAAACAAAAAGCCAGTAGAAACAATATTTTAAATATACAAAAGCAGTATTGATATAATTAAGGCAAAAAAACGTAGAAAATGTATGTATAAAATGCGTATAAAAATTAACAACACGTATATGCAAACCATAAAATGTAAATGTATACAAAAACGTAAATATAGGTAAAAAGATGAAGTAGATAATTTAAAACAAAAAAAAAAAAACCAAAAAACATAAGAAGATACAGATTTATAAAAAAATATAAATTCGTTAAAATAACATCAACGTCAAAATTATAAAAAATGATTGTATGTGTTTTGTAGATAAGTGCAATCAGATTGCCTGTTGATGTTATTTGCTGTACCCTTTATATGCAACATTTCCAAGACACGTCTAATAGAACAATTAGATTCATTCTCTAAAATTTGAACATTGTCCAGAAACACATCATGGTTAGTTTCAAACAAATGAACCGATAAAGCACTAGTACTTTCGCGGTTAACTTTTTTAAGTTTAAGTTTTTGGGCATCTATTTTATGTTGTTTAAATCTACTACTCACCAATTGTGTAGTTTGCCCAATGTACATTTTGTCACATTCACAAGTTACTTTATAAACAACGTTTCTTTTGTCACTTAATGCTGTTTTGTCTTTTAAAGGTGGAAAAATAGAAGTTCCAAGATTCATAAATGATTTACCAACAATTTTGAAATTAAATTTATTTAAACAATAACTGATATTTTCAAAAAGTGATTTAACATAAGGAATTGAAATATATTTTTAATAATACAACAATAATACAATTTAAGGGAGGTAGATTTTCGTCAGATTGGCCAAAATTTATTTGTGAATTTAAATAAACAGAATTTATTATAGGTTTAATGAATGAATTTGGATAATTATTTTTAATAAGAACATTTTTTAAAAGTCTAAAATTGTCAAAATGAAAAATAGGGTCAGACAGTTGTATAATTTTCTGAGATAATAATTTAACTGTATTTCGTTTATATGCCAAAGGAAGATGCGAATCAAAATTTAGATATCTGCCTGACCAAGTTTTTTTATGATACCAATCTGTCGAAAGAGAACCATCACTGTTATGTATTACAAGTAAATCTAAAAAAGGTAAACTATTATTAGATTCCAATTCCATTGTAAATTTAATTTTGTCATTAAATGAATTAAATGCATCAAAAAAATTGTTAATTTGATCAACTGGAATAGCAGTTATAATGTCATCAACATATCTGAAGAAAAAAGCCGGTGTGAAATTAAGAGAACCTAAAACACTACTCTCAATATATTTATTTATATAATATTCTTTGGTTCTACATGTGGAGGAA
Organism: Nephrotoma flavescens; assembly: GCA_932526605.1. NCBI lineage: Eukaryota > Metazoa > Arthropoda > Insecta > Diptera > Tipulidae > Nephrotoma > Nephrotoma flavescens. The sequence goes on along the minus strand of OW052222.1, from coordinate 264,204,704 downwards.
ACTAAGAGACACTTAGAGAGACAGCTAAAACGACACTTCTTCTCTAATGCCCCTTTACTTTCACACACGTTACCTTCTCTTAATAAATTATAGCTCTAAGGGTACCTAGGAAAATGATACTAGAAAGTAGTGCTGGATCAACATGGTGGTTTTGGCGATAAAAATGGGCGGCAACTTTGTCGTTGAAATTATGTGCAATTATTTTAAATGTTTGTTTGATTTAATTAATTCATAAAAAATATTATATTTTGGTACAAAAAAATCATTTATGTCTTTTTGAACTAAATTTTGTTTATAGGCAAGGGGGAAAGAAGAGAAGAAAATTTTGGTTGAATCACAACTCGTGTAAACTGGCGGTTGGTGGTTAATTTTGGTGATGATGATAATAAAATTAATATTGATATGTTTTAAAAAAACTATGAGTTTGTACCTAAAAAAAGTTTTAAATCGTTACCGAATTATCCACCTCATTTCACTAAAGAGTTGATTAAATTACGCAACTATAAAGATAAGTGTCGTGTGAAATTTAAGAATAATCTTTCCTTATATAATAAAACTAGAAATTGAAATCACATGAACAGTTCATTATCAAAAACAGAGAGGCTTATAATGAGTATTTATGGGTTATTGAATTTAAAATATATTCTGATCCTAAATGTTTTTGGAAATTTGTTAATTCCAAATAAAAACATCTGAGCTGCCTACAGCTATGTATTTTGATCATAAAAGTAGTTCTGATTTAAACGTAATTGAAGATTATTTTAGGAACTTTTTCAAAGTGTATACAAATTTGTTGACTGGTCTAACTTAAATTTTAGATGTCCCGTTCAATTTGATGTTCCATATGTGTTCGAATCTGAAATTATTAATGCATTGAACTCTTTCAAAAACGGTTATGGTTCGGGCAGAGTTCCTTCGGATATTTTGAAATTGTTAAAATATCAACTTTGCTATATCCCTTGAAATTATTATTTGAAAAATCTTTAAATACTTTAGCTTTTCCACAGATATGGAAAATGTCTTCATTACTCCAATCTATAAGGATCGTTCTAATGTAGCCAATTACAGAGATATCTCTATTTTATCATCAATCCCTAAGCTCTTTGAAGCCATATTGACAAAATACATTTTTTTAACATATAGAACTGCATTTCAACATCTCAGCACGGGTTTTCCAAAGGTAGATCCATAACAACCAATCTTATTGTTTGTTTATTTATTTATTTATTCATTGCCATTAAAAATTTTGGTTAAGGAAAAGCACATATGGAAGCAATATAAATTAACAACAAAAAAAAAATACTTCAATTAGGCATAAAAACCTCAGATTTTTTCAAAAAACAAATCCACTCCATGCTAGTACCCTCCGTATTGAGCTCAAGCTCATTTGTTGCAGAGAACACTGCAAGAAGTGAATACTTATAGACTACATACAAAAATAATACAAATAAATACAAAGTATTATTACAAAAATAGAACTATATGCACCCCTAACAGAAAAGGACGTATTTAAAGATCTGCACAGGTTTATAGGGGGAAGTAAACGTAAATTTGAAGAATGGGACCTACTGAGCAATAACTTATTAAATAAATAGGGAGGTTGCTTCGTTCTGAGAAGCTTAAAAATTAAAAGACATTTACGAAGTTCATAAAAATCTACCAAACTACAGCCAAGGATCAAATTTAAAAAGGGAGAAATATGACCATATTTTCTAATACTCAAAAATAAAACGAGTACAAGCATTGAAACATCTTTGGAGAACATTCATATTATCCTGAAGCATTCCAAACAAAACAACGTCACCATAAAGAAAATGTGGAAGAAGGTGAGAGGAACATACACTTTTTAAAAACTAGTATCAGTGAAACTTTATACAAACAACTAAGCATTCCAAAAACCGTTTTACTAACCTTAATCAAATGATCACCCCAAGTAAGAGTTTTATTAAAAATTAACCCTAAATTTCTAACAGTATTAGAGAATGGAGTTAAAGAATCACCGAGAAAAATTCCAGGAAAATAGGAAGTATCTATAGATTTTTTATAAATTATAATGGACTGGGATTTAGTAGCATTAGAGCGCGTCGGTTAGATAATGACCAATTATAAATTCTTACCAAATCATCGTTAATAAGAGAAATATTAGAGTGAATGGAATCATTATCCAAGCGACTACTCCTATATATTTGGACATCATCAGCAAATATTTGAAAAGAAGAATGACGAATGGAACATGCAATGTCATTAATATACATTGAGAATAGTAAAGGACCAAGAACCGACCCCTGGGGAACGCCAGAAGAAACAGGTAAGAAGTCAGAAAAAGAATTGTCATAAAAGACTGCCTGAAAGCGACCCGAAATATAGTCAAAAATCAATTTAGCAGCAGGGAGAGAAAAATCAAAGTTCGAAATAAGCTTATTAAACAAAATTTGGTGATTAATTGAATCAAAAGCTTTAAAAAAATCTAACAGAGTACGACAAGTCATTCCTCTTTTACTTATACTACAACGAATATCATCACAAACATTCAGTAAAGCAGTGGTAGTACCGTGGAACCTTCTAAAACCCGATTGAAAAAGACTAAGCAAATTAAAGCTACCGATATCAGATTGAATTTGGTTTTTTACTACCACATGAAACGCCTTGGACAGAGAACTTAAAATGCTAATAGGGCGGAAATGAGAAAGCTCAGAAGGATTGCTAATTTTAGGAATAGGAATAATTTTACTCATCTTCCACTGAGCGGGATATGAAGAGGTCGTTAAAATAAAATTGAAAATATGTAACAAGTACCTTGATACAAAAGGAAAAATACGCTTAACTTATTTTAAACTAACCATATCTAGACCAGTGGATTGCGATTTAACTTCCCAAATTGCAGAATGCAAATCAACAGTAGATATATTGGTAAACGAAAAAGAATTAAGGGGTTCGACGGACACTAGATCAATATTAGAAATATCATGGGAAGGACTAGAGTTAATAAGATAAAGATTAAAGTCATTAGCTTTGAAATCTACAGAAGCAGCCCCTTTGCAACTACCAAGGCCCAAGTTGCGCACGTTACGCCAAAATATCTTAGAGAGAAGTGAGGGATCTAACTTATCCTTGAAAAAAGTTTGCTTAGCCATACGAATTAAACCTACCACTCTATTTCGAGATTGCTTATAAGCTAGATAAGACAAAGAATTAGGGCTAATTTTCCAAAGACGATATTTGGAAAAACGAACAGAAATAGCACTCAAGATCTCTTGCGAAATCCAAGGGGGGATCTAGGTCTGAAATAAACAGTAGTGAGAGGAACGCAATTATTAAATACACAATTAATAGAGGAATTAAAATAGTCAATTTGATCGGTATAATTAGAAAGAGAAAAAATATTGTCCCAACAAATAGAGCCACAAGTTGATGAAAGGTGAGATTCATCAATTTTAGAAAAATCCCTCAAGCTGAAACTTTTAGGTTTAGGTCGAGAGCAAAAACTAACAGAAAAAACAAGAAGATCATGATGAGAGCCAATACCAAGAGACAATTGATTGAAAAAACAAATGGAATTATCAGCAGAAGCGGCAACGTGATCAATGAGTGAATAAGAACCACCACTTGCGGTAGCGTAAGAGTAAGTGGGCGCTTCAGTATTATAAACCAACTCAAGGTCAGAAACGAGCTTCTGAGAAATTAAGGGGGGTACGGATACAATACTACATTTAATACGCTCATTAACATATATACATACCCCACCATAATTCACCGGTGGATTAACCCTATCTCGCCTGAACAAATTAAAGCCACTAATGGCCAACGCAGAATTGGAAATATCAGAAGACAACAAAGCTTCCGATAAATAAATAACATCAATTGGGACCCCATTAAAAGTGTGACGAAGTTCGTCAATATTTAAAAGAAGACTTTGGACATTCAAACTAACTACATTAAAATTGTTGGACCTAGTCCGAAGCATCGATTTTAAAACAACCGAGGGCAAAGAAATACTCTCAGTGGGCATCGCGAGTCGTGGCGCACTTCAATAACAATACTTACATGCAAAAAAAAATCAAATTAAAAGAAGAAACTTCTTTCACGGACACCAAAGGCACACGACTCCAAGTATCAAAATCTAAAAAGAAACAAACAAAAAGAAGCCAAATAATATAGGTAACAGAAAACTAAGTAAGGGGAGCGATACTTATCATTTGAAAAAATCCTTGAAGCCAAAATCCAGGGAGAAAGCCGCAAATTAAAATTAATCAAAAAAATAAATAAATAATTTGATTTTACGACAGGAAAACAAGCACAACCGTCTTCTAAGCTGACTAGATTCAGTATTGAGTTTCAACGTGAAATTGTTGATACATTTGAGTCACAGGATCAAAAGCGTTTGACTCTGTTCAACACCAAATCATAATACATAAACTCAAGTTGTTTAGACTATCTGAAAAATTCGTTAACTGGGTGGGGTCATACCTAACTGACCGTGTTCAATATGTTAAGTTAAATCGTGTCAAATCAGATAAAATAATCGTTCTTTCCAGTGCGCCGCATGGCTTACACCTTGGTCCTCTATTATTTACAATATGTATTTGTAAATGACTTGATGCATGTATTGCGTTACTCTAAGGGACTTATGTATGCAGATAATCTCAAACTTCTCTGTCGCATTATTGACCCCTCGGACGCCACTAAATTACAATCTGGATAGGAACCAACCATACAATTTATCGACAAAAAAATATCAACAAAAAAAATTATTTTTTTAGGAGAAACTGGAGAAAACAAAGGCTGCTAGATTTATTTTGGTTTTAAAGTGAACCATATCCGTCTAGAAATATTATTTATCTAGTTTTTGTTTTTGATCACCCAGTAATATCAAAGGCATGCTACAATCAAATTTGGAATTTTATGGAAATTTAATTGATTTTTTTAATCGATAAAATTTGCGCTTGGTTCCTACCCTGACCTGGAGTCGGTATTCGTGTGGTGTAACAGGAATCTTTTAAACTTATTTGGGTAATCTTCTTAATATACCTAGTTACAATACGAGATGTTTCGTTTTAAATTTATAGCCCTTGTCAATCAGACGATGTTTTGCTGCGGCTTTATGTGTGGCTGATGTTTTGAATATTTTGAATATTTATGCTCCCATAAGACAACTTAGAACAAGGTCTTTATTGATACCAGATTTTCATCGTTCCAATTACTCAGTACACGAATCAATTAATTTTATGATTGCGAACTTTAACAATTTCTGTGATATTTTTGATTGCGTAATGACTCAAGCTTGTTACAAAAATAAACTGAAAGATAACTTTAAAATTTCTATGTTTTAACGGATTTAATCTTCGTCGTGTTTTAATGAGATTTCCGTAATTTTATGCAAATCTTGTAAATGTTGAGATTTTTATGCAATCGACCTGTGATTAATTTACTTTAATTGTGTAATTAAAGTATCTTGGAATTATATTGTAATAATCATTAGGGATTTATTATATTTAACCATTTCTCAGGCAAACGCTGATTTAAATATTGCATCTTTGATGTGACAAAATTGTTGATACGATTTCCGATTTCACTGAATCAGCAGCAATCAATTTTCTTAAGAATTGTTTTTTAAAGTGACATTTGAAATTCTGAATTATACCCTGAACCATCGATTTAATTAAAGATGTCACATAAAAACACAACACGAGAACATTTCCACAATCTGATTGTAACGCACTTGTTGAAGGATGAGCTCTACAATTGTCTAATAATAGCAAACATTTTTAATGTGTGTTCCATCTAACGTTGTGAAATGCGATTTAACCGATGGTATAAAATTTGATTCAAACCAGTCAAGATGAAATATTTCTCGGTTCATCCAAGCATTCGACTGGGATTTATATATTACCGGTAAGCCGCTGATATTTTTCAATGCTCTTGGTCGAGCAGAGCTGCATTTGCACAACAAAGAATTGTTAATCGCTGTTTGTTATGTTTGAGGCCAGTAGAAGCAGCTTACCGTGCTCCAGCTAAAGTAGAATTGGATAAACATCGCCACAACTGCCCGGTTTCATCATTATTATAAATAATACAAAAAAAATCTAAAATTTAAAATTTCAGTTAACTGAGTGTTCCGCTTAATTGGATACCGGATAATCGGTATTTTACTGTAAAGCGAAAAGGTACAAGAATAATTAAAAACTGCTGAACATAAATTGAGAGGTATTGTGCTTAAACCATCATCTTAACTCAAAAAGCACAATCGTCTGCCTATATATCAGCTGTATATACTCGGTAGCTGAAACCCGGATATTTTGGATATGGATATTCTGTTACGTTCTTGCTTTGCATTTTTCACCAACATTTGCACTTGTACAGTCATGAAGTAAGTTTTTTCTCATTTTCTCTTTGAATCCTTCGTTCTTTAATTTTTTTTATTATTCACTGAGTTTTTTATGATTCGCGTTGACATTTGATTGTCATTATGACTTAAAATTGTATTTCAATGGGGTAATGAATGAGGTCACATATGTGTTTGGAAAAAGCATTTTATAATTATTCAGCTATTCTAATATATTCCATGTTATCTAAAAACATAACTAAATGACCTTAGGGCCGATATGTTCGATATCGCTTTAAATTAATTATTTAGTTCAGTATTAAATTTGGGGATAATATTAAAATTGAAGATTACGACGTATCCAAACGTAAATACTTAATATTGCATTTGAACCGATCTAAGCGGAATCTTAATGCCATTTCTCCCAAGTTTTTTGCTGCCCTGATTTGAAGCCTCCGGTCTGGTTTTTGTACTCACGCCCCAAAAATTACTATACTTTGTAATTACCAATTTATTTAATTACGCTGAAACGTGGTATATTTCAAAATTTAAAACAACATTCAATTCGGAATTCAAATTTGCAAAAAAAAAATTATCAAAGCAATTCAAAACTAAAATATGATTTTGATAAACTATTTTCTTTATCACTGAAAGTCATTCCACTACGATAAGGTGGCTATCAAAAGAAAACTTGTTGTAATTTTAGTCTACATTCCAGATACAAAATTACTCGTTGTGACTGATGGTGTCAGGATCACAAACAATGTTTAAATTATGTACGTGATTTTATAAAATGGAACTCTAAAATACGGTAATTTTTGACCGTAGTCTAACAATGTTCTTACTTCCTACTTTAATATTATTATTAATTCCCTGTTTACTTCTAAGACTTCTTATTATGCAAATATTAAGTAAACTCATTCTGACTCCTAACATCACGATTTTATTACCATAATAACTTTTGTGTCAACAATGATGTCACATTCATATTCTTCCTCCTCCAAAGAATTTTAATAGCATTCCTTCCATGCTCGCAAAAATATTTTCATATTCTAATTATAAACTTAAAAATGCCGAAAGCTAAAATGAATTTTTTTTATATACGACAGAGATGAAAATATGTAAAAATCCTTAAGAAATGAAATCGTAAAACGAAAATAATTTCGATTTTACGATGTAGTCATCCATTGTACCTTTTTGTTTCAAGAAGCTGTAAGCGTATATAAAAAAAAATCCTTCTTGTTCTCAAATCTTAATAATAAAAATTAAGATGAACATTTTTTATGTATTTACATATTATACGAGAACAAAAAGGATATGGAATATCTATACATATATAGGAATAGGATAAATCGATACCAGTAAAACGGCATTTTTATCAAATTCGATTCAAAATACCACACTAAAAATTGCGCGCAAATAAATAAATTTCCTAGATTTCCTGCAAACACATCATTTCCTGTCGCACCACACACACACAAACACAAACTACATACATTGTATATAATCCAACATAATTTAATGCAGCAAATACAACAAAAATTACCTACAATTATGGTAAAACCTCGAATCCGTATATACATCACCCTTTGCGAATCTACTTCGTCATGCGAGAGGGATTTTTTTTTTTCAATCTACGTACATTTTAAAATTGTTCCTGTTTTATGGATGTACATTACGCCATCCTATATACGTTATAAACACACATACGATACGGTTATGGTGATGGTGATGGTGATGATGATGGAAAACCAAATGTAATATGATGAAAATTAGATTATACACACTTGTATGTTTATACGAATACAATGCGAGTGAAATGAAAAGCATGCGGCATAAAACGAAAAATCGGTTGTGATTTCCTGGAGTTAAAACTCAATAAAAATGTCTCTTTTATGACGAATTTTTTGATTTATGGCGCGTGACGATTTCCCTTTTTTTAATGCATACATCATAATATATGCGAAGGGATAAGTTGGCGTTATAGGTCCTAATATGAAAGTAATGAAGTATGTAGATTGAAAATGCATTAGGATTCAAAACAAGGTGAAAACAAATTCTATAACTCTCGCCATGATGGTATTGAAACTGTACGATTTAATTTGATATGATTTAGTTGAACAGTACCCTAAATCAAACTAACTTATTTTTTTTACTTATCTTGGATTGGTATATGGTTTGAAGGTTAAAATTGGTAATCTAGAACAAACTAAGTTTCAAGCTTTGGAAAATCGTATCAAGACATTATACCCCGCCATTTACACCGGTCCATTACTTAGCGCCAAAACCCCCAGATATTACCCTTCGGTCATTACTAACCTCGCTCCGGCCTTATCCCTTCTCATTAATGTATTAGTCGGGGAGAGTGACAGAAGGAAAACGACCCCGGGGGTAATGGCGATGGGGTCACAACACCGTCTTCTAAAGAAACATCTATACTTCTAAAAAACATTAGAAACATCGGAGTTGAAGGAACCAGTGGTTACATTATTCGTTTCGCTTGTCGAAAGTGTAAACGTTTGAAATCCTACTTTTCGTAAATATCAAGTGTGAATACAATGAAGAAATATCGCTCGGAGGGAAACGAGAGTCAAGCAAGCCAGCATATCTGTCGCCTTCGTAACTAACGTTAAATTAGACAATTCAACCATAAAAAACATCACTAAAATTAAAGCCTGCCCAATCACTAGCAAACCAATTTCTCGAGCAATTAAGTATTTCAGAGCGAAAGGTCTACTCGTTACGCATAGCATTTCATCTATAAATCAAAATGAAAAAATGCAAAAAATAAATAAAAGAAGGAGAGACAAAAAATAGGAAATTTAATCAATCTATTGATTGTCCCAACCAACTGTTAGTCATACGGAGAAGTTAATAAGAAAGGAGGAGGAGGATGGCAGGTAGGCGATTAGTCATCGGCTGAATAACAAAATTCAAGGTACATATATTGAAGTACATTTAATTACCCGACGTATTAGTCAAATTATTACGAACGTGAGAATATAAAAGGGCAGGGCTGTATTTGGTGAGAAACGGATTTCTCTCTGTTCGTTAAGGATATTTTAGTTAAGAAATATTGATTTTTGAATTTCGTAAGATTCTAAGGTATCTAAACATCTGCCTTTGGGTTGTTACCAGATAAATGTTCTTTAGCGCTAACTCCAAAATTGCAATTAATCCTAAAGACCTAACAAGTCGAAATCGATCGAGTGATTTTTTAAACTTTTTGAACAAATTTTTTAATTAAAATATTCAAAAATCTAATTGTCGCGAAATAAAAAACAAGTGTTTAATAAAATTTATTTATTAAGTGTAAGTGTGTTTCGCCAAATGCATACGGCAAATAGTATAAAAAGGTTTTTTGACAAAAAACTGTTTTGATCAAATTGTGTATAAAAGTCTTCCTTATGCTTAGGATAGATCTCTGGCAAAAATTTGATATTTTTCGAAACATATCCATCATCGAAATACAGGAAGTTCCGTCCAATCGAATCCGAATAAATTAAATACGACGGAAAAACACAAACCAGACGATAGATGCGCACGATTTCCTTCGTATATAGTAAGGATGGCCTGGGAAAGACAAATTTTCACAAAGATGAGATCGAAATAAATAATGTCACCAAACCAATTAAACAACGCCTTGCCCGGTTTATTGGCCTTAGATGTAATTGAGATTAGCAAGAGCTCTTGACGTTCATCGGTGACGCTGGTTAAGAAGGCCAACGATAAAAATTTCGTGCCAAGACGCACGTAAACTATATGCGGTAACGACAAAGGACGCTGATCCGCTACATATTACAGTAATGTGCTGGACTGGAAATAAAAGACGCGTTCTCCAGACAAGGCAGCATTTATTGTTCCCAGGAGATCCATCTACCAGTGCAAAGCGATGTCGTTTGGTCTGTGTAATGCAGCTCAATTAGTGTGCCGCTTGATGCACAAAGAAATTTCCCACGAATTATATGATCGAATATTTGTACATTTAGACGATTTATTAATTATCAGCGGCACTTTGAAGGTGCACTTCGAACTGCTAGAGTTGGTCTCATACAATTTACGGACGGTAGGACTTACGTTAAAAATTGAAATTGAGTAATTGGTAGGGGGAGATGGTCTAAAAATCGATCCATGTAAGATCGTTGCGATAATAAATTTTCCAGTAGCGACTAACGTAAAACAAACCCGTCGCCTTTTCGGTATGTCTTGGTATAGGAGATTGATTGTTAATTATTCTGATGTGACTGCTCCTATAAGTGATTGTTTGAAAAAGCGAAATTTATTTGGACTGACCAAGAAAACGGGCAAACGCTGGTACCGAGGTGGTTATTGTAGTCTTATTTCAACTCGATTCAGCTAAGGCTTTGAAAAATTACATAACGTTACTGGGCTGGAATGTTTGATTGCTTTGCTCTCCTGACTATATTTTATGATAATGTTGGGGTTTGAAACTACAAGGGATTTCGGTTTAGCATAAAACATGTGAAAAGCATAAACAGCTTCTGAACAAGTTCGGTGTGATCGATTGTAAGACAGCAATGTACTCACCTCTATTCAACTCATCAGAGCGAGTAAACCATTCGCAGTCCGCTCATGTATTAAAGATAGACACACTAAATGGGATAAACATCTGAATGAGATTGCTGTCGCACTAAAAAATTAGACTCCATTTTTTCGACACGGTGAAAATTCTTTGCTATTTTTGCTTTATGGCTACCACCGTATCAATCATGGAAGCGATTATAATTTATTGCGACAGCTTGGAAATCTCTCATTTTGAAAAGGTTCAAAACTATAGAATCTCCACTCGCGAACAATTATCTTCCAGGTAAGTCAAAACGTTCTCGGTCGAACTTATCCTCAAAGCCATGCTCCAAAGAAATATTGCGCGAAATTTGCACCTTAATTTATCAGTGGTATAATCCAAAGGAGAATAGGATTCGTAAATTATGAAATTAAGGATTGTGCAGGTAAAACGTTAAGAGTATTCCATTGCAAGGATGTTCAGTCTTAAAAACTAACGTCGACATCTTGACTTTATAGCATTCTTATCAAATACAAGGCATTTCTTCAGCTAAAAATTATGTTTAAGTACGATATACGTAACGACAAACCAAATTGTACGATACGTATTTAATAAAGTTTCGTTATTTTCGAAAAAATGCCGCCATTTTTTTTATTTTTCTGCAGTTGAAATAGAACAACATTATTGCGGACTTATTTCATGTCACGTTAAATAAGTTATAATAAATCATTTGATATAAGATTCTACTTACATACTTGGCAAAAAATGCCAAAACAAAACTCTTGTATACAAAAGTGCTATGATAAAATGACCAAAGGCCAGTAGATTTACGACAAAAATTACCTTTATCTAAGATTTTATAGGGAAGATTTAAGAAGTAACCATAAAAAAAATTTAAACATTTTAATTTAACAAATTGATTTAAATGATAAGATTTAACGAACTTTTATCAAATATCATTTGTCTATTATCAAAAGAACACCCTCATGAAATTCATGGAGCATCGAAAAAACGCACATATTTATTAAAATATGTTAAATCTCACCCAATCAATTACATCACCCCATATACGAAAAATAATAATCCACACCACATATTAGTTGGTAACAATCAATTAAGATTGATTTGAAGCTCGATATCAAATACAATTCTAAAATACTGTCATTGAGATGTCAACAATTTTTTAAGCGCATCCCGTTATCGCATAATTTAATTTATATCGTCGATAATCGCTCTCGTGTTCATTTCAAATTTATTGTTTCGTTAATCTGTGTACATCACCCAAAATCATGATAAGATTATCGAATTGACAACAATTTTTTTAGCAGTCGTTATCGTTTTGGATAATGTATAAAATGGGCGAGTATGGCGGGAGGATGTTCAACTAATTTCAATATAATCCACTTAAAAATTCTTTAGGCATAATATTATTCTAGAAGTACCGTTATACATAGGATTCAACGATGTATAAAAATTGAAAAACTCATTTTTGACCATACAAACATTGATTATATAAATTTCCGTTTGATTGCTATTTTCAAGAAACGTACTCGAGAAGGAACTGTGTATAGTGAACGAGCAAACATATCCAATCGGAAAATAAATATCGAAATACTTAAAATTCCGATAATATAATCGAATCTTACACATGCTTTAACATAATACATATATGGAGTGGTAACTACAGACGTGTATGTATCTATGTGTGTACGATATATGTAATGTGTCTGAATCAATAAAATAAAAATCTAATAATTTTTTTTTTCGTTTCCGTTTTTCAATTCAAAATCAATAAATTTTCATTTTATTAGCACAGAGCAGCAGCACATTAGGTATCTACCTACCTGTACACAAAAAAAAATTCTCCGAACATTTACATAAAATTTATTTTAGTTCCTTGTCTCTTCTCCAGCACGGTACTTTACTATCGCATCATATCAATTTTCCGAACGACAAAGCTCAGCTGATAAAATATCAAACACGAAAGAGATAATTTCTTTAATTTTACCCCGGTACATTTGTGTTCATTTCTTATCAGCTATGTGTACATGGTAATAGAAAAGAATTAACTGAAAATGCTTAGTATAAATGGTAGATGAGTGTATCTACTGCACACGATATGCCGGTATTATAGAGGTAAACGGTAATGAATGGTTATAGTTCTGTGTTTTTCAAATCCTGTTCTAATATTTTTTTCTCGTCTGTTGCTAAACCATATTTAATCGTTATAATCGACATGTTTTTTTTTGTCCTTTTTATAATAGGAATAGGATTTTAGAAAAAATTATGAGCGGATTTAGTCAGAAGCTTATCTTTTGCAGCAGATAGAGTGAACGATGGGATACAATGAATATAAAGTGTGATATTACCTACCAAAAATCAATGTGGATTAGTAAATTCAAAAATCTAATTTTTGCGAAATAAAAAACAAGTGTATAATAAAATGTGTTTATTGAGTGTAAGTGTGTTTCGTTCGCCAAGTGGCAAATAGTGTAAAAAGTATTTACTGAATCAATAACACAATATATAACACAAGGCAGCTCTAGCTTTGTGCTCAGTACACAACATACTCGTGTATAGTGTAATTGGTTCATGTCAAGTGTATCAGCATTTCGGTAGCACGACAATTCATCGAAAACAACAATTCACCAAAAAAAGAATTCACCGAAAGTGACAATTGAAAGTGACAATTCCGGTTGATCCTTTGAAAGGCGGAATTTAATTCGAAATATAGAAAAAATATTTGTTTGTTATTAGAAATTATTGTTTTTAAAATTTTAACTGAAAACCCGAAACTTTAAAAAAGATTGAAAAAATGAAACAAAAATAGCAGGAGAAGAAATTTTTAATACTTAAACTCTTTGCACCACTTCATTGTTTTTTAATATAATATTATTTAAATTAACTTAACCACATGAATTTAGTGTCCCTTTTATAATTGACAACAACGCCAATTCTATAATCCCATCATGTTTATAGATTCGCTCCTACGCCCCCATACTGAAATAAAGAGCTCCTCGGACGATTTTGTAGGGGGAGCACAGCGCAATAAGCCTTTACAAATTGAACCCATTTTTAGTTTAAGCAAATTGCAATCTAAAAAAAACTATGTCAAATTTTTTCTGGGATCTCTTCTGGAACGAGATTTTTAAGCTTAGTCGAAAGATAAACTGTTTGTATGTGCAAGAGTTCACAACCAATTATTATGACCATTTTTAAATGTATTATCGTTAACAATATTTTTCAGCTTTTCAAATGTTTCAAAGATATTGTTATTAAGTATTTTTATTTCGAAATTTCATAGTTTCGAGATTTATTTTTCGCAGTATTTTTTCGGGCTTTTTTATTTCAGTAAATTAAGAATAACTCTTTAATAATATGCGAAGCGTTTGAAACATTTCCGATAAATTCTCGTTTTCAGTGGATTGTCGTTTTCGGTGAATTGTTTTTCGGTAAAGTGTTTTTGTGAACTGATGCTTTGAGCTCAATGAGGTTGTGACCAACCTGAGATTTCTAGCAATGCACCTAGAGTACCAGGCAGTACTGTTTGGTACGTCATAAAATTTATGTTAACAATTTTTTTTCTGACCTGTAAACGGCAGTAATGTTTTAAATTTTTTTTTACATTTAGAGGTTTAACGATATGTTGAATGCACAATTTAAAAATAATTTAATAAAATTCTTACCAATAGCCCGTAAGATAATTTGTCACTGCGTTTAAAAAATCGTTTCATTTATTTCATTATATACTGCCATCTATAGTTAAAGATTGGAGTCATCGATAAAAAAAATGTCATGTTGCAAAATTGTTGTAATCAGGGCTAAGCAAGCAAGGATGATAACTAATTAGTATTTTAGGTGCACCGTTACCAGACACTTTTACAAAAAATAATAATATTATAAGGACTTTGCGTGTCAACAATAATATTAAAGTTTGAGCAGCTTCTTAAATAGATGAAAATCAAATTTAAAATTTGTTTACCTTTATAATATTTGCGTTAAGGTTTAGTTTTCTAAGATCAAGATTTATGAGCGATCGAGCATGATTGATATATTTGTTTTGGCAGCATTTCAATCTGATTCTGAACTTAAATTTATAAATTCAGCCATTTATTTAACTTTTAACGCTTATGATTGGTTCGCAGTAAAAGGAAGAATGAATACAACATATGCATTTGTACAAATCGACACATACTCCACTGTTTAGATTTCCCCATATCGATCCATCACGCATTGTATACCTAGAATACTAATGGCCCATTGCTTTCACAATTTTGTAATTTGACGTCATTTTATGTCGATGACCGCGATCTTTGATTAAAATCAAATAAATTATATTGTTCTAATAATACCGTTAAAGCTAAATCTGAAGAACTTTTCTCGAACCTTACTGCCATCTACAGTTCAGAAAAGAGACTGTCCAATAAATTTAATTACGTATCAACCAGTACTGTTTGCTACCAATGCAATATGACGTAATTGTACGTCCACAACTCCGATCTTAGACTATAGATGGCAGTGGTACAAATACAATTCAAATTTATAACACGGGCCGTCTATACGAAAAACACGTGCAATTTTCTGGCTAAAACAAAAAATTACATCCACTCCCTTGCTTGCGTCTTTCGAACCACGCTATTTTTGTTTTTAATTTCGTTTCGTTATTATGTTTTGATTATTACTTTTTACCTAGTACCCTAGATCGGGAGCGCCATAGTAATACCAAATAACGTCGATAGAGTTCTAATTACAGCTCCTAATCTCTCAAGTAATTCAAAAACGTCAATTATCAAAAGATAAGTACCATAGTGAAATGCGAACCGAAAAATCCGGTCAAAAGTCTACACAGCAGAATAAAAGGAAATAAAAGGACAACTTATGCAGAACTGGACTGAAGATCTCACTAAGGAGCAAAAAAATAGTATGATATCATAGGGCCGAATGTCGGAGGGCCGAATGTCGAAAGGCCGAATTTCAAAGGGCCGAATGTGTCGAAGGGCCGAACTTCGAAGGGCAGGATGTCGAAGGGGCGAATGTGCCGAAGGCCGGTAGGCGGTAATGTTACGATTTCGCCCATACATTTAGCAGAGATTTATTCATATTTGAGCTTTATAAAATTAATACATTTCTGTGATTTTAGTGACATCTAGGTTTAAGAAATAGCATTAGGGATTGTTTTATAACAGTTTTGTTGTATAGCAGATTTGAGTAGTCTAGAACAGAATCGTCGAATATTATATTTTAAATACGAGCGCAACAATCCAACATAGTAGGTCAGTCCTTTAGGAAATACGGGACGCGAAACTATTTAAAGCGAACAGTGCGAGAAATTATTAGTGGAATAAAATAATTATGCACGTTATTTATTGTTGTGTTTTTAAGTGCTAAGTAGATACTTGGAAACATTTTTTAAGATAATTTCCCGTTCATTCCGTTCAAATTAAGGGTATTGTTGTAAATCGTCAAATTCTACAACGTTATTCACAATCCATTGATACGAACAGGGCACATTCGTAACAATATAAATGTTTTTTGTTTGTGAAATCAAAAACTGCCGAGGATTTGAACTATTATAAGGAAGGCAATGCCTGGAGATTCGACATTGGTAAAATACATGATCCTTCGGTGGTATCTAGGAAACAGAAGGTACTTTCTATCAGTCCTATACCAGTTATTGCAATTTTAACGATCGGATGGACTTTGAATCTTGGAGCTACTGTTAGAAACTTATTTTGGTCAAAGGTCGGAAGGGCTGCTTGTCCTCAACCGAAATAATAAATAAGAAAACAATTCTGTGGTTTATATACAGCTTTAAGCTTTATGCCGGAAATACCGGATGATGCGACTCCCACGGATGTCCAGAATACATCGAACTAAACAGAACGTGGTTTTAGGTTATTTTGAACAATTGCCCAGAAATTTGTCACATTTCTAGTATATAGACTGAGGTGAAGGTAATATTTAAACAAAAGTCTGGAAAAAGCTCTCATTGCAGTTCCAAAAACCTCAGGCCTACAAGCTTATCTTCTTTTCTTCGTTAAATTTTGGATCGATGGATAGAAGAAATGCGTATTGCAATGGGAAATCGATGGAAACTCCTATCCAAAGCAGAAACGATTTGAAAACGAGGGAATTCAAAAACACATCGCACATAACACCTGAAAGAATTAGAGCAAGTACCATCTTCATGTGAACCTGTAATAACGCAGAACACTCATCCATTTCAAGCAATGAAATCGAGGTACAACCTGGTCCATATCGTAAAACACGAGATTAACGAATGATGGTCTACCAACATCTCATGACAACACTGATATTACTGCGGAGACGTCATACACGTGACAAGTCTTTACGTCTCCTCATAGGATTACTGTCGTAGCTGCGAAAATAAGAGAATGAAGGAACAGTACTATATACATATTATTTGCAACTGTCTCCGTATAACGCTGAGTAGAATGCAATAAAGACAGCAAAGACCTGACGAATTAGAGACCTGGCTGAACGAAGAAACAATGTGGTATGAACCAAATTGTGTCAATTGTGGGACTTCTTTATAGGAATTCAAACACTGATTTAGTTTGTCAGATTATGAATCAGTGTTCATCATTTATTGTGCGGCCTACACCTACATCCTACAATAGAAGCAAATTGTGAATAGCTATACCGCCCGCCACTAAACACCATTAAAAATAATTAAAATATCCTTGCTCCCATTCCAATAAATCTATTTTGGCTCTAATAAAATCGCAAATTACACAAACAAATAATGCACAGAAATCTCCAGAAATAGATTACATAGGCATACACAGGCATCCAAAAGGTAAACGCTACAACAACAATAAATTCAGTTAAATGGAAAAAAGTAATCGCAAATTAATTTGTTTGAGTCTGATCCAATTAATTAGTGAATAGAAAGCGAAAATGGAACGATTTCATTTCGCCTTCCGTAACAAAAATAAATAAAAGTCTACCTTTGCCTTGGTACACACACCAACATTACACAATAATAACGCCTTTATGTATTTACATTAAAAATAAGCGATAATGAAATCTTATATATTTTGGTATATACTAACCCCCCCGGTAGGTATTTAACCTTTCTCAAAATTATCTCTAACGGAAACATACATAATTTTCCGAATGAATTGCGCGAAAACAAAACGGATTAAAGCGATATTCTAACATTTTTTTTCTTCTTTTTGCCAAATCAAAATCTTACATAGAAGCTGCGCTAAATATACGGGTCGAATACAACAACACAAAAAATGGTCAACCAATTTATTTGTTGAAATAAACCAAAAAGTTACTTTAGGTGGCAACACAGACCACTTTTTAATTCATCATCATCATCATTGTTTTTATAAGCGGGCGGACGCTGAGCTTTATACGGATATAATGCGGGAGGGTGAGGATCTTTATCGTCCTTTTCCAAATCAAATAAATCAAAAAATTATTTTCGGCCTTTTAAATCTTTTATGGACTTGAACAAATCGGGTAGGAGTGAAATGACATTTTGATTATCTGGATTATTATTTTAAGCGCTAGGCAAGTGTCCTGTTTATTATCCGTGCGGATCTTGCTATACTCCACATAAAAATTTGTGTTTCTCTGCGTTTTTGAGATGGTTGCAAATTACAAAAAAAAAACAAAAAAATTAAATAAATTGAAAAGATTTCACCACCATAAAGGAATTCTCGTATATACATTTTTTTTGTCTATCTGTTGGTTTGGTTGAATGATGTTAGGGAGTGGATGATGATCTAGATTCTAGATTGAAGAGATGGATATGAAATTCTGTTTTCAATTTTTTATTTATTTTTTTGTTGGTTTGGAATGGACATTTCATACGGATGATGTTTGTATGGATGTGGACTTGATAGTTTTGAACTAGTTTTGAATGGTTTATAGATAAAATGAATATATGTCATATGTATAGAGGATACCGCTCCTTTTTTGTGTTCTTTCATATTTAATTTCAATGAGAAAGGAGCAACTATTATAAAAAAAATAAATGTACACCAAGACATTTATATTTATGAGTATGGCATATACGGGTGGAATGATGGGAGATGAGTTCATGACGATTTTATAATTTTAAATATTTATTTTAGACATTTTGCTATTTTAGTCTACTCGAATGGATTTTATGTTTGATTAAAAGAGAAATATTTTGAGGTTGTTACTTTTGATTTTTTGTTTCAATTGTTCAGTACGAACCTGGCTACTCATGTAATTAATAACGCTCTTATCACCGACAGTCGTTCATCAACCAGTTTTGTTGTTGGGATTAGCCAGTAGATCTTTCCTTGATTAGTATCAATAACGATGTTTAATATTTCTTTTGAGTGCTTTAGTAAGAGAATTTATGGAATTAAGTTCTACAATCAACATTTTGGAAGGCCAGTTGATTCTGCTATTGTCGTTTGCTCATTGAGAAATTGAGCAGTGTCAGTTCAGCCTTTGCTCGACCAGTTCAACTTTTTGTTCAATCTACCTGGTGCCTACCATGGGTCGGACCTACTAAAATAATTCTAACAAATATTTAATAAATGAGATGCTATAGCTGTAATTTGTTTAACTTCTGTCCTTTATTCAATGTCAGATGTCAAATGTCAGATGTTTCACATAATTTCTTAGGTGGTGCTTTTCAATCCAATAGCGTTGCAGATTATAATGAACTAATTGTCCAGTCTTCGAGTGCAAGTGATGTCGTTGCCACAATATAAAAATATACGCCTAATGCTAATTATATGGGTTGGGTACAGTTGCCCGTATCACATAATCCCGTTTACAAAATCCTTCCTGTAAACATAATACGGTATTTCTTGTTCCTACCGTAACTTACTTGCATTACAACGGATACTACTAAGAATTCCTTTTTAATGTCCGGATATTGTAATATTAACTCGTTGCACCGCATTCATCATTGATTACAATCTGTTTATCTTTTCGTACGCAAGAAGTTAGTGGCTTGGTTATATCAGCGAAATTTTTATGAATTTCTTATAATATAACTAAGAAGTCCAAGGAATGACTTAATCTGCATTTCCGTCTTAGGTAGTAGAAAATTCTTGACAAATTTGATTTTATTTCTAGAATTGGAATTTTCTAGAATACCTCATGTTCAGTTATAATGTGATCTGAGGCTAATTCTTTGTGTAAGAATTTTCTTTTATCCAACCGTACCCACTGTTGAGATTAGGTAATTAAAATCTCAAAATACTTGCTTCGAATTGGTAATATATGTTCTTTCTTGGAGAGAGAGAGATAAACGAAAGATAACAATACCATCTAAGTAGCATATACACGATTTTCCTTGTAGACCTTGTAAGAGGTTGTCGCCGAATGGCATCCTTCAAACTTACAAACTCGTATTGTTCAAAATCCACTATAGTGCTAAATCTAATGTGGGGAAGTAACTGCATCGGTCAACTCTGTCTGGAATTTTCGTGATATTAGTTCCGTTCAACTAGCGATAAGCCACAACCAAAATATAGCCATGATGTATCGCTTATCTTTGGGATAATCCATGGTGAAGCTATTTTGAAATCTGTTTCTCGACACCTTCTTTGTGAGTATAAGGATAGCGGTAATTAGGTTTTCTTCAGAATTTAGGTGTTTGTACTTATGAGATTCTTGATATTTTGAGAAGGTTGCAAATTGTTGCAAGTTGATAAATGGTTTACTTCTAATTTATAATTCGATATTGGTTCAAGTGTTAATGTTTTTGCAAAAAAAAACCCCGTGTGTTCTGTATTGGAGAAGTTTACAATTTTGGCTAGCATTTCAAAGTTGTTTGTCTTGTCTTATTTTTAGTTTCTTATTATTAAATTTAGACCTATAGACCATTGACATGTAATGTAGAGGTATTTGTTTAATATTCGGAAAATCCAGGAACGATTAGTTATTGTTTGATCTCATGTTTATTTTCTTTTACGTAGTAAAATAAAGTACATATAGTAATCATGAAAAGTGTTGACCGCGAGATGAAAAAAGTCAGAAAA
The DNA here is from genome assembly GCA_932526605.1 of Nephrotoma flavescens. Taxonomy (NCBI): domain Eukaryota; kingdom Metazoa; phylum Arthropoda; class Insecta; order Diptera; family Tipulidae; genus Nephrotoma; species Nephrotoma flavescens. The sequence goes on along the minus strand of OW052222.1, from coordinate 264,183,853 downwards.
TGGTATAGGTTTAAAAAAACCTCTGCAGTCCAAATGTCTGTAGCTTCTCTACAGCCCAAACGGATTGACTGATTGGAATGAAACATCATACTTATAAGCTTTATTCGTAAATTAGGAGATACCAATGATTTCTAGCTGAAATCGGTCCACCGGAAGTGGTAGCCTGCACAACAGCTTTTTCGTTTTCCTCAAAATTTTTTGAAAAAACATATAATTTTAATAAAAATAATTAAGAACTAAAAGATTCTAAATTAATTTTTCAACAGTATCGCCCCAGTTTTGTTTTCCAAAATCTAAACGGAAATGGCGATTTTTGTCAAAACTTCATACTTATAAAACTTCATACTAAATAATTTACGAACAAAAATGATTGTAAATTTAGTTTAAAACACAATTCGGAATCAAAATTTGTACACAACTTTTTGCCCTTAATTGTGGGAGATCCTTTCGGAATTTGATAGAAATCTGTGTATCGGATTCGGAGGTGGTGTTGAAAAGTTTATCGTTTACAAAAAGCGACAAAAAATACAAGATTTAAATTAGAATACGATTCAGATTATCTCTAATATCTCAAAAACTTCCACAGTTATCCAACACGTACGGTTGTTTTATAATAGCTTAAGTCATGCTAAGACTAAATGGAAAATTTGGGGATAATTTGCAGGTTAGAATTTTAAATTTTGTGAGGGTTATTGAAATAATCGCCAAAAACTTAAAATAACTTATAGCCGTAGGAAATCAAAACGTTATCTTGAAAATTCTAATTGATAAATTTTCCCAAAATTGCCCATGTAGTCTCAGTATAACCTAGCTATCATAAAAAAACTGTACATATTGATTATCTGTGGGGTTTTTAGAAATTGGCGATAATCTGAATCGTAATTCTTTGGCCGAGAAAACATTACTAAGAGTATTCTAAACGATAATTCCCCTTAATTTTCTTACTAGATTCGTATGTTCCCAATCCAAAATTAAAATGCAACCCTGTACAACAACTGCCCCCATCATTGACTCATTTCAGAATCTTGTTCAAACTAAATATTAGTTAGAATTACAATATAGAGCTGCGAAACAAATTTTACAATTATTGATTAAGAAATAGTCGAGTTCTCGCTAGCTCAAAATCCATTTTAACCGCGTCGAATGGACGGATACCAGAACTTTATTTATAATCCATGTTTCAATCTAGAAAGCCAATTTCATAAGGATTGGTTATGAAATAGCCAAGTTTCGTCTAGCATGAACAGATCCTAGAATTTTGGCCATTGTAAAATTTCAATAAATCGAATACCGAGATTTTTTTATTTTGTTTTATTTTGTGAAAAAAGAGAATCAAAATGAATTGAAAATATCCGCCGATTATTCATTCTGTCAAAGGTGTAACAAGAATTGGTCAAAAAATATAAAATATTTATTATTCATTCCAATTTATTGTATCGCTTTCAATGTAGGCCCCTTCCGGAATAATACACTTATGCCAACGAGTAATACGTTCATCAAAACATTTTTCACGCATTTTCCGGAATCGACTGCAGTTCTCACTACGAGTTCTCTATTATGTCTTCTATCGACTGAAAATGAGCCCGGAAGTGGTAATCTTATATATTAATACGCTTAATTTTTAGTTTGTGCTCCCTTTTTTACCTATTCCCCGTGCGCGTATCTTAATGAAACATATATCAGGTGAAAGGTATTTTTTCAAATATGTGCAGAATATATGTTTTATTAAGGAAGGTGCACGGGAAATAGGTGTAAAAGCCAAGAAACGTTTTTCCTATACTGTACATCTTATAAATTAATCACGACGCCAGAATGTCATGACAAAATATGTTTGTATTGAACCGTCATTACACCGTGACAATAGAGAACAAAACAGAAAACATAAAATGAAATTACATACATACAAACATTTTAGTGTTAAGAGTTGTGAGTGTAAAAATACAATTTTGTCATGGCACTCTATCGTCATGGCAAAATTTTGCTAGTTAAGAACTTTAATACTTACACAAACATAATATCTATGGAAAGTTTGGAATAATCATTTCCGTCCGATTTCAGGCAAAAGTCATGGGATCTGTAAATTTATGCGAAAAGGTTATGTGGGAAGTTTCGTCCCGATATGCGGTTGATTTGTGTCCCACTATATTTCGTAACCGGATAATTTATTAAGCTCTTAATTTCATGCTTGAACTAGCGTGACGTGTTTCTCCTTTTTGTGTGGTGGTAAATCGACTATATAATCTACATAAGTACTTTAGTTTAGTACGTGAAAATTATTCATATACAAATAAAAATAACACACAAATACAGCGGTCTTTTTGTACATTTCTTATTACATATTTAGATAAAAGTTGCGCGCAATGGCAATTATGTGATTTTCCCTTTTGAGATTTTGATATTTAGAAATGGTGCGTTTCTACAACATATATGCGAGTGCAAATGAAGGACAGAAGCGCGTCATTAATGAGGTCCAAAGCGCGCCCCAATCTGAAACCCTGTCAGCAAAGGTCTTTTATGTTGACACTCCCGACGGTTGTGGCAAAACATTTGTATTGCAATCACTCATTGTATTTGCCAAGGGCCATGGCTTGGAGTTCATTTGCTCCGCCTTCACTGGAATCGCCACGAGCTTGATGGAAGGTGGGCGTACGCTACATAACATTTTCAAACTGCCGGTTCCAATGGATGAGTCATCAGTTCATCAATGAAGCCAAACTCCTCGCACGCTACCAAGTTGAAAAGCGTGCGACTCATGATGATAGATGAGGCCAGCATCATGACAGGGGCCGCGCTTACAATCATAGACAGACTATTACGAGATTTTTACGGAGGAAAGCCGGAAGAGGGTGTTCCATTCATTGTAAAAATCATCCTCATGTGTGGTGACTTCCGAAAGTGCTTGCCTGTAGTATCAAAGGCAGGACGCAAGCGAACTTGCGAATCGACCATCAAGTAGAACCCGCTTTGGAAATTGGTAAACAAGTTTACACTCACCAAGAACATGCGCATCGATGAAGGCGAGGACGAGTTTGCGCAATACTTGCTTTCTGTTGTAAACGGCAATGCTCGAACCGAATCGATCACACTTCCGGCAAGCCGTTCCAGTTCTCAAAGTGTAATCGATTTCGTGTATGGTGATCAATCAGCAGGTGCTTGACCCCCCCACGGACAAGAAGTCAAACTTAGTGATGATAAAGTTGAGAGTGAGAACATGAATGAGAAACTCCGCTTATATGTCGGGTTCCCCAACAAGATTGAAGGGTCCGGACTTCCGCGCCATGCCATCCCGCTAAAGGTAAACGCGATCGTTATTTTGATGAGGAATCTAAACACTAGCAAGGGTCTTATCAATGGAACACGCATGCGAGTCGCACGTCATCCCACGCATGAAGTCTGACCCTCGGAAGGCACCTTCTCATTTAAAATGTCTCGCATCCAATTTCCGATCCAGCTCGCGTTCGCCATAAACATCAAAAAGTAATTGCCGGCCCCCGTATTTACACACGGGCAGCTGTATGTGACCTTTTCACAATGCCGCTCATTTGACGGACTCAAGGTGTTTATGGTTGAGACAAGCGATCAATCAGCTGATCGGGACGTGCGCATCACAACAAAGAATGTTGTTTTTGTAGAGATTCTACGCATGTAAATAATTCACAATTATTGTAATGTAAATTCATATTTTATTATCCTTTTGTACATTTCTTATTAAATATTTAATAGCGTATATGAATTTAAGTTATTTTTGATAAAAGTGCATCAAATTTATATCTTAAAAAATCTTCTTAATCATTTCTTAAACAAAAATTCAATAAAATGTAATCACGTGACTGATTATTCAGTCACAGGTCAGCTAGTATCAGATAAATACGGTTGTTGTTCGATGATATTTGTTCAGTTTTTAGCCAGATATTCGTTCACAATGATAGGTGAGATGGTGCGTTGCGGTGGTGCAAAATCCATGAATTTTCTTTCCACTAACCGGGCCTTTGTCGACGAATTTGCTCTCTCAAACGCCGCATAACGCCCAGATACTATTTCGAAGCTTGTTGATTGGTTTGCATGTCAAACTCGACCTTCATGCAATTTAGTTTTTGAAGAAAATTCTAGTATTTCTGAATTATTCGAGTGGCAACGCGTTCCATTCCCAAACAATCCTGTACAATAGTACGAATTGATTCGCGAGACACAGAAAGTTCAGCGGCTTTTTCTCTCAAACCGATATCACGATTTCTTCCATCACCACGCAACCGCAAGTGTTTTTGTTAAAGTCGATTCACTGTAAGCCTTCTTTAATATTTTCGGCGATTCAGCACACGAAATTCGATTTGCAATACAAAATTGGAGACAAATTCTTTGTTCGATATGTTTATTCAATATAAAAATTCCAAAACAACTTGGAGATGAACTGACAAAATAGAGCATTATAAACAAACTAAGTAACAGATTGCGCTCAAACTTCCCGCCAAAATAGAAAACGGCTGTGCCAAGCCAACTTAGGGATAAAACAAATTTATAATCAAGCGAATTTTTTAAATGATAATTTACCGACACTTTTTTGTGAATGTAAAGAGATAACAAAAATTCTCTTTTGGATAGTGGCGAGTAGCGTAATTTCTTTTTTTCCACTGGCACATTTATGCTGTTTTTTACGGTATTAAATTTCCGTGTTTGTTACAAATAAAAGAAAAAAAATTATCTTGGAGTTCATCATCATTTCTTTTATTAACATCAGTATATCGATTTTGTCCCGTGAGTTACTCATTTAAAATGAGTGAAGCAAAAACAACATACACAATTATGTCTTTGTATTTGTATTTTTGTTTTGTTCGTATTTGTGTCATTTGTATGATGAACAGTACCAAAATAACGGGATCCGGGCGAATCGGTTTAATTGTTATGGTGTTTATTTCCTTTTCTCAGCACATTACGTCTGCTCTTGAGCTGTGGAGTGTCATTATTTTACATGCTAATATATTTTACATTTAATAATTTTTTTATAAAAAATTATATGTATTAATAAAATTTTATAAATAAATTTATTTAAATTTCACAAATTTTAAAAATAAAGCCTAATTATAAAAAAATTTAAAATACATAAACACTTTGAGTGCGAAGAAGCGCGATCATGCTCCATACTTTTTACACTGGCCGAAATTATGTTACCAATCAAAGGGTTAATATGAATAAACAAAAAAAGAATGACACGTGACTTGCAGGAAACTAACACAAACACAATGCTACTACGATATCTTTCCGCTTAAACTCATTGCGTTTCACACATTTTGAGATAAAATTGATATACAGTTCTTTGACGTCCGGTACGCGTATTTTGGTCCAAAAATAATGGCATGAGAGAAGAATTCCCGGAACGCACTAGTGTTGAATAAATCTGTTTGCATTAGTAACAAACTAATAATTAGTAACTAATTAGAGCGCATCTGTGCCACACCATTCTCAATGTTTTGATTTTAGGTTAAAATTCATATATTTTATAAATTAACAAATTTTTTGTGGAATTTGGTTTTACTTCTTTCGCCATCTGAGTATCTATTTCGTCCGGAAATTGAGAGACGAGACCACAATTTTTGTGTGTATACGTATACGACGCATAATACACAATTTTGAATAAGCGTGCTTTCATTTGTTATACACGTATGTGTGTTGTTTTCGTGATCATAAGCATCAAAATTTTTCGAACCGGGTGGAATCGGTACAAATTGTTGGTGCTTCCACTTCTGTTTTGTGATATTTTTCTTGCGACGTTTTATTTACCACGTCACGTTTTACACATTTTTTTAATAATGTGTAAAACGTGACGTGGTAAATAAAACGTCGCAAGAAAAATATCACAAAACAGAAGTGGAAGCACCAACAATTTGTACCGATTCCACCCGGTACAAATTGTTTTTGCTTCCACTTCTGTTCCAAAATTTTGATGCTTATGATCACGAAAACAACACACATACGTGTATAACAAATGAAAGCACGCTTATTCAGTTATGCTACACACAATTTTGGTTTCTGGATTCAAACTATTGCGCAATAGATTTTAATTTTTAATTTTAAACCCTTATTTTAAATTAAATCATTAAATTTTTTTGTCTTGTTTTATTCTTTTCTCTCGAAAATAAAATTTAAACAAAAATCTACATCTCAAAAATGTCCTTAAATTTTTTTATTTTCATTTCAATTTTTTTCATTTCGGATTCACAGACAAAAATTTTATTACGCAGCTGCGACGTAAAAATTTTGACCGTGAATCCGAAATGAAAATAAAAAAATTTACGGACATTTTTGAGATGTAGATTTTTGTTTAAATTTTATTTTCGAGAGAAAAGAATAAAACAAGACAAAAAAATTTAATGATTTAATTTAAAATAAGGGTTTAAAATTAAAAACTAAAATCTATTGCGCAATAGTTTGAATCCAGAAAACCAAATTATAGTGTAGCATGGCTGATTCAAAATTGTGTATTATGCGTCGTATACGTATACACACAAAAATTGTGGTCTCGTCTCTCAATTTCCGGACGAAATAGATACTCAGATGGCGAAAGAAGTAAAACCAAATTCCGCAAAAAATTTAATATTGTGATAATTTAATTCAGGCGATACACAATTTGCGATCGAATATAATTTCTGTATATGTTGCAAAGGGATGATGTACAGCTGACCTACGAACATCCTTCGTCTAATAAATCTGTACATTTTGCTGTGCATAGCAAGCAACACCAAATTTTCATTCTTCACATTTCTCATCTCGTCGTATGTTTCTTCATCACCATTTCTGCAGTGACACGTTTCTCCAAAACCGTTGAATCGCAAAGTTCAAATATATAATATTTCATCTGACACTTTGATTAATTTTTAATATTCGTATATTCATGAGAACCGATGGTAGCTAGCTAAGCTGAACCCGTTTTATATTTCATTCTGTTTTGTTTATGAAAAAAAGAAAAATCTGTCGACTTTAATTTTCATTAGTACAACATTTTTCCGTTTAGTATTTTATATTCTGTTGCTACCGTTCTGCTATCATAGTTGGTGGTAAATTCATTCAAGATACAACGCAAATACAGATGCATCGTATCTAAGTACTCGTGCTCCTTATGGATAGTTCTCCATGTATGTTGTTTTGGTACAGAAGGATGGAAAAATATTTTTCCAATTTTTCGTTTTTGCGTATATTGTTGTTGAAGTTAACGAACAACAATCGTTGAGATAACATATAAAAAAAGCAAAGTTGTAACAGAAGTAACAACACATTTTTGTACTGGAGGAGTGGAAGTATGGTGAAATCGTATAAAGTGGCGAAAGGTTGTTTTTAAAACAAAATATTTTACACAAAAATTTAACAGCCGAAAGGTGAAAGCGTAATGACATTTTTTGTAAATTTAATGTCGGGAGAACAACATAGTCGGGTATGTTAGAAGATGTGGGTGTATGTAATATATAAAAAAACGTTATAAAATCTGTTCATACACATATTTATTATGTATATCGGTTCTCTACATATGAATATCTATATTTTCCCGCTGGACTCACCTACCAAATTACAAATACACGTTTCCAATATTCTACGCTTCTAAATACGTATGGTATACGGGTGTTATGTTGTTGATGTCAATGAAATATGTATCAAAATGGAAACAACATATCCTTTTTTTGTGCACATGACAACTCATATTTCGCTGAAAATGTATGTATGAATATTAAATTTATATAAGGATTTTAATAATAATGATGTTGTTCTATTCTTGTCTGATGTCACAGAAATACAGAAATAAAAACTTTTACACTCCCATATATAACCTTTTAATACTGCACAGCAAGAGGATAACCTAACCTACAACAATTTTGCCGAGAGAAGTGTTTATTTTTAGGAGTTAACTCTTCCGGGAATTTGGGTGATGTCAAATTATGTACGTTCTCTACATACATAATATATAGAAAATACTGTGTCCTTTGTAGATTGGATGTGTAAAATTTTAACTTACGTAAATTAGATTTAATAGTTTGGATGAAAATTTATAATTAATGGGGACACCTCACACCCACATAAAATACGCCAAGGTACATGTCGATATCGGAATATCCGTCTAATTTCAATTAACCCACCACCACTAGATATACATAATAATTTTAATGAGATTTGGTTTCTCATCCACAAACCATTTCAAATCTATATATAGGTCTGTAGCTACATGTAGTAACTAGACATATTACACACACCATGTTGAGAGATGATGAAAGATGAAACTAAAAGATACATTTTGAAATTATAATTAAATTACGTTACGTACGAGGATATGTACGAAGTCAAAATTGAATTAAATTTTTTCAAATAGAATTTTATATCATATACTCTCTTGATACACGAGTATATATGTACCTAATGTACCTAATTTTGTGGTGTATCCATTTTTTAATTCGAGTCGAGAGTAACCTGAACTTTAAATCAAATGCCATATATAAATATCAAATACTTTAAATAAGTAAAGTTGGGTTATGTGTAATACGATTCATCTGGATTGTTATGTATACATGGTGTAAGATTCAGGCTTATCTGTACCTGTGCATGCTGCATTAACATCATTCGAGTTATCAAGAATTTGGTTTGCCTCACTAATTTAGAAAAAAACAAGTTTTTGTCTAAGAAATGGTAAATATAATTTTGATCAAAATATTTTCCATCGTTATAAATGACTTTCTTTCTGGCAATTTATGGATTCCATCGAAAAAAAATTGTTTGTCTTTTATTTTGATTTCTCCGTGGTTTCTGAAGTGCTGGTCTTAAAGCTTTGCATTGACCGGAACAAATAATAATCTGATGGGACACAATCTGGTGAATAGGGGGCATGCGGTTGAATTTCCCATTTAAGTAATTCCAGCGTATTTTTTACTTGTTCTGCGACATGTGGTCGAGCATTGTTGTGCTGCAAAATCACTTTACGCTGTTTGTTGGCTAGAATCGGACGGTTTTCGTTAATTTTTTGCCTTTAGGGTTATAGTAGGAAATTCATTTATTATCGCCAGTCACAATTTGAGAAAAAAAATGCCATCTTCGGTGTCTTGTAAGCAAAGAATTGCAAACGATTAAACGATTTTCAATGTTGGCTTCAGTCACATCATGTGGTACCCATTTTCCTTATTTTTGAATAATTTTCATGTCATGTAAACGTTTGCTTATGGCTGCTTGAGTGACATTTAACTGTTCTTCAAGTTCTTTTTCTGTTTGAGCTGAGTTTTCTTTCAATAATGCTTCCAATTCTTCATCTTCGAATTTTTTTGGTTGTCCAGAACGTTCTTTATCACTGACATCAAAATCACAAGTCTGTTGAGTTGGTGCATGTTCACCATAAGTTTCTTGAAGCAAACGAAAACATTCAGCAGCTTTTTCTTTTGATTAAAGCAAATAAAGTAATGCTTCCCGCAAATGCTGTTTTGTTGGTACGATATTCCAAATGTTTTAACGGGATTAAAATAATGTTGTTTACGCTTTTGCGAAAAATGGCAAACTTAATTTTAATGTGGAATGTCAACACATGTCGTAGGTGTCACTCTAAAAAAATGTTTAGTACTAAGGTTAAGCCATCTTTTAGAAAATCCAGAAAACTAAGTTGTACACCCAATATAATCGATTTAACGTAGGACTATTGAGACTAGGGAAAGTATAGAAAGCGCTACCAGTGGAAAAAAAATGAAGCTTACTTCAGATACACCCGATACACTTTTTCCATTTTTAAATTTATAATTTTAATATTAATTGTAAATAAATTTATAGTTTTTATATTTTAATGCAATATACAAATAATATTAAACTTTCCAAGATAACTTTTCATAGATAAATCGTAGAAAATCTCGAGTAAACTCTTTTTCGTAGTAATAAATTTTTCCGCGAGAGCACAGGGGTGCAAGTCTCAATTGTATTGGCGACTGTTAGTTGGGAATGTGACATCTAGTGCATTAAAAATAAGCGTATTCAATCTTTTTTCCATGAAATTTTAGCACGGCATACTTTATGAAAATAAAAATTAAAATACAAAAAAATACCCAATAATTTTATTTTTTTTGACGTCAGATCCATTTATAGTTGTCTGTAGGCCATGAAAAATTTGAGAAGCGACGACGTGGGGTATGATCGTTGTTCATTTACTTCAATATATCTTATCATGTGTCTTACTAGGAATTTCAGTGATTGTACACTTATATAATAAACAGTACCATATTTGCCACATTATGGTAATCATGTTTTCCTTGTCCAGTTCGGTGAAAAATGATTGTTAGATTAGAATGAAAGACCGGGCCAACTATCAGGCATAGCAATGCTAATTGGCTGTCCAAGCTAGACTGTTTGCTCTTTTGAAACATTCATGTGTGGGGATATCCTTAAGAGTTTGCGGAGTTAGGGCCTAGATCGCAGTATTTATTTTTGATTTGTCACTGTACACATAAATTGATGTCTTAGAAAGTGCTGCAGCTTAATACAATAGAGATGCATTTTCAACCGACCAACAAACACAATAGGATGGCCTCATAATTGAAATAATAAGATCAAATTCAGGTGTAGAGACTCTAAATAAATGGGATAATAAGGTTCCCTCTAATAGATTAAAGAATCTTGAGGGGTTGAATGTGTTTCTAAATAAGTGGTGTGAAACACTCGATTGCATATGGCATAACCATTGAGAACAGGCCCTAAGATTTTAACCGTCTACTTCAGGACACCGTCAAAACGTGTATATGCATCATTTAATACTCCGATTACCCGACCACGATTCCAATGTGAGTTTTGTTCAAACGTAGGTCATCACATTTTCCGGTGCTGAAAATGTATGTCTGTTAAGAGGCCAGCTGAAATTGTTTATTAATTGTTTGTCATCTGCCCATCGACCTAGTGATCAATTGCAACACAAACTCCTATATATTTTATAACTCAACACAAAACTCAATTAGGCGGAATCAGTAATGCAAAACAGAATTCCAGATTCAAGATTCACTTCATGATCAAATCTAGAATAAACGATTTCTCGGCCAAGATCGGAAAAATACAAATATGCAACCACATTCACCAGCTAACATCGACTCTCAGTTTCACAAATCACAAACTTCTTGTTGGAGCTGGTTTATATTCCAAATTACTATCTGTAGGCCAAATTGACTAACAATCGCTTATTCCTCCAAAATACACTACTCGGTTGAATTGTAGTTGAACATTCCGGTTCAAAATCGAATGAGAATGTATAGTGGATTTCAACATTCTGTTGACCATCATGAGGGCTACAGCATAAATCCTCAGCCCGAGAAATTATTTCAAATTGAAGACGCTGAAAAGGCAACGCATAATTATTCGATTGAAGAAGTACGGCGAACATTTCATGAAATAAGCCCATCGAATGCGAAATGGCAAATTCGCGGTTTCCCTACTCTTGTCGAAGCCTCCATTTACTTCAACGTTTCTGGAAGAGTATTTCAAGTTGGGATATATGGGGCTTATTATAACTCATATGCTGCAACAAAATCACGATTTTCTTCCGCATCACTGCGTGATAAAGGCGAACAGTTCAATAACCAAGCTAATGGTTAGGCCAGTCGTACAGTAGCATCTTCGAACTAGTTTTTCGAACTAGTTGCACTTTTGCACAAGTTTGTTTTGATCGTCGATATACTTCTGATACTATAATTTACAGCGTATGGCGAACTATGATCCGAGCGAAGACATCTATATCTAGATAGAAAGACGATATATATGTTGATAATTTACTTACAGGTGCAATCGCTCTAGCCGAGATTCAATAACTGTTAGCGTATACGTACCACAAGGATCAACAAGAGACATTTCTACATATTGATTTTCACTCACAGAACTCATCCATTGTTCAACTCCATTGATTTGCGGACGTCAGTTAATCTACCTATGTTATAGTTTCTACATAAGACGTGTATCCATCACATGGTTGTCGTTTTTTCAACAGTTCTTTGTTCCAAGTCGAAAGTAGTACCAAAATCTAGTACAAAAATGTTCCAAAGTTGAAGCTTTGTGTGGCGCTCCTAACAGCCCAATTGGGAGGTTGGGTGATTCCAACCTTGAACACCAATGTTGACAAAAACTTTTATTAAGGTGATTCATCAATAGTGTTGGCATGATTGGGAATCTCACTTAATAAACTCACCATATTTGTTTCAAACCGTATTCTAAAAAGTCAACAATTCACAGACATAGCATTCTGCCGACATATTGTGCCGAAACCATATTAAGTTGTCATTATAGGTTTAAGGTCTATCATTTCTATTGCACGACGAACATTCCTAGATACTACAACAAGGCCGAAACCAATGGACGTGTCTGATTGTCGATTAACGATGGACATGGTTAGCATATAATAACTAACGGACTTCATAGAACCATGAAGTACCGAAACAATTTTTCATCTGTGCGAAATATTGTGGCCTATACGTGATGATGAAGTATCCTCAATAATCGAAAATCTAGAAACACAAATAAGTTTGGCGCGTCAAGTATAACAGCCATAATAAAATAATGCAGGGCTCGAAATTTACTCTGAAAACAAACCTCTGAATAAAATTTCTCATCTAAACTCACTTTCCGTTTTTCTAGATTACAATGATTTAATTGGAGTGGGAGGACGGCTTTATTACTCTTCCTTGTCATATGCATCCAAGCATCCTCTCATTCTGCCTTCAACACATATCTTCAAGTTTACAATCTTTAAATTGGTATGCCTTGAAGTTTGAATCTTTAGAGATAGATGGCCAAATAACATTGCTTGTCAACAACTTAACAGATGCTTTAACGCCTGGATGAGATAAATTGTGAAAGGCTTCAAAAACTATTTAGGTTCCATAAACAGGGTAAACGCGCGACATTCTAATAGATATTTGAAGTTTTTGACGCCAGAATAAGCTGCAAGCAACTCTCTGTCATAAGCACTATAACTACGTGGCGTATCATTAAGACGAACCGTGAAAAACTAAGTGGTTGCCATATACCTAATCAAATAGTCTTTGTTTGTTTAAAGCCACCAATGAATTCCCATTTAAAATTTAGTGTTCAATATTTTCGTTCGGTATGCCAAAATTGGTGTTTAGTTTACCGGAAATAATTTTGTTGTTGTGATCGCTTACCGAATTTTACATAAATTTAACCGTACTACAGACACATTCGCCCCAGTATCTATTAAAATTTTGAACTTTGAAATAAGGTCTAAATTTAACAGCTGAATGGTATTTATTTCAACAGGGATGGTTGCCACCTCTCTGAGAGTTGAGAAATTAAAAATTCTTATTGTATTTTTTATTTGAACAAAATTGATCGTAAAATTTGCACCCTTGCGTAAAATATCGAGTGATTTGTCCTCATTTAAAATGGAAAGAGCATTTTTCGAATTTTGGATTTAAACGACCATTAGATCTGAAACGCGACGTGTATCTAAACTTACCCCTTGAGTTTGATCGTGATCGAGAACCTGGATTTATCATAGTTCTAATTTCAGATAAAATTTGAACTCTAAAATTTTCTTATTTTAAATTTAAATTTGCAATTTCGTCGTTAATTTAGATGGTGGATTTTGAAAATTATTACCAGATGATAATGGACGAAAAGGATTACTAGAAATAACTCCGTTTAGTTTAATTTGAGGGATCACCTCCAACATCTTGTCTGCTCGTTCAGCCAAAACGTCACGTATCACGTCGTTTTCAAAAGTGTTTATTTGGCCGTTGCATATAAATGGTGGCCGAATAAAATAGAAAAATTACCGTGCCGAGAATTAAGGCATTTTTCTTTATTACCTTCTTTTATACGAAGTAAAATAAGTTTAATAGGATTAGGATTTTATCATATATAGGATTTTAGTTATTTGATTTTTTTACAATAAATCGGGTTCGTAGCTTATTTATTAATGTCAATTGGGTAAAATTCCGCGAACGTACCAAAATTTCCAATTGAGAATACAATTTAATATTAAAAAGTTTTAAATTTTGGAACCCACGGTGAAAGTCATCATATGTGCCTCGTTTTCACAACATTGATCGGAAATTTCTTGACCTATTCGAGTATGAAAGAGAACCCGTGAACATTTCTGGGATAGGCTAGCTATGTAGGTGAAACCCGGTGAACATCTCTAGAATCGGTGAAACAAAAGTTGAAAATTTATTCAAACTCGTTTCATGATGACGTATATTCGTTTCATGATGACGTCTAGTCTATGACGTATATTGCTCAGTAAATATCATCATAGCTAAACTATGTTCATTTTATGTTTGGACTTTGTCTAGGCTATCCTAAAATACATTAAAAAATCTATGAACATCTCTCATTATCATAATTGAATCCCGTTCACCACACACATAGAGTTTTGATTTAGCTATATATGGTCATATCCACGAGGGTCGGTCAATAAGAGCCCGTGCTTGAAAGCAGGTAGCGCTGTTGACAGAAGTTGACATTACCCTCGTATACTGTCAAACGACACCATATTAAATTTCAGTATAGTTCACAGATTAATTTTTAAAAAGGAAAAAGATCGAGCAATATCGATCCGTAATTCGCTTTTTATTTTTGGATGGAAAAACATGCGAAGTAATAAAAGCAAAGTTGGATGCTATTTGTGGGGCCCTTCATCATCTATAACAACCGTGAGATATTGGTTCACCAAATTTACATGTCGTTGTTAAGCCGCCCGGTAGTCGTTGTTACCGAAGAAATCGTTGAAAAGGTCCACGACATGATTTTTGCTGATCGCCGAATTAAAGTGCGCGAAGTTGTATAGGCCGTGGACACGCCTACGGCCTCTGCTACTTCGCGTACTTTACTTTGGCAATCAGGGAGAATCATGTCGTGTATCCTTATCAACGATTTATTCGAGTACTCCACCGGCCTGGCCCCTGCGATCTTTCTGTTCCGCAACATAAAAACATGGCTTGGAGAAAAAAAAATCAGCCCAAACGAGGAAATTTTCGCCGAGACAGAAGCGTATTTTGAAGAGTTTGAGAAATCGTATTTTTGGAGGGGTTAAAGAAATGGCGGAAACGTTGGGAAAAGTGTATCGACCTAAAAGAAGGTTACGTTAAAAAATAAAAATTTAAAAAACTTGCGTCTATATTAAGCATTTTTCAATTTCACTACAAGACAAATAAAATTGGAAGTTTTTGAAATTTAACAGTGTAATTTTTTAGTATGTATTTTACAATCATCATATCATTCAATAAACATCAATATTGAACCAGTTCAACTGACATCTAAGTTGAATCACTGATATTTGATACCACCGGCAGCGTATTTAAACAGCTATGCGTTTTATATATTTGGCTTGAAATTTACTCAAGTTTGTTTAATTTAGGGAGAATTATTTCAAGAGAACAGTGGGGCTAATCATAATATTTTTGCCCCTTGATTTTGATAGAAATGGTTTCGGCTAAAGTCATACCACTCGTCAATCCGTGATAAATGGTAACATTTTTGGAACTTGTTTACCATAAATATAACATCCATCCTATTCCGAGCTTGTGGTCTGTCCGATAAAATTGATTCCCCTCCTTTTATTTTTCTAATATTTATGTAAAAAATATCCAATCGATAATAAATGTTCGAATTGAAACTTTTTCACAATACATTATTTATCTGAACATAAAGAAAATAAATAATTCCGTCTCCTCTATAAACTTTTGTTATAAAGAACGCTTCTCTTATCAATATAAAATAAAATTAAATGAAAATGTAAGTTACACTACTATTCAAAAGATACACGACTGCAAGAAGTAAATTATGATTTTACTTTTTCCGAATCTTTTTGTTCCATTTTTAGTTTTGATTTTAAATGCAAATTTCGTTCTTTTGTGTTTCGGGCTTGATTCAATCAAAATCTATCAATAGATTGGGTGCGAGTATATGTATTGTGTAACTGTGCCGCACGTTTCTGAATAGTGTATCCCATTTTCTTGTTGATTATTTGAAGATAAATCAATCAATGTGATTGAAAATTTATTTTATACCGAAAAGCATTTTCAAAATTGAATTTTAAGTTTGGTGAGTTGAATGTAATACGCAACGGATAATTCAGCATGTTTGTGGTATGCGGGCGATTTTCTTTCAAAGTTATCGAACTGAAACATATTCGATTAATAACGATCAATTTTTTTTTTGTAAAGAACCGAAATAGCTTTTATTCTAATTCAATTGCTGTACTTTTGGGAACGTAAATTGATTGCGCCTTTTAAAATATCGCAAGAAATTTTAAATTAATTGCAATTGCACAAACCAAAATTAATTACTCATCGACTGTATACCGAAGTGCTATAAATCATGCATCACATAAAAACCAATTTTATAAAGTCTTCAAAACTAAATGTGCCAATTACGTATATAGTTTTAACCAATATAGGTATATGTAGAGGGGGGGAACAACTCAGTCTCCTAAAATGATGAACTTAGATGTGGAAGGAGTAGTTTTTAATAGTTTTTGTGTTGTTTCAAGTAAAATTTTTATGCTTTTGGAACCGATCCAAAACTAATTGGTATAAAAATAAAAAAAATTTGTATGTCTGTTCATATCACCCAATTTATATGTAGTTTATCGCACACAGCAATGATTATGATTTTAGGTCAATATTTATAGGCATGAACATCTTTCCCACAACCGCATATTAACGATACACTCAGGCACACATAAACATAAATTTTATAGAGTGAGATTCAATATTATTATGGGAAATCAATAATTTTTGGGAACTTTTAAAATCTGAACATAAATTTAAAAAAAAAATAATTTTTTTAAATATGTAGGAATTAATCAATACAATTTTCTTCCGTTCAGTTTAGTATTCTTTGTTTATAGTGTATAAGTCTTCAGGTATATAGTTTTATAATAATTTTTACAAACTATGTGGTTTTGTAGCAAAACTATTACATGAGTTGCTACGTAAGAGTATCATAACATAAAATGAATTTAAATCGAACAAGATTTTTAGGTTTGGGAAAACATGTGAGTGTTGTCATGTGTTATATAAGAAACAAATATTTACCTGTCTCTAAAGAGTTTTTTTATTTTACAACAAGTGATTTAAATTTTATTTGTAATATTAAATTCGTTTGTAAAAGGGTTTATCTCGCTTATTAGGTATGTACTTTGTTTATTAAGCTCCCTAGCTCGCCACGAATCAATAACTCTTATACGCAAGGACTTCTCACAACACAATTTAGTAGGTAGAAGACCCACATTAACACAGAAACAGCAAACATTTTGAATAGTGTCTCGTTTTCGCGTATTAAGTGTAATTTAGCGTAAATTGACCACTTGGCCTGGTTAATTATAGTGAAAATTGGTTTAATGACAGTTTTGTGAAATTAGTGACATCTAGATTTAAGTAGAGGCATTCTAAGTAGTTTTATGACAGTTTACTGGTACTGAAGATTGTAGCAGGTGTAATCAAAAATTTATTGTAAATGGTGTGTTAAGTGAATTAATAAATAATTGTCGTAATTAGTTATTGTTTTGTTTTTGGGAAAATTATTGCGAGGAATATTCGGGAATATTCCGGAATTGGTATAAATAACAATAATTGTTCTTATAACCTTCAAATTCTATAACCTTAATCACAATCCAGTGATACGAGCCGGGTTTGACAGGGTGAATTCGTAACAATCGGTGACAGTGATGGGATTGTGAATATCAGAAAATAGGTTTATAAAATTCGACGGTTGCGGAATTAAAATTAAAGTTAAAGCAGCGTAATTTTCCAACGGATGGTTACAAAAATGAATTAATATTGTAACTACGATAGGCTATGCAAAAACAAGGGTAAAACTTGGATAATTAATTCGAAGAGGTAATAGCACAATTATGGGATGTTATAACTCATCAAATTAAAGGGAAGCATCAAAAAATAAAAGATTTGACGCGAGATATGAAACAGGAAATTAAAAAAATCTAAACAGGTAACGAACACATAGAAAAAATACTGGATCAAATTATAGGCATAATATTTCTCAAACAAAACGATGTTGTAGGCGATGCGGAGCAGAAGGGCAGCATTTACATAACGGTGCGGAGCAGATGTTGGAAATGGCTGTAGTTATAAGAGGGAACTGGGTGATGGAGATCTTGGAGTGGGTGCCATTTGTGAAACCTTTAAGCTTTGTGGGATCGAGTGATTTTGTTCAGCTTGGAGATAATGAACATTTCAACCGAGAGTTTGTCACGGGGGAGCTCAAACTGCTCATGATTTTGGATGCTGAACCGTATCTGAAATTTGACTTTGAACCATTTAAGTTCCACTGCAAGATGAGCGAAAGAATACAAACAATTTTTTTTAATTTTAAAGTTACAACTTCTATTTTGGGTAATGCATGTCCTTCTGTTTGAGTCGCAAAGGTAAAAGTATTTTTATTATGAAAAATCTAATTATGTTTAAATCGATTAAAAAGAGACAACTATATAAACTAAACATTTAAATTATAAATACTTTTCTTTTTTTTAGGTAAGCCATGCTACAGAAAATAATTCATCTGGATTCTCTGTGACTGGACTGATTGGCCACAATTTGAGAGCATCCTCTATTTGACACAGTCTGTATTTAATCTTGTAGCAGAGCCTTGCATTACCATTTCCTTTGTATAGATCATGTTTCATCATTTTAACTGCGGACTCCAAAGGATAAACTGCCACCAAAGCTTGGTGAGGCAGGTGGTATAAAGTTCCATATGTTTCCTTGTTGTGACACAAAATCTTGCACGTCTACAAGACTTGATTGCGATGAAAGCTGCCCCAGCTTCCTCCAGTTATGATTTAGTAATACAGTCGCTGTGTATTTATTTTGGTACGCGTATCCTCCTAACTAACGAACCGCTTTAATTCATTGATGAATGTGTCAGTACTAGCACCTACTACCAGCTCGAGATGTATAGCCTTTATATATGTAAATAAACGTAACAACGTAAGCCTTTATTAACTTTTCACCTATCCCCTTCTTAGAATTGATGATAAGTTGTCCAGCATTATCAACACCCTGGAAATGAAATGCATGTGACTTTGTGTGACTTTTGAAGCTGGCAGTATTTCCATTTTTTAATTTTGTGATTTCGCATTGAATCTACAAAACATTTCGTTATAATGTCTCGTGTAATTTTGACGACTCAGTTGGATTAACAGCGCGATGAAGTTACTTGTCGAAGGTGACACCGATTCTCTCCACGACAGTGGGAGGTGATACCTATCGATGGGCGCCCCACAATCAAACATCGGACATTACGTTTTAAATATACAACACCAACATCGGACAACACTATTTCGCAGCTGTCAAAATCATCCGTCCATGTTGAAAGAACAAAGCATTTCTTAAACGATTGTAATGGATACTCGATTTGTACTGGGGTATTATCCAATTTGATTGCAACAAAATGGCGGGTTCTTTAAAATAACCAATTGGAATTGGTTAGTTTCGAAAAACTAGTTAGGAAAAGATTGGATAAAAGGCGTAGGTTTAAATTAATGCACCAAGTGAAAAGGATAATGAATTGCAGATGTCATGCAACAAGGTATAAGGACGATGGGATAATAAAGATTTTAAGTACTTTTATAATCGCCCACATCCCCCCACCCTTCCCTAAAACTTTTCAAAAGAATTATGATTATTATAGATTCTTTCCTAGCTACTTTCCTATCATATATAATGTAACATTATATTAATAATAACTTTGTGTTGATATACAGAGTTTTAATATCACAATCGTAGAGCAACTCTTAAAAACAAGCATTTATTTTTATATTAAAAAACTATATTTTATAAAAAAAAAATCTCTTACCGAGAATAACAGAAAACTTTATCCTTTTAGAAATGATATTACATTTTATATAGAAAAAAACTTTTATGGTAGTTCGATAACAAAACAGAAAAATAATGCTCGAGAAATGTATAAGATGATGTATAACAGCAGATGATGATCGATATGTATTAGAAAAATTTTAATATTCTAGCCATGGATGTTGTAAAGATATTTATTTTTTCTAACTAAAAACAAAGTTTAATGTGCTGATTAAGATTTATCAATCTTGTATCATTATACATCCTTTTCATATATCCATAACTAACAAGCAATACGACTGAACTTTAGACTGTAGGATTCAGACTTTTCAAAAATACAAAATGGGAAAGTTTAGCCACTGCATAGTCTGATAAAAACACATTTTGATATTCTAATCAGGGATAACTAAATATTTCATAAAAAATCGCAAATATACTTCAAATATGAGTTATTATAATTTGCACAATGTATTTAAGTTAATTAAATTAATTTAAGGGTAACGATTTCATATTATGCGCGCAAAGAAAACCTCAGCCTGCCTGCTTCAACAAGTGACAAGAGTATATATGCACTAAGTCCAAGCTAATTTACACTCTGGCCGCAATTTTTTCATTCGGCAACATAACAAGATTATAATAAGCGGAAGAAAATCACCTTGAATACACTGCTTATCAATTAGATAGCTTACTGTCTGGCTGATGCCAACAATGACTCAGGCCCCCCTCCCCCCTACCACTAAAACCAGAGTATTTTGAATTAATTTTTATTGTAGAATTATGTGCTATTTATTAATTTTTATTGTAGAATTATTTAATTTCAATAAATTCACGAAATATCTAATTTGAATCGCGTTATTTTCCCAAAGTAGTAAACCATAAGTTCACTA
Organism: Nephrotoma flavescens; assembly: GCA_932526605.1. Lineage (NCBI taxonomy): Eukaryota > Metazoa > Arthropoda > Insecta > Diptera > Tipulidae > Nephrotoma > Nephrotoma flavescens. Next base: position 264,163,143 of record OW052222.1, on the reverse strand, counting down.
TTTAGAAGTTAATCCAATATTCTGCAAACCTCATTTATGTGTCAACCCCATGATATTCGGTTAGGAAATGAGGCCATAGTCCAGAACCTCTTCCAAAAATGATCCCATTTCTTTACCGTTATACGCGGTACATTTTATAAACTATGATACTCTGGCATACGTTAAATTGTCCACACGGTAAATGGTATCCACGTTAAATTTTGTCCAAAAAAAACTGATTTACGATTAAATATACTCATTAAATTGAAACACTATATCCAATATGCAATGCCAACTGAATTCCGTTCACAATTACATTCGCGTGAAACAACTACACTCTCTCTGTGGAATCATATAAAGTACACGGAAATTAATACTACTCGTCACAGAAAGGTGTGACAAAAATTCCGGTGTCGGAGTAAATCTGAACTAAACGAAACTACTAACGTCCATCTATTAGTCTTACACAGCATCTTAAAAAAATAAAACAAAAACACTACGTAAAAAATTGCGTAGATATGTAAATGGCGACGCCATTGCAAAACTGTTTTTTATTACCTCTTTAGCCCAATCCGATCGCAACTATTTTATAACTAAACTAAATAAAATTAATGTTACTGTAATAATTAAAAATCATTAAAATAAAACAACACGAGAAATTAAAATAAACAGACAAACACACGCATGCACAATCGTGTGCATATTCACCCGCCGACTTGTCACATGAAACTGAGAAGAGAAAATAGAAGATTAATACTCAAACAAAACTTATAAAAAAATAAATAGTATTACCGCGAAACAGAAAGACAATTAATTTTCTCTAAAATCGATATTTTTGTGACTTTGATATTTTGTAGTACGGAATGCAGTATGGAATTAGAACAGTATTTTCCACACAGTGGAAAAATCACATACTGGGAAATATTTTACGATAATGCGACTGACATCCGTTCGGCGCATCGCTATTTGCGTTTAAGTATAGTTTTGATGACAGCTTTCAAAATAAAAGCCGATACTGAAGAAGTATAAGGATGATATGGCTAATCGTTTCCCGTCAAAATTGATTCATTTCTTCCAATCATTCTATTTCTGTACTTTCTATATTCAAATTGAAGATTTATAATCGATTCTTCATAATCATCATTTGTATGGTCGTTGTGACGTTGGATGGAAATGCGGTTTCTAGTTTAGATATGTTATACGGCACAACGATCTAGAAGAGCATTCGAAAAATAAAATAATATCATTAATTCAAGGCTCAACTTACCTTAGGACCTGAGTAGCACATATTTTTCCGTCCTTGTGTTTATTTCATCAGCATTTTGTCTTGCTAACTGGAACGTGCACGACGATGTTCTGCTCACAATTGACTAAATTTTTTGGACAACCCTAATTAATATTTAGGCTGTGGGCAAATAGCAGAGTAAATCGTTTACTACGCTAAAAATGATTTTATAATTAAAATTATTGAATTTATACCTTCAATCAAAGTAAATATCGACTTTTACCCGATTAAAAGAAATATAAAAACTAAGAAATATCCAACGAATTAAAATAAATAAACCCATTGTTTTTATTAAGTACATACGCATCATTTTCATTATTAATTGAAAGAAATTTATTAAGACAATCGTCTTATTATATTTGCTATTTCTCGAAATTTCAGTAATAACACTAAAATAATAAATTAAAGTTTCATAACCACATAATTAAATGAAATATGCCAAAATTTCTAATATCTCGATAATTTATCTGTTATAGATAACAACTATTAAACGTAAAAATTGTTTGCTATTTTAAAATGTTATATTTCTGAATATTATTAAATTAAGGCACACAAAAACAATTATTTTTTCAAATTTATTTGACATTTATAAAATAATAATAATAATAAATTTATAACAATAATGATAATAGTAAGTTGTTGTATTCATAAATAATTCATTTAATATGGTTTTGCATTATTTGGAAAATTATAATTTAATATAACTACAACAAATTATAATAAAATATTTAATAATAGAGATATGATAGTTTATTTACTGTTTGTTTTTGGGGAACGTTATGTGGTGGCTTTGATGTACGTTTTACTGGTCCGACAACAAAAATATGATTTATAATGAACCAACCCCTGTCACGGCTGGAGCTTCTGTTGTTTGAACTACGGTTACGGTGGACGATGAAGGCATAAGGGAAACTAAAAAGATAAAAAAAAATATTTCATAATTAATTAGGTAAATATAAAATAATTGGCAATTATTTATTTTCGTAGTAAAACTGTTCATCGCTAGTTCACCCCGCACCAGTTCAAGTACCGAAGCTTTATACACCTTGTCCGGTAATTACAATTAACGATTTCAAGATGCATCTTTGGTGATATTTTATTACAGTCATACAATTAATTTTCTTAAATGTAATTTTTTTTTGTAACGCATTAATCCATGATTTGTGGAGAAACTGCTTTTTCTAGTTTTATCTGCTGAAGAATGGAAAATGAAAATTCTTACACACCAGAGATTAATAAAAAAATCGAATCATAAATATTCGTTAAATTACTCAGTTCTCATTTATTAAAATTGATTGAGTGTTTTTAAGGAAAGAAAATGTTCAAGTACAACACAGAAAAACAACTACATTCTGTTTCTTGAACATAGAGAATATTTTCAACAAGTTTCATCAAAGTGGAGTGGAGGTAAAAAAAGAATTCAGTCGCTTTCGTGTGCACAATCCCTTTATACACGCAAGTAATAAATAAATACAGAGATCCGTCTGTACCGATCCTCGTTGATATGCTACTAAAATGACGTTCACTCAGGCGTCACCACTAAAAACAGAGTATTTTAAATTTTAATTGTAGAATTTGAAGCTATTTACGATCTTTCAATTTAAGTTAAGTCCCATTTTAGCTCACACTTAAAACCATTAACAACTCCTAACTGGTTTTCGAATTACCGATTAATGAGCTCACGAAATACGTGAAGTTTGAATTTTGAGCGGATACCACTTAGGCCGAATACCAAATCAATTTTCTAAAGAACAAATGACAAACTCAATTTCATTTGCAATTTAGAATTGCAAAAACAAAATTTATTCATTGTTGGATTTTTGCAATTTTAAAAGGTGTTGTTTTTACTTGAGACCGGACAAGTGGTGCAGTGGTTGAAGCTTCGGCACTTGGACCGGGAGGCACTGGGTTCGAATCCCATCAGAGGTTAGATGCAAACCCAATTTTCGTCATCGATTACAATCAGTGACGTTAATAAACACAACTAAGACCCTATGATGGAGTGCAGAATTCAGTGCCGACCCACCCACCCACCATCAATGTCCATGTACAGGTTGACATGGAGCTTGCAATGTGCAGGTATACTGTAGTTGTGCGAGTAGGTGAATATGGGTGAATGATGTGGCGTGAATGTATGGTATCACAATGGGCCAAAAATGGCCTGAGTGTCAACCACTGAAACTTTACCTTTTACTTGAGAAATTGCGGGTAGTATTGGAACTGCACGCATTTCGTGAGCTCATAAATCGGTTACATCATGTTAAACTTCGAAATATTTAGTTTTTGTAATTTTAAAAGAATTTGTCGTTCGTATTTGAAAAATTAGGGGTGGTATTCGTGCTAAGGGATATCAGGACAAAAATCAACCTGCATGTACTTCGTGGGCTCCTATAAATCGATAAATCATATCCAACATTAAAATGTTTAATTTTTGCAATTTTAAAAGAATTGGTGGTTTGAATTTGAGAAAATAGGGTGGTATTCGTGCTAAGTGGAGCAGCCCAAAATTTAAACTGCACGTACTAGCGCATAAATCGGTACATCATATGAATTTTTTTAGAATTATATTTATTTTTTACAAACCATCTAGTAATTTCTTTTTCATAATTTATATTCTCGTTTGGAGGGTTGTAGCCCTTTGGCTACTCCTCTTTAAAGTTTTATTATATTTTTAGTCGATCCAGATTGGGTTTAGTAGATCGAGCGGTTTCTTTCTTCTTACATACGACGTATCTCACCAGTTTGGTGTAGTAATACCATAGAAAATTAAGTTTACCATAAATTTCACATTTTGATAAATCGAAAAATAAAAATGGATTGAGTAAAAAGTTCTGACAATTCCAATGTCAAGATTGTATTTGTGACTTTGCAATGTAAAGTCGCAAATATGTACAATCATGACATTGGAATTAACAGAACTTTTTTACTCAACTCATTTTTGTTTCTCGATTTATAAAAATGAGAAAAATATTGTAAACTGATTTTTCTATGCTAATACGTTGCATTGTTTTCCTGCGTGTTTGCTTATTACTTTACTGGCGAAATCCATTTTCAGATCTCTATGGAGTTTATCATTTCTTTTGTGCTACGGTGCGGGACTTTGCTTTGGAATGACTGAATATTATTGACATTAGTTTTCTTTGTACCGCCCCAGAGCTGAATACCGTAAGTCCACACAGGTTTTAGAATATACGATGTACTCTTGATCCCCATTAGGTATTTTTTGGATTAAAATCACCTCCGATAATGAAAATTGATCCAAGTGATTTGAATAAAGTGCAATAGTGTTCCTCAATTAAATTATATCTTTAAGGTGGCACTTCTTAGTATTTTTTGGAGCACTGTTGAATTTTCAACAGTGCTCTTCGAAATAACTGGTTTTGTCATTATCACTGCTTGGTTCCTCTTTGGTGTAAGTTAGATTAATTTTTTGCGGTATTCCTAGATTTTGTTTTCGCGTTTTATTTCTTCATCTATGTAGATCATTACCTATTTTACATTCCCGATAGTTTGCGGGATGTGGCTTCTTGCAATTAACACATTTTGTAGCAATATCTTTACTAATCGGGCATACTTGAGTGTGATGCTTTCTGGCACGTTTCACGCATCTAGTCTCTCTTTGTCAATATTTCTGCGTATGATTAAAAACTTGACATTTTTTGCACTGCAATAGTAGACCGCATTTTTTTATGACTGTATTTTTGCTGTACACATCTTCCACTTTTGTTTGTTATTATAGTTGATTTAAACTCCTTGCTCAGTTTCGGTTTTCTTCTTTTTTAAAAATGTTTACGGCATTTTCTATTTGATAACCCTTTTGCTTCAGATCCTCAATAATTTGCTCTTTTGCACAGGTTGGGTGAAAACCACTAGCCATTACATTGATTGAACGATCAGTCTTACCCTCATAGGTAAACCATTGATGGCCCTCGGAATTAAGCTTTGTACACAAAGCTCTAGGTTTCAGAGTCTGCAACATTAATTTTCCAGACGCCATTGGTTAGAGATACGAGTTTGTACTCGACTGCCGTAACTGATTTCATGATCGCGGAAAAGTGGAGAAAATTGTTATTCTAACGACATTTATTGGTAGAGCCAATTTATCTTTTGATTTAGCTGATTCTTCTAGAGCTAGTTGTTTCTTGAAAATTAACTATATTCTAAAAACATCTTTTGATTTTAATGTTAAAATTTCTGCCATTTTTGGTGAGTGTTGAGCTTTATTTGTCTTACTTAGCCTTTTATTCCGGTTCAACACCCAATTTGTTTCTCTTTCTAATTCTCCTTCATCCGTATGGAATGAATTAATGCCATCATCGATTGCTGGGTTAAGTGTTGTCCCAAGTGCTCCAACTTCTTTTTTGAGTTCTTCATTCTTCTTCTTTATTATTGTAAATTCTTCTTTCAATTTAGTAGTGAATTCCTTTATTTCTCTTAATTGTTCACGGAGTTCGGCGTTTTCATTCTCGTATTGAAAGATATTTCCAATTGAAGATTTTGGTGATATTGACAATTTGGGATTTCGTCCAATTGTGTGGATTTGGCAGCATCTCTGTTGCTGTGCCACCTGGGATATTACATTCTGTATTTGCTGTACTCATTGCTTATTTTTGTCAAGTAACCCACTGGCACTTGGTCCTCGGTTGCAGTTTGCTACTGCCGAAGCAGCCCCCACCCCAGGACGTGGACACGTCTACCTAGGTGTACACAGAAACAGCCGAAGCCCTCTGGATACACTAGGCTGAAGTGATACTTTCGAGAAATTTTGAATATTGCTACGGCTGCATGCCTGTTCTATTCGAACCGCAGAAGAATATGAATGGTTTCCAGATGTTTCGATCGTTAAGATTTGAATAAATTGCACAAATGTGAAATATGTACATTTGTTTATAAAAATTGAATCCCAAACAGCAACTTGATTTCTTAGTTCGATTTATTCATTTTCAGTTTTTAATCTTATCGATGAAGAGAACAAGTCCGGCGAAACAACACGATTTTTTCAAAGTCGACGTTTATTTGGTATTTAATTTTGCGCGTTCCCACTTTAAACTAGAAAATTTAAGAAACTTACAAAAAAAAAAAATTGAAATAAATATTTTATAATGTTTCCAAAGTGTGTATATGATTCGATTTCCTATTTTTTACTGTTGCATAGGAGTACAGTTATTGGAAACAGACATATAGATTCTTTGATTTAAAAAAAACGGATATTAGTTTTTATTGAGCATGTTAATAAAGCATAGATAAATTCTAATAAAATGCGGCTGAATTTAATATAAAACAACACTTACTAATACTACTTTAGGCGGATTGTTTTTCATCATCATTTAAAACTGAAATAAAAACACGAGCATTAACATCAAACCGATAAGAATCCAGTTGTTATTTAATAAAAGCACAAAACTTGTTTCTTAGTATGGTTAAATTGCTTAATTTTATGAAATTAAAATATTTATTTACAATTTTACAAAAATTAACTTATCATTACCTTATTCCACATATATTTCTGGTAATTTGTAAGATTCTCTCCACGTTAACATTTTCAAAATACACGATGTAAGACAGTCTGAAAAAGCGAACCAGACAAAATATACAGATTCTGGAAAAAATTTCGTTTTCTTACACCGCATGACAATCACCACCGCATATAAAAACAAGCAACTTTGAATTTCAAGACAAGAAAACACATGAGAAAATCGAAATTAGCAACGATTAACTTTTATTTTTCTTGTATCATTTCAGGAAATGGATATCAGACAAAGACAAAAGTAAGTATATATTATATTATAAGAAAAAATAAAAATAATCCCACAAATCTGAAAATAGCGTTACGCCCTAATCAAGAAGATGAAAAACTTGTAAAACGACCAAACATATAACTAAAATAACAAAATAGAAAAAAAAACATTTCCGTTGTATTCGGCTCCTAATAAAATTTCAATTACACAAAAGAGAAAATCTTTTCGATATATAGCTATTGGGGAAAATTTATCACCGTCATAAAATTTTAATCAACAGGAAATACTCCCGTACACACGATAAGAATTAAGTTAAACAAATCTATATAGACATACTTGGTATATACTAAAACACGGTATATATGGCGATTTTTCATTTAAATTTCCCTAATTGATTTGATTGAAAGTCAAAGAAAACATTTCCTATATATTTTCGCAAGTTTGTTTCTATAACGACCCAACACAGACCTGTTTCGTTTTACAGCGGAGACCAATAAAAAATTGTATCGAGACTATATTTTGATTAAATTTGGGTTGTATACCCAATTTCCAAAACCGGGAAAGGGAAGTAGAAATGTCCAGGAAAAAAGGTGAAACCATCAAAGAAAATGTAACGCGGCGGCGATATAAACAAAATTGAAAAAGAAAGCAAAAGAAAAACTTATCGCATGAATGAGAATTAAACTGATCGTTTAAATAAGCAATAAAAAAAATTCGGAAAATTCACATTTCAATTACATTTTCCAAATATCCTTTTCACCTTCAAGATTTTTTTTTACATTTTAAGCTAAATTTAAATCTCTATTGGGTTTAGTCGTTCCTTTTTTGCTTAATTTTATTTTTCTTGTTTTCCCAACAAGAATATATATTTACAATACATACACAAACATACATCGAGAGAGCGATGGAAAACCGAGAAAGCTTTTTTATGTTATATGATGTGCGTGAAGGAAAATGAACACAACAAAAAACAAAGGTAAGATCGGATGGCGTACTGAACTAATCAAAGTCATCAAAAGTTTGATAAAAATTTACATTTTCGTTGCAGTTCTGTTTTTTATCATTAATACTTTTTGATACTGCGACAAATAAAAAAAAAATCGTACAACATAAAAAGAAAATTGAAAGGAAGTTTTAAACATTTTATCTTGGTTTTTGTTTCTGTTTTCTTACATTGTTACTTTACGAAAATTCTTCGGTCGTAGTTTTAAAGAGAGAAACGGATTATAGTGTGCAAAACAAATGGAAGGAGATGTGCGTTCATTATTATTAAAGAATGGAGCATGAAAGATTGACAAATTGGAAGAATTTCTAGACGAAAAAAACTGTACATAGACCGTAATGATTTAGAGGATAATACAGTTCTTTATTGAATCGAAATTATCCCTTTTGTATTTATAGATACATTTTTCATCCCACTATTATATCCTGGTTTTGAGGAGATTACCAACAAGGATACAAATAAATTTTCTTATCTATTGTATGCGATTATTATTGGATTTACTTTTTTATTTTGGAACTCTCGCATACTGCCCACACCACCCACTCTCATTTCGTATACATACATATATATTTCTTTGATATTAAATTGATTTTCTCTTATTGTTTGGAGTACGTGATTGAGGACATAGCCAAGTTATTTACGTCATGATAAAGTATAAAAGTTAGTTGAACATAAAAAAATCAGATGAAAAAAAAAATCGAAATAATTGTATTACAGATTTTTAGAGAAGTTAGTTAGCATCGGCATCATAAATAGGCATAATAATGTAATTTATTTGATTGTAAATAATTTTTTTCTGGGAATTCGATTTTATACCCCACTCCCATAGGCCATATAATTGGATAAATTCATAGCAGCAGCTAATGCCGTACACCAAATGACTTATGTATACATACTCGTATGTACATGAAAGCATTGAATTAAATCAATACTAATACATTTTGTATTGATTGTAATAAATGCATTCGAAATTTGGCTAGGGTAATTCAGGCTGCTGAAATCATTACACACAAAATCAGTTTGTTAAGTTCAAGGTATTCTAAACAACTGCCTTAAATGTTACATATCAAAAAACGTGCTGATTGTTCCAAGGTTTTGTTAACATATTTCAACGATGATTTTCACAATATTTTTAACAAAATTGTAGTTAAGAAAGAGAATTGAGTTCATTACTGTGATTCAGAAGCAGGCGTGCTGAACAATGGATGATCGGATTTAAATTCGTACAACTTTTGCAAGAAAAATTGCTGGCAACAAAATTTTGGGACATGAAAGCTGTATCACGGGAACATAATGACACTTTTAGTCGTTTAATTGCTTTTAAGCGAAATTTTTAGGCAAACAACATGATGGCATGTGGTTTTAAACGTATTGAGTAACAGTGACTACTATCTTTTCCAAAACAGAAATTGATTCTTGGGCAGAATTTTGTTCAAAGCGACGATTAACAATTGTTATTTTTAAGGTACAGTCGGCAATAACATCCATCGTTGATTATCACGTTTGGCAAACACAACTTGGAGATGAACAACCGATATCGTCAGTTCGTGACCAATTTCATACCTGGCAATAATCAGATCTGTTGACTCCGATTGCATGGGCGTAATTTTAACATTTCGTTCGTTAAACGTTCACGCTCCTGCTGAGGACAATTCTGAACAAACAAGGAACACTATCCATCTTGAAAGTATTCTGAGCAAAATACCCTAGCAAGATGTCAAAATCAAATTGGCAGTTCTAACAAAATACATCGTGGTACCATGGTCCCGTACCCCTTATATGACATATTTAAAAACAACAATGGAACACGCACTCGCGAATTACCTTTACATCATTTGGTTGTCGCCAAGAAAACGATTTAGTAAAATTGTAAATTGTTTGAATTTTAAACTTATAGATGGCAAATGTGTAAGAATCTCAACAATCAGTTTCGAACAGATGAGATTAAAAAAAGTAATGTAAAAAGCTAGCTCGCCTATCTCACTAAACTTGTTTTGACTATTGGAATAATATGGGCAGCCTTCCAACGTACAGGAAAAACTGATGTTGTGTGAATGTAATCAAACAGTCGCATGATGAAAGTTGTAATTGTAGGATTCATAGCTTAATAAATTTAATTGGCATTTGGTCATCGATAGTAGAGTTTGATTTTATACAAAATGTCCCATTAAGACTGCGTATTTTGAAATTTGAAAAAGCGCAGTGTTTATTGGAAAAGTCCTGATGTTTTATTGAAATATAGAGTGTAGACATGGAGGTTATGTATATGAAACACGATAAATGCCAACCTCGTGACTAATGGCAGATTCAAAAAACCCAAAAGAACGAAATTCAACGGCGTCAAATTACATGATCAGAGTGACCAATTCACAGCGCGATTTCATCGCTTCTTTCGCTGTGATAGGTTGCGCCGTACTGTTGCAATGCACATGACTTCGAGATCTATTCCAGTAATTTGAGGCCAGAAGAAGTTGTTTGTCATCCCACGGCAACGAACGCCGTTGATGGTGACCGCATTGACAGCCGCATTCTTGGAGAAGAACGCTCCAACGCACACCAAATAATGGTGTTCAACAGGACCCCAAATGTGACAATTCTGTTTGTTGAACTACCCATCAAGTTCGAAATGCGCCGCATCGGAGAAGATGATTTTCTTCGAAAAAATATCATTCACTTGTTGTTGCTCTAAGATGAACGTTCGGCCGGTGCCAGGGCCTTCCGGCTTGTTGTGTCAACTGAATCTTGTAAGCATGCAAATGAAGATCTTTAGCTAAAATTCTCTGTACGCTGCTTCGTGAAAGTATTAATTACTGAGAACGATGATAAATCGAGGTGTAAGGATTTTGGTCAACACTCTCACTAACTCCTGCAATGTTTTCATTAGACTGAGCTGCACGAACACAAATATGTCCCTTCTGGGTTTGAACTGACCCATCGCCTCAAATTTCTCGATTAATGTTGAGAAGACGCGTTATGGTGGGCGAAAAATGCACGACATTTTCGAAACGCCTCCGCAAAAATCTCACAATTTCATTAGAAGATTTTCACAATTTCTATGCGTTGTGCATCGCAGTAACTCTCCATAAATAAACCCCAACGTGCACAAATGACAGCTGCAAAAACCGCTGTATTACCGACACAAAAAAAATGGAACTAATTTAAAAATAAACGGTATTAATTGGAGACACTATACCTATAGTTTCGGGGGTCTCGACCACTTCGTTAATCGTCACATTTCGAAAGGAACATATATCATACACTCAGAGACAAAAGTCTGCATACACCTGCTGTTTCTAGTATATGTATGTATTTCGTAAACCTCATTCGATTTTCATTTTTTTTTTGAATAATTTATTTTATGATATATAAAATTAATGTTATACATCACATTTCAATTGTATAGTAACATATTCTGATAAATTAAAAATACATAAAAATGAATACAGTATTCAATTTTATTAATTAAAAAAATACAATAAATACAGGTAATCGTAATACTAAATTGCAGGTTATTTCGGGAGTAATTTCCGCCCAAGCTTTTCTCAGCGCATCTTTAAGTGTTTCCTTTTTGGAGATCTTGTATTTTCGTAATCTGCGTTCTACTTCATCCCAAATATGTTCAATTGGGTTCAAATCTGGCGACTGGAGTGGTAAATGGAGCTGTTTGGGCACATTATACAGTAACCATTCCTTTACAACGTGGCTTTATGTTTCGAATCGTTGCCATGTTGAAAGATCCAACACCTATCGTTCCCTTTCAATATGATCAATTACTGAAATCGATCCATATAACAATGAACACCAAATTATCAACCCCAGCCGCGGCCATATATTATATTTTTGTTTTGCAAAGCAGTGTTCGCTTTACGCCATATTTTCCGCCTACCATCAGAACCAAATATGTTGAATTTACTTTCGTCTGTAAATAAAACACTATTCCGATAGATATACTATTCCGAATCCGATGCCCACATTAAGATGTCTTCTAGCGAAGTTAAACCTCAATTCTTTGTTCTTGGTAGAAATTAGCTGTTTTTTCGTGGAATCGGATTTTGTAGCACTGTCTTCAAAATTGACCGCACATCTCTTTTGGATAGCTTCTTTGGGCGGCCACATTTAGGTTTATTAAGTATAGACCCTCGCTCTTCATAGTTTTTAATTATTGTTTGGGCAGTAGCACGACTGAGTTTCACAGTTTCAGCAATTTCACCAAATGGTTTTTTTTTCTTTTCTTAATTGAACTACTAAATTCCGAATACTGGCACAATTTTATTTGCGCGGTACCATATTTTAAAGAATTTTTCACTAATTTAACGGATAGAAGTCACCGATTAATTGCAAACTACTGCCTGTTTAATAAAACATAACTAAATAATGGACAAAACGGGAACTGCGCTTGCATTCGAGCACAAACTGGTTTTAATTCTAAGTGTATATGTAGACTTTTGTTTTTTTCAATTTTTATGTTTTTTTTTATTTATCAGAATATGTAACTGTAAAATTGAAATGTCATTTATAACATTAATTTATATATCAAAAAATAAAAATTTTTCCACAAAAAAAAATTGGAAATCGAATGAGGTTTACGAAATATACTAGAAACAGCAGGTGTGTGTAGACTTTTGTCTCTGAGTGTATTGGTGATGCATAAAACCAAGAAAAAAAAATCGATACAACAGACCATTTAATATTTTTCCTAAGGTAGATACACTCGGCGGATTGATGAAGAGCCGTTCTCAGCCTATCACATCGCAATTTATTGTACCCTGAAATCTCAACACAAGAATTGGAAAGAGATGGTTTATGGCACTGATCACCGGTCTGAAACTCCGATGAAAAATTCATATTAATGTGTCAGGCTTTATTATTCCTAACATTGGTGGGACATGCTAATTTTTAATATGTTACTGTAACACAAACCATTTCGAACCTGTTAGAATGTTTCAAACTTTCCGTATGGGTCCGATGGGTATAAGTAATAGTGGTTTGTTTAACGTAGCAAAATCCCTTAAAGAATTCAAAAATATATTATTTTAATATTAGTCTTAAAGAAAAATTTCCGAATGAATCAGCTGAGAATTCTAATGGTTCAATGCTGACTCTTCCCAACATTCGTACATTTGTTAGAAATTCTTAGAAAAAAATGTAAATTTTGAAATGGGTCGGATAGAAGTACTTACGCTTCAAGCTTGACTCCTATTGGCATTTGCAGAATATGAATTAAATTTTATATCGTAGGGGAGTCCTTACGAAGTTTTCAGAAAAATTACAAAATGTTCATATTGACAAGCATATATTTAAGTTTTAAACTAATAGTGTTTTCGTAATACATTTCAGGTAAACTTTTGGAAGCTAATACATTCCAAACCGCACAACGTGTCCTGTTTTTCATATAAATAATAAAATCTGTGCGCCGCTCATTCATTTGAAGTTTTAAAGGTTGAGCATATGCGCCAAAGAATTGTGTAAAAAACCACTTTCTACCAAAAAATTAAAATCGTCGCCAATTTTTAACCCTATTTATTAAAACTAAAAGTCAAATAGATTTTAAAAGAATAAATTTAGAATATCAAGTTGAAGAAAGAACTATAAGTCAAAAAATTATTTGGCCTTATCACGGAGAACAATTGTGTGTATAACCTTTAAACAATTCCGTTATTTATAAAAAAATATTTTTATTTCTCTACATAGCCTCCTTGTAAGCCTAATTTATGATTATACACTTCTCCCAGCGATGCTCTCATCTCTTCAACCCGTCCAAATAGTACTCGGCAGCTTTATTTGTAAAATAGTTGTTCACGAAGGTGATGGCCTCTTCATTCGACGAAAATCTGTCCTCCGAGCGCAACTTTTAGCAGTTCAAACCGTAATTCGTGGATTTTCACCATGGTAACCGCAGAGGTGTGATCCGACGCATTATCTTGGTGTAGCAAGATTTTTTTTCTGCAAATGTGGCTGTTTATCCGCAATCTTTGCCTTCAACTTGTCAAGTAATGAGGTATAGTATGCTCCTGTAAATGTTTTCTTTTTTTGAAGATAATCAATTAAGATAGCTCGATGACCGTCCCAGAAAACAGTCGCCATCACAGAGCGAGAATCAACAGAGCGGTGTAATTGCTTATTCGAACACGTTTCTGGCCCAAAGTACACAACCGCGGCACCCAACGCGCGGACTGCTTTCGGCATAACTAAATCTTTATTCAATATGTAACAAACACGTTCTTTGGACATATTCAAAACCTCTTCTATCTCTCTAACTTTAATTCGACGATTGTTTAACACAATTTGGTGAACTTGAGTGATGTTATCGTCAGTGGTTGCAGTTTTTGGATGTCTCGAACGTTTATCGTCACTACGACCATGTATAAATTCAGCTGCACAACATTTCACAGTGGCAAATATCGGTGCAGTCCCCGTACACAGCGTCCAACTCAACTTTGATTTACGTGTGCGCATTGCCTTCAAACATGAATATTTAACGACAAATCGTTACTTTTTTTCATTTTCACAAAAAATCTCACATCGACTCACTCAAACGATTGTTAAACAGCAACTGCGCGTTCAAAATGGCTGATATTTGGGTGAGTACCTTTCTACACATGAGCAAACACACTCCCCACGTTTGTTGACGAGTGTTGCCAAATTCATGTAGAGCCCGTAAACTAATCAGACGAATCTCGCACGTCGAGGAGAGCATAATTACCGGCTTTTGCAGATACCGGCTTTACCGGCATTACCGGCTTTTGCAGATTGTAGTTCCACTAATGTTTAATGTTGGCAATTTTCGATGGTCATCAAACTTCACCCATATAAGTACCTAATACATAACTGATAAACTCAGTTTAACAAATAAAGCCAATCTTAATAATATTTGCACCCTTTTCCGTATCAGGTTCATAACCCCAGCCAGAAAAACAAAATTGTAAAGAAGAATTAATCATCGAATAACTGTTATGTATATATTCGAAAATTTTAATTGAGCTGTTAACTTTAACAATATTATTGACGTCTCGAAAACACAATTTTTGTAAATCATCATGTTTTATGGATGTTATACTTGAAAAATATCTTAGTAATTCAATTTACTTTAAAAATTAAATTGTGAAGTGTTCATGTACATTAAAATATGCTACTTCATCAAAACAAGAAACCACCCATTAAAAATTGTCGGTTCCTTTGTAATTTGTATCGCATTATCTCTCCGCTTCATTCTTACTTATATCAAATATACTTATATGCATCTCATTGTCTTTAAAATATGAAAATACAGTCTTATCATTATTATCATGACGACGGAAGGAATTTAAAGAAGTGGTTAACGTTAAAAAAAGCTTTTTAATGTTAAAATCGCTCCTAAGTTGTGACTAAAAAATAAAACGCACGAACAATAAAACGGAAAATTACAACAACCCATAGTGTAAAAACAAAAAGAAAATCTTTTCGTTAAATCGTTAAATAATAATTTTTATTTAAGCAAAACGAAAAATGAAGAAAATCATCTCTGTTCGTATCTCGTATGTAAATATTATATAGAAAATGGAGAAGAAATGTATATAGTATAGAGAACCAAAGAAAATATGTATAGCAAGAAGAAAATTAAAATTTTCTTTAATGATGTTGCTTAATTATAAATCATTAATTTTATTGCTGCAATTATCACATTTTCTTGTTATATATATTTTTTGCTTATCAAGCTTATGCGGTGGTAAAATATTGCAGTTGTGTGAGCCAAATTCTACCTATAGAGTTACTACAGTACAAAATCTGTTTGCCAGAATGGGTTAACAACGAAATTTAATTAGATTAAATTTATTATGTATAGTCTGTAGTGTACTCTTTGTATGTAATATATACAGGAATTGAATTTTTACATTAACCAAACCTTGCGGCATATGGATTTAATGGCTTATCGGAACGTAACACACAGAAAATAAATGTTAAAATATTGTGTATCGCAGTACGAACAATAATATTAAATATGACTACACGGGTTGCTATAAAGCAAATTAATTTCTAAATTAAATTATTTGTTACAATTTGGTAATGACATATTTTTAAAATGTTAATGCGACACCAACAATTAATTATGACATGAAATACAATTATGATTTGTAACATAAGTGCATTTTAGTGACATCCAACAATATGACAAAAGCCAAACTAATTGAGAATAAAATAAAAACCCTGTATAATTAAACATGAATGATATACAAAATAATAATAAAATTGTAATTAAATGTAGACACTTAAAATAATGTTTTTTGTTATTGATATCCGCGGGCATTAAAATATTTTCCGACGCTTTTTATTAAACATAAAATGTTTTCATTTCTATTAATTTATTTTTGATATGATTTTAAATTGCACCAAGCGCTTATAGTGATGTATCTACAATAAAATGATGACAAATTTATAAAAACATAACATTGTGATTTATAAAAAAAATGTAATTACTTGGGTAACCATTGTTAGTCGTACCATTAAATTCATTGGTTTATGATCATGTCTGACTAAAACTCTCAAAACTGGTTTAATTAAAATTTTTCTTTACCATAATGTGACCAAGAATTTTTTCTTGTGCATACATATATATATTTTTTTTAATTGGATCAAACCCCAATAGTATATTGGAAAATTTTGTATACTACGAAGAGAATTTTTAAAGTTGATTT
Organism: Nephrotoma flavescens; assembly: GCA_932526605.1. NCBI lineage: Eukaryota > Metazoa > Arthropoda > Insecta > Diptera > Tipulidae > Nephrotoma > Nephrotoma flavescens. The sequence continues at coordinate 264,146,466 of OW052222.1, read as the reverse complement.
GACTTAATTAAGAGTTCAATACATTTGTAACTTCAAAATTGATATTTTGTGTAATTTTAAACAACTGTCCAACAAACTTTTAGTTTACAAAGCTCTTTGAACTGAAAACTTAAGTTTTTGGCAAGTTATTCCGTTTCATTTTAAAATATTTCTGACCAATTATAATTTTAAGACGGATAACCAAAACTGCAGACGTTCCGGCTATTGCGGCTTGGCTGCTTAGCGTGGCGATACTTAACCAATGAATTAGAAAAATTCTATTTAAATTGCACATTTTTTAAAACTGGGGGGCTTTTTGGGAATTCGATTCGATAACGAGAGTACAAGATTCATATTGGATTTTAAATAAGAATCGTTCAAATCATATTCAAATCAAATATGAATCTTGTACTCTCGTTATCGAATCGAATTCCCAAATAGCCCCCCTGTACAATTGTGTAAAAAAATTCATTTTATTATTAATGTTGAATTAATTGAGATTTGGCCTTTATAAGTTACTAATCACTTCCTGCTCTTCAGGAAGTCAAACAGCTGTAAAGAAAATGTTTATGCTGTGTTTATAAGAAAATAGCTGATTCTTGTAAATTTGAGTTTCAATATTTTTTGTGCTGAAGACGATGAAATTGGTGCAAGATATTATATTTATTATACACTTGGGTGCAAAAAAATCGCACATTGCTCAATTTTCCACAAAAGTTCAAAAATATCAAAAAAAATCCAATATTTATTTAAATTTTTTTAAAGCAGATTCAGTGTTTATTTCAATACCTATCCACAAGTGGTACCATTTTTGTATTTATACGTGCCATCAAACTGATTTTTGGGGGTAAACATCTGAGGTACACGTTTTTGTGAATTTGTCAGCATGAAAATTAGGGGTAAAAATCGAATTAAAACATGGAAATACACAAAAAAAACAGTTTTTAAGAAATATTTCCTCCCCTGGGAGTCAATTCGCGTTCCATGAAATAATGAAAATGAAAAGTTTTTTTCATTTGTAATCGAGTAGTTTTGGATTGCCCATAAGAAATTATGATTTCACACAGTGGAATTTAAAATTACGTGCAAATAATTCAAACTACTAGCTTGCCAATGAAAAAAACTTTTCATTTTCATTATTTCATGGAACACGAATTGACCCCCTGGCCCGAATGACAGCTTCCATTCGATGCTGCATTGATTTCACCAAAATTTTCACAAAATCTTGAGGTATTGCATCCCTTTCCTCTACGATCGCCTGTTGCAGCTCCTGGAGAATCGTTGGAGCAACATTTCTGGCTCGAACCTTTCTTTTCAACTCGTCCCATGAATGTTCGATGTGATTGAGGTCCGGGCTTCCAGCTGGCCCCTCCATATCAGGCACATCCACCTCTTGGAGGTACTAGTATACACACCATCCGTATGCGGTCTCGCATTATCCTACTTAAACAGAAAATTGACACCAATAAACTTGCCGGGTTTGTTGGTGCCAATTTTCTAAGGTACTCCTCGAGAACTTCCTCAATGTTCCGTTGATAATTCATTCCTCTTGATCGACAGCCATTATTACCTCGTGTGATGAACACAACCTCTATCTTTACCTCTAATGATATGCCTCCCCAGAACATGCACGATCCCAGAACATGCCATACGAGACACGTTCTTCAATGCAACATTGTGCATATCGCTCTCCACATTGTGCATATCGCTGTCTTCAGTATATTCTTCCGCATCCATCGGTGCCATATAAACACATCCTGCACTCGACAGAGAACAGGACTGTTCTCCATTCTTCTTGTGTCCAATTCAAATGCTCTCGAGTGAACTCACGACGGGCTCGTCGGTGGGCTGCGGTCAATTTCGGCCCGTTTGCTGGTCTGTGTGCAGTCATATTAACTTCTCGAAGTCGTCTTCTAACTGTACACCGACTGACTTCGACTTCACGAACTTCTTGGAGCAACCGTCCCAGTTGAACCGCATTCATACGGCGATTTCACAACGAAGTTGTTACAAGAAAGCGGCCATCACGCTGTGCTGTAGCACGAGGTCGGCCAGATCCTTGTCGCCGTCTGAAGCCACCGGTTTCCTGATATCTCTGCCATACTCGACGAACGGAGAATCTGCTCAAATTTAATTGTAGAGCCACTTAACTTTGGGGCTGCCCCGCATAAATTAGTGCAACCACTTGTGCGGCTACCTCTGGTGTGGTATCCATTTCTTTGTTCCGGTTGAAGACGTAATCAATAGAGGATCGTTCAGGCTAACCGTCGATATGCGAATGATCACAATTCCAAGCGAGATATTTCAAGGCATGCTATTAATTGATCTTGTTGAATTATTTTTAGAATTTAATTCGAAGCCTGCTATATGTATTTGACAAAAAATCACTTTGTTGGCATGGTACACGTACAAAAAAGGTACCAGTTATTGAAATAGACTTTGAATCTGCATTAACAAAATTAAACGAATATTGGATTTTTTTGTTATATTTGAACTTTTGTGGAAAATTGAGCAATGTGCGATTTTTTTGCACCCAAGTGTAGTTAACCCTTAAATGCGCAAGGTCATAAATTTTAATATAAAAATTAGATTATGTGTAATTTTGTATGTAGTTACCGAATCAAAAGTTTATTTGGTATATTTTGTTTCGTTTTCAGTAAAAAACATTTAACAAATTTTTTTATCACTTTTAATTTTATTATTTTTTATTTATCACGCAAAAGCAACGTTTTGATTTTAATTTATAAAACACTAAAATGCACAATAAACTGCAAATGTTTTATTCAAAAAACATTTCTAACTAAAAAAATAACTTATAATGCCTAATGAGAGAATGAAGATATTTAACAGAACAAAAGACTGTTTACGTTCAAAGATTGATTGACCTTTAACGTAGGTACAGTGACATGGTACGCCACGACGGTTTCGTTTCGACGATGAAGCCATTTTAAACAAAAAGCCACCTGATGCCAATGTTATGCTTCTGCTCGTTGAAGTGATGAAGGTGTTGTGCGAGGTCTTATTCGCCTTAGTCTTGTGTAATTCATGCGTCAGATGATATCCAAGACTAAAGAATCCAAAAGTGTTGTCTCAAGATGAAATGGCGGATCTGATTAATTACTCTTCCTCTCATGCAATTGATCTCCATTTATCAAAGGTCTAATTTTACTACTAAAAATTTGTCTTACAGTACATATCCAGCTTTGATTTCCACTGTACCTGTACCGTGAAGGTTGTACGATCGTGAACACATATTAGATTATGATTGTTGGCATCTTCCGTTGCAAGATTGTCGCCTCGCATTAAACTTGAAGCTCATGATGTAATATATAGGCGGTATTTCACAGACACCTTTCTTGCTTTGAAATGATACAGGTTAGTAATACTTCACATCTTTGGTCAGTAATGCGAAATATTCCCGAAGACCATCTGTTAAATATTCAACCTGGTGCTAATGTAGTTATTTGCTTCTACTAAGTATGTCCCATTGTCAGAGTAGATATTAGTACATAATTCTTATGTATTTAAATCGCTTGAATACACCAACAATAATGATTCGGTTGTTAAATAGCCTATGGTTTGATTGTGTATTTGTTAGTAAGCAGATGAATAAACCAAGGTAACATTTCACTTGAAAAGCTCTCGGTCTTTGTTAGACACAATTTGAAACAAAAGAAAACAAAATTTGTTTGAAGAAAATACATTTTATTCATCAACATAATTTCCTTCTAGAGCGATACAATCAGTGTATCAATTTTGTACGACACGCGAGTTGACGAGGTGAGCAAAATTTTTGTGTACATATACAGTGTATAATACACAATTTTATATTTGTATTGTGTGTTTTGCTCTCTTGTATATGTGCATTCTATTTGTCATTTTTGCGATGGTAGGTTCCAAAATAAATGGTTCCGGTTGAATCGGTTTATTTTTTTTTATACTGACGTCTACTTACCTCTTCTATTCGCTTGCTTTTGAGTGGTGAAATGACGTAATATTTTATGTTTTAGGATTTTTAATATTCAAATGTGTGAATTATTTTCAATTTAATTCAGAAATATGAGGATAATTCAAATTAGTTCGAAAATTGGAAATGTTTACGCATAGAAACGTCAATTCAAAAAAATCAAAACAAGATCATGCGCATGCGTCTCGCCTACTAATACAAACAAGATGCCCAATTCTTTTTTGCTGTTTCCTTGGGAATAAAATAAATCCAAAATAAATTTTTATCAAAAATCATATTGGTTTTAAATGTGTGGCACCACCTATGTATCAGCCCAGGAACTGTTTAGGCGTTGTAATAATTGATGTTTCAAATTTGTTTGGGTCAACTGTAAGCCACAGTCTGACCACGCATACATCTTAAAATTATTGATTTGTTAGATACCTTGTATGTACTTAAATAAGTTTACTAATAATAAAGATGCATTTAGCTGTAGTCGAGGAATGAACAACTTTATTAGGGACATATGTGTATTCCTAAGCATCACCGAGGCATTGAATCTCGAATCCGGTAACATCTTTGGTGTTGATCCTGGTGTTGACCTTGTTAGTTCTTATATTTTTAAAATCACCCGATTGTGCTTTCTTTATAAATGCAAGGTCGTATGTACGACTAACTTTGTTATAATCTTTTTTGCACTGGGAAGTGGTAACTTCATTTTTTTCTGAATCGAATCGAAACTCAAGAAGAAGCCCCCTCAAGCCTTCTGTGGTTGCTAGAGACCGATACAAATTAGATGAAAATTAGATAGACCGACACAAAATAGTTTATATGGTTCGCGGCAAACTGCCAGCAAACTGTAAACAAACAGTAGTTGATCTTCCTTTTTCTATCAAGATGATACTGTGCTAAAATCTAAATACTTAGGAATTATATCTGAAGAAAAAATAACAAGGAGGCCCTTATCTTATTTGTAATCGACAAAGCTAATAAATCATACCACAATATTGTCAACGACTGTTTGGTAAACTGTAGGTTAGGTTAGGTTAGCGTGGCTGCTTTCGCACACTTAGGCCCAATGTGATACCACAGGATCCTATCTCCGCTTTACTCCCGCTGAAACCATCCGGAGCTACTTATGTAGCGTAAAATAACTCGCACTCCGCAGTCCGCGAGTTCAGAAAGGCTATCCGTATCGTACACACCCAATTACTTATGTCTTTTGTATGCCAGTGCCGGACACGAGCATAGGAAATGATCTAAGGACTCTTCCTCCTCTTCGTCCATACAACTTCTACAAAAGTCATTCGTTTGTAAACCCAACCTTCTCGTATGTTCCCCAAAAAGGCAGTGTCCTGTCAGTATCCCTATGACCAATCCTAACTCTCGTTTTCCCAGGGATACTAGTGCCTTGGAGCGCCGCAGGTCCAGTTTTGGCCAAACCTGTTTGATACCCTGCACGTGAGAGTTGGTCCATTTCACATCTGTTAAGGTGATCGCCTTTTTACTGAGCACCGATTTGAGTGCTGCTATAGGCTTCCCCAGACCTGCCCTTTCCGGCTGCATCTGGAGAGTCGTACTGTGTCGTGCAGTTTCCCGTGACGTACGAGTCCCCAGGGACCCGAATTATCTGGATACTGAAAAACTCGCTCAAGAGATGATTGGCAATCCAGTGCCACCCGTGACTTCAGGGAAATCGCCTCTAGTGACCTGAGTGCCGCTTGACTGTCCACCTAAATCGCGATATCCCTCACAGATACCACGTTATACTTCAACCATGTCACGACTTCGCCTATCGCCACAACTTCAGCCTGGTACACACTGCAGTAGTCAGGGAGACGAACAGAAATATTAACATTGAGCTTATCACAGACGACTCCGGCTCCTACTTTGCCGTCTAGCTTAGAGCCGTCCGTGGTAAAAATTGCCGTGCCTCGTTTTCCAGTATTGATCCGTTCCTCCAGGATTCCCTCGAAGTGCAGATGATCCGGAAACCTTTATCGAAGCACAACGTTGGTTTAATATAATCTAGGTTCACCAGTTCTTCCCTTAGTGATCTAACTATCGTCGATTGTCCCGCCTGAAGACACTTCCACCGAGAGACAGCTGAGAGCCTCGTAGCTACCTTGGCTGCCATTTGTTTATTAAAAAATTCGATTGGATTAACGATTGGAACATAACCTCTAAAGCGCGTGTAGGTGTTGTTCTAAGCGCCCCGCTTATAAGCATACAGACCGTTCTTTGCACCTTCTACAACATTCTTATGTAAGGTAAACTGTAGTCAACCTACAAAAGTAGCTGTGGTTACAGCAAAACTTATAAGCCCAATAATTTCATAAACGACACAGTAAAGTAAAATTGCAGAACATTAAATAAAATTCATAGATTAATCTGTCTAGTGACCTCCCCCTATGCCGCTATCAAGAAATTTTTGGGGTTAACATCCTTGCAGTAACCGTCAAAAATATGGACGGTTCGACGGCCATCACACAAAAAATAGCAAGTCAAAATAAAACAACCGACCGGGACATACTAGTATCATTACAAAATTACCAAACTTAATAAACAATGAGATGTTAGAGAAAATCTCGAAGAGGTTTACCAAAAGAGATTAAATTGAGTACATCATATCCTTCCTTCCCCATCAAGTGTCTACAGTGTATTGCTTGGGAATTTTCAAGAACGTCGCATTTCGTCATTTTGAAAACATGAACATGAGTTTTTACAGTTCATATTTGGCAATCATGGTAAACATGTTTTGGAGAAATAATCGATCATTAACCCACTATTTTTTGTTTATTAAATGATTTTAAAGCACTGTTTAACGTATGAGCAGTTACAACTGTGAACATTATTGCTGTCCTTAGAAAGATGTTATAGTTTGACCATGATAATCCTAATTTTCATGAAAAGATCATGAGTGATCCATTTCCATTTTAAATGTAAAACATCTATGACCTCCTGTTGGTGTACAAAACTCATGGGCAACCCATCTTCCATGCCAGTATAGGCTGGCATGGAGCTTGCAATATGCAGATGGTCTTAAATCGGCCGTATAGCCGCAAAGTAAGGACGTAAAAAGCATAACAGCGAAAGAGCAGGGTGAGCCTTATTGAGCCACAAAATAAATCGCAGTTAACAAAAAAAAAACTAGATCACCGGCCTAATACAGAGAAATTTCCTTTTAGTTGACTGTTTACAATCATTAATATATTCTTATTAAAAATAATTTAGGTTTTCGTATTTTAGAATTGTAAGTTTCAGTAAACTATAGATTACTTTCTTAATAGGGAGTGGAGCGAGGAGCACGTAGATACATTAATTTTCTGCTCGTGAGTTCCTTCTGATCTTTAGAGTTGTAAATTCTAAAAAACTGAAGATCATTTTTCTAAAAATAGGGAACAGAGCGACAGCGGCAGCACCACTACTCGACGGAATTTCAATTCATTTTGACTGTATTTAATATAGTTTAAGGTAGGTAATAAAATATTGTTGTTAGGTTGTCTAATTTACTTTTATTTTAGAAAGTCGACATGAAAGTGTTCGGAGAAGGACCTAAAACACTAACTTAGGCCGTGGGCCAATTCTCAGGTAAATCGATTAGTACAGTAAATTGAAATTTTAGTACAAATTTTTTTTCAAATCGTACCAATTCTCTAGTAAATAAAATTAGGTAAATGTGGCTTAAAGGGACACATGGTTTCTAGGAATATACAAAAATTGGTATGTAGGTACACGAGCTAATGTCATAAATTTTATTGTTGTTGTTCCAATTATTCGTATTGTTTATACGAATAAATTTAAATTGTATATTTGCTAAATTTTTTGTGTAATATACACAATAAACTTATTGAAAAAATAAATAAAAATGTTAACAAATAAAACTGTGTTCATAAATATACAAGCGCATTTTGATTTCATGGGGAATGCTACTGAATATAAAAAAAATTATGTCTAGAAACATGGCCGCCATATTTTCATGATTTGTTTAGCAAAAACAAAAACCACTACTATTAACCTTTTGTGTCTTCGCTTTACCCTACTTTTTATTACAGTATTTCAATTTACCGCATACACTGTTAAAAACGGCATTTACCCTAGATTTACCTTAGAATGGGCCCACAGCCTTAGTTTTCTTTTGGAATTAGGTAAAAATAGGATTAAACCATATTTCACATAGTCAGGTCCTAAATTAAATAACTTACCATTTATTGTTGAAACCAGCGAATACTGTTAATGGTTTAAGTGTTTAGCATAATTGCACATTTTGAAAAGATTTCATAAATAAATTATACAACCCAAAATAAATTATTAACCTAAATCATTTGTTGGGAATAGTACAGCCCTCCATAACATTCGTTTTTGAAACTCCCAATAAAGGAAACAAATACCAATAAATTTTCCAACAAATTAAAAAATTAAACAAAAACATTTTACAACAACACAAGACACAAACATATAATCATTTTTTACCAATTTGACATAAATTTACACAGAAAACTAAATAAACAAAATTTACATATTTTAATAATATTTAAAATTTCAATAATATACAAAAGGATAATAATGTAATATAATATTTAATGTGTATTGTTGTTGTATGTGTATCTCAAAATCATATACAAAATAAATCAAAATATTTTATTATTAATTATATTTATTCGTATGCTTTAAAAATAAATAGAATTTTTTACGAAATTTATTTTTTAAATATTTTATTAATATTATATTAGACTTCAGTTGCCTATCTGTTTTAATATATTTATAACAAAATATAATATAACATCTATCTGGCAATATTAAATTGTTAATTAAAAATATTTTTACAGTAGTGACCATAAAAACGGCACCTACCGATTTTACCATCCTTTTATCACTTAAATACACAAATTAGCTGCTGCATTGTATATTATTATATTATGTCCTGAATTTAAATTGTGTTTAGTGTATGTAATGTAATTTATTATTAATAATAGTAGTAGTTTAACGATTTCTTAAACTTTATAATAAAAAAAGGAATAAAACGAATAACTTTAATGCAAATTACATAATGGTTTAATGTTTTTTTTTATAATAAGGATAACACTTTTATATGATTTTATGTCAATAAATCAATATACAATCGATACTGGAAATAAAATGAAAAAAATACATCATGATTTTAAATATTTATAATAGTAAGGACATATAAATTATAGATTATGTAGACAAATAGAATATTACAAAGAACAAACACCAGATGGTTAGTTATCCTTAATCTAAAAACATTAATATACACATATACCATATGTTAGCTTAGTTATAAAAACAGACAAGAATCGTTTACATACGTTACTATTTTGATTACGTTTCATTTTTTTTATATTTTCTAAGCGTGTCCCGGAAAACACACTACTCACAGTGATTTATTTTTACGTAGCCCGTAGCGAATAAATGTTGAACAACTTAAAATATTTTAAGAATTCCACAAATAACATGTATTTTATAGACGAGTCTCAAAAAACACGGACAATACAAGTTATAATAGACTGTATATTAAATTATTATTTGGAAATGTATAGTTAAACATTCTGAGAAATAATTAGAAAGATATTGATATTTTCACAGATGAAGTCAGCTTAAATAAACAAAATCATAAATACAATTTTATTCTTTTTTTTTTTGTTAATCGAAAGACGTATTTGCAAATTTGTTTGTATCTTTATTTAAATCTTATTTTAGAAAAGGAGAGTATAGATCAGGCCATCATTCTTAAACCCGTTATACATTTTCCGAACCATAATCGGCGAGTTCAGTCCGACCAAAATGATACAAAATATCATGATATTCTTTGTGACATTAACTTCACTCTGTATAATTTTATATCAAACCCGAGTAAACGACCTAATCGAAAAAAATTATAAATTGGTTTTGTACGTCAAAACATTGCTGACGCTGTCATAACAAAAATTGAATAGGTACTAATTCCTAACTGTTTTCCACAATAGTTTAACACTCATCTTTTCTTAGCTAATACAACAAACCCGGGCAGTACATCGTAATTCACGTTACCAGAGATTTGCAGATAATAGAAGTGCTAAAAAATTTTCACAAGGCGTTTTTAGGTGGTAACAAAGTTTTATGTACATAAAAATTATAGATTAACATACACCTTCTTGCACAAGTCGTGGCACGAATAATAAATTACCAAGCAATTATCAGTGGAACAAACTGTCTATATAAAATCATAACATAAACATTTTAAAAATAAAATGTACATAAATTTGACCGCAAGGGAGTCGATTTGGTTCAAAATTCGACAATTGACGAAAAAATAACCGCAAGTATATAGTAGTGGTATGTGTGTTTGTGTTAGTGCGAATCTGTGCCATTTAATTTTTTGGAATTAGATTTGGATTTCTAGATAACATTTCAATTATAATTTAAAATTTGCAAATGCAAATCTGCTTTAAATAAAATTAAATTTATTTAATTACCTATTTAAGATTAGTTTTAAAATAATTTCTAATTCTTTGTTTCTGCGAAAACAAAACATTGATTAGACATCGCATTGAATACAAAAATTAAAATATGTGTAGTTAAAATTTTTTTTTTCTTAACACATTGACGCACACTTTCTAAATGTGTGTGCTACTCAGGAACACATTTGATAACTTTTGTAATTGCAATAATATTTCGTCGTGGGTAGGAATGTATTGTTGATAATTGAAAAATATGGAGTTATTCCTTAAAAAATGAAAGTTGTTTGTGGGCGAACGTGTTAAAAAACGAAAAAGTTGTATGACTGCTACAGAAGTCATTTGCGCGAACATGTTAACTCCCACTCAAAAAATTGGTGGGATGTCAAAAAAGTGAGACAACGAAAGAACATAAGCACCAAAAAACTGAACCGATTTGTACCGATTCATAATTTTTGATGCTTAAATTCGCAGAAAACAAACAAATATAACCACAGAAAAATTACACACACTAATATAAAATTGTATACTATACTCCTTAATATACGTATACGAAAACGTCATATTTTTTCTGACGGATTTTGAACAAAATCAACCCCCCAGAATCAAAAATATTCTTGGTTTTTTTGTGACAAATGAGTGCGTTTTATGGTAAAAGCTGATAAAAAATATCGTGATATTTTTTATAATTTTTGCCCGACTGAACTCTAGGAATGCCATCTAGCAACGTCGTGGTGCACTTCGTCATATTGTTTATTGTTTAAAGTGGCGATTTCTGTTGCTCTAACACTTTGGTCGATTTCCCGAAGTAATTTCAACGGAGAATGTGTCAGTTTTATCTTTTTTTTAGCCAAGCTTATATTTTAAAGACTACCTAGAATTTTAAATTTTGCTCGCAACATTTTAAATTTATTTACTTTAAATTTGGATACATCTTTAGTAGAGATATTACCGTAACATTTTGGGTACGCAATTAGAAAAGGCATGTACAAATGTGCAAATTTCGGGGTGTTTGGTAAAGAAAAAATATCCAAATAAATTCAGTCATATTCAGTCTGAAGAGACGACTTAATTTATTTGGATATTTTTTCTTTGGCAAACATCCCGAAATTTGCGCACTTGTATGTAACGTTTTGATTTGATCTAGTGAGTAGTCTAAAGTAGTATATCCTCAGTCAAAAACGTGGTAATTTTCAATAGTTTTATTAAATTACAAATAGGTATTGGCGCTTGCGAAAAGAAATCCTGTATTAATTACTACAGTGCGTGCATGTTTCACGAATTGTCTATGTAAAAATACGTAATATTTTAAACGCCTTAATAAGCTTTTCATAAAAAACCATTACATCAGTTGCAGATGCTTGTAACAAGAACACTTAAACAAGTATTAAACTAATCTTCATACCCAAAATTTTTATACTGACAAGAAGTATAAACAACTTATATAGTGAATGCCTATTGACAGACACATCAGCAAGCAGGAAACACCCGCTTTAAATTACCTTTCTTTTTTATTCTATCTAGACAAGAGTAGCAAAAAAAAGACCATACAAAGCACACAACATAAACTACATGCATAAAAATATATGAGAAAGTTTTCTATTTTGAAAGCTTAACAACTTAAGACTTTTTTTTTCTATACGTAGAAGATAATCTGTCTTAATTTATTTACGAAAAACAAAATTTTGTTAAAAACTTTAAATCACGTCTTGCATCAAAAATACTTTTGATAAAAAAAATAAATCTGTACGATGTATGTACAACAAAATTTTACACCAAAATATTACACATCCTGTCTCTATTGTTACATAAATTTAGTAGTTTGTTAGTTTTGTAAAATAAATTTAAGTTGATTGTTAAAAACTATTATTATTCTATAGTAATAAAGAAGCAAAACTTCAAGCAGCATTTAAAAAAAATTGTGTACTTACATATAATAATGATTAACAATACAACACCAATAATTCCCATAATAATCATCATCTTTAGATTGGCCCACCAATGTTTCCGTTTCAATTTACCCGCTTGCTGTTCAAATTGTGATGCACCGTGTTGTAAAGCGTCCGCCCTTTGATCCAATTCTGATAGTTTTGAATCACGTTCCAATACTTTGTCCACATTTACTTTCATAATACCCACAACTTCATTTACTTGTGCTTGGGTTTGTTGTAAACGTTTGGCTGCTGCACTTTGATTGTATGGTGTTGAGCCACTAGGAGGAGGTGGTATAACAGGAATACTATAATTTTCGATTTTTAAAACAACAAAACAAAAGTTTTTGGGTTTGTGACGATATGTGCGGGATAAAAAAAAAATTTAATAAAAAAGTCGGATTAGAAAACTTGAATGATTAGAAATGAAGGTACAAAAAGGAAAACGCCTATCTAATCTATAGTCTACTGATATGAGTTCCAGTGTGAGTTAAAGCAAATTATTTACATATGTAGGTGAGTTATTTTTTAAGAAATAGAAACTTAATAGCGGATTTAAGAAGTATACTTAGCAAAATGTCTACTCATCCACTGTTTCCAACATCGATAAACTGAACATCGTTTTAATCGCATAGACTATAGAATATAATCCACTCTGATTATCAGAAAAACTAAATGAAATGATGAGTAATATAATACAACAGTGCAGTGAAAAAACAATTAGAAAAAAAACTTCAAACTACTCAACAACCAAAAACAGCACCCAAAAACTAAAAACAAGCGCAATCGTATTGTAATAGTTAATAGTTAGTATACTCACTTATCTGCTGAACTTGTTGGCTCCATTATTCTTTTTTCTATATAAGTTCTCTTGTGTTCTTCTTATTATTATTAGTCTGCTAATAGATTTGTAGCAGCAGCAGTATTCTCTAGAAATAAAAATAAAAGTAGAAAAACTTAATAATTAATTTAAACTGAATTCAATAGATTGTAATTGTGTTTGTTGTACTCTACTATCAATTTCGTATCACTCGCAATAATAATAGTAATTATTCCTTTATTATATACTCAACAGCATCAATGATCTCTTACGTTTTCCTAACATTGTAAAATCGAAACGTGGGGGGGATTATAGATACCCTCGGTAAAAGGATTTCACAGCACTGATTTATGCTGCAGACAACTTTCAATAACTATAAAATAATATCCAACACAAGTATAACAAAAAAGTTGGTTGAGATAAATTAATTAACTCGATGGAAACGTATTTTTCTGTTTTTCAAGAAAAAATCGAAATGGAAAAGTTTTTTTTTTGGATTGGATTCTCAAGAAACGAGAGATTTTATTACATTTTTGTTTATATTTCGCATGTGTCATATATCGGTTCTTATACATCTGGGGAGTATTATGTTTGCGGTCACGAATATATAAATATAAGTAGGTTAATTTAATTTTTGGTCCAAATCACTTATTCCGGCTTCAATATGTTTTAACGATTCACCATGGATTTAAGTAAAAAAATCTACTTGAGGGAGAAAACCCTTATTGTGTATACCTCTATAACCGTTTCTTTATTGTTTCGTATTTCAGCTTGAAATTAGTTAAAAAGCTTTTCTCAGAACCCAATTTCGCACAAGTGAATATAACATTGTTGGATGAACCAAAAATATAATTAATACAAATAACAACGTAATCATCTAAGTGGAATAATTATTATACAGTAACAATAAAATAAAGTAATCAAAATGGTAATAAAAATCATACATATATATATACCCTTAGAAAGCAAAAACAATTTCATTAATAAATCACAGCAACGCACCATCTTCATACTACCCCTCCTTGTTGCTGTGAACACATACAAAACAACTATTTATCACGAACCATACGCACATAAAAACCATTTTATCAATTTCAAATCCTGAAGTTCGTAAATTAGCAGCGCACAGTTAAGATAAATCGCTTCACCTACACCTCATATAAAATAAATTATGCGCTGTATCACATAAATTTAGTAAACACCATAGTTATGTATATTTAATGTTTCCCATCACACAATATATACTAACTAGTATGCTTAATCTAAATAGTGCGATACAATCTTAAAACATTAGAGCCGAACAAATTAAAAATGTATTTTATTTTTGTAAGAAACCGTTTTATGTAGTTGATTAAACATAATTGTTTATTTATTGATACGCGCCGACTTGACGGGAATCAAATATAAAATTTAGGAACTCAAACAAGTTTGTTGTGTATGCAACGCGTATGTTATATGTTTTTGAATGTCGCACTGAGGGTTTAGGAAACTACCGGATCATATTAAAATGTTGAGATTATAAATTTATCATATTTTTTCATTTTCTCCAGTTAAAAAGCTCTTCAAAAGCCACTAGACCACCCATTGTAGAAATGTACATACATATCTAAATAAACAACAAAATCGGTTGCAGTATCTCTTTTCTACTCTGCTAAAGGCAATTATTACTAATAAAGATAAAATATGCACACATGCTACATACATACATGCTTGAATAAGACAGCAGAAATATGCCACTATCACAAACTACAATTTCAGTTGTTATTTTATAACCAGTGGAAATTTTTTATTCGTTTTATTCGTTAAAACTTTCCAACGGAATAAAATCTTAAAACTGTTCCTTAAATTGACAAATTAATTGAAGTCTGAAGTAAAGAAACTCGGTATATGGAATTTTAAAATTTTACAATGTTGCATTTACGTTTCTCTGCCATTTCTTAAAGAATATGATGACATTTGGTTAGTAGCATTGTATAGGGATTCTAAAGAATGTTTTGGGCAAAATTCTAGAATATGTTGTAAACATAAAGATTGAAATATAAATTTTAGATGAAATTCTGGTATCTGTTCATTCTACACGAATAAAATGGATACTAAGATGCATTTTGATTGAAATTCTTTCGAGAGGATCGGCTAATTCTTAATTATGAAATTTGCATCTTAGCTCTATATAGCAACACAGGTTTGTATTTTGAACAAGGTTCTGAAATGAATCGCGCTTCTTTACAATAAATATAAAAAAGAGTCTGAATTTCAATTTAAAATTGGAAACTTTTAGGATTCGCTAAGTGAAATTTTGATTTATTGCGCCCAAATAATTAAGTTTTAATTATGGCCAATATTTCAAAAACTCCCACAGATTACTACGATACGTATTGTTGTTTTTCTAAAAGCTAAGATCATACTGAGACATATGTAACTAGATAATTTGAGGAAATTTTATCTTTTAGTAAGATTTATCGTTTTCAAAATAATATTTTGAGTTTTTGCGACCAAGTAAATTGTTTTCAGTTTTTGGCAAATATCTCAAAAATTTCCATATGGCCCTACCTATTCCCCAGCTAGTCTCAAAAACGCAACCATACTGCTTGGTTACGAGTGGGAGTTTTTGAGATTATGAACATAAACCGAAAAAAACTTATTTAAATAAATTAAAATTTTACCAAAATTCCCAATGTAATCAATCTAGATAAACTATTAGAAAAATAAATGTACGTTTGGGTTACCTATCGCTGTTTTTAAAATGTTGACCAAAAACTGAAGAGAACATGAATATGGCGGGAAAAACTCAAAATATTTTAATGAAAATTCTAAACAACTAATTTTCCCCATCGCAAAATGACCGCCCGAGAGCTGCGACCTAAACTACATTGAGGATGTTTAAACTAAAAAAAAATTCGGAACCACTAGTTCGTAGGAACAATGCCAATTTATTTTTGAGAAGTGAATGGCACTGTGTTTGTGTAAACACGTTATGGTTTCATTATTGATAAATTCAATCGCTAGTTGCAATTAAATAAAATTAAAGAACGCACATGCAGATTTTCTAATTTGGTAATATATAATTGACGCTGTTACTAAAACTGTTTTTTTATATAATTTTTGATTAAATAGCAACTTGCATGATATCGAAAAATTGTGTGCCGTGACTCTTTTTATGAGTTGGCTGCTGTACCCGTACTGCACGAGAGCCTTTATATAAAAATTATTGTTCAACTAGAAGTGTCGAGGTAAAACGATTAAAAATTCCTTGATCAATGGTACACTGATACGGTTGTGCATTGCCTTTCGAGATTTATCAAAGTGTATCACCTTTGTATAGTTGGATTCGCTTTCCAACATTCCAAGCCATCAACTTTTTCAATTTCCCTGTCGTGATGATTAACGCCAGTAACTCCAGTATTCACCTTGATAACTATAACGTCGCTGTTTATAATTGCTTTCGTCAGTATAGTATTCCCCTTCACATGATGTCATTGTAGAAATTCAATTTCCAATCAGTATTAGCGGATAACTTAATTTGGTTATCGACGAATCTTTAGTACAATATTCGACCAACAAAATTCGACTTCTACTACATTTGTTTAAGAAAGATTATATTCGCCTTTATCTTTTTAAAAGACAGTAAAAGCAAAAATTAGTCGTTTTTATTTTGCGCTGAGGAAAGCCTGTTTTTCCTTCAATTTACAAAAATCAGAAAGAAATATATGACTGCCATGAAAATCAGCAGGTATACTATCAGCAGATTAACCATTAACCACCTATACGGATAGAGAGACCAAGAAAATAATTTTCAACAATTTTTCTGTGTTTGTTTCTGTTTCCATGAATAAATAGGCTATTCGATTTTCGACTAACCGAACAACTGGAAATGAAAAAGCAAAATTTTTTAATTAAGTTCGCTTTCGTCTTTTTATTACACGATTTTAAAAATATGGGTTAATTAATTCGAAATGGTATATTTTGTGACTCATAAATGTTTGACAAAAAACAGTTTTCGATTTTGCAAGTACATATATCTAGAGATACAATCGCTAGTTTGCCAAGGGTATAAGAGATATTTTTCATAATAGAAGGCTGCGTAAGGTAAACTTTTCTTTATAGAGAAGAGGTTTCACTAACGGACAAAACGATGAGCCCTCAAACACCAGACAAGAAGATTTCTTTTAAATAGGAACCAACATTTCAAGCTACATTACCAAAAACATTATATTCCCCGATCATAATTGAAGAAACTAAGATATTAGGATGATGTAATACAACGAATTGTAAAAATCTATAAATAGCATTTTTTGAAAAAATTGAAAAATTACCTAACAAAATTTACTTAATAAACACATTTTATTAAACACTTGTTTTTTTATTTCGCAGAATTAGATTTTTGAATATTTTAATTCAAAAAGTTTAAAAAATCACTCGATCGATTTCGACTTGTTAGGTCATCATCAAGAGTATCTACTATAAATTTAGAGATTATGTATTAAACTTGTCATCAAATTATTAAAACCGTGTGACCTTTTGCTTTGAAGATTAGATTCATACCGTAATGTATGGTAATAAACTCTTCACAAAATAATTTGAACATACAATGGGCTTTAGGGCGTCTAAAACAATTCTTGCATGGGGCGCACAGAGTGGTTGAGCCGACAATAAAAATTTTAACTGAAATTAACTGAACAATTATTTTGTCTGAAATGCTTTCTCATTATGGACCATTTGTGTATGCATGAAAAAATTATTTATTTGAACTTGCGTGCAATAATTAAGGTTATTTTAATGGCCGCTCTAATAAACCAATGTAACAACAAACTGTTTAGTTTGTACACAGAAAACTCACGAATTTGATTCGATTACCAGTTTTAATGAATTTATGAATTGAAAGTACCGATGGATTTATTGAACTTCAAATTAGAACAACTAAATATTTATAAAATTTTGTGAGAGCAAACAGGTTTACACTGCACCAGCCATCTATTGTGACGACTTCGATTGAGCTGAATAAGTTGGTTTTCTCCTCTCGTAGGTAGCTTGGCGGGATTTCTGCAAAACGAATTTTAACGAAGAATCCATAATGTTGTGAGTAATTAAAAAAATCACCAATATACTAAATACACCCACAATTTTTGGATTTGTTAGTTACATTTTATTTATAATCAACTTAACAATCGTCGAAAACGTCATGCGTACTAGCAGACCTATTGCTGCACTTGTAACACATGTTCCCACTTTGTTTAGTAACACAAGATCTTTGATTTTAATTTACCTTGAAACCACAATTAACATTTTGCTAAGAAATTAAACAGAAAAATAATTAAGCGAAAAATTTTGATTTAATTTGAAAAAATACAATATCAGAGTATTTTGGACACACAAAATAGGCACCGGCCAATTGTGTTCAGTTTGTATGACGATAAGAAGACATTTCTTTAATGTAAACAAATAAACTTACGGCTACTTATTGATATTATGTTGAATATCTAGTTACTAGGTATCTAGATGTAGTTGTGAAAACAATTACCTTATTATAAAGATGAACTAAAATTCACCAAAATAAGTATAACACAATGTAACTATCATCCCGACAATCTCGATAATCCAAGTATACACAAATAATTTATTTATGTTAATCTAAGAAACACATTTTTCACACACTACTAGCAAAATAACTATTCTATAGATTTTAGATAACACACAAATATATAAGATAAAAATATATGTACCAATTTTTTCTTTGATACCCACCCGCTACTACGAGTATTACACAAACGAGTAACACAATTTTCTAGTTTAGTTTTGTCTAAATACTAATAAGTTATGTGTAAATAGTAATACTAAATAGTGTTGATTGTTTTTATTTCTAATTAATTAAATTTTTAATGAGTGAGTAACATATTCGTCACAAAAACTTATTTATAAAAGTGAAATGTAATCTATAATCTTATTAAACATTCTTTAGTTTACAATAAATTTGTTTTGGACAGTGCTATATAGAAGTTTTAATTCATTTACAGAATTTTACATTCGATAGTATGGAAAAGTTAATATGTAATTGAAAATTGGTTCATACTCCTTTAATTAAAACACTAAGCCATATTGAAATTATAGTAGTATACAAAACAGTTCCATCGTCTAACAGTCTTATAATTTTCTGTATTTAGTTATTTTTGTTTTTAGAATGTGTACAGCACAAACTTTATTGTTAGATCATTAAATATATTATCATGACATGATATATTATGATGATCATTATTATTATGATATAATCGTTTTATCTCTCTATTTTATTAATTTTTTGTAGCATTAGTTTTGTGATATTTTTAAATGTACTAATGTTTATGTGCAATAAAATAATACTAATTAGTAAGAATTATCTCTTGCCTTCGGTGACACTAAACTTCATTCTATAGAAAATCGTTGTTTTCCGACAATTTACGTAACTAATCCGCAAACGTAGTGGAAATTATTTTCTAAACTAATTATATGTAGTTGTTTATATTATAGAATAAAATAATGTTTAATTAATAGATTACACATTACGTTGATTACCTAAGAGATTAATTGGAAATTATGGCGTCTTGTAATTCGATAAACAAATTTAAAAATCATTAGATCTTTTTTTTGTTTACCAATTATCTTTACTGATGTAAGGTTGATAATATGTCCTTTAACATTTAAAAATTAATGGTAATACAAAGTATGTGTACGAAACCCTAAACAAAGTATGTGTACGAAAAAATTTGTACATAATAAAAAAATTATACATAATTTTAATTTGTATTTCAATTATTGAATATAGCTATATGACATTTGTTTTATCAGTTTTAGCTATATAGTAGCTTTATGACCTAAGGATCTTTAAAAAATAATGGGGATCTTACACCTTATAATTTATTTTGAAGTCGTTTTCAATATTTGTACTTCGCTAATTCCGTTTAGTTTTAGTCCAATATCTCTCAATCGGGTGAAGTTCTGTGAAGTTAGGCGAGTTCATGTATCGACGGACAATCCTCAGTGTTCTTTTTGTATCAAATCAGTGTTTCCAATGCATAAGCATGCTAAATTAGGCCAGAATAAAGTCGGGACTTTTTGGCTGAGACCATTCCATAAACATAAAGATACATTTAAATGTCTGCATAGTTATTCGAAACAATAAGATTTAAAGTGCGTGCCGAAAGAGCAAAAGCTCATTTATTACACAAGTGACCTGGTTTCCGGTTTTTAATAACTGCATCCAATAAGAGGATTTCTGACATCTGCCTCTACTGTGGCAAATACCACCTCGCCTGGTGTGTTTTTATTGAATCTTGGAGTTAGATTGCCGGTGTTTGCAAAACAGTTTCTTGAGTTTTCGTTTTCCGCTTGCAAGGTGATGTCTTCGGAGCAATTCCACATAAATTCACGTTTTTTTTTTGTCGGAGGAATTTGGGTGAGGCTTAGTGCATAGTGAGCAGTTGAGACATAGCGAGGAATAGTTATTGTTTAGTTTATTAGTTTTATCGACTTATATAGTTAAAATAATCCATGTAATAATCACAGTTAGGAAATACTTAGGAAAATATTATTTTAAAATTTTTTCCTAAGATTACGAAACGAACGCAATTATCTATGACGATAAAATATTTTGTAGGGACTTTTTTGTGGGGTGCAAAGCAGTCACGATTTTTTCGGCTAAATTACATACTCATACTTTAGCCATATGATTCACGAATGTGTGATTAGTATAATTTGTGTGATGGAAAGACCAAAGTTAAACCAAAAAATCTCTCAATTTGAGTCTAAATTTGAAATAAAAGAGCGATTTCTAAAGCATGAACAGTATCTTATAAATGGAAATATTATTTTTCAGAAACAAACATGTTTCTGGAATTACCACAAATACATTTTTAATTCAATTGATTTTTCTTAGGAAATAATAAACTACATTGCGACCATAATACCATTCTGAATTTTATAGAAACCTAAGGCTCATGATTTAGAAACTGGCGATCTTGTTTATTTGAAATACAGATGTATCTTATTTTTAGGCCCAATTCCGGGATGGGGTTATCGCAGTTTGATAGTTTTCACGGTATTTTATAAAAGAAATATACCAAAATTAAACAGACGTTTTTCGAACTACATAATAGTTCGTGTGAGATTCACATACATCAAGATAATTCATTGTCGCTTAAATTTACAACAAACTCGGCAAATCAAGAAACTTTATTATCTTATACTGTAAATATGTATACAGTTTTGTTTAATTTTAAAACTATGTATGTATTAAAGAGTTGATTTTATTATTCATGAAAGATAAAAAATGGAACGTGTTTACTTCCGATATTATTTACAATGTCTACAATTTTACATTGTGGTTTCTAAAATTGAATCGTATACAATTCAATTCCCATTGTTGAAATATAACTATGAACTTTATACGACATCGATTGAGGAAAAAAACGCCATTCCAATAGTGTGTTTATTTTCCAGACACTTGCGATTTCAAGTTTACACAAGTTACAATCACTATATTTTATACGAGCTTACCAATTTTTATTTATCTAAAATTGGATTGGTAAAAGATAAGATAGATTATAAAAATTTATAATCTATTTCTTAATTAACTAATTGTAAAATTGTTGTTGATAAAAATTTAACAAAATTAAACTTGCAGAGACATTTCGAAAATAGTAAATTGTTAGCATCGTTAAAATTATAAACATATCCATATATATACATATATAAAATGTAAATTTTAAGCACAATGGCAGCAGTCTAAACGAGTTCAGAGTAAAATATTATTGATACCTAGAAACAAATATTTGTTTTTAAAAGTAAAGATTAAGAGTTGCATAATTCAATTATCTAGATAACAATCAGGCATAACATATTCCATTAAATCTTAATAGCCGTTCTACAAAACACAAATTTTATTTTAAGAAGAATTCAGTGATCGATATTATTTTTACGGGCCAGTTCGCTCGAAATAATTTTATCAATTTTTATTATAAAAATAATTCAAAACTGTTCGTTTTACTAAATAATGTATTTTCTTGTTTCTGGTAAATTTGAACAAAACTTTTTCTGTTACAATCTCGCCAAGATAATAAATAAGTATATAATTTATAATTATAAGTCATTGGGAAGCGCGCGCTCAATAAATAATTTATTGCGTACACACAACGTCGCTTGTTTTAGACATCATTAGCATTAAAAAGTTTTTCCAAACAAACCCAGTTCCTAATTCTATAAAGTTTTTGCGTATTCGTGCGTATAACTAGAACTACTACTTTGCCTTTCTTATCAAAGTAAAATTTTTCACATTTTTTGTTGTATATGCAAAAAAACCTAAAAATAAGTCAATTAAAATATTTTCTTTAAACGAAAAAAGAATGAAAATCTTGTTAGATAAATCTTAAAGTGTTTCGCATTTTATTGCATTCAACCAACTATAATTAAATTCAATTTGAACTAACAACAACAAAAAGCAGCTTTAATTGTATCATTTTGTGTAGGATACAGTGTTTTGATTAATTATTTGTAATTTATCCAAATACGGGCTTAGCAGAGCAGCTAGAACTCGGGGATCCGTATAATTAGAGAAATTTTGTATAATTTTTGTACAACCCATTATTTTAATTATTTTATGGCGTATCTGTATGTGAGAATATATATTCGGAATAAAAAGCGTTCCATTTTTTGTGTACAATCACATTTATAATCGATAACAAAAAAGTTATCTCTTATCAACCGAAACTTTTTTGTTGATTAATAACAACGAAGTATATACGTGCAACAGCGAAACCATTTCAGATTACATAAAATTTTATTAACTAAAAATTATTAAGATTTAATTATTTATCTTAGAAATCACAAAATGTTCATGCTACTCCTCGATCGTTTGATATTTGAATTTAATCAAATATGTACATATGTGGGGGTTGCCTTAAAAAGGGATTATATTTTTTTAAGATCTGTATTTTCATTTTTTATGCGGTGGCGGAATTTTTTTTATTTGGTAAACATACACTTTGGTATGGGAATAAATATACAATATACTACCATCTATATATATTTGATTGGAAACCAAGTGAATTGGAAATATTCAAAATTTCCAATTATTTGTTTAAGATTTGTTCAAGGAGAAAATAATTCGAGGACAATTGATTAAATTCGGCTTCACTTGACTTTTGCAAATACATTTTTTGATTTTTAGTGACGTACTATAAACATACATTACTACATCGGTTAAACGCTATTATAATATGTGCCAACCAGCAAAGTTAATTAAAATGTATATATCGCAAAACCCCTACGATTTATAAACATGTGTTTCGTTTTATGATCTCATTTTATAATTAAATCATTTAAAATTTAAATGAAAATTGCACACAATAAAATTTCTTAACCAACAAAAACCGTAATATTTCCATTTGTATATGTATTTGCATTGCGCGCGCTAACCAAATCATTATTTAATTTTGGTTTATAGGTTAACACTTTATCTGTCTCTAAACAATTAACATTATCTTATCATCAAAAATAGTCATATCGTTGTTTTTGTACTCATATGAATATAAATATTTTTGTGTTTATAATAAATATTATATTGCAAGAAATATACGTGACTAATTTTCTATACATTGTGTCAAATATTTTGAATAATCTTATAAAGAAAATTTATTATTTGGAACTCCAAAATAATTTTGAATATTTATTTGGTATGTAGAGACAAAATTGCGTTCTAAATCTTTAAATCTTTTTGACTTAAACGACGGATTTCCAATCGTATTAAGAAAACCTAATTCGTATTTTTTGAAGGTATTTTGCTTAGATCATATAATTAACAGAATAAAATGCATCATCAAATTAAAAGGTCATCATCACAGCGGCGAAGTACTTATAGCGGCTTCTCAACTTCAATAAGGATTGATTAATAATTGATAAATGCTATGAGTCGAACTGTTGATATAGAATATCAGTAATGATTAATTAAACAAAATTTGTAAATTTTTTTATTATAGACCTCGCTAAATGTCCAACGTCGAAATAAAACACTATCACTTAAAAAAAATTGTATATATTTTGAACGTACAATCGTTACAGCCTCTATCTACATTCTGTGTCTGAATACTATAGTACGAGTAATCATTCTTTGATTTTCAAATAAAGTTCCTTTGAATAAAATAAAAAAAAATGACATATAAAAGCTTTGATATTTATAGGGAGTTAATGTTTCAAAGATAAAATTTTAAAATTAATAACCAATCAGAAGCTATCGACTTTCGCGTCAGCCAGTCGTTTTTTTTTCCTCATTATATATTTTTAATAGATTTCATTTCAATACCCAAAATGAAAAAAAACAAATAATTTGTAAAGGCAACTCTAGTTGTTGCTGAGTGAATTTGACGAAAGGTAATAGCCGTGTTTCTTTATTGGCGCCCAATAGATGTATACGGAGCACCCAATTTTCTATGTCAAAATTTATATTTAGCGCCCTATTTTTGCATATACATAATTTAATTAAAACCAAATTAATATTTTTCAATCAACTTTTTAGTTAAAAATCGACATAAAAAAATGTTGCTACCTATTTATTGGAAGCCGTTATAGGGAGCGCTATCCATTTCAATAGGAAATTTGAGAAAAGGCCTTTATTTTGTAAACCCCTGAAACCATTAGAAACTTAATCTTACAATAAAAATTTAAAACGCAGCAAGATGAATTCTTGCTCTTAACGTCATGTCAAAATAAATGTCAATTAGTATATTTCATGTCGATAAAGATTTGTTTTATGGATGCATTTATTTTTCATTTTTATGGTATAGCGACACCAGTGAATAATAGCTGCAGTTGTAGTAGAAATTTCCCATCCGGCGCCGGATAGTGCTCGAATAATAAAACACGGCTAATATTGCGCTTGACCTCACAGCACTAATTCGATGTATTTGCTGGTAGGCTGGTTATCACGCAATGACTATATGCATGTCGATCGTGCATGTTTCTGGTGCAATTCAGAGCAACTGCAAATTTTTGAAGACGATAGTGAATGGAATTATGAGTTACGATTCATTTTATAATTGACCTTGTAAATTACACATAAAACTTTTGGAGAAAACTGTGAACTGCATCCTCGTTAGAATGAGCGTTGATGCTCAAAGTGGATAGTGCGGTTTTGCAAAATCGTAACTTGTTTAACCCTCGTCAGGCGGCATAGGTACAATTGTACCTTTTCTGTTTTTAAATACTAATAAGTCTTCTTGTAGAAACCGGAGAGAGTTAAAGCTTTGTGAGATCTCTACATTTTAATAATGTGGAAATTCCAAATATTATCTATTAACAAAAATTATGACTACAGTGACCATATTCATATAAAATAATGAAAGTACAATTGTACGTCTGCCGCCTTTCAGCGTATTAAAATTATGCCGCCGGACGAGGGTTAAAAAATAAATAAACCAAATTTCTCACTCTCGATCTCTTGCACTTGCATCCCATAGAAGCCGCCCACAATGTTGATATCTAATGAATGAGCGTAACAGTATATCGGTTGGTTTTTATTGGAACGTATATTTACACTAATTATCAGGCACATTTACCTACCAATTTAATTTATCGAAAATTTAGACAAAAAAAATGTTTTGAGCCATCAGTCAAAAGAGCTAAAGGGCCGCGCAATACACTGATTTTATCAACTAAATTACTGACTGAATTCAATTGATGATTCGTACCAGTTATTGATATCATGTATGTTCATATATGATGTGTATCATGAATTACAAATTACAATTATTTTAAGCGATTAGTACCACGATTAATTTTGCAAGTTTAAATAAAATATTACACAACAAATGTTTTATGTCTACTAGTGGCATCTATCAATGACTTTTAGGCATAAATGTAATTTAGACAATAATTTTATTTTTAAAAAATGGTGTTAGGCTTAAATAAGTTGAAATGTATCAATCACTGATTATAAATGTTTCAGTGATTGAGAAATTATAATTTGTATAAATACACACAGATCCTGTTTCGTGCTATCTGTTGAAGAATGGGATAACTATCAATTTATTTAGTCAGTTTTAGATTTCGAAACAATGGGCGTATCCAGCACACTGAGATTCTCACTGTTTTTAGTGAGGCCTCACCAAATTTTATATGAATTTTTTTGTTATTTTTGCCAACATTTATGTTTTGTGTGCCAATATTTATGTTTTGTGAGTTTATGTGGATAGAGTATTGATCACACGTAGATTAATCACACGTAGTCTTGGATGTTTCTTTTGCCATAACACAAAATATCGAAGGGATAAATAGTGTTAAGTGTTAATAACGACAAAATCTTCTTTCTCATCACTTAAAAGTATATCATTAATGAGAAAAACGTTTATGAACGAAAATGTTCTAAATTAAATTGCAACAATACTGCTCCACATCAGTTTTACAAAATTTAAGCGTAAATAAAGAATTTTAAGATCGACTCGGGATTCCATAATTAAGCTTTTCCAGTCCTATTTAAATATGGTGGAAAACTGTAAACCGATTTTTTGCAATAAATGTTTAACAAATATAGCATTTGTTACGAATCAAGGATAAGAACTTAACTTTTTCAATAGATTCAAAAATTGCAGCAGCCCCTATAGTAACCCTTCTCGTTTTCTGTAATTTTTCCAAATATTTCAAAAAACGATTAGAAACAAAAATATTCTAAATTAAATTTGCTAAAATATTAGTTCAAAATTGAATCCGAGATGTTTTTCATAAAAACTATTATTTCATCAAAATTCTTTATCTCGATAAGTTCAAGTATAAGTTCATAAGTGTGTTTTCCCATAAATTGAGAGATTTTAGCGAAGTTTGGAGGAAATCCATGTACCGGAAGTGGCAGATTTCGTACGAGCTATTCCACTTCCAAAAAACGTAAAAGATTATAATAAATTTAAGAATTAAAATTTCCACAAAGGTTGTTTTTCTGAAATTCAAGCGGAAATAGCATTCGTGATAAAAGAAAGTCGGGTGTTGGCTACAACATGCAGCCTTTCATTATTATTCATTTTATGCTTCCTCTTCAATACTACTTTCCTACCGCTATGAATCATCTAGAGCTGGAATGAATGAGAATTAGAACAGGTTCTTCTTTTACAGTTCTTCGCTTAGAAGATAATTTTTGGTAAACTATGAATTTATAAGGATCATTACAGGTGATTCACCTATGATGGCCATCCGTAGTAAAAGTGTGAATGCGATTACTTAAGTTCACCCCTACGTTATACGTTTGATTTTATTCTAAATCCATTATTCTACCAGGTTTGTATAAAAGTCTCCGATTTTTTTCAGATCTTTTATAAATCAAACCAGATCAATATCAAACGATTAAAAATTGTTATTAAATCAATAATAACAAAATAATTAAACAAATCACAACCAACGATCAAAATTACTTCTAGTGGCCTTAATACATTTTAGCAGTTGCTGCCTAATTTGCAACGATTAATGGATTGATTAACGTTCAGTGCATTTACTCAGCAGGGGCACTTTCCTCGGATATTCTACTTCAAGATGTACAACAAAATCGGAAGCCTGCAAACAATGCAAACGCGATGGTGATTTTGAGTCAAATGTACCGCAGACATTTTTCCATTGTTCTAAAAAAAACACTTATGTCAAATTTATATGAACAAAATGGGTTTGTTTTGGAATCTAGAAGGAATGTGTACTTAGTGAATCTAAAATTTGAAAGAAAAAAAAATTGGTTTGGCCCATAATCATCTAATTCTAAAGTTGTTCTATACAGTCAAATCCTCTAGGACTATTTAAAAAAGATTTATTTTAATTTAATTTGTTTTGTACAGCAAGATAATTTTGTAAAAGTAGATGATTTACTGAGTAAAGTCCACTTAGCTTTCTGTAAAGATTTGTGCCATCAAATGCAAAATTGAACTTACATAAATAGACCAAATATAAAAATGATAAAATACGTTATCATTTTTTGAGTTAGTTTGTCGTGTGTTGACCAAAAATAGTAGTGTTCGAAAATTGACCAAATATGACAAACAGGCACCAATTTTAGTCAATTCGTTGCCCTCGATAGCATAGTAAGTAGATCGCTTGCTATGTGTAATTCGGGGGTCCCGTGTTCGATTCCTGGTGGTGACAAAAAGTTACGACCAGGCGTTTTTAATGTGGTATGTGCATTATATATCTCAAGCCATAGTTATCGGCTTTTCTTCATAAAAAAAAATATAAATATATTTTAATTTTCAGTATATTACATTATCTTAAAAATTCTATGATGTAATGCCTTGCGTGGTAATTATCCAACATCGATAACGTCGCTGAGTCGCAGATTGTTTATTTAATCAAAATTTTTTTGGTGTATTCCGATTTCGCCTTATCTTCAACTTACTAATAAACTGGGACTGGCGAAATAGGAGATTTAATATTGTTCCAGGCTATTAGATACATATATCGTGTGGGTTTTGAGTATGATTTAACAAAAGGAAATGATCGATAATGAAACAGTTTCAATTGATTTTAAAATATAAACTTATAATTTATATAAATAAATTTACTCATACATTTTTAATATGACAAGCAAATTCAAATTTTCCTTCCTCTTTTCAACTTGGTCTACCTTCACTCAAAACCACTGAAATTAAATATGGTCATTGTGTTTTAAGCCAAGTTTTGAAGCCACGTTGTTCCGCTGTTGTTTTTTAATTCCTGTCTTTCTGCAAATTTGTATTAAATTAGTAGTGTCAGAAAAATTAAAGCACAAGCTTTCAAAGCACAAACTATTAAAAAATACAACAAAAGTGTACATATCTGCTAAAATACTTAATTGAATTCTGCTGAATATAAATATTACCACGCGAAATGTAACTTACTTTTTGTATAGTACTAACTCGAGTAACTTTTGTTACCAACATAAAAAAAATTTAAGTTACCAAAAGTTACCATGGGATATTTCCGAAAACGGCTAATATACATCATTAGCCGTTTTCGGAAATATCCCATGGTAACTTTTGAGTAATTTTAATTTTTTTAATGTTGGTAACAAAAGTTACTCAAGTTACCCTGGAGGCTGTTCGTAAACTCAACATTGTTACGATATTGTTAACAATGACAGCTCTAAATCGTTCTGAAACTATCGTTGTAACAACGACCATGTGCTTTTTTATCGTTCGTAAACTCGTTTATCATTGTTACAAATGTCATTCTCAACCCTACTCGAGACTGACAGCTGTCAAAGTACTAAATATGCTACAATCAAATGAAAAAGATATTCTTTCACATCAATATCTAAACAAAATAAATGTTTAATGACCGACCAAATGGCACAGTGGTTAAAGCTTTGGCATTTGGATCGGGAGGTACTGGGTTCGAATCCCGATAGGGAAGGGGCAGGATGCAAAAGTGAAATTTCATAACCGATTACGATCGGGGATGAAATGTAACACATCTATGACCCCCTGTCGGAGTGCAAAACTCATGGGCCCGACCCATCTTCCATGTCAGTATAGGCTGGCATGGAGCTTGCAATGTGCAGATGGTTTTAAATCGGCCCTATAGCGTCTTCGATTTGGCAGGTAATGCGTAAAGTAAGACGGAAAAATAAACCGCGAAAGAGCAGGGAGTGCTTCGGCCCCAAAACAGATGGCATGGATAAAAACACAAAAAAAAAAATTGTTTAATGAACTTTTTATGTGGTCAATGTGTTTGATAAAAGTACTATGCGTATAATTAATATATTTTAATTCTCTAAGTTTACGGATATCTGGTTTAGTAATATTTTCATATTGATTAGAATAGATTAGTTTTCTGTTTGGCGTTTTATTAAAGGTTTTTTCTTGTCATCGTCAGATGATTGACGTAAAATCATTGATGTTTGTAACAAAATCATTGTTAAGCACATACGTCATACTAACAATGACAGTTCTAACAATGTTAACAATGTAGAGTTTACGAACAGCCTCTGGCTATACAAAAAGTAAGATTACATTTCGCGTGGTAATATTTATATTCAGCAAAATGCAATTACCTACATATTTTAACAGATAGTACATTTTTGTTGTATGTTTTTTAATAGTTTATGCTTGGAAAGTTTGTGCTTTCATTTTTCTGATACTACTAGTTTGATACAAATTGTCAGGAAGACAGAAATTAAAAAAACACCTAAAAGTAAATTACCCTAAAGTTACTCTACATGTTCGGAAATAGATTTGGTAATTTTTTGTCAGCAGGTTACCAAAAAGTTACCATGGGATATTTCCGAAAACGCCTATTAAATTACCTAGTGGTTTTAAAATCGTAATGGAGGACGCTATTATTTGATATTTGACGTTTCCTTCAGTTTACACGCGATTTTTGGGTCTTTTAAGTGATAGACATATTTTAACGCAACTGAACGAAAAGATGTTAACGTTTCGCTGGCCAGTCACCAACAAAACCTATTTATCCCATTTTTACGTCAAGTTATTACTGATTCGTTGGTTCAGCCATTACACCCCGACGATTCTGATGCACAGTCACTGACTGAAAAATGGTTTCAGGCACTGATCTAGAACAGTGGTTTTCGGTAAAACTTTTTGTCTTTGTTTTGAGGTTAGCCTTAATTATGAGAGTTTTCGTATTCTGCGCGTGGTCGAGGACTAATAAGATCACCAAATTTGTATGTCTTACGTAAGACTTTGACTTTGGAATGCCAACGTAGACTATGCCCAGAATGCTTCATAATTAAGACTAACCTCAAAACAAAGACAAAAGGTCTTACCTAAAACCACTGATCTATATAGATCAGTGCCTAAAACCATTTTTCAGTCAGTGACTGTGCATCAGAACAGAATCGAGTGTTAGAAACATAATTAGAGACAAAGCATGTACTTTATTCGAATGATGCAAAATGTTCAGCGAAATGTTCGCAGCGATGTTCAAGTGAAAAATCAGTGAAAAAGGTTGCTGATTCAACTAGGTACTATATTCGAAATGCTGCAAATTATTCGTACCTCAATTCTCTGGTTTATATATTTAAATCGTTGTACTATAAAGAAATATACAAATCTCTGCTGGCGCAGTAATATTTATCAAATTGCGTTGGGTTCCAGTTTAAATTACGTCCTTAGATATTGTCTTTCAAAATATTTAGGTATAGGTATATTTTGTAGAAGCGGATTTACTTAGCGCACGAAAGATAAAATAAATAAAAGTAGGTATGTTGTTACTGTGAAACTAGAAATTTATTTCTAAAAACCGTATGGCGAAAATAAATTTTGATAATTATCATTATGGTATTTAGCCGAAATTGACATTTTTAAGAGAATACTTATCCCTATAATTATAAATAATAACCCACTTTTGAAGATCCAGAGGTGTTTTGATTATCATCAAAACGAGGTATCGTTCTGAGTAGAAACATACATCACAAAATTAATAACATCAACTTTTACAACGTAAATTTAACTACGTATGCGTAACTGTATTAATCACCGATAAACAAAATTTCTGTAGTGCAGTGTAAATTCCAACGTCATGCTTCCGTGGATTTTAAATAAAAGTATTTATTGCACTTTTCAATAACCTTAAGAATAATTACACTTATATACACTTTCGTTTATCTCTGTAACATTCGATAAAGTCCACTTATTGCATTACAACAGACAGCATGATCAAAGTCGACGACAATAATTGAGTCACCACCGCCTGTATCATTATTAAGTCAACAGCCCCGAATTGTATAATGTCGGGTATCGCGTTAGTATACAAAGGAAGAAAGCCGGAAATCGTGTAATTCCGCTTATACCATATGCAATAGATTTGCCGTGGTAGTTTATCGCTTCTAGACCACGTAAAAGTGATTCCAATTCCAAAATGACGTAAATCACTTGTACCAGCGCAGTACAGTACCCAAAAATTGTGCTTTCACAAAACGAACCACCAACACAAAGAAGTTCCCGATACTTACAATTTTAAGATCGCCGTTTAAAAACCCAAACTTTTTATTTACACAAAGAACTAACACACACACAAAATAATTACTTAAATTAAATGAATTTTTATTATTTTTTTGCGGAACGGTTTACAGAATCTCACTTCTTTACAAAAAACTACGATATTCACTGACAAGCGGCCATTTGCTTTTTTATCAATCAAACAAGAAAAAAATTATTTCTTCATTTTCGTCTACGAAAACAAATTAATATGACAGTTCATGTACTGGAATGCGCAGTGTAGATCATAATTTCGTGCTCTATTCGAAATTTTAGATCAAATTTTGTGAGCTTTACAGTGTGTCTTGAATAAATAGATCAAAATTATTTTAACTAGTCTAATATAGATGTCTGTGTTATATACAAAATGAATTTTGTGATGTAGAGATTACTCGTCGAACCACAAGTCTATGAACGAAAAAAAGAAAATGTTTAGGATAATCTGATATAATTGTAAAGTTAATTAAGAACTTACATATCAAGAACAGTAACAATACAATAATAATCGCCCCAATTATAAATTTCATTCGCATATTCCGATACCACATCTTCTTACGCAGCTTTACCGTATTCTCTTTGAATTGGGCACATCCCTGCTCCAAATTCTTAGATCTTTCGTCCATATCGGCTAATTTGCCTTCACGTTCCATTGCCACTTGTAAATTCGTTTGCATGATTTCAACCACTTCATTGACATTTTCTTGCGTTTCACGTAATCGTTTCGCCTCTGCGGTACTTGAATAATTTGATGTGGTGGCGGATCCTTCTTGTGGGACGTTCATTGTGTTTTGTGATCTTGATGGCGGAACCAATGCACAGTCTGAATTTTAGAATTGAACTAAAATTATTATACAAGTAACAAGTTGTGAAATTATAACTAAAACGATTGATAAGTTTTTATAAAAATAGAAATATCCGGTGAATTTTATTATCTGAATCGAGTGCACGATGATGATTGCTGTAAAATGAAAACCCCAAGCGATGTGTTTACCGGGATCGTCATTAAATCATTTCAAGCTTTATATTTAGTAATTAATGATACAATAATATAAAGTGTCTGATATGTGTGATATGTGTTACCTTTCAAATTGCAACTGACACCAATCGAGCGAGACAATATTAACGGCATAATGTCAATAAGTGCGACTACGATTGAATTTTTGACTTGCAATTACGATGTACGCAGAATAATGTAGGACAATCGTGTAAATACTCGAAGTAGAGTTTTTGAAGGATATATAGACTACTAGGCCCGGCTGAACATTTTTCGACAATTTTTTATGACAATTTAAAATGACTAGAACCCGAGGCTACTATTTTATT
The DNA here is from genome assembly GCA_932526605.1 of Nephrotoma flavescens. Classification (NCBI taxonomy): domain Eukaryota; kingdom Metazoa; phylum Arthropoda; class Insecta; order Diptera; family Tipulidae; genus Nephrotoma; species Nephrotoma flavescens. The sequence continues at coordinate 264,113,044 of OW052222.1, read as the reverse complement.
TGATTACTTCTAGAATTGGGCGACTAAAGTGACTTATATCTTGTTCACGTGGTCCGTAGTGTAGTGTAGTGTAGTGTTTTATGTCACCACATGAACAGAGAAAAAACAGTACCGAAGTGTATTAACAACTACGGTTAAAATGCTGTATTGTAGTGTAGTGTGTTTGCAACTACGCATCACGTGACGACTTGGCGTAGTGTAGCGTACTTAGTTTTGAGAGTTGTTGTTTGTTATGATTTTCAATTCAATATCATTCGGTTTTTCGAGTTCTTTGTGTACTAAATGTACTAAATATTTTACTTTTTCGCAAAGAAACAAGAACACGCCAACGCCAAACACAATCGTCAATATATAAATTAAATTAAAACATCGAGAAATGTCAAACATCCTTAGCACAATATTTCGACAATAGGGGCGTAATGGGAGAGTTACAACACTACACCTCCAGGTGAACGGTTATATAAGTGTTGTAATCATAACTACACTACACTACACTATGGACCATGTGAACAAGATATTAGATAATTCAGATTTTCCTTAAACTATTCATAACATTTCTCTGATCGGCTGATTGGTAAAGGCATCTATACCTATAGTGTCTTTATTAAAGCAAAGCACCACTTCTTACAACAACGTAGATGAGATTCAAACTGAGCTAGCTAATCATTATACCTCGAGTTCGAAGCTATAACTGCCTAGTAAAAATCTGAAAATATGTAATACCAAATAAGTTGCAAGTACATAGTTCAGGTTCATGAAAGCTGTACTTATATGCGGAGTAAGTGTTGTTAGATCAGCATGTTAATATATTCTCTGCATACATTCTTTAGTATCCGAGGATCACGGGTTCCGAAATTTTTATCTTTTTCTCAAACGATTGCTAACACAATCGCCTCAATTGGAACCTTGTTATTTCTCCGGTATTCATGTAGAAACTGTTGCAAAACAATCCATTCCAGTCAATCGGAAATTTGCAAGCGGAGAACAAGAGGTTACGCTACTTGGTACAAAAAGTAATACTATCGCAAAGGCGTATTGTTTAAATTTTAATATATTTTGTATCCATTTTCCATAAAATCAAACATTCCAAGGCAAAAATCTTAAATGTTCATTAAAAATTGATTTGAACGACAAAATTCCTTGAGCATGGATGCTGATTCTATCCGTTTTTGGGTTGTTCTTTGATTCTCACATAATTTAACGGTAAGCATAAGCACGGATAAGATCCGTGATAATAAAAATGTTACAATCTACTAGTTCTTTGGAATGCCTGCTTTCTTCTTCCATACCAGAGTTAGATCACACACTGTTACAGAACATAAATATCTCAGAACATATTATCTCAAAAGGGTTTTTGCTATACCTGAAACTTATCCGAACATAAACGACCGTATGTCCAGCATGAAATATGTGGGCATCGGCTCCGAGTAATTATAGTTTCATTTCACTGGTTCTGCCTGCAGCTGGAAATATCAGGACTGTAATTTAAAGCCATTTCTCAACAGACGTGGAGAACGAGGTCGCTTCACAGGTGATCCACCTGAACCTTATATGACATGACATTGTTACTGCGATACTGATGTCTCTATTGGCACAGTTAATGGGTTGAAGTCAGGTCATTCTCGAAATGCGAGACATTAACTGTAAGTGCTGATACTTGCCACCTGCGTTAAATCGAAATTTGGCTAACAATTGCAGTGACAGCAGGTATAACCAAATGGTTTTACGCATCATGTAATCAAAATATAAAGCTTCAGAACTTATATAAACCATTGATCGTGGCGTGGCGATGGTGGTTTTTGTAAATAGCGGACCTTGACAAGACCTAAAGTTCTAAAAATAGTATATATCTAGTCTCCGACCGGTGATGAAACGCAAAATAATTATTAATCCTTACGATTCTTAAGAGAGCGGTAGGTGGCAACCATTCACTGCTACTAATTGCAAAGGCCTACATAGGCCTACATCCAGTGCTACTGGTTCTGCAAATCCCTTGTGCCATCATTGCTTCAGAATATGTCTTGTTCCTGAGACGGAATCCAATGCGACATGTTAACGACGAGCCCCGCCCCCGACGACTTTCTAAACAAGTTTTTTTAAAGCTTCATATGTTTAAGTAAGTTTTAGCTGGGAAGAAAATTGGCGATTTCAGTTTCGATAACAGATATATCCGGAATTACGATTTGTATGTATCTCGGTAATTAAGAGAAGGTATTGGTCTGTTCCATCTAGACACATCGTCGAATGTTGAGACAAAGTAATTTTTTAAAATCTGTCGCCTCGTCATCCGTCTTTTCTCAGTTTGGCTAACGGTACGTTGAACGAGTTCGATTTATTCCAAAACGATCACCTGGCACTCTATGTACTTGTCGGTTGGTCTTTATTATTTGAGCCGTTTATTTTGAAAGTGGCATAATTGACTGGCATTTCGAGAAAACCAATTTTCATCAATTTTCTCATTTTGCACAAAATCAAAATTTTGTTTGATGGCTCTTTGATCTGGATCGATGGAAATTTTTGTTTGTTTAACTCAGGACTCTTTATCGACAGACGAATGATGATCCAATTTACTAGTTGGCTGATATTGGTGCTCTCGATAATGAACTCCATTCGCTATTTTTGTTTCTTTCGGAGCTGCGGCTTTTGACTTCTCCGGTATATGTCGCGTCTTTCATCGTTTCGATGCTGCTTTTCTGTGAATAATTCATTTCTAGGTCTCGAATTCGATAATCATAAGTTGTTTGTCTCCTTTCCATTGTCCAAACCCAGCACTTTTGACTTCAAATTATTTAAAGATATGTCATTTTGCAGTATAACTGTTCGGTGCGTTAGATCAATTGAAATAGTTCGATTTCTTGGACTTGCAACTTACCAAGTTCAAGGGTGTGTTCATCGTAGCTCTGCACCATTATCCAGTACCTTTTGTCGACGCTGTCCATTTTCTCTTTCTATTGAATAATGTGTGAATATTTGTGCCTTGTCTTTATACTACTTTGTAGTAATATCTGACTGTAAGTTTAAAATTGTATTCTTCAACTGTACGGTTTTTCCTCCATTTTCTCATTCCCGTACTTCAATAGTCACTTGTTATTGTTGGTCATTCGGTACCGGTATATTTTTATCATCAGTTTTAAAATTTCTTGATTTAACTCTTCCTGTTTTAATTCAACTAAATTCCATTTTGATTTCATTTCCAAAAAGCTTAAATCATTTTTAGCTTTTCACAGTCTTTTTGAGATTTTTTTAATTCATGACACCTTGTGAATATATAATATTACAAATTCTAGATTTATCTGCATTTAGTTCGAATCTTTTTATTAAGCAAATCCAATTCCTTCCGCGAATTTTATTTTTTTTTCAGCCGTGTCAACTTTAGCTTTCATATCGATCATGTTTTTCTGCAGTTTTTGAATATCGGATGACGGCGATTTTTTTTCACGAGTCGATATTTTTTTGGATGCGCCCGTTGGCCATCGCTGCATCTTCCTCCGGCATTTTGACTAAAAATGGCCCTCCTCACCACCACAACTAAAGCAATATATAGGTTGAAGCAAGTTAATAATCGTCAATACTGTTCGATATGAATCAGTTGGTTTCTCATATAGGTACTTTTCAAACACTTTTAAACTAAATCACGTTCTCATGCTAAAATGTTGTATCACATCTGTTTACACGAACTTCATTCCGCAAAGGTGTTTCTAAATTTGAGTTAGTTTCATCAAAACTATTTTTTCGTTGTACTATTGCTTCTTCATTTTTAACAAATGCGAACAATAGTTGTTCCATAAGGGTTGTTTTTTAACGGTAGACAATCTCTTATCTCTGAGTTTGTCTTTTAATATTCTTTTAATTAAAAAACTATTTTATAAACTGATACAGTAAATATTTTTTATTTATTATCCCACTTAGATTTTCGTATAATTAAAACACAATTGCTTACACCATAAGTAACTTCCTCTTCTTTCTTTTTCTTTATTTATTCTCTCCACGCAGTGATGATCACTCGAAACACATTTACATTTTACGAACACTATTGCCATCTATATAAAATTGGTCAGAACGTATACCCAAATATCTCCACTGAAGAAATCGGTTCATTCATAAAAAAAGAAATATATATTCTTTCTTCATGGTTCATTGTTAAAATTTATCGACGTGGCACAATGCAAAATTGTATGACAAATTAATGACGTAAATATTTAAGTCGTAAAAATATTCGCACGATTACGAAAGATTCATCTTTTCACCAAAAGATGGTGTCGCTAGTCACCAAATTACATGTATTGAGCTCTTGCTATAATGCTTACGCTAGTCAACACAAGAGGAACTATATCGCAAAAGAGAATTTTGTTAATATTTTCTTAGTAGCGAGACATCACTTGTACCTCAATTTATCATTAAAAGAACATTTAATTGTTTGATCTCCACGGCAAAGAAACTCGATCTAGGGAAATTTGAAATCTTAAAATGCTGTAATTCGGTTATTTTTTTAAGAAATTATGGTAAAATTTGGATTCTAGAATTGGGTAAACTAAAGTGAGTTTCGTGCAAAATTTTCAACATAAGTCTATGGTATGATGAAATATGGTTCGTAGGATTATTACTCACTGTCAATCAAGCATTATACTGTTTAAGAGCTTATACCCTGTAGACAGGCTGCGATTTTATAAGCCGCGAGAAGTTGTTGCTTTTCTGTTTTTTTCGTAAGAAAAATTCACTGAATTGGGTTTAGTAAACCGACTGGCAACTTTGTTACTATAGACAGTGCCGTCTACAATTTGAATACACAACGTCCTACATTTCATGTGATAATAATTCTATTCTATTTTCTCATTCTAGATACCACTACACCACAAATGGCATCATAATAATTACTAATCTATAAAAACGGTCGACGATAGTAATCGCAGAAAATTTGACCGCAAACGCCCATATTATCAATGTCTTCAATATGGTTCGAATGGCTGGTTCCAAATTGCTAGCACGATTATTACTACTTATATCATCCGTTACGTTAATATCGCTACTAGCACTAACAAGATGCGGTTTAGGCGGCTTGGTTGCTGAAAATAACATTCTTATAACCGAAGATGGTAAGTACCTAAGATAAGATAAGAGATAAATTCTATTTATGTTTCGTTTGCTGTGATTCAGTTCAGTCTTGTCTTGTGTGTAGACATTGAAGGAATGGGGAAGTGCTTCAATATACACTCCGCTCTTCGAATTTAATTGTTTCGTATATTATATTTATTTTTACACCGATATATATTTCTTAGAAAAATGTTAAACAGTGTTGTTGTTACGTTTTGAATGTTTCGGTCTTATAATAAAATTTATATATTTTTTAAAGTTATGCTGCTCTCCTCTAGTACAGAGTAATAATGGATTCCAAAGCAATTTGTACCGTAAAAATGAGAAGACGTTTCTACATTATGAGATATACAGAGGGAAGAAAGCTTTTTATGTAATGTTATTTTTATCAAAATAAATCATGCTTAACGAGTATCTATTATATGATCTGATAGGGTGTGGGTGGTTGTTTTGTGGCGCGGTTACTTAGAAAGAATTCAATTATATGAATTGGTAAAATAAATCTTCTGTCTTTTATTTGATCATTACATAAGGGATGGATTTTTTGTTGTAAATTTTATTTAATTAGAAGCCTAATGGGATTATGTGGTTATAAAACAGTGAGCTGTGATAAATAAAGCAAAACCACTTTGTTGATAGTGTTCACAAGGAAACTTTTTGATTCCTAATTTACAGATCCTATTTTGTCTTGAAGAATAAAATTAATGACGCAAGAAAATGATTTCAGAGTTAAAATGTCTTAAATTTTACAACAAAAATCATGATTTGACTGGCACATAAAACGGCAAACCGAAAATCATAAGATAACTAGAAGTTCTGCTTGTTGTAAGTTTGTTCTTACTCGTTGCTCATATGATATGATGTTCGTTGTTGCTTTTAAAGAGCCTTAGAATATATCCTCTGCGATGGCGTCACTAATTCCCACACACGCTTTGTTTTGGTGCTATTCCATTCATTATGAATTAGAAATTCATTGTCCTTAGGACCAGCTTCACCAGGTTTCACCCAATATTTTTTGCGTTTTGGATTCTCATCAAAAATCCATTTCTTTGTTGTCGTTGAAGCAGTATTTTGCAAATGGTTTGTTGACGTTTAAGGTCTCTTCCTTTTAATTCATGTGGAACCCAGTTGATACATATAGCTTTTTACACTATTTCGATTGTTTGTAAACGTTTCGCAACAGTTGATCGATCAACATTTAATGTTATACGACCAATTCTGATTGTGTTTGAGAAAAATCTCCAGTCGTTTCCAATTCAGCATATTCAAATTTTTTGAGTGGTTTTCCATGCTATTCAATGTTAAAATTATCATTATCACGCAAATGATGTTTATTTGGAATAAAATTTGACATTTTCAAGGAGATAAAAATACAAATGAATAAAATTCATTGTGTGATGTCCTTGGTCTTTGATTAATTTATATATTTCAATTTTGTATTTTTATTTTTAAAAAAGTTTTATTTATTTAATATTTTATTTTTAAAAACAACAATACTTAATTTTAAAAAAATTAAAATAAAAATGTTTAAAACTTTCATTTTTAACATATTAAAAATTATAAAATTTAGGAAACCGGTGTCGAAAACTGGTACTCTAGACTAGTTAGTAGATATAAAATAGGAACTGAAGAAAGAAGAATTCCGAAACCGGTTTTCCTAAATGATATATTTTTTAATTTGTTAAAAATAAAAGTTTTAAAAAGTAATGTTTTTTAATTTTTTAAAAATTAAGTATTGTTGTTTTTAAAAATAAAATAATAAATTTAAAACTTTTTTAAAAATAAAAACAAAAAATTGGAATAATAATAATACTAGTTGTTTACACTTTAACCAAATGTCGCATACTACCCATTATAGTACACGTAAGCAGTACCAGTAACGGCACCTATTGGGAAAGGACGGAGTCATATTTACACACCCAATATATTGTGCCCTTTTCGGGATTTTGATGAAAAGCGAACGATAGAGGGGTTTTGTTCGGGAAATGAATAAATTTTCTCCCTTTCACACAATATTTAAAATGTTTGTAAAATTTATGAAGCCGTCGATAGATCTCGATCATACGTACTGCACCGAGCAACTGTGGGAAATTTCTATAACACCGCGACTATTGCTGCCATGTGGGCATCGTCCATAATATTGAGTTTCGCGTTTGATGAGGGATACGATAGCTTTGTCGCTTCGACGTGGCGTAATTTTCACGTTTTGAACGACTTAATATATTCATCATTCGAAATTAGTGGCATTTGTTATTTTTCTTGATACCTGTTTGGAAAGCGTATAAATTTGCTTGATCGTACGCCGCTTAAGGGACAAAAATTCGGTAGTAATCGATCTTGCCTAAAAAACGATGTAGATCTTTGGACGTAAATGGCATTGAAATTTGTGATCGCTATAACGTGAAACATATCAGGAGAAATTTAGTTTGCTGATATATGCCGAATACTAGCATATACTAACTTATTTCTTTGAATACGAGAACGCTTTTATTGAGGTTGACTACCAAACCTGAGTCACTTGGCCTTTCAAAAAATAATTCTTAAACGCATGATTATCCATGGTTTTCAACGAGATCAAAAAATCGTTGATATATGGGAAAGCGAACGGTATATCACCAAATATGGAATGTATTAGCCCTTGAAATGTTTGGGCTGCGTTCAGAAAGCCAAACGTCATTCGAGGGAACTCAAATATTCCAAACGTTATTCGTTATCTTCGACCGGAACCTGATGATAGGCCCTAATTAGATCAACCTTATTTGTATAACCACATAGCCGTTTCCTTTTTCGCTATTTGTATTTTTAGGTACGTAAACGACGAACCTTTATACTGCTCGGTGGATCTATCGCTTCGATGCAATTAGAGAGATTAGATTTGATTGTATTTAACGTCGTTGTCCCATACGATATTGATAGGAATTTTAGAACTTCCGTCGTTATACCATATGTCGGTATTGAAATTGACTTGCCTTTGACGCCTCTAATAACGTGATTGGATTGATATTTTTTTTTATGTTTAACGTTGACCAATAAACCGGAATATGCAAGAAAATTCGCACCGAGAATACAGCGATCGATATCTGCTATTACAAATTTCTAAAAGTTTGAGACGGCAATTAGAATTTTGGTTAACATCACAGGATGTTGACGTGTCAGCGGAGAATCGTGATCTGAATATATTCTCAATGCGATCTGACCAATCGGAATTTCGTGTTTTTAATTCAGTGAGTCAATGTTTCTTTTCGAATTTGAATGGAACTTCTGAATGCTTGCACGGTTTACTAACTTTCATTATCCATAACATCCATCATTTGTAATGGTTGCAAGCTTCCTAAGTAATCTGACAGGTAAACGTGACACAGACTATTCCCTGTGGAAAGCCACGAAATGATTAAAAAGGCCTAAAATGCAAATGCCACCTATTAGAATGGTTGTTGGAATTTGGGCTCGCAGTAAAAAGCAAAAAGCTGATCTGTTTGCCGAACACCTAGAAAATACCTTCAAACCGCAACTGGACAAGCGGATAATGAATATCTAACACCTATACGCAAAGTAGACGAGGCTTCGGTGCTCAGAGATGGCTCAAAAGTTTTTTTGAAGCCTTAGGCAAACTTTTTTGTTGCGCTCTCTTTACCCAAGCAAAAAAACGATAATGACGAAAAATATGATTAAGAACGAGGAAGTTGGGCGCCCAAACACTACTCCTGTAAACAGGGTTATTAGTTTGTTGAAAATCAATGTTTTACATTTTTCGTTGGTCATTTTTACAACAAATAACTGTCATTGCACATTTCTACACAACAACTAACAACTACTACAAGCGATTAGTGTAGAGAGATATAACTATTACCTCCATTTTTTTTTAAATTTATTTAAATATTTAATATTAAACTAATTCAACTTTCTGAAATTAATTTTGTTTGTTTGGTTACGAATTTAAATTTAACTGACATTTGAAAATGGTTACACCATCCACCACGAGAGAAACTTAGGAAGTTTTAGTATTGAAATGTCTAGTACTAAATTGCAAAACATATACAGTGCGGACAAAATGGGTGTAGTTTTGGACTGTTAAACTATCCAAGCATACAGAATAAGTGTAAAAAATTTAATGTTGTGCTCAAACAGACAGACCTTATATTGAAGTTTAAAAAAATTATTATGATAAGTTAAAGAATTTCAAGCTTAGTACTACCAAATCTAGAACTAATAACGTAATATCGTAAATTACGAATATTATGTAAATAGATTTTAGATTTTATTTGATAAAAAAATGAAAAAAAAATATATATATTGGCCGTATTTGTAGGCGCCCTCAACAATGCAGCGTCCTAGGCGGCCGCCTAGTTCGCCTATATGATAAAGCCACCTCTGTCTGTACTATCAGTTTAGAGCAAGAAATCCAATAAGAAATAAAAAAACTTCAAAGATAAAAAGCTCCTGGATACGACCTGATATGGGGGCAAAAAATCAAAGCTCTACCAGAAAAAGCACTAAGGAAACTACTGCATGACGCTAGACTCTAAACTCAGGTTGAAAGCGCATGTTAAAAAGAAAAGGCAAGAACTGAATTTAAAATTCAGAAAAATGCACTGGCTTATTGGAAGAAACTCCTAACTGACAACGCACAACAAACTGCTGCTATGTAAACAAATCCTAAAACTTATCTGGACGTATGGTATTCAGCTTTGGGGCTGCGCAAAGATAACTACAGTGAAGATCATTCAAAATTCAAAACAAACATCAAATTTCAAAACAAAGTACAACGTAGCATTATGAATGCTCCTTGGTACAATAGAAATGACAATCTTCTTCTCCGAGACTTAAACGTGGAATACGTAAGCGATGAAATACAAAAATTTGCAAGGAGTAATGTTCTGCAACTGCAACAGCATGACAACGAGGAGCTGCGGAACTTACTGGATCGCATCAATGGACCGAAACGCCCAAAAGAGCAAAATCTTTAGAATTAGTGGTTCCCTGAGCCGCTTAAATCAAAGGACTGGCAGAGCACGTGAACCGATAGGTTTCATCCCACAAGAATCGTCTACTAAACTAATAAAACAATTACTAATCCATATGATTAGTTATAATATTATACAGAAATAAAGATTTCTTAAAAAAAAAATTGTAACCACAAATTTTTAAGCACCGATAATGGCCACATTCAGATGACTGTACTTGGTTGCATCGATGGAAATGCTACTGATCTCAAATTGAGTCCCGATTGAAAGACGTATATTTTATCGATCCTTTGTAAATCTTAGTCGTAGTTAGAGAACCGAATGAAGATTTCACCTTGTTTGTTTCCAATTAATAAACTGACCGATTTACTCACTCGCAATACGTTTAATAAACTGACCGATTTACTCACTCATGTTTACTTGTAATAGCCGATTTTTTTTACAAATATTTAATTACTTTTACATTAAATTGCACAACTGCTTTTACCATATAACTATCACTGTTTGAATATCCTCAATGTTCCGTGTTACGCGTAAGAAAATGCTCAGTGTTATTGAGTTGTCAATAGGGCTCGACCGTCTGAACCTGGAACTAGGTTATTCTTAATTAATGCGTTAATGATTTTAACGCCTTAACCTTAATACAGGCGATGTCGCCATAAAACTTGCTGCGCGTACTAATCGACCCAAGCTCGAAAACCACATTCATAACACAAGAAGCAGTTATAAAACTAAGACTACCTTAAACTAGAGCTTCCGAAAAAAAATCACTTGTTCCTGTAAATCATATAAGAAATCATATAGAAGCACAAATTTAAGTTTTGAATTTGGAATGATTTTAGCTTTTTGTATACGAATGACGGACATCAGTGATATTGCTGATTAACGAAATCCAAAACAATATTTTCGTATCAATTTGAGATTAAACACTTTATAAATTTTCAAATTTCTAACTCACCGACGTAAGTTGTTATTAACCGTTTTCTAAATATTTACAAGAAGAAACGAGCCGAATACAAAAGTTAAAAATAGACTTTGATGTGTGATACAGCGTTTCAGAGTAATATTGGAAATTGTTTTTCACAAAATAACGCGCTGGAAAATTACAACGGAATATTTAAGAAAATACCAAGAAGATGTTGAAGAAGGAATATTATTTTCCTCTATACTTTCGAATTTTTTATTCTAGTAAGTATTGAAAATGGAAAAGAGACTAGAATATTTTAATTAAATTTATATTGAAATCAGTGAAATGGTGAAGATGAAGACGCTAGCGCGTAGATAGAGCGCAAAATTAATTTCAAAGCATTTTAAAGTGTTTGTAATAAATATACATATAAATACGTTGCTATGCGAGGTCGGGTGGTTTGTGGGGGGAAATTAATTTTTCCACAAGTAAATTATAAATTATCTACCACTTGTTCTTTAATTAAACGCTTCCAATTAATAATGTTTTGTGCTGTATAATAGTTTCTCGCTTGAAATCAATTTTAAAATAAATTAAATTTTATAAATACAGAAAGTTCAATTCGGGTTATTTATGTTGTAAGATAAGTAGTAAATATTTTTAAATGGTATAATGTTTGATTTTCTAATATAAGTAATTATTATACTACTATTTGCCAGTGATCCAAATTTCTGATTTATTAGATTTGTGAAATCGTCGCGTATCTCGAGGATTTGCCCCAATTTTAATGTTGTTGTATTTTTCGAAATCTCTATCCACTCATTTACATATATGTGAAGATTTGACGTCTCCATAAAAAATGGAGTGGTAAATAAGTTGTGGCAAAGTCCCTACTTTCTTTTACCACCAATGTATACATAGGTCTCGAATACCTTGATACCTTGAGTCCTAAAACGACAAATTAAACTTACCGGACTTTTGGTGAAACTAAAGTAAAGGCTAGTTGTGATTGTATAAGAGCAGTGGATCGATATCAAAGAGCACAACTAGATTTTAAATCGCTAAAATTCGATTATGGAAAATAGTAATGCAGTGGAGATAGAAGGGACCGTACAAGGTCATAGCAAGGTTGGATGGCGTTCAGAAGAGAGCACGGGGGAGAGATGGGATTGGATGACACAATTGGCTTAAATTGACCACTTGAGTTATTGAGTGTGGGTTAGTATCATTCTGGTTTAGTTAGCACTGCTGGAAAACTTTCTAAGCAGCTCGAGAAAATTTCCTTGTATTTAGCTCCAGATGATGAACGATAACTGCAATGAGTCAGTTATAGTGGAAACTTTCTCGGTTTGCGCCACTAAATTATTAGTGGTAAAATGAAGTAAATTAAGTGATTTGTTGTCCACCTGTACCTTGTAAATAATTGTTGTTGTGTTTTAAGTGTTACAGAAATTATTGTGAAATTCCTGTGTTTACGGAATTTTCCAGGACTTGTGTAAATTAAAAGAATTGTTGTATAGTAAAACATCAAATTGTTAGTTGTATTCATAATCCAAATGATACGAACCAAGTTTGGCAAGAAAAAATCGCAACAGTGTTCTTTCAGTGGGCCTAAGATTAGATTTTTTCAAGCGATGATGATTTATTTATTGAAATCAAGTTTTATTAATAAACAATTAAGGCCGTAGATCTTTAGTATTTTATCGGTGTTTGCTGCTTAAACATTTTTTGAGTTCATTTTTACCACCACTGTTTAGTGTTTGTACCCCAACTGAAATTACTAAAGCCAAAAGCACTCTGCTAAATTTGACTGATTTTATTTTAATTTATTTTGACATTTTGTTTGATTAAGTTGTACAGTTTTTGTCTAAAAAATTTATTTCGTACAAATTTCGGAATTATAATTAAAAAACTAAATCAACTGATTGTTATGTTTCTCGAGAGATGTCGGGCTTTTAAAACAAATTAATATTTGGCCGGATCGGATCTAAGAGAGAAAAATATCTATTTCCTTCTTTCGAGAAAACCTTGTATCTGATGTGTTCAGGGCGCTTAGTCCTATATAGTGGAAATTTCTTGAAGTGGCGTGTTTTTAGCCTAATTTGGTAAAATATTCTTGAACCATTGCAAAATGATCACGATCTGTCCTTAATCATTATACACTATTTAAAATTGCAGCTATAAAATTGCATATTAGGGAAATATTACAATTTTACCTTGCATATTAAGATTTTCGAAATAACTGCTAAAAACAAGCAACGGCCTAAATTTAAGCCCATGTTTATAGCCATTTTCTAGTTCAGCCATTGCAGTGCATTGAGCATTCCAAAAATTTAAATTTGGTAAATTAAGCGAAGTGGGAAGCAACGAATACGTCGACCTCAAAATTAGCTAATATCTTGGAATTTCAGTGGATGGAGAATATCTTAGTAATTTTTTTGAGAACGATATTACGCGCCCTTCTATAAAATCCTTTAGCAATTTTGATCCATAATATTACGTTTTAAGATAAAAAACCATCTACAGCAATCACCCCTTCAAAAACTCTATAGTTACATCCGTTTCTTCTCGAAATTTGATTCGTCATTTTCAATACATTTGGAAATGCTTTTAATATTTGGTTTACAATTAAAATATGGAAAATAAGAAAAAAAACACAAAAATAATTAAAAAGGTTGTGATTTTAATTATTTTATTCAATTTTACGAAACATTTTTTACATTTTCAATTTCAATTTAAATTGAAAAACGCACCCCCCGGAATTGTTTTTCTTACCATTTTATTATCGAATTTCGTATTGTTTAATTAAATAAAGAATCTTAACTTCGCTCCATTCTGATTGTTTTTTTTTTGTTCTCAACTTTTCTTTTTCTACTTTAGATTCTATGAATAAAGCACCCGTGATATCATCTTCTTTTCACAATCAACAACAGCAACAATCACAACAGGCAGCATTGAATCAAAAATATAAAATTGATAACCTAGAGAATGAACAGCAGAACGGATATTTGCAATTGCTGCAACAGAGGGAGGAAGAGAATCGGCAAGAGGTGGCTAAATTGACCGCTGAAATACGTTCATTAAAATTGCAACTGTTGCAATTTAAAAGTGAGTTCAATTTTAAAATTTAATGTATGTTGTAAAATTTCATTTTAACGTTTGTTTTATATTTTCAGATAAAAATCTAATTCCGTCATCACAACAACCACAAAATGCAAACGATACACCACCATCGTTGCCCGCAGTTGAACCAAATAAAACAGTCGGCACAAACCCAATGCATGACTGTACAAACTATATACGAAAACAGGTTGGGACAGCCGAAATACTACACGGACTACCCTTGAATAATGAGTACGAATTAATCCCGTTCAATCATTTTACGTATAGTCGAGTCTATCCGATCGAATTGGGTCTGGGTAAGCGTGTGGTTGAGAAGCCTATCGGTTACAAACGAAAAGATTTACTGGACGCCATTAATAAATCACTCGAATCGCTAAATAAAAATTTAACCGCCATCAAATATACGTTAGACGATTTTATTGAAGGTGTTTATCGTAATGAACCGACAACGGGAACCCAATTTGAGCTCTACTTTCGCACTAAGGAAATACGCGCTAATAAAACTACCACCCAATCACAACACAATTTAGAACAACCTTATTATAATGGAGGCACAACAAAAGTGTTAATAATGCGACCGTTTGCCCCAATTCAGACAATACAAATGGAGCTTCAACCGCGCGCCGTCGAAAAAGAACTGATACACATTATATTGCCATTATCGGGTCGAACTTCAACGTTCCAAAGCTTTATGGATAAATTTGTTAAAATTGCGCTTAAAAACGATCGCCACGTACACCTGACGGTAGTGTATTTTGGCGAGGAAGGACTATCAGAGGCACGCGCTATAATGAGCCGAGTGGTGAACATGAAAAATAGTGGTGGCAATTCGTCAAATTTAAAATTATTAGCGTTGAACGAAACATTTTCACGTGCCAAGGGGTTGCGTGTGGGGGCCGAACGCGTCTGGGATAGTAGCGATAAAAATAAAGACATTTTATTATTTATGTGTGATGTAGATATTGTATTTAGTGCAAAATTTTTAGATAGATGTCGTTGGAATTCAAAGGCGGGGAAAAAAGTTTATTACCCCGTTGTGTTTAGTTTGTATAATCCGCATGTTGTGTACACGCTGCAGGGGAAAGAGGTACCACCCGAAACGGATCAATTGCTGATATCGAGAGATACGGGGTTTTGGAGGGATTTCGGATACGGCATGACGTGTCAGTATAGGTACGATATTTCATTTAAAATTTTATACAAATTTATTTTCTAATTTTTAAATTTTGTTGCAGATCTGATTTTCTCAAAGTACGAGGTTTCGATGAAGAGATTATAGGCTGGGGAGGGGAAGACGTAATGCTGTATCGTAAGTATGTGCGTTCAAATATAAAAGTAATTCGTGCTACTGATCCGGGCATTTTCCATATTTGGCATCCCAAGGTAAGTTTTAATTTACTAATTCGATTTGGCACTTTGAGTAATTTTCAATTGAATAAATTTCTGGTAAAGGTATGCACCGGTACGTCAAGTGGCCAGCGTCTAACCGCAGATCAATATCGTGCCTGTATACGATCCCGTGCATTAAACGAAGCGTCACACGCCCAATTAGGTTTCTTAGCGTTCCGCGACGATATTGTTGCACATAATAATCAAGATATAAATAAATCAATACACAATAGTAATAGTAATAATAACAATAATTTAAATAATAATAATAATAATAAATTTAATAAAAAACTATTAGTTGATAAAAAATTTAATAATAAATCAATAGATAAAAAAAATACTTGATCTTTTGTTGTCCATCAAGAGAGTTTTTGGAAAATTGAATTTTAAATCTAAGTCCCAAATTAAAAAAAAATATTTAAAACCAAATGTTTTTTGTAAATATTAAAAAAATTGTAAATAATTAAATTTTATAAAATTCCATTATTGTAAATATTTTATTGAAATATTTTTTGTTTAAAAATATACATAAATAGCAAATAATTTTAATATAAAATTTATAAAATTAATTAATTTTTTTTTTTTTTAAATGATAAAAACAAAAATTCATTTTCGACGGGAGTTATATACAAAAACTAATTAAAAGTTGAATAATACAAAAATAAAATAAAATAAATAAATAATTAAATAAGGGGTGATAAACAAAATCACTTTTTACGATTTCAAAAACATTTTATTAAATTGGACAGACGTTCTAGGGTGTTTTTGTAAAGTTTGACATCAATACAATCGATTGTTTTAATGATTTTAATCGGGATTGGTTAACTGGGGTGTATGATAAGATTTTGTAGTGTTAATGAGATGAGTAGGGTAATTTTTTAAATATATTTTTTTTTTGATAGTCCTAATAATTTGTAATGTGATATGATTTTCAAAAGTCCACAATAGACCTGCAATGCATATTTCTCAACATTATTGTTGGAAGACTGACTCAATTTGTTCCATGAAAAAGGTGATTAATCAGTGAATTTTTAATTGGGGCCGTCAAACTTTACATTTAGTTATGCCATTTATTTTTTAACAAGTTGCTTGTAGAGATTTAGTGTGGTGTAAGAAGTTCATGTATGGCACACAATATGCAGTGGAGGAACCACCTGAGGATTCGGCACCTAATAAACTAAAAGCTGTGGTATTGAACAGCGAATAGCGATGTAACAAAATGGCTTCATTTTAACTACAGGAATTCCCACAAAGTCTCGAATTATAGTAACAGACTTAACCATATCCCTTTTCCGGTCAGAACAAATTTTTTTTGACTTTAATTTTAGTCCACCATGATAGCCAGAAAAAGGATATACTGTCCCTTGACCAGCAAAATTTATACAGCTGTATTTTACGTGCTTTAATTAAGCAGGAAGTTCAGTTTAGTTAAAATTTTGAATTTTATGGCTAAAATTTCTCAGTTTCCTAATGTGATGTGGATGGAACTACGCCTGTATTTTCCCTGGTAAGTTAAGTACTTAAACTGAAAAATTTATTGATCTAGCTTTAATAACTACTGAGATATATCTCTTCATGTTAAATTTGAACAAAAAAGGTTAGACGGAAGGAGGGATATCCATACGCTAGATATGTTGGAGAAATCAGGCTCTCCTCAATGTGTTTTGAAATACCACTTGAAAAGCAAATGGAATATGATAAAATCTCGGAATCAGCTGCTAAAATTGGAAGTGCAGCTATTGGTTTGGTTTACATAACTCATACGATTCCCAAACAAAAACTCTCTGTGACAGTGGTGTCCTGAAAGAGGGTATGGCAAGATAGCTAATATTTGGGAATTTGAAAATTATAAAAATCCTGAGTTTCATTCACAATCTCATTTTCTTACGCCTAATAATAAAGCTTCTGTACAGCAATGAAATGACGAAAAGGTACCAACTCGTTAAGATCCGCAATAATCTTCAGATTGATGTATAAAAACATCTATCAAGGCATATTTTTTAGGGCATATAATTTTTATCTTAGTGGCTCGTTAAATCTGGTCAGGTAATGAAACATCAGTGAGTTTTGCGATTATTATAGCAGAAATTGTCCGATCCTTAGCGAAATGAAGAGGATCCCTCCGAGTGGCTGGATGTTGCATCATATTGTACTTTATTGTATCATGTTGCGTCAAATTGCACCACGATGCATGTTTGTTGATGTTGGATATTGTTGATGGAAGTTTAAATGTTCCACTACGTTGCGTCGTGTTGCACAATGTTGAAGAATATTTTGCGTCAAGTGTACAATTTTGCGATACACCATATAGCGCGATTTTGTATCGTGTTGTGCTTGTGTTGTGCCATAATTAGCTGTCTCTTTAAAAATGTTGGTTGTTATTTGTAACTATAGTGCTTTGAAGCTACCTAGCATTCGGTGTCTATTTAATGTTTTGATCTTGGTTCTTTTCACATCTGATGGTACTATTAAATTTGTTCACGACTACCTGGTAAAAACTGGCGAAAAATTCAGTCTACTCTCTTTGCATTTAGGTCGTCCTAACAGAGAACAATTTACAAACTTTGTAAATCCGCCAATTACTACAAAAATATGTTTTTGTAGTAATATGTTTCACTTGGTTGACCTTCCAATGAGACCAAAATGGTCGACATATATCGTATCAAACGAAACTTTCTCTTTCTTAACGCCTTTCTTAACGGAAGAAGTAATGCATTTTAGTTATTTGCTTATAATTCTTTTATTTTGAAATTTAACTTGGGAAACCAATAAGTTCGATTAGTTAACTCATAAACTTTGTCTACACGTCGTTGTGACATGCTTGAATATCATTTTCTTCCATCTCAGCTGGAATATAGAATAAAATCTTTTGTATAAAGAAAATGGCAAACTACGCCATTTCTCATTTCAAGAAAAGCAGCTTTCTCATCTCCAGTTTTGTTTTTATGTCACTAATAACTGAGCTCGTACCTGGAGAATCGATAAAGTTTGCTGAAATGACAAAAGTATTAATTAGTTACAATGCTAGAACAAAGGTGTCGTTCAATACATTACACTGCTCTCCTCTAAGTTTTTTTAGTTTTATATAATTCAAAATGTTGATTTATCCATATAGATAATGACAAAATCAAATTAACGAAATTATAAATTTAACCTGACTGGGGCATTTGTTTTTCTTGTTGACCGTCTAAGTCGAATTATATTCAGTCCCTGTTCTTCGACTGTCAGTTCACCCTGTTCGTCTACTATTTCAACCGGAATAATATCTATTTCGTCATTGTATTCTTCCGTAGTTGTACTCTGCTGACCATCCAACACATCATGAGAATCCGACCTGCCCTGTTACTCGGCAACCACGACTTTATTTAATTTTTGTGGCACCTACCGCCATAAGTTAATTAGAATAACTGCCGAAGCCAAACTTTTTTGAAGAGGAACACGATAACCTCATTACCTCCCCCTCTACTTTGAAAATTTTTGACTTGGTGTTGATATCATAATTCTCCTTCTGCAGCTGAATATTTTTCTATGTAATAGTGCTCGGCAATAATTAATTAATACGCATTCTACTTTCTCGGTTAAACATCTTCTTATATGGAGCCTCCTTCTTGGTGGAATGCTCCGTTCGTCGGAAATAATATAAATGTCGATTCATTAATGTAGTTAGACTTACATCTTTATTATTGTTCCGGTCGTTTCACAATTTAATTAGCCCAGATTTAAATATTTTGATCGCGTTCTCTACCGCACTATTTGAAGCGGACGAAATTTTGGAACGTCAAAACGAGCAAAACATTCCCTCAGTCTCTTTATTGTCTCTTTTTTATTACATGAATTCATCATGTACAATACCTCCACCCATTTGGAGTATGAATCAAAATTTATCAAAAAATCGACGAGTATACGTTGAAAAACATGAATCGTCTGAATCCTTGGGGTTAATGGCGTCTTCTGCTCAACAGGTTGTGCCTGTATACTAATTACACACGAATTCACCTATCATACATACTACGTCTGCTACCAAGTTTGGCCACTAAAAGTATGTTCAGGCTAATGCCTTCATCTTACTCATACCAAGATGCGAAGTATGTAGCTCATTTAGCATATTTAACCGAAATTTTGTTGAAATAGCGATGCTGTGTAGCTCCACATTATTATATATTTTCTAGTGACAGCTCATTTCTGCGCACGGTTTCAACAATTCATCTGAATTATGATTAAATCCGAATAATGACTTAGCACCTTATCTTGTCTTGTTTCAGCTCTGACCTATTGAACATCAACTAAGTCACCAATTCCAAACATATTGATAAAATTCAAATAAGAAAAATTGTCGTCTTCTGTGTACCTATCTTGATTAACATCGGATATTGGTAAGCGTGACAAAAAATCCGCACTCTTGTTGACTCCCTTTAGTATGTTGGATTGTAAAATCATATGCTACAAATAAAAGGACCAACGTTGAAAACGTCCAGCCACCATCTCGGGCATTCTTATCTTTGGTCCAAAAGTAGTCACCAAAGGCTTATGGTCGGTGCATAAAATAAAATGCCGACCAATGATATAATTTGAGAATTTCATTACCCCGAAATAAATTGCACGGGCTTCCTTGTGAATCATCGCATAGTTATTACCTCGCATTGATAGAGTACGTGACGCATATGCTATTGGTTTCTCCACTCCATCAGGAGAGGACTGGCAACACTGGATTAAAATGAACAAACAAAATATCGGAATTATCTTATATCTTAAGTAACTTATATAGTGGATTTAAAATGTCGGCTAAGTTTGGAACAAACTTACCATAAAAACCAATCCTATGAAAGCGTTGGTTTGGATAATATCTTGTGGATTTGGCGCATTAAGTATTGCCTTAGTCTTGTCCTCATCTTTGTGAAGCCCCTTAGCATCGATAACGTAACCTAAATAGCGAACCTCAGACTAGAATAATGAACATTGTTCTTTTCTTAACTCGAAACCAGCATCGATAAGACGTCTAAAACGGTTTTTAAATTGACTAAATGTTCATCATCTGGCTTGCCGGTTACCAAAATATCGTCTGCTAATACTACAGTTCTTTTCACTCCGAGAAGAGTCTTCTCCATAATTTTCTTAAACGTCAAACTCCAAAAGGTAAACGATTCACTACAAAAACTCCTTTGGTAGTACTCCACAATAATAAGTGATTCGTCTCCTTCTTCAATTCGATCAAGTTGTATGCAGAACTAAGATCAAGCTTGCTAAATTTTTGACCACCTTCTAATGCCGCAAACAAATCATCAATTTTTGGAATTGGGTAATTTACATCCTTCAAGCATTTATTTACTGTTATTCGATAATTTGCACACACTCGGATATCACCATTCTTCTTAAGAACGGACAATAAAGGAGTTCCCCATTCGCTGGTTTCGACTGGATATACAATTCTGAATGCATGTGGTACCTGTCGTGGCTTACAGAAAACTGGTTTGGCATCATCCTTCAATTCTAATTTTATGGTTTCATATTTACAAAGTCCTAATTTATCCGAAAATACTTCGCTGTGCCTGGAAATTATATTGCTTATTTGGTTTTCAGGACTGCTCTTTATTAGTATAATATTATTAATTTTGAAATTTATAGCTTTAGCCTTGGTAAACGTTATGTTTAATTTTTTTAGCAAATCACAACCAAGTAAAGGTCTTCCACCATTAAGTACCACCACCACAATATTTTCGTATAACAAATTTTCAAATTTAATCTTTCCAACAAAACAACCGATTGTACTTATGGGTACTCCATCAAAACATTTCAATTGTTTGTTTGATTTCACTAAATTTTCTGAACTAAAATGTTTATTAAAAAATTCCTCAGAAATTGCCGTCACTAACGCACCAGAAGCCATCTCCATCACCAATGAAATATTATTTATTAACACATCCAAAAAAGAAAGGATCATTGTCATTGCCTTCATTGACATTAAAAAGTTCTAAAAAATTTTGTCTGTGATTTTTTTGTCGCCATTATTCTGCCCGCACCGTTATATTTTTTACCGCATTACAAACCGCCTTAATATGACTTTTTTTTTTACCATATCTCTCACAATTTTGCTTTTTAACTTTGCAAAATGCAAATACACGATTTCCTCGATTTTTGATTATTTTTTCAAGGCTCACTAGTCGTAATAGATAATGTATATATGTATCTGTCTATTATTTGGTTTTGTTCTGCTCTTCCGAAAATAAAATTTAAACTAAAATGAGTCAAAAATGTCTTTGAAATATTTTTTATTTCATTTATGTTTGTGTTAGTGTGGTTGCACCAAAAATTTGTTTAAGTCGCAATTAAAACCGGTAACATAGGTTAACGGGGAAAGAAACGAAGAAAAATACGGTTTCTGTGATACCCCGTGTGCCATCAGCCAATGGGATAAAAAAAATTGCGACATAACGGAAAAACTAACGTTTTCCATTTCCTTGTTCAATCACAATAATTGTTTCATTTTTTAGGCGACAAAAAATGGCGACAAATAAAAGTATTTTTAAGTTTTCCATACAGATTAATTGTTCACTTATCCTACTTGTGAAAAATATGTGTGTTTAAAATTTTAAAATTACACTCGATAATTAATTAACTAAAACATCACTGTATTTTTAAAACAAGACTAAATGTTTTATTTTAGCGACTAAAATTTAACAAAAAGGTGCAAGCAGATTCAAATATACGTCCGATCTTTTTGGATTATTAATAATTTTTTTCGCACGCACATTCAATTCTATTGTTTTTCTTTTTTCTATAATTGTTCTTGAGTGGTAATCCATAGGCGCGGTTTATCTTAGTACTAAAATATCGAATAATAGCTAACATTCAGGCGAAATACTTAGTGCAGTTTAAAAGGCAGTACGCTGTATTTTCATTTTGATATCTGGATTTTTAATATTTGAACTGTATTTCGGTGACTGCGGTCTATTCTTGCATGTCGCCGGTCCACAACCGTGTTTAATTATTTATATTTTGCATTTTAAAACGGTTTTTGGTTTATCTTTAAATTTGACGTTGATGGCCGTTGATCAAAATGATGAGAAAATCTCGAGAAAAGGTAAAGGTATCTCATTATTTTGAACTCTATAATTCGTTGAGATTTGTATTAAAACTATCGTTTTATTGAGACGTTTATTATAGCTTTATTATTTCTGAACAAATAACGGCCGAATATTATGAAATGGGAATTTACTTCGTTGATATTCCGTTCATATTATATGGGCTTCAGTCCCCACCTTTTATTTTATAGTCATTTTATGGTATTAACAAAAGGTGCAAATAAGCAAAGATAGCAATAAATAAAAACGAAATCTATCTCAATATGAAACCAATTTATCATTTTTGCCATTCTCCATTAATATCCTGTAATAAATTTTCTTGTATCTCATATCACCACCATCATCAACAAACACAACAACCCACTTAACCAATTTTTCAATAAACCGAACAATAAATAAACTATTAAACTTTCGATTATCTATATCCTGGCAGTAATATCCTGTAGCTATATACACACAATCGATTGAACAGAAATTAAATCCTATTCAATTGAATTTTTTCTTTGCTCAATCTTCAATAGACATAATAAATCTCAATACCCTCAGAACGAGAAAGGAAGCAACTCCGGCACATTCGGAAGTAAACAAAATAATTTTTTTTTAAATATATTTAAAAAAATAAAAATAAATTTATATTAAATATATAAAAATATAAAAATACCAAACAAATAAAATAACAAAAATAAATAAACTTTTCTCATCAAAATAAAAAAAAATAGAAGGAAAGCTCACAAAAGTTCTGTAAAGTCGTTGTATATAAACAAAAATGGAAAATACTGTAGTAATTTCCATATCAAAAAATTTATTTATTTATTTTTATTTCAGAATAAATTATTCAAATTATTTATTTATACATTTTTGTTGTTGTTATTTTTCTCTGAAGCTTTTCGTACTGTGAATGCAAAGTAGTTTTATGTATAAACTCGCGGTACGTATTAAACGGAAGAAAGCGAAAAGTTGGTGTTTACATTTTTTGTTAAGAGTTCATTTAAAATTAATTTGCATGTTGACCCGTTATAATCGCAGCTAAACAAGTTAAAATAATAAAATTATTACGCTCCCTTTATAGCATCAGTTTCACAGACGAAGGAAAATAATCAATAAAAAGTCTCATATGTTCAATCTACGCACAAACACATACCCACACATACCATATACGTATATGTTTACACATGTATATACAAACAACAAGGATAATTTCCTCTCTTCAAAAGTAATTTCCTGTTTCCTTATTTTGGAAAAAATATTTTATTAGCAATTTATTTATATTTTCCGAATAATTTTGTTGCTATTAAATTTTTATTAAGCAATCGAAATATACAAAACACAAATCAATAAATAATATTTTATATAATTAAACTACTAAAAATAAAAAATCGGTCCACATGATTATCAAATTAATTAAATTAATTAACCAGAAAATGAAATACCAAATTAAATAAAAATAATACAAAAACAAAAAATTACCTTTATAAGGTAAATAAATAATTAATTTATAGGTTTTTAATTATTAATTATTTCTACTATATATTTCTAAGGGAATTTATCAATATAAATTAACAATACATGAAATTATTTTAAACTTCAAACCAATAATAAATAATATTATTCCAATTAAAAATTATCGCAAACACACAATAAATACCAATATATATATATAAATATAAATAGATAATTAAAATTATTAAACAAAAAAATATATTTTTATTGTTAAATTATTAGTTCGATTGTTACTCCAATTATAATTTATTTTTTAAATAGTAAATATTAAATAATAATTGATTATTATACAACATAATATAAATAAATACGACAAAAAATTCAATAATTATAAATAAATAATTAAATTATTTATTTATTTTAAAATAAATTAATTAAATCAAATATGAATACAATACATACAAAAAAAACAAATAATTTAATTATGTGAGAAATAATAATAATAAAAATGACGATTAAATTAATTAAATAAATTTCTAGGTAAAATTAATATAAATATAAATAAATATTATATTATAAATATTAAATGTGGAATTTGATTTGCTATTATAAATATATATATGAATCGACTGAGAGATCTTGAATTATTGTTGTGATGGTAAGTCAATAAAATTAAGCAGGTAAGTACTTTTATTTTTACCGTTATGTCTAGATAAGTTAAATTAAGACTGATACTCATACTGTTTTTTCTTAACCCTGGATTAATCAATTTATCCGGTTTTGACGATTTTGACATAGAGTGTGATGTAATAAATTTATTAGATTTTTCTGCTTTAACACTGGTCCAAACCATCAACAAATAATTAAAACGCAATAATTTTGGTTTTTCGACAATTACTAAGATGACACCTTCAGTTTTAACACATATTTTGGATACTATTCTTCATGCCTTAAATAGTTAGGCAGATGTAAGACAGGGGCCATGCTATATAAAGATAAACCGATCTTTCCTAGACGTGAAGTGATCTACGTCAATATTCAAAAACAAAGAGTAGGGTAGGAGATGTAGGAAAGAGATTTGACAATTATTGTACATCATTTGTGTTTTCCATCAAAGTGTTGTTTGTGCTACTTAATCCATTATGTGCGATTTACGAGTTGAAGTGCAATCTATTTATTTATTTAGAAATAAAGTTCACAAATTTGACTGGACAATTGAAATATTTGAAACAATTGATGGTACAAGTTTTAAACTAAAATCATAATCCTGTAAAAGTAGAAGTACTTCTTGAACGGGCGTAGAAGTAATAAAAATAAGTATCTATTTTCAGGTGAAAAAATAGGACTGTAAGAAAATATTCATTAGTTTTAAAATTTTAAAAATAGAACAAAAAATGGTGGGGTGTAATTGTTGTGGTCAACACCCGACTTTCTTTCTGACAAATGTACATCGATCTTGAATACACCACACTTAATTTATAAAGCGAAATTTAGACCTACCGGATTTGTGATAAAAATTGTCTTGAATAATCAGAAACAATTTTTTTATGATTTCATCTTTGCAATCCGTTCTAGGGCCGAACCACTCTCAATTCTTTATCGGTTCGCTTTTCACGTCCTAACGCAGTTACCTGTCAAATCGAGGACCAACGGCTATTAGCATCAAATATGCGTCGTGAAACCTCCTATGGAAGCTGCCACTTCTGGTACGCAGACATCCGCTACAAAAGTTTTGTTCCAAATGGTCAATAGGCCTTATCTGTAGAGATGCCGAATTTTTGAGAAAAATTTAAAAAAAAATGTTTTTTTTGTTATTTAAAATATGATCTGAAATAATTTTGTAAATTTAATTTTTAATCTTTTTATTTTAATCGTTTTTATAAAATCTATGAAACATAAAGGCGTCCAAACCGCATTTCGTATGGAGCATTGTTTGTGTAATTTTCTCCGGACCCAGTCATCATTGGGCGCTTTCAGGGCACCCAACAGTTGGGAACATGTTGAGTAAAATCGCGGCCAACCCTATGAAAATGTTTAGCACTATGGAATTTTCAAATCATATTGGCGATGATTTTACTAATCATAATAGGGGAAAGCGCCCATTGTACTCGTATTTGTAAAATTTTACTTGCGATTTTATTTTAAGTAAAAAATAAAAAAATAAGCAAACATAGAAAATCTAAAAATTTGAAAAATAAAAATATTTTTATTTTTTTTTCTCGATTTTTTTTTGTTTGCCGATGATCATGCGGGTTGGGCATGAAATCCCGTATTTCAAAATCCCGTTTAGAAAATCATCTAAAATATTATAAAAATCACTTAGGCCTGTAATTTTGAACAAGGAAAATCATTTCGAAAAATCCGTGGGTAAAAAAAATCCATGGATTTTTCTATGGTTTAAATTGGTAAGTTTCGACGATTAATTTGCGATGTTTTTCTTAACATCGCGTACACATAGTTAGCAATAATTGCTCGAAAAAAGAAAGTTACAAAATTTCTTATTTCATTTTGATATACGAAAAACAAAAGCAATTGTAAATACATAATTGTTTTTTCAATAGTATGTGTTAAAATGATGAGCAGCGTAATAACAAAGAGCAGCCATTAGTTAGAAAGCGGATAGCCCCTATTTTATGAATAATATCCTCTTTTATTAGGTTGAGTCGTTGAGTATATAACAAAAACCTTCTTTGCTAAATTTGAAATTGCTCAAAAATTCATCTTCGTTGTAAAAATCAGTATGCATTAGTTATTAATCTAAATCGTTGGATGATGAAAATTATGATGAAGATGAAGAAGACGTAAAAGCAATTTTTTATAATATTTCTATTTCTTTATCTAATTAAATAGATAATATAATGTTGTTATTAAGTAGTTAATATTAAGAAATTACATAAACTCAATTTGACTCTGACAGTTCGAAAATTCGAAATACGAAAATTCGTACGAAAAAATCATATGAAAATAAAAATAATCCATCGAAATTGGTAGACTTTTAAAATAATCATAGATCAAATAATTGACATTCAAACTTACCAAACCGAGGGAAATTCCTCGGTTGTGGCTTAATCTCCGTTCAAACGTTCATGTTGGATAGAAAATGGGTTTTAAATCGAATTTTGGAGGAAGTTTTTGAATATGGCCTATTGGGCTCGAACTCAGCCATTTCTTACTCGATTGTGATGGGATTAGGAGGTTTAGATGGAAATGGGATTCCAAACTGATTTTTGGAAGAAGTTCTGGTGTATGGTAAATTGTGTCGGAACTGAGCTATTTCTTAACTGGTTATTGGGTTTGTTAGATATGTATTAGGATGTTCTGGAATTTGACCTCCTGGGACTTAATTCAGTTATTTTCTGAACCCGTTGCCACACACTTTTAAATTGACGACCGTGCTCAGAAACACACTTTTTTGTTTTCAATTGTTTATGACTGCCATATGAAATTGAGCGTTATTTATATGTTTGGAAGTGAAAATTATCACATTTCAACAGTTTTTCAATGAAAACTCTCGACGGTTGTAACCGTCATTTGCTCATCACACATTTTTCCTATTTCCAGAACAAATGACGAATATAGCCGTCATTTGCGTGAACGTGGTAGGACGGCTAGAGCCGTCATTTATCTCTGAAGGCGGAAATATATCGAAGTGTTAAATATGAAAAATCAAAACAATAAAAAACAATTGATATGTTATCTGGAATGTTACATCTTTTTTATCTTCGACATATTACTGAATAATTAACAAATACATGCATTAGTACACTTCGTACGAATGATGTTCATTTTTTTTATAAATTAAAACATGCAGGACGGCTATAGCCGTCATTAGCCTACATATCACAAAAATATGACGGCTATAGCTGACATTTGCGGGAATGGGTTAACCGATTATGATGTGGAGCTAAAATTTTATATTTTGATTTTAAAAGATATGGGTAAGACATGGTAGTTATAGTATCAGAATTTACTCGCCCCCTTACAATATTCCTGCAATCGCACATATGGAGGATAAAATATCAAAAAAACATGAAAATAATTAAATAATTTACTTAAATTTGATAATAATAATATTTTATAATAATAAAAGTTTAAATAATTAATTCAATAATAATTTCGAAAAAAATAATTTCAAAATAAATATGTGCAAGCGCACGCACCACGTGACCCCAAAAAATATATAATAATGCAGATGAGCGTAGAAAATCGCCACATTCACGTGAATAACGGAGTCTAAGAGCAGCTTCAACATCGGCAAAGTAGCAACACAGATGCGATTAGAAAATGGTTTTAAGTTTTGTAAATATAATAATTTTTTTATGTTTTACCCAATTTGGGAATGAACCTTCCATGTGTATCGAGACAGCGGGGCGCTTGTGTTTCATTTCAAAAACCGCGCTTGTACGCCAGCTTGTTCACACTCGTGTTCTTGCGTCGGCATCGTTAATGCAACTCACTATCGCTTTCCTCTTGCGTTTCGATGTTCTGCCATTTACTTTTAGGTACCAAAACCAACCCAGCTCCACCGTGATCAACACATCTATTTCCAAAGCTATTCATTGAGTTATCCCTTTTTCTGCCCAGTAACACAATTGTGTGGGTACGGCAAAAGTACCATGGCAAAAACTTATTTTTGTATGTATTTGAACCAACTTACACATTTGTGTATTCCTTTTAAACTTATTTTCGTCCGACAAAACACTATAACTATACACAGCATTGTGTTGGTTGTACTTCAAATTAAGCGAATTATTTTATCAAAAATTCCATTACATGAAAAAGGGTTATACATTTTTTAGGCTCACAATGAATTAAAACGAACTACTGCCAAATATCAATACATCAATACAACAATAAATCAAACGATCGCACTATTTTCTACACCGCTCATCTGGGGGGAGGTGATGTAGTCGTTAGAATATTGCAACCAAATATTCTAACTGTTCATTTCGTAAATGTAACATCTTGCAATCTCAAAGCATTTAGTGGTAGAAATGTAAATCGCCACCAGGTTGTTTTACCACGTGTGGCTCATTTTCAAATCGCCACCCATGTTGTTTACCATATAATTCTTGATAAATAACAAGTTTCAAAAACAAATAAACAATAAGACACTGACAATAATACGATGGGTTTTTCAAAACGAAAACCAAAGAGAGACACGACGAATACAAGCAAAGCAAAACGAACAAATTTATTTTAACAAAAATAAATTTTATGCAGCATACATACCTGCGGATTCGATTGCGGCAAAATTCTGGAGTTTCAACAGCTTTGAGTTGAAGTCAGTCAGTACTCAAAATATTAGTCTATTTCGTCCGTCATTTTCCTTGTCAAATTTTTCATTTGTAATTTTCGCTTGGTGAACACGCCATATAAATATTTCTCAGTAGGCGTACATTTTTTTATTAGATTGACGTTTCAATTTTTTTATTGAAGAATTTTGTCTGCCCAACAATATGAAAAATTGATGAAACGAATGGTTAATGAACTACACACAATTGGAGTTAAAAAATCATCAAGCGCGTGGTTGATAATCATGTCGGAATGGTGAAAGTTAGAAGTGATTTTTGCGAATATTGTTACAAGTAATTTTCCAATAAAACACCCTGAATTCTTTATTTAATTTGCTATATATATATATATATATATATATATATATATATATATATATATATATATATATATATATATATATATATATATATATATATATATATATATATATATATATATATATATATATATATATATATATATATATATATATATAAATATTTAACCGTAGACTGTAGTCAATCAAATTTGCAGCAGAAGAATTGGAACTGCTTAATGACCAGTGCGGTTTATGTCGCAGTCAAGAGGGTTATAACATCACTGAATGAAATGCAGGCAGAAATAAAAGCCCGAATCGCTGCCGAACAACGAGTTTTCTACGCCCAATCAAGATTATTGCGTTCAAAACATCTATCGCAGTCGTGCAAGCTCGCACTTTATAAAGCACTAATAAGACCTGTGCTGACTTTCGGAAGCGAGAGCTGGACCATGACCTCTAATGATTGTAGATTGTTATCTACATTCGAAAGGAAGGTCATCCGTTCAATTTTTGGTCCAATTAAAGTTGCGAACAACGAATATCGGATTCGTATGAATCACGAAATAAAGCAACTCCTCGGAGGCAGCGATATCATCGGATTCATTAAATCCAATCGAGTGAGATGGCTCGGCCACGTTACAAGGTCCCAACAACAACGGATGATATATAAAGTGTTTCACCAACAACCAGCCGGAGTACGTCGCAGAGGAAGACCCCGACTACGCTGGCGTGACGACATTGAACAAGATCTGCAAGCATTAGGATGTCGAAACTGGAGGACGAGAGCAATGGATCGGGATGGATGGAGGGCCATTGTGCAGGCGGCGAAATCCCTTCATGGGATGTGAAAGCCAGAGAGAGAGAGAGAGAGAGAGAGAGAGGGTTACAAGGCTTTATACGACAATGTGGACGTAGTCACAATTCTTGAGAACATAGAAGGTGAATACTCGGCTATTGAGCACGAAATGGTTGATGGTGTAATTCAGAGTACAAAATTGATGACGGAAGAGGCTTAGCCTGTAGAATTCGCTTTTCAATATGCCAAAGACGATCGTATGAAAGTGACTGCGGTACATAAGGCCAATATTATTAAATAATATTTCATTTCGATTGCTGAAAGAGTAGGCGGGGTATAAAGCAATTTACGGAATTTGGTTGGTTTAAACTGCGCGAACGATTGCGACAATCGTTGTATCCGCAAGTTTGTATTCAGCATTACAATTCATTTTGTTCGGTTCGTTCGTACCAGCCGCAGAAGAGAAAGACGCTGTGCAAAGATCACAAAAACCATTTATTAATAACATTCAATATATGCATTTATACGATTTCTAGAAAATAATCCTCAGACGGGATCAACCCATTTTATTGGAATAACACATACCAATTTAGATTGGAATGAGTGTCTTCTGTCATATTATGCTAGTGGTAGTTCAGTGCGTACATATCTCTGTAATTTACTATTCATAGCTCCCTTTCGTAAATTTTAAATTTGTTAAGAAAATTAACAAATGTGTTAAGAATTTCACACCGATAGAAATCTAATTTTTTATCATATTTGTCTGAGTCGCGAGTTTTGATTACCTATAGGGCTTGATTGATCAAGATAATTGGGTCGGATAATTCCATCTTCATCTCAGTAAAAATCTCAACGATTATTTATATTAGAAAAGAATAATTTTATAAAATCATTTAGAAACCTAGACTTAGGCCGATTCATAGTTCAAAAAAG
The DNA here is from genome assembly GCA_932526605.1 of Nephrotoma flavescens. Taxonomy (NCBI): domain Eukaryota; kingdom Metazoa; phylum Arthropoda; class Insecta; order Diptera; family Tipulidae; genus Nephrotoma; species Nephrotoma flavescens. The sequence goes on along the minus strand of OW052222.1, from coordinate 264,081,726 downwards.
TTACAACTTAGTCTTTTATTGCATAAACATAATATGGATGCTCTGGTGAAATCCTTAAAATCTGGGCCTCTATTATGAAATTTTTCCGACGTCGTAAAATCCATCTCGCGTCGGATATTCATATTAAATAAATATTTATAAATAAAAATCCGAGTTCGCGGATTTTACGACAAAATTCAATTGTCAAATCCGACAGCTAGTTAGGTGACAGATATTGTAGTATACGCACGGAAAATAGATTGTAGTTCATACTTTTTATGTGTTATTTAATTATTTAGAAATTTAGAAAATTTTTAAATGTAAGTACATATCTCTATTAAATTATTTTAATCAAATTTAAATGTGACAAGTGTATACTGAAAATTTCGAGTTTCACCGTAAAAATACATGTTTCATAATACGAATATCCGCCGCGGATCGGATTTTACGACAACGTATTTTCCGACGGTGTCGTATTTTCCGACCAATTTCATAATAGGCCCCCTGCTCGTTTGCTTTATTTAAACTCCATCTACCGGTATAATTAGGTATGTTTACGTCTTCTAGAATTTAGCAGTTTAAAGATGTATTGCAAGTTTATATATAGGTGTCACGCAATGACTAACCGCATTCACAAAAAAATACATGTCCTATAGAATGGTAGAAAAAACTTAATATCCCGATACTTATTTGCGAGATTTTGTGAATCTCTCTCTCTCTCACTCTGGCACTATATCCCGTTTTATAATCATGTTTTCATTTCAGATAATGAGTGATTAATTCATTGATCCTAAACCAGCCGTGAAATTTTTTCACCACCGGGAATCGAACCCGGGATCTCCGGTCGCTGGAGCATAGCATGCGGCAATTGTGTGAATCAACCATCTTCATAAGCAGCTCTCTGTATACATTTGGTTTTAATTTGTCGTCTTAATTTATTCTTTTTAAATTACTTTTTTATGTTATTTTGTGTCTCTATAACGATAACAATCTAGAAATGGTTTCTATCATTTTATTTTATTCCGCTTAATTTCCCCACTGCTCGAACGTCTTCCTATATACTCGAATTATACGTATTATTTTGGGGTTCTCATTTAATAAATTAAAAATAAAATTTATTTTAATTTAATTCTTATATAATTTTTATTTATTTATTTTTTTTTTATTGTTGTATCTGCCGTTTAAAATTGTTGTTGAATTTTTTGCGTCTTATAAAATCGCAGAGAATTCCGAAGACAAGAAGACACCCGTATAAGAATGAAATACAAACCAGACAAACTGGAGTCGAATTAATTTATAGTTTTTTTTTTTATTTTTTTGGTTGGTTTGGTGTCATTTATTAGTAATCTTATTTACATAACAATTAATGGTTGTAAAATTTGCTTGAAGATGATACAGATCTTAATGATTGAAGTAAAATATAAATAGCTTTTGGCGTTCAATTAGTAAGGAAAGCTTCTGTACACATCGCTATTACACCTTGCCTGGAAGTATAGTACTTTAATCGTACACAAAAAATTGATTTCAAGTTCTTAGTTTTAATTTATTATGCAAATTAATCAAATTTGAATAAATACAATATTAGTTTTCATTATAGAATTCTTCGAATTACCCATATCTTACACGCAATCAGATAAAATATATAAAAACCTAACAACAGAAACCACCTTGAGAACTGAGTACGTTTGTGTGGCATTTATTTGATTTGGATCATCATCTAAAAACTATTTGACATTACCGTCAAAAATACAAATGAAAACGAAATTTACTCTTCGGAATAGCAATAACCGTGAAAAAAAATGCGATTCTATTATTTCACGTCAGAATTGACTGAACAAAAACAATTGAATCGCGGTTAAATTAAGTTCCATTTGTCTGAAATGTCTCTCGTTGAATATATTTATTTCGCGGCAGGTAATTACCATACCAAACACAATTTTTATTAAATTTTAATCATTTCCGCATTATGTATGCGCATATATGTATGTATGCACGAATATGTTGTATGATATGCTTTTTGTGAAAATTTTTAGAATTTTAATGAGCGCGCTAGAAGTTCTATGACACCCGTTTTCAATGACACGCTATTGTTTGAGATTTATATCGAGACAAAGAATCGGCCTACTACATATACATAATTCATCTCAAAGACAATATGTTTCGTCGAGTCGAGTAAATTTTATTTCGAACATATGCGTGTACATACTCGTACATTACATGGATAACATATTTTTACTGGAGAAAAACAGATATAATACATTTAGTCACTACACACACACTAAATTAATCGAACGACATAAAAAATATGATACGCAACATAACAGCATGTAATATGAAGTAGTACGTAGCTTATCTTAGCATATTATACGACGAGCATAAGAACAAACAATTTACTGTCAGTGTCTGACAATACACACATTATGTGTTATGTTATTATTTGTCGTCAATATTTCGAAATTCAAAAAGCTTCTTGTTTTCGTCGTTCTCGTTTCCATTTTTATGTTTATCCATAAAATTACATACTTATGATCAAGTGAAAATATAATTTTCTTCTTGTTTTGTGCTGTGCGTTGCTTCTTCATCTCTTTGCTTCGATTCGATTGAAGAAAAAGAATAAAAAAATATTAAAGATTTTCATTTCGGGGTTTGGTACTTGATTTTCTTTGTAATTTACTTCTTTGCCAATTTTTATTTTTATTTTTGGTATGTATACGACTGATGTATAATGAAGGAGACGCATTTTCATTTGTTCGATGAAGGTTCTTTTCGAGATTTATCTGTTATGATAAGAATTTTGTTTTCTTTTTGGTTGAGAATATCACAAAAAAAAGCATGAAATAAAAATTAATTGAATGAAATTAATGATGGTATTAAATGAGAAAGAGGATGGTTTGATATATTTAAGGAAAATATGAGAATTGAGTAGTTATCCGTTATTATTTTTAATGATATTGAAGTGTGTGAGTTATCGTGGTTTAAAATGTGTAGTTGAAGGGTAACTTAAAGAAATGTTCTGTAAAACTAATTATTGCGTTTTGGTCCAAAGTATATAAGAAACTACGAAATATCGGAATTATATCCACCTCACACAAAATAGCGGGGAACCAATCCACCACCCTCATTAAACCAATTCAGTTTCAAATATTTAGCTGGTATTTCTGTAGAATATGAGGACGGGAGACGTATCGGTGTCGAAAATAGTGTTGACAATTAATTTAAGCGTAGACAATGTCGATAATTGGTAGAGTGTATAGACAATTTGTAGACAATGTAGAATATTTCTTTTTTTGTCTTACCCATATTGTTTGTTCAGTGTTTTCAAGTACAGAAGGGTGTTTTCGGAACTTAAAATTCATTTTTACCAAACAAATGAATGAGAAAGTTTAAGATAATTCAATTAATTATAAATATTTTCCAGTTTTTATTCGCCATCCCGCCTGGATTAGTCTTTAATCAAATCCACTAAGATCCTTGCCTCCGGTATAGTTGATTAAGACTTTCGAGTACATTTTTTTGTGATTATTTATTAAATAAAATTTTGTAGAAATAACAACTTGAGCTCATAAATTAATCTGTCGGCTAAGCCCTGTTTTACAATTTTTGTCATTTTCCTATTCTTCCAATACTCCTCCAAATCATTTGGCTATATACAAGTGTGACGTAACGTCCAGTAATAATTTACTTTTGGCTTCAGCATATGTACGCGATCCTGTATGAATATTTCATAGTACTTACTGTATAGTAAAATTTAATTACGTCCATTGCACCGTCAACCAATTGAATGATAACTGTGGACGTCTTCAGAAGATTTATACTTTTTACTGTCCATGATCAATGACAACTTTATGCCTACTTTTCTGTTGAAATTTCAGAATTGTACGCGCACTCGACTTAGTGAGATAATTTTCTCGCACTCGGCTTAGTGAGTTCAAAAGTAATTTTTCGCTAAATGAATTAGACTTTACAATCGATATCTTGTGTAATTTGCATATCACAGTCTCGAGAGCTAGGACTTTTATCCCATAGATTTCAATACGATCCTGCAACATTTAATGCTGTTTCTATCGATATTACACAGGCATCGATGTAATCCACTTCGTGTAATCCTTCGCCAAGGCATTAGAAATAAGAGTATTTTGGTCGTAATCGAATTATTTCCTTAACGAAACCAAATAAAATGTTAGAATGTTTTGAGCTTTGATGCTCAAAATGTGATGTGTATAGTTGAAAGCTAAATTGTGCTGGTTAAATAAATAAATAAATGTAATGTCCTTTCACAGGGTTCATCGATAATCATAATGCTAACTATACGAGATTCGATACATGACGGGTGTACTACGAAATCCCGATTTCAAAATTCCGGTTTTCAAAATCCCGGTTTCAAAATCCCGGTTTTCAAAATCCCGGTTTTCAAAATCGCGGGTTTCTTTTCTTCTATAGTTCTAAAGTTTTGACTCTGAAAAAAATATTTTTTACTAATCCGGGCCGGCCAGACTAATAATATTTTAACATAAAAATAAGATATCTTGCTTGATACGATAAGTATACTTAGAAAATGTCTGAATCGAAACGTATTGATGATGTCTGACACAATATGTGTAAGAACTGAAAGGAATGGATAATCTAAATCAACATTTAGGGTTTTAGAAAACAGTAAACTAAGATTTTGAGGATTTACAAATTATTTGAAAAAAATTGCTTTGATATAGATTTTAACTATCAATTTGGATACATTTTAAAATGCCTTAAAAGTCGCATCGCTCCTCCCTCTTCTCCGTTTACGAAATTACGAAATATTCTTTAAAACAAATTAAAACAATTATATTTCCAAAAACGAAAAGTAACCCCTTTGGCACATTTGGTCCTTCGTAATTTTGCCCTTCGACATTCGGTCCTTCGACATTCAGCCCTTTGATATCAGACCGAACTGTAGACGCTTCAATAACTCTCGTGGACACGTGGGAAGTCGCATCGCTCCTCCCCTCCGTTTAGCCCTTAGACGGCGTTTAGAAAAAATATTCCAGGAGAGCGGGGTTCAGAAACATGTCGGGAATAAAGGAGCAGGTTTACTATTTGTATTCTAAATGAATGATTTGAATTCAAAACTGATTTTTTGATACAGTTCTAGAATACGGTCGATAGAGATGGAACTTGACTATTTTTTTACTGATTATGTTAAAACTCTATAGGTAAGGTCTAAATGGGATTCTAAAACGATTTTTTGACTAAGTTATATATTGCGCTATTTGTCCAGATAAGCAGAGCTTTATCAAAAAATCGTTTAATAATCGCATTTTAATCTTGTCAAATTTAAACATAAACGGTTACCAAATGGCCAAATTCCGGCTCTATTGATCATATTCAAGAATTTTAACAAAAATCACTTAAGAACCCTATTTCCATCGTACGTGACGAATTTCAACAAAATCGATTAAGAAATTGCCTAGTTCCATAGCGATGGCCATATTTCAGAACTTTATTAAAAAATCATTTTAGAAGTCCATTTCCATGGCACGTATCGAATTTCAACAAAATCTGTTAAGAAATAACCAAATTCCATCCCTATTAGCCATTTCCTAGAACTTGCAAACTCATTTTTGAATTTTGTGAAAAAATCATTTAAGAGTCCCATTTTCTCACATGTCAAATTTTAAAATTTCAAACCGGGATTTCCTAAAAATCTGGATTTTTTTTTATACAAAACCGGAATTTTAAAAACCGAGATTTTGAAAAGCAGGATTTTATTACACACCCATAAATGGCATGTACATCTTCGAAACGGATACCGTATCCACCCAAGAGGCAGAAAGATATAACATACAATATGTTAACCAAAAAAAAAAATTTGACTCGTTAAATTTCTGATTTTCACCTGTAGTTGTTTAGACTTCGAATATTTACCAACCAGTTCATTATATTTTTCACAGATTAATTTTAGGGTTGAATCAGGGTTGTGAATGTCGAATGAGGTTGAAAATAAAAATTCATCGAAGTAAAACTGATTAACTTTGTCATAATTTACCGTTATCTTTTCTAATCTTTTATTTATGTATTTCGGTTTAAACACGAATTTGGAGAAAATAAAACTATGTTATATTAAGAAAACTACATATTAGTTGTTCCAAGATTTCTAAAAAATATGTAGTATCAAAGCATCGTGGCCTGTAAATCCCACAAACTTTAATTGGATTAAACCCCCGAGAGTTGAAGACAAATGAACTGGGAAGGCGAGGTCCCATCGTCAATGAGAATATTATAGCGAATGTCGTCCCTGATGAACATCGCAATTCGATTTTATTGGTAGAGGGGAAACAAACGAAGAAGTTACGGGATATACCAGTTACCCTAGTTTGGCATCAGCCTATAAGGAATAAAAAATGTAAAATGCATCTGTATTTAACCAAAACTAAAATTTTCCTTGTTTTTAAATAACTTGATCCTCTTATATTTCATAAAAGTATACATAAATTTCGTCATTTTACAATTAGTTATAAAAATGTCGTTGTTAGAACTAGATCGTCGCAAATTAATTTATAAATTTTGTCAGGAAAACTCGAACAAACAAAAGAACAAAATTTTTCACTACTTCAAGGATCTTGGATTCAAAAAATCGTTTATCTACAAAACAATTAAACTGTTTTCGAATAAAGAACCCGTGGATAGAAAACCCGGCTCTGGTAAAAAATGTCAACTTCAAGATACCAAAGTTCGAATGAAATTGAAAGATGACACTGTGGGTCGAACTGCAAAATCGTACAGACAGCTAGGTAAAAAATATCAAGTTGACCCAAAAACTGTCAAGAAATATTTACAAGATATATTCGCAAACCCAAAAAGCCAGGACCAGCAACTACAGCCAAACAAATAGATATAACCAACTCTATATTAAGAGTGCTTCCCCAAATATATTTCGCTGCTTCTTCCGCTTATAAATGTGTGATGGATGATAAAACTTATTTCACTGTTGGAGGTAATGAATGACAACCAAAATACTACTACGAGTCTCCTGATGACGAAGCACCAGAAAAGAAGAAGTTTATTCATAAGACTTGGAAATTTACCAAGTCAAGTTATGCAATCGAAATATATGGCCTAAATACAAAAAAAAAAAAAAATTAAATGAAAATTGTACGAGCTGCTGTTATTTTGAAAAAATGTTGACCAGTAAAAGGAATCCGATAATCACTTCATACACAGTCAACAGCGAAGTATTGCAAAGAGTCAATGAGATTATGAATTTGGTTGTTACATTATTGTCGAAAACGACAGTTTCGTGGATTTATGTTTGGATTTGTTAAACGATGGACAAGTGAATTTAAAGATATTGAAACCTTATGTTCACTCTATTTCGCTTATGTTCGATCTCAACTGGAATACGCTGTAACGGTCTGGAATCCAAACTATGCTTTTCACATAAAAAATCGCAAGCATTCAAAAAAAGTACCTGATTTATTGTTAAAGAAAATTAACTAGAATTATGACCAACATTTAACATTCCATTAAAATGTAGCTCGGTTACCTCCGTACCCAACAAGATGCACGGATTACAAAATATGCACGCTTGAAAATAAACAACTTCACTTGGGCGCGGCTTTTATTGATAACGTTTTGCTTGTTCTCGTTGATTCAGCTTACATGTTGGAAAACATATCAATTCATGTGCCATGCAAAACATTTCGAAACAATGAGGTTTTAGTACTTGAACACAATTCTACAAACTATGGAGAAAACAACTCCATTAATAGGTTATCTAAATCATTGAACATCATTGACAACCTATGACTTTAATTTGTCACAGGGTACTTTCAAAAAGATCCTGAAGAATTATTTTTTATGTTAAATTAAATTAAAATTTGATTTCTATTTTTAGTTTGTTTAATAATTTTAAAAATAAGTTTACCATAGATTTCTCATTTTTATAAATCGAGAGACAAAAATGAGTTGAGTAAAAAACTTCTGATAATTCCAATGTCATGATTGTATTTTTCACATTGCGCGCAAGAGAAATCTATGGCAAACTTATGTTTCGAGGATACTAACTAGACTATCGTAGCTTAATGGTACTATTCCATGTGAATACAATATTATCTCAGCAAAACCAAAACGAGACAAAAATACAGATCGACTATAGGAAGAATGGCGCATCTGATTATAGCTTGCTGAGCATTTACTGAGCAAATTGTTGTTGTGCTGCCATAATTATTCATAAAAAATATTAACTCAAGTATTTTTTATAGCAGCAAAACTGAAAAAATTCCCCCTTTCTCCGCAAACTTTTATTTTTTTGATATTTTTATGGTAGTAAAACATAAATTTTTATAAAAAAAAAATTAAAACATGGATGATTTTATTTTTTTTTATTTAATTTAATTTATTTTTTTTTTATTTCATTTTACTAAATAAAAATTATTTATTGATTTTTATATTAATTTTAACCCCAATATATCAACTTTATCAGTGTTTGTAATGATTAACCGATAAAAACCGATCCCTTAGCTGGAAACCCATCCTTCGAAAAACCATCGGGAGTAAAATACTCAATTATGTTAAAACCTTTGTTCAAAATAATTTCAGTGGGTGCATACATCAAACGGAAGTTTCTGTGATCCTATAAATACATCGCGAGATTTTGTACGTAGTCATTTTGATAATTATACATTTTAATGTTTTGATGACAGTTGGCTTGAAGGCCTAGCAATCTAAAGTAAAACAAAATTCTTATTAGTTAAAAAAATTTACCATTTTGTATTCAAAAACTTACTTGTATTCATAAACCGCCATTCGATCAAGCCACAATCATTTTAACCTGGCCCAATGAATTGAAACCATCCATTTGATTAAGCAATTTTATTAAAGTACGTTGAATTTCACGATCGGTTAATGGATAGCACTCGATACAACTTTTAAGAAATTTGCGTCTAGTTGTGATGCTACCGCACGTGCGACTAGTGATTCGTATATTAAACAAACTTTTGGCTGTGTTATACCAACACGTAAAAATAATTCACGATTTATTTACGGAAGTTCAATGACCTCACGAGTTTGTACGGATAGGCCACCAATAGCGAATATGTTACATCACCAGGATCTTCGTGAGACATATTATAAACGAGGGGATCAACCTGACGCGGTAGATACCGCAATTATTGTAAGTGTGGTCATATCAAGAGCTACCCTAGATCCAGCTTTCAATTTTGTCTTGTCTAACTGACCCAACAACATATCGTAGCCCGTTTGTTGCTTTCACAATAACTAAAAATATAGATAAACATAAATTATTGTTTCACTGAATCACTGACATATTGGAGGTACATATTTACATTTATCTTCAGTCGATGGTTTGAGTACCTCCTCGACAATTTGCCCAACACTTTGCAAGGCTTTTAAATCAATTTTTGACTTATAGAACTGTTTATATTATCAGTAATATTGTAGTCCCTAAATATTGTTTCATATAAAATTTCTCATTTACAACGGGTGCCCAAATATTGAGTATAAACTCATTTGGTGTTTTATCCCAGTACGGATTATAGTTATCAAATAAAGTTTCCGAGTTATTCGATCCCAGCGTATTTAGAAAAGATCGATTCGAACTAGTCATATCGCTTAAATTAGATTTTATAACGACAAACACGGGATCCAAGAAAGATACCGTATCTAGTTAACCATTTACCGTTGCTTTACATTTTGGTACGGTTGAACATTGTTGACGTCGCTTTTTTGCTTTAGCCTTAGCCGTTGCTTTTGGATCCTGCAAATTCAACTTCTTTTCTACCGCCGACATTCATACGATAAACCACCGCACATTCGAATCACTTCCTTGTACACGATATCGTTATTTTGTTGATTTTCTACGAATATATAAAAAACACAGATTAGTTTGAAAGACTAGCCAAGCTGTCTACAATCATCACCACTTACATTGTCCTGTGTCCATGAACTGTTACAAACTTTTAACTCTTCATTATCTTCCAGTACCGAAATATTTACACTACTAGCCACCGATCTACTTCATCTTTCATCGTCATTCTATAATAGAAACACAGACAAAACAAATTAGGATATTTAATGAAATTCACGATCAAATCTAGCTCGTACTGTGGGCAACGGTGTTATGAATGTGAATGACTTTCGAGAGGACGTTTTCATTGGAGTAACATCACACAACACTCAAATTTTAAACTTCACTGTATTATTATTATGTAAAACTAAATATTTATGAAATATTTTTATTAAATTTATCTGATTCATTATTTATTTCTTATTTTGTTTAAGTTTTAAAATGTTTGAGAAATTTTTTGGCAGCTGCACGACTGAAATTTTAGGTTAATTTACGAACTTGTCAAAAATTCCTCCTCCATATTTTATAGTAGAACATTTTTTAGATATTTTTCTTAAATTATTCAAAATAATAAAACAACATATTTTTTGCTCATCTCAAAAATGATATTAATTTTATTATTAATTTTTACGATATAAAATAATTGTCAATTTTTAAAAATAAAGATTTTTAGTTATTTATTTAAAAAATGTGAGGTTAGTTTTTGTTGATTTCAAAATTTCCCCAATTTTTTCTACTATAAAATAAAAATGTTGTTTCTCAGTCACTGTAGTGTAAATTTTAGTTCTTGTCTTTCTCCGATGTTCAGCAAAATTTTTCTGTTTTATACATGGAATAGTACCATATACTCGATATACTCGAGCGATGTGTAACATTTTTTAAAGGCTCCATGCGAAATGCAACTCTTTATAATCTGTGATATAACAAAGCATTAGCCTTTTTATTGGATAAAATTTGTAAAATTTATTAGTTCCCGTTAAATTTGCTTCTTTTTGGGTAATTTGTTAATTAAATACTTGTAATAATTAGTTTTGATAAAGGTCGAGGCGACATTTGCAACAAATAGCACAATAAAAATGCCTATTTTACTAAAACGAAATGTTTATCTTTGAAAATAGGACTGGAGCACTACTACCAACAGGTATAACAAAGTTTTTTAATAACAAATTTGTTTAATTTTAATTGTGCCCTAATGGAATTTTAGGAGAAGATATTGTAATATGTTGGTTTGTAGGGCATGTTCAAGAGTTCATGTTGGTTTGTAGGGCATGTTCAGTCTAAATAAATTCAATTACTAAAATAAATCATTTTCTTCAATTACAGCTGAGTTTTTAAAAATGCTTCCGGTATTTTTGCCGCGGTGCGGTAGGTCCATAACATTTAAACTGTTTAATTTACCCTCAAAGACAGTTCTAACCCTAAATTGCGCGTAGCAATTATAAAACTAATGGTGCTAATGATGAACGAATTACACAATTAAATTTTGTAATGCACTACAAATTGATTAATTGACCAAACAAAAATGTTTGCAAATAAACTCGCCTAATACAAAAACACCGCCACTTTATATACTTTATAACACCTTTCATTAAATTTGATTGGGCGTAAAATTGATTTTTCACTCTCTATATACAAAAAAATATTTTTGCGTGCCATCATCAATTTTACAATTTAATTAAAAATTCGAAACAAAATTTTGTGCTGACAAAAAAAAAAAAATGATTTCGCGATACATAGAATTTTAGAACTCAGTTATGTGTAAAGTTGCTAATTGGTACATATTTGGGAAGTAACCGATATTTTTTACTCGTATATACAAAAATTCACATCTCCATAATTATTGAAGCATCAAATTATTTTTTTTGGTAACTTTTCAAAACCCAATTATGTTTCGAGATTCAATTAAATGATTTCAATTTTCCGTACATAAACAAAAAAAAAAAAATGTTTTTCGAGTATATGAAGTTATCAAACTGTAACAAATTATTTTTATCACTCAGTGTATTTTATGTACTCGAACCTACTGATGTGTAGGAGGACAATAACATGTTCGATTGTTAAAGTTCATTGGACTAAAGTTTTATTATTTTTTGCGTTAAAAATTTTAATTTCCGGCCACCTGAAAGAGGTTAATGAATCAAAATTTTTTAGGGTACCGAACAAAATTTATTTTTAAATTACACTCAATTTTCTGTTTGTTTATTTGTAGTTTTGTTTTTGGACAATTACAATACATGACAATGATGATGTGTGGAATTTCAATTATTATCCCGCAAAATCATGGAAACCATGTGATGTAACATAAAAAGCATTTCGTAATAAATTCGGGTTCATAAACCATGTACAAGCAATTTTTTTGTTATCCTAATTCAGAGTTTCGTCTGTGTGAATCTTTACGTTACATGAAAAATTTTTCTGTAGTTCTCCCGTGAGACCAATAAAACTAAAACTACATTTTGGTTCTACCGTATAGTAACAACCAGAAGCAGAAAGATTTTCCTTTTTTTGTTCCTCTATAATTTGAATAAAATTAAATAGTTAAAGAACATTAAACGGCTACAGCGTAATCAAATCTGTGTGAAATGAGGCTGAAAAGTTGTAAATGTCAAAGTGAGCACAAAAAAATCCGAGCCAAATTGCAAACTTTGCAACAAAAATATGTTTTTCTTGTCTCATATAATAAATCGTTTGGGATGTTATAATGCCATTAAAATGGAAAATTCGATTTTCTTTTTGTGACGCTGCGGTATGTTACGAATAAGACTATATGTAATACACTGTACGATGTTTATTCCCAGATATAATATGTCTTTAAACGAATTTTATATATGAACATAAAAAACACTATAAACCAAAATATTTATGTATAGTTTAACTTCTTCGTGTCTGCGACAAGGATTAAGATTTATGCGATATTTTCCATTCTATTGTTTATTAATTTATGGAATACACAAATTATACAGAATTATATTGGAATCCACATGTATGTGCAACCGACAATAAGCAGACGATGTCTAATGCTAAACTATGTAGCATACAAGAAATTATCTTAATTACATTATAAATTCATTCTATGCCATAAGAAACAGGACATTCACCTTATAACGAGTCGTGGTTGAGTTGAAATTTTAAAGACAATTTCCTCATTCACCGATGACTGTGTGTGGAAATTTTTTATTCCATAAATAATCAGGACTAACGATCTTGATATAATTTGTAATGTCATGTAATAAAATTTAATTGTTTTCAGAACTGAGTTAAGACAAAACGAATACTTGAAGCGAGCGAAATGTATATGAAGTTTGGTCGAGGAGTGCGAGTCATGAAGAAATATATGCAAGAAATGGTAACAATGAAAATGATTTTGATTTTCATGGACATCATTTCGGTATATGTACATGATGATTTTATGAGGTGATATTGCAGAATTATTAATTTTATGGTGTGTACAAGTATATGATGTTTGGTAAGTTGGACGGCCTTTGAAATTTATGGATGACATGCAATATAAAATATTAAATATTTTTTACGGTATTTTGACAGATTTCATTAACAATATTGTGCAAGTTATGTAATAAATTTTTCAGTAATTATTACACATGAACTGTTGAAGCTCTTTTGGACAACAATACATATTGGTTAGAGTTGTTGTCAGTTTGTTGAAAAACATTGTTTATCGGTTATTTTGGGTGAGGAATGCATCTTTCAACCTGCGGTCTATTCCTTAAACTCGGATGGTTTAGAACCACAGAATTTACTGCTCGGAGTTGTTTGATTTCGTTAGTCATTCGAATTCTATGAATGGCAGCTTCTCGTGGCATAGAGGATTGTTAAAACAAACGAAAGAAAACGACGGCCAAACTAAACTCACTGACGTTGTTCAACTGACTAAATTATACTCAGTTTTTTGTTTGCGCCTCTATACATGAATAAATAACAATCTTGAATTAATAACAATAATCTGTGGCACTATTCTGGCTTTCCCTGGGAATAGGAAATTGGGAAAAATATTTTCATAGCATTTTTGTCTAAATTGTATTTTTCTGGCCTACTGAGGGAATAAGTTTGGTGTAAATATTTTCTAAACAAAGTTAAATGGGAAAATATATTTCCCTATAAAAATTTCGTGGAACAAAAGTTTCCTAATTAACGTTGCTTTAAAAAATTTTACACTAACCTTATTTCTTCAGTAGGCCATAAAATACAATTTGGATAAAAATTGTATGATAGAATTTTTCCCAATTCCCTATTCCCAGCGAAAGCCAGAATAGTGCCACATAGAACAATATTTATTTTGACAATCTAGTTTGTAATTAAATTCCATGTCAATTTGACGCTGTGTTTTATCGAATTGACGAGATCACGAACATGTCCTAAAACGATTTGGTATTTTGATGATTCAACCGGTTCAAGTTGGCTTTAATCGGCTGATTTTGGACATGGACTTCTTTTGGTGGTTTTAGAGCTCCACCAAGATTTTAAATAAGTTATACACAAAAACCACTAATATTTTAAAGATTTTATTTTAAACTAACATTTTATATTATTTTCTTAGGTATATACATAATATCTGTAGTAGTCTACTAGGATGCTACTATGGTAACGTTAAGCATTGCTACAACTGACGTGTACACGGAGAGACGAATAAAAGAGGTTTTACATTTTATTAAATTAAATAAGATATTTTATTGATCCATAGCTCTAAGATATCACTAAAAAACTTAAACGTTTCTTTTTATTAAATAATTTATATCTTTTATATTTTTTCTGAAAATTTTTCGTGAAAAAAACAAAAACTACTAAACTTTTGTTTTTTCACAGCTTGTTAAGACATTTTTATTATCAAACCAACCAGACGCACACTACAATATTTTACCAAGGGTTGATTTTTACCCAACTAACCATTGTGCTAATCAATTTAACTAAATATATATGATGAATTTTGATAAAAGGTGTGAAGACGCAACAACACTCCCCTCACAGAGAGATCGAATATTTATCGATAATGTAAGAATCTGGTAAGATTCCTAGATCGAAACGAACTTTCAGCTTCTCGGTAGGTAATTTAGGACCGTCCGCCGAAATATTGAGTTCTGGTTCGTGAGTCGGTTAAAGTAATCCAGTTTATAGAATTGATGCGTTCGTAAATTCTGATTGATTGTCAGAGTAACACGGCTTTAGTCGGTCGATGGAAATTTTACGGTTGCTAGCCAAATACGGTCCAGTATATGGTGTTTGTATATGGTGGTCTTTACTAATCTTTACAGATCTTTACTAATGAAAATTTTGTCCGTATTATGTCAAGAAGCCGGTACAGGTAAAATTTCATGAAAATGTCGTGTTAAGTACGTAATAAAGTCTGATTGTAAAATTCGATCGTTCGTAGTATCTAAAAATGTTCCAGGAACTCGAGTTGTATACCCGTAAACCAGTTCATCTGCAGTAAATTTTAGTTTGTCATTGTAGCCTAGTCAGATCGATCGTAGCACATAATGGCATATTTGATAACTCGATGCCATCTCTCGATCATGCCATTACATTTTGGATTGTAACTAGTTGTTCTCCTGCGTTCAAAACCAATTAAGTTAGCCAGTTCGTGAAAAAGTTGTGATTCGAATTGCATGCCTTGGTCCGTGACAATGAACTCTGGAACACCTAAGTGAGCTACCCACGGTTGCATGCAGTTATATCCTGAACTGGAGCCGCCTCGGGCCATCGAGTGTATCTATTAATGAATGTAACGTAATACCGCTTATTGAAAAGCGTTGAGAAGTTAATTTATAGTTACTAATTGGAAATTTTGTATTTCGAGAGATTTAAGCTACACAACTTTGAGCCATTTTCTGAACGTCTTCTTTAATCGATGACCAGATGACATTCTAAGTCAAAAGTTTGATGGAAACTTTGACACCAGGATGACACAGATTATGAAAAGCATCGAAAACTTATTTTCGGAAAATTAGGGGAACGAGTGGCCTAGGTGTAGTAGTAGAAATATCGCAATAAAATAATTTTTTTTGATTTGAAAGAAACGGGAAATTTCTTGAACTTGAGAACGGTGATACTTCTTAGAATCTCTTGAATTTCCTCGTCATTGATCTGAGCATCACCAATGCTTGCTTAATCAATAGTTTCGGGAATAGAAATTTGATTAATACGTGAAAGAGTATCTGGGACAACAATATGCAGTCTGGTCGTGAATTCTGCAACGAC
Organism: Nephrotoma flavescens; assembly: GCA_932526605.1. Lineage (NCBI taxonomy): Eukaryota > Metazoa > Arthropoda > Insecta > Diptera > Tipulidae > Nephrotoma > Nephrotoma flavescens. Next base: position 264,065,693 of record OW052222.1, on the reverse strand, counting down.
ATCTAAGTGTCGGAATTGACGAGGAGATGCTTTTTCCGGGTTTTGACGTACTGAAAAGAAACCGAGTGGTTGCCAAGTGTCTGATATAAACTGCTGAACTACCACTTCGAGCGCCGTATTGGAAGCGCCACGATGATGGCCAGATGGCCAGATAGGCATCGACACGTCAGCAACTATGAAGTCCCAGGAGAATTCGCGGCGCATTCCGATGCCAACCGTTCACTGCGAACAACCTGAATGATTGGTTGAAATTTGGACTGCGCCTGTATCAATCAAAAAATTAGTTTGAAGAAAAATTTCGTAGATTAAAAGGCGGATAGTTCCAGATACGTTATTGCACACCGCCAATTGTGAATGACTATTAAATTTTTTGAAACATTCGATTCGGAGTTATTCGATATGGATTTGCAATTCGGTTAACATTTCAACGCCCTTGTGTCGAAATGATGATGAAAAGCAAATGAAATAGTTCTCAGCCGAAGGTTCACCATAAAATGGATTGAAGAAAGTTGAGAATTTTGCGAGTTTTCCCAAGAATAGTTAGTTTTAGAATTTGATCGAGAATTGTTACAACTTCTTTGTGAATTTGAATTAGATCATGATATTAAATTTTGCCTAAAAATTTCCGAAATTTTCAATAACAATGTTTTTTTGAATTCTGAAATTTTATTATCTAAAGTTGAATTTGAATTAGAAGAGGAGAATGCAGAAGTGTCGATAGAATTTATTTGTACATGAGTCATAGTCACATGCACGTTGTCAGCCCGTTCTGCAAGGACTGACAGGGAGACGTCGTTTTCGAATCGTGTGAGGTTTATTTGAACTGACTGCTGCAACCTATTCATCCAAAATTGACGAAGTGTCGCTTCATTTATATTGTCACCAGCCTTGAATGTAGAATAAGGTGTATTACCCTTCGGGCTAGTGATTATATATATGCAAATGTGTCGTGTGCAACGCTGCAGGATGGACCGCATGAGCATATTTAGTTGCCTCGATTTTAATTTCTGCCAATGCGAATTGCTGCTCGAGTATCTCAAACCACACATTAAGATTTTTAGAATGAAGTGGCTGTGTGGGTTTGAAAGCCACTCGAGCAAGAACTCTAGCACCGCAGACAAATTAATATTTGCTCGCGATATATCTGCTATTTAATTTGAATTCATATTTAACCATGAAACAGCCTTGGCAACAGCATCATTGATAAGTTCAGCCAGCTGAGTAGTCGGTTTACATAACATTGGTCTCTCTTGTTGAACCGCTGCCTGATGCCGCTGACACGTCCGTTTGATTCGTCGACGATAGGGAAATTGGTGAATCGTTCACTCCATGCACAAAACGCCGAAACAAAAATGTAAGAATAAGGAAAAATACCGAAAACACGAATACGAATATGGAAAAAAAGCGAAATGCATTTTTATTATGAATAAATTAAAAAACAAAATACTTGTTTTTGGAAAGAAAATTTTTATTAGAATTAGCACCTTAAACAGTTAATCTTACTGTTTGTTTATTTTTGATGATGAAATCAGCCGAATTTGATAGGAACCAAACTTGAAAATGGCTGTAATTGATAGCAGCCGTAATATTCGTTATTGCTGGCCGCTTAACCATGTGTTGATGAAAGCGGCTGTTGATTATGTAGTTTGTTGTTAATGCTATTACCGGGCCGTTGGAAAATTTGCTGTCCGCAATCACGACGGGGTCACCAGTTTTATTGATTTTAGAGCTCCACCAAGCTTTGAAATAAATTTTACACAAAAAACCAATAATATTTTAAGGATTTTATTTTAATTAACATTTTATATTCAGGTATATAAATAATACCACAAGACGCCACTATCTAACGTGAACTTATACCGTCGTGAAGCGACATCGTTTTTTAGTTAGTCTTTGGTGGTCCTCAAGGTAACACGATTTTATTGTGCATACGAAAATTTTCCATGGTTTGTCACGAAATTAAAACGTAACAACGATTTCAGGACGATTGATTACCAAGTATAGCCCGTCGAATGGTAACTGCAATTATTTTTAACCGCATCTGTCCATATAAATACATGTGAGCCTGTATGTATCTCGTTATAGATGCATACTTTATCCTGGCGAAGTGTATGATGGTGGAAATGGTCTGGTAAATTTAAAGTGCGCTTTAAGTTGAAGGACAAATTCTGATTGGTTTTCATACATCTTTGACTCAGCAAGAATTTGGCCTTGGGGTAGATTCTAATAAAATTACAATTTTACAATTTGTATATTACAACGAAATATTGTCACAGAAAATTTCCTACTCTATTGAAATGACATACGATGTTTATAGCAGTTTGTACTTACCATGGCATTGCTAATTTGTATTCGATTTCGAACTTACCATCTCTTCAGCAGCGCTTTTTAGAACTCACGGCTAAATTTTCTAAATATAATAGCTAAATAGTAGTTAAAATTTTAGTATAAAATCACAAAAAAAATTTCATTTACCACTTATCATTCTGATCATCTAGGTAGAAGAATTTGGATTTTCTCTCCAAAAAAAAGTTATGCTGAAGTGCTTTGAAAATCTTAAGATACGAAGTCCGTCACCCAAATAGAACTACTGACAGAATACATGCCTATATTGTTTGGTTTGGCGGAACATGATGGCAGCATTATGTATATGAAGCCATCTCTCGATGAACCAATTGCATTTGGTGTAATTACCCAATAATAAGGTTCGTATCTTCGGGTTCGAACCCCAAAATTTTTGACAATTCGTTGAATAACTCGGACTCGAACTATGCATTTCTTGATCCGTTACAATAACTGCCGGTATTGCTGCACCTACAGTTTCTGCTTTAAGGTCTGAAATAGGAGCAGCTTCCGCCCATCTCATAAATCTGTCATGCTTACCCTCGGACTCTGATTATGGACCGATGAGACGTATTTCGTTCAATTTTCTCATAACTAGGGCGTAATATCCAATTCTGCTTGTCGAATGTCGATTATCTTTTGGTTTTTGGCAAGCCAGATAATATTAGGCTATTTTTTTAACCTCCTCTGTTGATACTGCGGTCTAATTGTACTGACATGGCTTTAAATATTGCAGCAACCTGCGGAAATTCAGTGGTATATAGGTGGATTTTTTCCCATCGAGACGTCACAATAGATGTTCAAATTTGAATTGAAATCTAATGGAAATTTCATGAATTTCAATGTAACGTGTTGTACTGCTACCTTGTTGTGCTTCTGTTATATTTTCGTAGTTTGTGGCTTCGGGCAATGTTACTGAATCGATTCATGATATTTTATCTGCGACAAAATATTCCTAGTTCTGGACCTAATCTATACTATTTGGCTAGGGCATGGGGTTCTAACAAGGCTCTCGTGGCCATATATGGTTCAGTTTTACTCATCAATATTTTATCTGTATAACTTCTTGGGTTTGGTATTTCTTGGTTTTGGTGCCGCCCGCAATGCCATTCTGGTTTTCGATTAGTTCTATTAGTTTATTTCAATAAATATTCATAGTTGTGGTATTGGCCTGCCATGCCATTCTGGTTTATGGTTAGCTCTGGTCCTAATGGTGCCGTTGTGCCGAGGCACTTCAACACAGGTCTCATGACCTTATATGGACCAGTTTTACATCAATAAATACTCATCAATTTATTCTCTGTAAATTCTTGGTTTTGGTCTATGCCCGTAATGTCATTTTCGTTTTTGATTAGTTCTGGTCCTAATCTGTACCATAGCACTGGGGCATGGGATTCTAACAGAGGTCTCGTGGCCATATATAGACCAGCTTTCCCTCGAAAAATAATCAACAATTTTTTCTCTCTAATTTCTTGCCTTTGGTGCATCTGTCCTAATTTGGACCGGCGGCTGCAGAAGTATCGTACGTTAACATTATGAAAATGAATGATTAATGCTCTGTAGGCATTTGCTCTGTAAGTAAAAGTTTCCCTTCATATGCTTAATTGAACTTATTGTTAGTCTCTATACATAATTGTTCCTTCAGATAGATTGGTGGCGGCTTTCCCGTTTTTAAATCTCTATTTATTGAAGCAGCCATAGAGACCATCAATTCCAATAGTACATTCGGCCACAGAATATTTTAAACTATGTTAAGCCATAATACTCTATCTGACGAGGTGCTTGCTATCCTTAGTTCAACATTTTTAATCGCTAAAATAACGTAGTTGAGATTGTGGTACTTATCCTAATGTTGGTACTGCCTCTCTCTCTATTTAAAAGTGAATACTTTTTGTTAGCGCTGGTCAGTTTATCATTATGGTCATTATGGATAAGTTAATGTTTCTTCATAAATTTACTTCGTATATTAATTGCGTCACAGCTACATAGGCATAAAGTGAATATTTTATGCTTTGGACTAATACCGCTTTAGTGCATTTTACATCTGCAACTCCTAAGCCCTGGCGAACGATTATCAACAGTACATGGAAAAATATTTTTCATCGACTGAGTTAGTCGGATTAACTCGCCACCTTATTTTTAGCCAACCCATTTTCAATAAATTCATAATAATATTTTATTCTTGACCTTTGACACTGTCGATTTAGTTCCAATCGATATTCGTATTAAGGAAACAAATCGAGGCCAATAAAAAAAATTATTATCACATTGACCAAAAATTAATCTTCAATTTATATTCCGTTTCTTTCGAGATATTATAATCTAAACCAAGAAAAATGTGTCCACCCTCGCAGCCAATGTCAAGGTCATTATATAATAAATTTTTCAATGGTTGAGCTTGAAAGTAAACTTTTTTTTTTGTTTTTCATTTTCCACTGTACTTATGCCGAGTGTTTTGTGTTGCTTTTTATTGTCTTCTGCTGCTGCCTTAACATTTTTTTTTGTTTTGTTTAATGTTGAATTAGCATAATAATAATAATAATAATAATGGATTTCCACCTCAACGCTCTATTACAAATATAATTATGATTATTTAATGTATTTTGGTGTGTATGCGTTTGTGTGTGTGTTCGTTGGTGGAAATTAATAATGACATTAAATTCGCTTCTGTTACCACGTAAAATTTTCTTTTATTTTCTTGTTATAGTCATCAACGTCAGACTCAACAACAACGACACCGATGTAAAGATTATAAACCGTGCGATGGTTAAAAATGGGAATGTGTAAGACGATGGATGGCATTAACGATATAATTATACATGGTACGAATTATGCCACATGATTTCGATTTATGTGATTTAGATCTTTATGTACTTACATATATGCATGTACGCGTAATTCAGGGTGAATGAAAGAGAGAGAGACAATAACCTTTAATTATATTGTCGAAGCAGAAAGTTTGGTGTTGTCATCATAAGTACGAGCATAAAGTTATGAATGGTTGAGAAATTTATAATTCAGATTTATAGTTTCTTCTGTGGCGATAATTAAAGGGCGACCTTGTAAGGTGTACGCTCATGGATCACTGAGAACTATAACGATTTACATCCTCTGGACGATTCTGGAAATTTATATAGTTTAATCACCTGTTGCACTGCATGCCAACAAATTTATATATTTGGGAAGATGACTAAGCTCCACAAATGACACAAAAGTTGAAACAATAGCCATGACATACATTCACAATTCATGTGTATGGCATTTTATGGTTTTTTGATTTCTTCCATTTTTTTTTTGTGTGGATAACATAAAATAATAGGAATTTCACGACTCAGTGAAGAAACGTTTTTTGTGTTTTGTTGTCCAAACAGACAATTAAATTTTTTGGTCATCGTCTGTGATGCAATATGGTAATTTCCTCGCTTTAAGCCGGTTATGAAGAAGTAAATATATACAAAGAAAATTAATAAGGATGAATTATATTAGCTGATTGAAAAGCGTTTAATTGCAAGACACGCGAAATTATAACAATTCACAATTGGACTAATCGATTTAAGACGACAATTCATGCTCTTGCGTGCTTATGACAATTGAAAACTATTATTTGTCACCATATCTCAAGGTGGCATTAGAAGTTTTCTTTTAAATATGTACTCAAAATGTACCAATCTCCTGCAAATGTTCCGTATGCGGTTCAACAATGTTAAGTGGATTTGGTATTAAAAATCAAAAACTAAAAAATACATACCAAACAAACCAAATGGTATAGCAAAAAAAAAAAAAAATCTGTCAACCGCATCCACATAACAAAGGTTATGACTTACGATTTGTGTATTCAATAGAAGGAAAATAACTTTTTTCTTCTTCAGTGTTTCCAAGTTGAAAAATGGAAACCATTTTGTTTGCTATTTTCTTTCAGAAAAATATTTTATATTTTTTTGTATTTACTTTAACACAAATGTGACAAATTCATATAATGTAATTCATGAATTCTTACCTGACTCATTTTTTGCATTGGCTTTGGGGAGTTTTTGTTTGCTGTATATTACAGATGATGGCAAAATTGTTTGAAAAAAATTCCGCATTTATAGAAAAATTTCGTGAAATTGAATTATGTTAATACCGTTTACGAACGTGGGTGTAATATGTAAAGGTTTTGTGGTTGGGATTAATAATTTTCACGATTTTAGAGTACAAAACAGAAACTTAATTCTGGTCGAAATCAAAATATACAATTTTAAAATCAAAAAAAATAATAAGAAGAAACCTGTAATTAATAAGTTTAAACAATTTTAGATACTAAAATCAAGTAATGAGAAAAATACGAATAATAGAAAAGGGTGCAAACATTTCAAGCATGAAACTTTTGCTACATTTTAAATTTTAATTAGCATTTTATTCAATTGAATCCATATACACAAGAACTATGTGTGTGTACTATATACACTCAAATAAAGCTATGTACAGACAATGTATATAATAACCGCACAATTGTGGAGTACAAACAGCACAACGTAGCAACAACAATGGATAACAAAAATTTTCCCATTCGAACGCAAATAATACAACAAAAAGTCAAAATTTTCCCTCGTCTCTGCGTGTACCGAGGTATAAAGATTTTATTTATTTTGTTGGTTACAGTAAATATTTTTTTGCTTTGCCAAAAAAATTCATGCCGTATATGACGTCAAAATATATTTAAATGGAAATTATTACAATTTTTCCATCATCCATTCCAATACTGAATTGAAAAATTACGACCATTTTAAAGTTTTTTTTTTTTCATTTTCATTTTTCGTGGTACGGTGTATACGCATATTACATGAATTCTATTTCACGATTCTTGTAAAAATTTCGTGATTTGATTTTTTATGTGTTTGTTCATGTACATATGTATGGTTTTGTGTGGATGAGTGCAGACCAAAGTAAAAATGAACGACCTTCACTTCACATTTTGTCTCTGAAGGTTCATTTAGCCACAATTAAATTATGTTCCCTGCCCAATTAATAGGGCATCGTTTGTACTTAACAGACATTTTAGTTAAGTCCTATGTTATATCACTTTGTATTTAGGTTCCGGAATTACGAAGTGTAGACGAATTCTGAAATCGAAACGATGAGTCGAGGTAAGCAAATTTTCGAATTCGGCCACAGAATATACAGAAGCGACACAACTCAATTTTTGTATGAAATTCTTTCGACTTGAATATTTGACCTTCTACATAAAAATAGGAGTGATAAAAATAATTTAGATTGGTAGATACTAGATAGCGCTAGTAGTTTTCAAGAATATTTAAATCGATTATAAAATCTTCGCAGTGTCTACTAAAATTTCCTCTCTCCTTAAAATTGGCTCTCTCAATTTCAAATGTCGCTTTGACTTTGGCTGCATCAACCAAGGGTTATGAATGATAACTGATCAATATTTAATAATTAGCTCTAACTTTCCGATCAAATGCTTTTTCGCTGGAGTTTTCCAAAAAATAATGAGCGATTGAATCCATGAAGTGAATAAAATATTTATATTGATATAATTTAAGCACAAACACTACATACTTGACAGATACATTACAAGGTGAGTGCACGATAGCGTTGCGTTTTTCGTGGTATCATTTCACTTTCGTGGTATCAAACTTGCCTTGAAATATTTGGATTGGCATTTAACTTTTCCGCTGTTGGAATTTTTGTGCCACAAAATTTTATGACAACATAACCTACAAATTACACGAGAAAATTTTGGAAAATTCATCAATGCATTGCCATAGGTATGTTGGTCGATAAATTAAACATTAACTCGGAGAAAGCTGATTGCTGGATTGCGAATTTAATTCATAATGCTTGCGAAGCGATACTAAAATTGACTCGACATTGGGACAAGTTGTAATGGGAACGCGACCTTTGTCATCATATCAACAGCTAGTTGAAAAAATTGATTCCGTATGGTTGGTTCGGAAGCTCTCACTGGCACTGTAGAAAGACAACATAAAGCTATAAAGCACAAGTGGTGAAAATAATTAGAAGTACCAATCACCCTATAAAGTTGAGAATCCAGAATAATCCGAAATTATGAAAATTAAATTTATAATAAAAAGCTAAAAATTTCCATTAATCAACAGTAAACTACATCCGACATTGTTCTGAACACAATAATTGATGATGTATCACCAATTTTGGCCGATGTAAGGAATTACCGAAGATTACAAGTAAAATGCTCGAGTTCGTGAAATTACCTCATTGATTCGTTTTATATTATCGACAAATCCAATAGCATTTTACCGGTCTTGAAACGGAAATTGTTTCATTGAGCGTACGGTTGAAATGAGTATAATCTGTCTTGTCCCTGAAATTCATCGACTGACCCAACTTTTGGGGCTGTCATGTCGGGCTACTCGAACGAGACATTGTTGACTGCAAGGGGTAATTATGCTGATGTCCAAAGAACTAAATCCATTCTGATATAGCTTGATGACAAATTCAAATAATTGGGTTGCATCCGCTGAATTGAACCACGATGGACTGTTGCTGTGGTAGATTCTGACCAATATTTTTTACTCGATCTGGACAAATAATCACGAACAATTTGACAAATAGACGAAGAGAGATAATTTATTTTTACACATCTGAAAACATTTAAATGTTTTTTTTTTCAAATTTAGAGCCATCTATTGGCGGACATAGGAACAATTTTAGGAGTATTGTCAAAAAATGGTTTCTGACTTTCGCTTCTGTAGTATTTTCTGTGCCTTGGCTGACTCCACATTATAGATTTAGATGACTCTATCATTTGAACATCTTCGTTTAAATTGGGGAAAACAAAATAAGTTGAAGATGATAGTTAAATTACCTTGTTAAAGTTAGCCGAAAGTTGCCAGCCGAAAGTGAAAAGATCGATAATCCAGATAGTGTCTTGACTACTTCAGCCGAAAGTTAAACAAATTATATATTAAATTGAAATATTCCAGCCGAAAGTGACTTACCAGAAAAATCAGCCGAAAACATATATTATAACCAACAACAAATAAAAATTTCAATTTAACCGATATTAAATTATTGTTTCATATCCTACTATGAAAATCTACCTATGGTCATAGGCTATTGAATCAGCCTAGTCAGATAATATAACCGAATAGAACCTACTACAAACACATAATCAAATTCCACTTACGGTCATGGTTCATCCAATAGGTACAGTCAAATAGTTCATTGGTTAAAATCTTGAAATATAAACCATTCATCAGCTAAAAGTGGCTACGTCTCATGGCCATTGTATAGATGCCTGTTATTAACATTTTCGATTAGAAAATTGATGATTCATTTGTAACTTTTATCGATGCAATCTGCATTATCGACATTTTAAAATATTTTCAGTTGAATAACACAATGTATATCTGCATTACCATCTTTAGGCGAGAGTAGTAAAGCCATTATCTGCATTACCATCTTTCGACTGGAAACTTTCGGGTAACTTTAACAGTATAGTTAAATTGGTTTTCTAGAAGATTTCAGATTGTCTTCGGACTTCATGCTCGGATAAAGATCCGGAGTGCAAGTGTTTCAAAATGCGCATGTTCATAGGTTAAATTATATACACGTTGATTACCAGTTATTTAGGAGGATGTATCCAACTATTTTAGTTTCATATGCGTACATGTAATCTAATCATCATTTAACCAACCTAACACGTTTTGGTGTGATTTTATTAGTGACTGGTACGATTCAACACGTTCCACGTTCCAAATTTTGTTAAAAAATTGGTTATTTTTGTTGAAAAGTTGAACTTAATACACAGTCAAGTTCTCAACTATTTATGTACTACAGTGAACAACAAAGTTAAAAACAAGGTAAAACACAAAAAGATTTTCAGACAAGGATACATTTAATGAGCATACAAGTTCATCGATTAATAATCCGTACAAACTCAAATAAATATTTCAGGAAATATAATCCTAGAAAAAATAGGAATGAGGAATCTCTCGGCCAAATGTAAATGTTAAGGTTGATTTTTATGTTCAAAGGCAATTATGTTTGACCGCCATTTTGTTTTGGATGAAATTTGTTCATTCACATTTGACAGTTATACGGGGTGGTCGATAACAATTTATTATAGAACATCCAACACCGCAACAACGTAATGAAATTATTCATTTTACTTGTGGCAAAAAATCATTTTTAACAAAAAATTGGTTGAATAATCAGGCTATGTGTAGCCGCTGTACCTTTATGCCGCCCTTGTTAGGTGGATGCAGTATTCGTTTCGAAGTGTTAGTCAAAATACTGTCGAAGCAATAATATTGAAAAATGGTTAATTGTTAATGATCTTGGATTAGTAAACAAAAATAATTTAAGAAGTTTTCTTAAAATCTCCGTGATATTAATTTATTTAAGGTTTTTTCGGCTTTTCGGACAAAATATGATTTTTAATGGCATTTATACTGGGGTTAAAAATGAAGGGAGTGCATTTTTATATTTTTTGTTTTAGATATATGACCTCTGTGAGTAAATGACCTATTTGTTTTCTATGATTAGAAAAGTCGTAAACATTGTATAAATGCCATTAAAAATAATATTTTGTTCGAAAAGTCGGAAAAATCTTAAATTTAAGTTTGCGGTAATATTTACACTTATGAATGATGATTGTCTTAAAATCGTTTAGTTAAATGGCCGAAGGACTGTACTTGACAAATATTTTAGGTTTTATACAATTCCGGAAATTCGATGAATGACTGATTTTAAAATCATTATTGATCCTGGACAGTGAAACTTACAAAGGAGATCAGTAAGAAAGCTCGAATTTCAAAATCCTGAAATTTCTTGAATGGGATTTTGTATGGAATGTCGGTGGTTTCAAAATTCTCCTTGAGCTTCCAGCAATTGGTTGCCTTGGGATTGTTTTATTTAGGTGGCCTTCTCCAGTTGTTTGCGAGGTATGAGATTCGAGATGGGTCTCCACTTGCTTAATTTTATATTCAAACTCCAGCCTGATTTGTCCTTCAAATTCCTTGAACTGGCTATCTATTTTTTACCTCGAAAGTCCTTATTCTCTTAGTACTTTTACTTGGATATCCTGGGTACATGCTGAATTTGATTAAACTTCTCGTCTAACGCCTTGCTGGTCCAATTTTGAACCTTGATGGTCTAATTAGGCGCCTTGCTCTGGTCGGAGTTGATCGAATTTGGTATTTGCAAAATCCCACTTCTGACTCAGCGATTTGAATTACATATTTATTTTTCAACACCTTTAATTTGTACAGCAATTCACTTTTAATTTTTCTCTCGTTCACTCTGCCCACTAATTCGCTTTTGCAGTGCTCCCTTTAACTATTCGATTAACTGTTCACTACTTTTTACTTTTCGACTTTTTACTTTTCGACTTGCACTGTTCACTGGTTTAATTGTGTCTGCGTCCCAAATACTCGACCACCGAGTGAGTTGCTTGTGTAGAGTAAAATTCGTTACACATAGAACCTTTTTCGTTTTTTGCATATATTTTAAAAGTTTATATGGAGAAAATATTTTTTTTGCTACAATTTAAGTCCACCATACACAAATGTGTATAATCATCGTTTGTAATCGGGTTTTGTTTTTTTCATGATTCTCTTTCGTACACAATTGTGATCGCGGGCCGGCAAATAAATATCTCATTTACTAGAAAAACGGGTTTAAACTAAAAAATTCTAAATTAAATGTAAATTTAACCGAAAATGATGATTTTTGACAAAAAAAAAACTGAATGATTGATCGGGATGAAATTTCATATTAAAGTTTAATTGGGAGGTTTAAATGATTTTTGGTCAAAATCGGTCCACCGGAAGTGGCAGTTTCGATAGGGCTCTTCTTGTTTTTGTAAAAAAATTATTTGAAAGTCACGAACAAAAATTCCGGGTCTTATGCAGCCGAGATGGATTGATTGATCGGAATGAAACTTCAAGGTTTTTTCATAATTTTGAAGATCTCAGTGATATTTGGCCAAAATCGGTCCAGTTGAAGTGGTACCTTAAATAGGAGCTTCTTCGTGTTTTCCAAATATTTTGAAAAGTATCTCAATTGTGAAAAAAATTGCTATGTACTAAAAGATTCTAAATTCAATTTGTAACAGTATCAGTTCAAAACAATTATCCAAAGTTTAAGCGGAAATGTCGCTTTTTAACGAAAAAATATTAAGAATTTTTACCTCGAGCTTTTGACTAAATGTCTGCGTCCTCGTTATGGCTCCGACAGATTGACTGGTCGAGGTGAACTTAATTTTACCAAAAATGATGAGTTTCGAAAGAAGGAACTTTATTTCCCTAAAGTTCAGCATCGTTACACACCAGGCGGATTGAATGTTCGGTAAAAACGATTTTAAAATATTAAATTTTTAACAAGGGTTGACGTTGTTGGTTTTCTGAAATTTGAGCGCAGGAATAATGATTTTTGATTAAACAAGACAGCTTTACCTAAATAAAGTCCGGTATATGTTCAAGATTTCGCTTTAGAAACCAAGTGTGGAGTATTCGAGACCTACCGTGGCTCCATTTGTATGTTATTATGATTCCGACAATCTATTTTTACGACATAATGAAAGTACCATTAGCATTTAATGTTTCAACAGTTTCAGTATTAACACGGCAATAAAATTAATCTGCTGCTTTTATGAATAATGAGCATCTACTTGCTCACAAAAATGAAGGTGCGGAGGTTGTACAACAGGCTGTTAAGGAAGGGCCAACTGTGTCTACTAGTTTGACTTCTACAGAAAATATCTAAAACGGATTTTGAAACACGATTTCAAAATCTTTCAAATCAAACTAATTGCTAATTAAAAACGCAAACGTTACAAATTTTATCAAATTCCTAGTTGCAGTTTCGCTAATTATCGCATAATCCCCTACTGGACTTATATTTTAAAGGCATAATTAAATAAACTTATACGTTCAGGTAAATAAAGAACATACACTAATATTAAGTTCCAACATCGTTCACACGCTTCAAACAATCAAATAAACAATAACATTATTCTTATTCTACATACCTAATGCTCTACCGCACGCGGTTGTCATATATCCACCTTCTCACACACCTGTATATTATGAATGGAACGATAAAACGCCGAAACCAATTTCATTTTCATTTTTGTTGTTTTTGTTATTTCTAACTTCTCTCTTTTTTCGCGGTATTTTAACGCGTTTTTTTTTTGTTGTCTTGTTTGTTATTAACAATTTCATTGTTTGACCAAAAAAATCGTATAAATAAATGTGCTTTAAATTTGTTTAATTTATTTCGATTTTAAATTTTAACGTGTCGCCTACTACTCCACATACCTTCCTCGTTCCTCCATCATAATATACGGTAGAAAATATATTGGGTTAGAAGTGGTATAATAATTGGATGGTTCTTCAGTTTTCATAAAAATAAAAAGTTTTAAACAATTTTTTGGTTAAAACCTAAAAAGTGTCATGATTGAGTCAAAGTGAATTTTTATATTGATAAGAACAATTTACGGAATTGGGAAAATTTTTGTGATTTTTCTTCAAAGTTTTAATTATATAAAAAAAACGTAATAATCGAAATTAGTTTGGAAAACATATAAAAATAAAAAAGAATTTTTGGTGTACAAAAAATATTTGTGGTGAATAAAAATATAAGACAAAAAATCGAGAAAAATGTTGATTAAATTTTCAGTACTTAAGGTAAGTTGAATTTTTATCACGACTATATCGTACGTTCTATTTTCTTGTTATATTAAAATTGTTTTAATGATTAGAAAACTTTGATAAAAAAGAAGTTTTTTCGGAAAAAAACTTTTTATATATCCTAGTCTTCTGATAAGGACTAAAAACAATGTGGAAACGTTATTGTGGTTGAATTATAATTTTAGTCGTTCGTTCGATTTAAAGTGTTTGGTGTGAAGCAAATTATGTATTAGCTGATCAGGACTATGAAAAGTGTTTCGGTAACTGATTTTTGAACAAATATGTTGGTTTAATAACTGCTGTAAATGTTTCCGGTGCTACTGTTAAACCAACCATAAATTATTCATGCATTACTGACAAATTGTTATAATTGGAAAATAATTAATGTTGTGTATGGGGTTTAATCAAAGCTCTAAAAAATCGTGGGAATCGAATATTTCGCATAATGCAACTGTGCTTATTATTTTAAATCCAAAATAGGTGCGTATAAAATGGGACACCAGAAAATTAGTTTGGGATTAAATAATTTTGTGTAGATCCAAATTTTATCTTTAGTTTGCAACAAATATTTTTAATTTAAAATATTTCAGTATACAGCTCTGACATCACAAAGTTAAATTTGATCTATCGCTTTCCGCAATTATCTCAAAAATCTAATTATCACAGTTCTTCGTTTGCATCTTTAATTAATTGAAAAAGTTGAATACAAAGTCAAAATTGTCTCACAGTTTCGCAAATCACTTGATAATTAGAATTTTTAGGTAATATGGGAAATTAGGTGTATTAAGGTAAAATTAGCAAGAAAATCGAGAAAAGTTATTCGAGAACCTTTTTGACATTTGATAAATTGAAGCAAAATTAAAATAATATCCATAAAATTACATTTAATCTTGGTAGTTTTGAATAAAGGACAAACTAACTCAAATTATTCGCCAATTGACTCACATGTTAAAGAATTTGTACCTCGGCACCAATATAATGGACGAATTATTGAGGTGTGCCATCTAATATATTACCAAAACGTTGTGTGCTTATATATTTATTTTGAACATTTACCCCGCTGGTTGTGGTATTTTGTATCTGGGCCCGTATTCTTGAAATCCGTGGAAATTTCCCAAATTGGAATTCAATTTGCTTTGAAATTTTTTATATTATTCGAATTGCAGCCGGCGGCATTAATCATTTTTTTAAGTTTCTTTTCTTTTTTGAATTAAAAAATATAATTTTTTCCTCCTACTAAAAAAATTGGAACTGGGTAAATCGATTCGAAATTATTCCTTCCCTTAGTAAGGAAACAAATATTAGTAAACTTGAAAACAAATTTAATAAAAAATTATTAAAGTAGGCGGCAAAAATTCGAATAATATAGAGAATTTCAAAGAAAATTGTTTTCCGATTGGGGAAATTCTCACCGATTTCAAGAATACGGCCCCTGGTCGATTCTAAAACTACTTTTCTTTTTTAGATTTATTTTATATTTTTTAACGGATTTTTTTACAGGGCTTACGACAAACGACGCCGTAATGACTATTTTTCTTTGTTTTCATAGACAATTTGTCAAAATTGCTTTGAGTCTAAAGCCTTAAGTAGCACCCGTAACTGCTGCGATCTGTAGGGAAAGTGAAAAACTTGGTGTATTTAAATGATTTTACCATCTAACCAATTTGATGGCGGGAGATTTTCTTCCTAGATGAGTACTATCATTCCAATTTCAATGTTTGTGATGACCTGCCTTTTCGTACGTTGTTGCAAATTTATTAAATAATAGGATAACCAAATTTTCTAAAAATGCTGAGTGACCTCTTGTAGTAGTTGCCACCTTTCACTCAGCGCCACCAATCGTCTTACAATTAAGAAATGACCCTGAGTGTTCGCAGTTAAGTCTTTTGGTTTATTAGATTCAATAAAAACGGCATTGAATTTAGAGTTGCTTCTATTTTGTTTGCTAAGAATAGTTATATATGTGACTCCTTCGGTTGTGTAAAGTGAAACTCAATTTGCTTATTTGAGTGTAGGTTGACAACATGCTGTTAAAGTGAATTGGATGCAATTGATTTATATAAACTGTTCAATTCTGACTTTGTCCCTACAAATTTGCTGCTGTTTGTTGGAATACAAATTTTCGAAATTTTCTCTCCGTGAAATAAATTTGGTCAATACCTTACTGCTTTGGTTGGCGCTGTGGACGTCGTATTTCGGTTGATTTTTATTTGAAGAAAATCAACATAGTCCACTCTACTGATTATGAACGGATGGCATATGTTCACTAGATGAATGCTAATTTGAATGATCTTAGCAAGGAAGTTTTACTAATTTCTTTTTCTCTTTTCAATGGCATATTAACTCGCCATTGAAGTCTTCATATTGCACCATTTGAATAAGTTTGTTCAAACTCCTTAACATTTCTATGGCAAATAAATGCGTTAATCTACGTTTCGGTATTATACAGTTTTGGCCAATCCTCAGGATGTAAGCTATATCGCGTAATTTTTTTTTCATGAATATGAATCTGCCATCAATTGACGCTTGCTCGATAATTCTTGTTCAACTACTGTGTTGAAAATTGATTCAATTTATTTACATCTCTTATCTATATATAAAAAAGGCCTATAAAATGTATGTGCCTAAGTCAATGTACAATGACATCTACTGGGTTGGGACATTATTGATCACACATCAGTTGAGAACGGCTGAACCGAATTTGTTCAATCTTTTTTTGTTGTGTTCACAATTACCAGGAGATGGTTCTTACGAAAGAACATTTTGGGAAAATCCTCCGAAAAAGTCGAAAAATTCAGAAAATCGTAAAATAAATTGATAAAACACAATATAAACTAGAAAAATAAGAGATGGCGCTGAGGTGTGATCATTAATATCTCAACCCAGTAGATGGCATTGTACGCTGACTTAAGCGTTGTGCAATTCGCCAGGTATCCTTTTCGCATTGTCATTTTCGATTGAGCGAACGTGTAATTTTTCTTTTTTTCTTGCTGCTATTAAATTTTAAATTTGAGTATTAATTCACTGTTTTATGATATTCGGATTGTGCGCATTGCATCCATAGACGGTACCATTTTTACAATCATATGAAGTTCGATGTGATTTTTACGATTTCGATATTTTTTTTCCAAAAATTTAATGGTACTTGGCAAGTGCGGTTATCAAATTTAATTGCGGGATTGAGATTGATTCGATCGGTAAGTTCTTTGTTGAGGATTAACGATTGTCTGCCGGGGTGCCGACATAGCTAAACATTGAAGTTCCAAGCAGAAACGCCAGGGCTATATTATACCGATAGCAAAGTTAAATTGCCGGTTTTGACTTCGCCATCGGTGCCATTGCGTACTTTACTTTACATGAAGTACGAACTACATGGAGATACAACGCTCTCATGAAGTCATTTGGAACCGATGTTGTTGTTCACCAACCCAGCTACAATCCCACCTATAAGGTGATAACGTCACTATGTGTTTATCATTTCAATTTTGTTGAACGATTGTACTCATCATATTCAAAATTGCTCGCTATTTTAAAGATTCAAAGGCAAATTTATCATCGAAAGCGGAGCGTTGATGCCACCAGTGAATGAAGGACTCAAATCCCTTCAAATTTGTTTCGCTGGAAATTCCGAATTCGAATTAAGTTATCGTCTTGTGCTTTTCAATACACCAAAACGAGAGAACTTTAATGTCTTTTGCATGAACACAATGCGCTGTTTCGTTCGTTTAAAACTGCTTTGGAGACAATGACTTCTGATGATCACAATAAAATCATCAGAGCGCAGACAAAAGACCAACCGGAGGCCATGTACGTCAGTACAATGCTCCGACTATCGACGAAATCTCAGTTGTGATTGTTGGCGAAAATGTGGAATTGCGTGATATTGTGATCAAGCACACGGAACACATCGATCATATGAAGTGAAGAAACGAATAAGAATGTCAGTTTCATGCATTTTTATACTTATCGGTTGAAGATGCGACAAAGCGTGGACAAACATCTTTCGAAATATCGTCGATTGTTTTAACAGTATTTCGTCGATATATTCAATCGAAACGGAACGTTTAAATTTCAACCGCTTCAATCAATCAAAACTACGTTCCGAGCAGTACATTCATCTGCGCGATGCCATCGTTTCGGAAGGAAATGCAACCTACCAGCGACATATATTGGCAGCTCACGGCATATGCATGAATATGCGCAGGATGCTATGACGTATGTGCGATATTACGGATGGCCACATTTGTTCATCACGTTCACATGCAATTCGAAATGGCCTGAAATTAATGGTAATCTACTGCCAAGACAAATTTCCAGCGATCGCCATGACATCACGACACGTGTGTTCAAACAAAAACTCAGGACGCTAATGGACTTCATAGTTAAGCAAATGGTTTTCGGACCACCATCGTTGTTGGTTATACTCAGTAGAGTGGCAGAAGCGTGGATTACCATATGTACACATTCTGCTGTGGTTAATTGAGAAAATCAGGCGAGATGAAATCGGATCAATCATCAGCGCCGAAATGCCAGATCCTAAAGCCGACTCGGAGTTGTTCGCGGTAGTCGCAACAAACATGATTCACGGTCCGTGTGGAGATCAAAATCCAGACGGCACATTCTGCATTGAAGTTGCCGATGAATATCGACACGAATGACAACCCGGTGTGCTCAATTGCCAAGAACTCGGCGATCGCCAAGGTATTGCAAAAATGTAAAACCATCATCTGGGACGACTGTTCAATAACTCAAGACGTTTAGGTGGAGTGACGATTCTGCTGGCCGGCGATTTTCGCTAAACTCAACGCTATTGGCTGTGAAGAAACTGATGAACAACGTGATTCAAGCGACGATCTTCAAGGCCAAATTCAAAGGCGAAGATGTTCTAATTCCGAGAATTTCTCTGATTCCAACTGACATTCCGTTCGACCTCAATCGCATTCAGTTCTTTTGGCGTCCGCTATTATGATCAACAAATCGCAAGGTCAATCGATGTAATTGTGCGGGATAAATCTGGAATTTCTGTGTTTTTCTCATGGTCAGTTATACGCCGCGTGTTCGACAGTTGGCAACCCATCATCGTTGTCCATTTGTTGTTGTATTTTTTGCCACAATGCATTGTATTGATTTTCGTCTGTTCTGTCTGTGAAAATCAATCGTCTATTGAGAATTGAGTTAAATTTTTTGATCTTTTCTCTCATCAAAATCATTTCGTGAAGGACAAAAGTATTTACTAGGGTCGAAATAATTTGGGACGGGACAAAGTTCGCCGGATCAACTTTATTCTTTAAAATTTATGTTTTAAGTTATTCACAGTAATTGTTATCCACACTTTTATTACTTTTAAATAATAGAACCAGTGTTTCACTAAATTGTAAATTGCTTACTACAAATAAGACATTGCTAATATAAGTCGTGAGACGAAGTTTAATGAGTTTCCTAATTAAGTTAGAATTACTATAAAAAATGACTTCATCGTTGGTAGTAAATTGCTGAAAGGAGATTTTCGACAACCAGAAATTGATTGCGATGGGTTCCGGATTTCGGGTAAACTCGTTAAGAGGGTCTCAAGATGGGGTTTGTTTTTAAAAAAAATTCTCAGCTGAACCGACTTTGACAACAATGGCTAGAAAGGGGTTTTCGAGTACCAGAACTTAATTGCGGGGAAAAAAATGGGATTAGTGATTATTTAGTGAGGCCTCGATTTCGTTTTTCATTTTATTTCCAACTACTTTGATAAAAAATACTGGAATGAGGTTTTCGAATGCAAGAAATCGGTTAAGATGGGAAAAGTCGTCTATAGTTCATTTTTATAATTTTTTTTCTCAGCTCAAATGACATCACGAATGATTTCTTGAAAGAGTTGTTCAGTGCCTGGAATCGATTGCGATGCGTGATTATTTCGGAAAAATTCGTTTGCGAGGTAATCCGCTAGAACCTGTTTCTCATTTTTTAAATTGATTTTCACTGCACATGCGAATTTAATGAACATTGGATCCCGTTTTCTAGGAAAATCGTTTAAAGGGGTCCTCCGATGATTTTTTTTTTAAGTGGTTAGGGTGGTTTTCGATTCTCAAGATCGATTGAAGTTAGTTCGTAGCTGCCTTACAATTGTTGAGTTGCGTTGCTTCATTTTGCGTGATATAATAAGACACCTTGTTTCGGGAACATACAACATGTTGTGTGTTGCTAGATGTTACCCAATTTTGCAACATTTTGCGAGATCTTCCGGGTTGCGTTATGTCTAAACAATTTTCATCACATTTTGTGCGAAGGGTTTCGGAAATTCACTTTATAGAGGCCCAGGAATCAAGTACGATGATTATTTCATTAACATTTTCCCCTCAAAACATTCCTAGTTTTAGGACAAATTTTCTATGAGGTGCTCTGGTGAGGTCTGAGTCCAATTTACATTTTTTCGGATCGAACAATTTTTGTCAGAATGGATGAGAGAAGTTTTAGAGTGCCAGGAAAAAACAATTTGATAGAAAAAATTAATCGGAATTTTTTGAGTGGCACGAAGTGAATGCAATGGGTCATAATTTCAAGGAATTCATTTAAGGGTCCTTTCGGTCAGGCGGTCATATTGCGCCATTCGATGGAGATGGAACTCAGATTTTTTTATGAAACTTCGATTCTCATATATAAATTTTAAACATGCCTCTAGAATATTTCCCATTCAAATGCGCATAGGCATTTCGTAACCAATTGCAATCGAATGGAGCGAAACCATTTCTCAAACGATTAACTCATTTTGCACTATCCATTTTTTTGGAATAACACCGCGGGCTCTGTAAATTGACCATTTTGAATACAACTAAGCCGTCGTCTAACCAATTGTTGCGTATAATTTCGTTAACCGCCTGGTCCGGTATAAGAAAACTGATTTAGTAAGACACGTAAGTGGAGTCATCGAAAGGTTTAAGAAAACTTCTAGTTCGAAAAGTCCTGGCAATACCATATTGCTAGTCATAGTAAACAATGGATATGTTAATTTATCAGTCAGTTTTGACGCTGCGTATATCAATTATTAAAATGTTTATTCTTAATGGTACACCACAGAGAAACTCAGCTACTGCAACTTTTATTTAATGTCTCCACTTTATCCCAATTAATGGCGAAATGAACAAACCCAAATTAACAGACAAATTAAGATGTTTTTAGACAAATTTTGGCAAATTTAGCTGAATTCAGGTTTGCTTAGAAGTAAACATGAGATTTGGCAATTAGTTTCGATCCAAATAATATTTTAATTGCAGCACTGAACTTGTCTGCAATTTGATTTTATTATAATGATCCGCTTTTTAGTTTTTTTTCAACTTTTGTTATCGTCATTAAAATTATAGGGTGTGGGAGTGACAGAAGTAAGGGGAGTAGTAGTAGTAAGGGTAAATCAATTTCCAGTATATAATATCGGGTATTGCACATGAATACATTTTCCAACAAATTTTGACAGTATTAAACCTCCTATTTATTATCCAATACAAATTAGTTTGATCCAGTTGCAAATTTAAATCCGCCTAATATTACAGAACAACCGAAAATGTATCCGTGCCCCACTCATCTAAATTCTATTTACGAAAAAATGTTATATTTTGTCAAAACTTTATCCCAGCTTTTTTTTTTTTTTATATAAAACCCCAAAAAAGCTGTAAAAGTTATTATGGAAAATTGCCAAAGATAATATAAAGTTATTTTTAAACTTTTTTTGCTATTGTTTTGTATATGGTACGGATATTGTTACTGAATACTTGGCTTTATAGTAAAATATTATTGGTAAAATTGTTATTGCGCAAATTTATTTAGAATTGTTATATGCATAAAATTAACACTTCTATTATTACATTTATACCATCGATAATATAAATTCAGTTATTATTTTATGAGTATAGTTTTATTTTTATACATAAAACAGAACTTTTATGTAAAAGTGTGACTTGAATAAAGTTTTGAATATTTCGGTAAAATCGAATTATGATTGCAAAAATAGTCGGTTTGGTATATATATTTTATGTATAGTCAACATAAACATGCTGAAATGTAAATACCATGCTCAAGTAACAAAGCTGCATTTCAGTTGTATAGACACCGTATAATAGGAAATTCCAATAACAACAAAAAATTTCCACAAACCGTCTATAATGTTGTAAAGTAGCAACGAGAACGACACATTCATAACAAAGAAGCGCAAGGAATTTAGAAAAATTTAAATTAAAAATGAAAAATCCATTGAAATGGTTTACATTTTCTTGTTCAACTATTTGGTTCATACATTCATGTACAACAGTAAAAAAGCTTAAAACATTTTAAAAAGCTATATAAAATTACAAAATGTAGAGCAATAAACTGCAAAGAAATTATTACTTTTCTTACTACTAATACCGTGTATGTATAGTTTTTCTTTTTGGGGTGCATCCATTCCATTCACTCAACGCTTTTTATTTTTTTTTTGTTATTTAACAATTTTCTTGATAACAAAACATTGTTATTGTTTTGAAAAAAAAAAATAAACTAAAAATTTACAACAGACGATAAAAAAATTCAATAAAGCATTCCATAATTTCTTTATGCTGTACTGTTTTCTTAAAATGCACAGTGCTTAATTTGACAACAACAACAACAACAACAACAACAACAACAGTGGTAGTATTACAAATACAAAAAATATTAAATTAGGAAAATGAAAACGGAAAAAATAACAGGAAGAAAAATGAAGAGAAAAGCAAGGATTATTTCTAGATTACTGTAAAAATATAAGATAATTTTAAAATTATTATTATGAAACGAGAGCAGCTAAGAGCCGTACCTATATACATACTCGTACAATACCAACAACGATCTCGAGAAAACTGTTTAAAAATAAGAAAAATTATTGAGTCTTATTAGGAAAATACTTTTAAGTGATTTTTTTTTTGTTTTAACACAATTGTTTTATAAAAAAAAATTGAAAAAGTTTGGATTTTTCCAGGATTTTAATTATTTCTGGTGTACTACGTTTTAAAGAGAATGAGATAGAGAAACTGTAGAGTCGTGGAGCTTTTATAGTATTAATTAGTCATTTCACTTAAGTGACATAATATAGTAATTATGGAGAGGCGACGGGGACTTCAATGTCTATTTATTGTATGCTTTGCAAACCCAATTGTTTTATTTTTTTTTTAAGATAAAATAATATTTATCAATCAAATATTTATACAAGAATAAATTCTGGCAAAGTTTTCTATAAATTGAACGCGATGATATTAAATTGGTTTAGTAAATAATTTACACAACTTGAAAATTAAAATTTAAATTTTTTTTCTTAAAGTACAAAAGTAACTTTATTTTTTGGAAGTTTAAAGCTTTTGATCTTTTCTTTTTGTTTAATTTTTGTAATGTAAATATAAATTTTGTTTTATTCTTTAAAATTAATTCATTGATAATACAAAAATAAATGCGTCCGTTTTTGAAAATTAGATTTAATGTAATTAATGGTTGAACGAAGATTTAGAAGGTTTGATTGAACTTTTAACTCTACACATTCAAAGAAAAGTTGAAAGATTTATAAACTTACAGCGTATTCTAAATTTACTTCGCTTTATGGAAATTTTAATGCTAGGTTTTTAAGATGAAAAACATTCAAATAAAAACTGGGGATCGTTAAATTTCCTTTGATAAACTTTTGCAAACTTTATCTGAATATTAAATAGGAAATCAAACAGTAATTACTATTTACTGGTACATTTAATGTGAACTGAGGATGGCAGAGACAATGCGGTAACAGTTACTGGTGACCGCTATCGGGACATGTTGGAACTTGTTCCCAAATTGGACAAATTAGGCCTACAGAATATGTGCCTTCAATAAGGTGGTGCTTTTGCTAGAACTTTGAAATTTTGCTAGACATTTTTCCCTGTCGAATAATGTCATAAGGTGGTAACATCGGCTGACCCCCACGATCCCCTAATTTGAGCCCTACCGATTTGTTCCTATAAGTGCCCTTGAAGGAAAAGGTGTACACCAATAAACCAATCACAACCTCGTTGCTTAAGAATTACATTTGCTGAAATAAAACCAGAAGTCTTCGAAAATGTTATGAAAAATGTGTTTCAAAGGAGTTTGAGCCACGGCCAGAGGTGGCCACTTAACAGTGGTGTTCCATACATAATGTTAAAAATCACAATAAAATATAAATTATAAAATTATATTTCATTTAAAAGTTATTAAAAAGCATGAACCTAGAACATGAAAAGCCCCCTGCATATAAATATATCTAGTGTTTCGGCAACGGCTCGAATCATTTCCATAAAAAGTGTTAAAGGGGGTCTTCGAGTAACAGAAATTAATTGCGATGGGTCTTGGTTTCAGGTAAATTCGATTGGAGGTCTTCTCATCCAGTATTGCTCCGGTTCGTTTGGTTATTTTTTTTCTCAGAGAAAAAGAGTATAGATTGGTTTGGGGGTGATCGGGTGGGACCCGGATCCCTTTTTTAAATTTCTTTTTTAGTTCACATAATTTTATTAAAATTTGCTAAAGAGGTGTTTATAATTTTCCAGGAATCGATTACGATCGGTCAAGATTTCCGGAAAATTTGTTCAGAGGGTTGTTGCCGTTTTTTAATTTCTCTTATAAAATCATTTGAAATTTTATTAAAAATTGGCGAAGAGAGGTTTTCATTTTCTTGAAATCGATTGCGATTAGTCCAGGGGCGGTATGTTATACCATCACTTCGAATCGAAATTCGAAAAAATGATAAAGTTTGATCATTTAAAACCAAAGTAATATTGCTGACATTTCATTCTAGAAAAAGTATTGCAAGATTAAAAAACCATAAAAGTCGAAAATGATCCAACTTTCACTTTTCACTTTTGTACAACATACCACCCCAGATTTTTTTTTTAATTTTTCTCGGTCTCACTAGAATTTTATAAAAATTGGTGAAGGATGATTTTTGCTTTCCAGGACTCGATTGCGATGGTACTGATTTTTAGAAAATCCGTTCAGAGGGTCGGTCGTCCAGTGGGAGCGGCTCCCTATATTAATTTTTTTCGAGAAATTGCTTGAGTAACATTTTCGATTATCAAAAATGATTTTGATGGGTTCTTATATCGGAAAAATTCATTTAGGGGGACTTCTGGTGAAACCCGGTTTGGTTTAGTACATTTTGATTTTGGAATATAAGGAAACGATGACAAGGAGATCTGATTTCTGGATAATTCATTTAGGATGTTGCTTGATATTGCATATTTTTAATGGGTGTTATGTGTTGATATTGCATATTTTTAATGGGTGTTACGGCTTGGAGAATTCTTTTAATAATTTATTCGGCTTGAACGGATTTGATAAAACTTGACGGAACCAGGTTTTAGAGTGCAAGGAAATGGTTACAACTGGAAATGGTTCCACAGGAAACAGGAAATGGTTTCACTATCTTTCGGGAAAATCCGTTCAAGGGATCGTCCGCTGGGACCGGCTCCCTTTCTTAAAATTTCGTAAAATTGCTTGAGGAGCATTTTATTTTCGGTTATGGGAAAGTTCATTTAGGGTAACATTCAGTGCAAGCCGATTTGGTTTAGTCCATTTTGATTTTGAAATACAAGGGACTCGATTACAAGTTGATCTGATTTCTGGATAATTCATTTAGGGTTCATGTTGCACTGCACCTTGTTACATGACGTTTCACCATAATGCGTCATGTTGTACCAGGTTGCATGATGTTGGACCATGTCGTATGATATTTGATAGTAATTGCATGATTTGAACAGTGTTGCATGTTGTAGGATGTTGCACCAATTGTTGTATATTGTTGCGCAATCTGTGAATGTTGCACACTATTGCATTTTGTAAGATGTTACGTTATGTTTAGTCATATTTCACCATGTTGTTTGATGTTGCTTATTAATAGGTGTTGTGTGTTGTTCCACTATGTTGCGTCATGTCGGCTTGGAGCCTTCTTTTAATATTTTATTCAACTTGAACAATTTTAATAGAACTTGACGGGACCGGGTTTTCGAATGCAAGAAAATGGTTACAAGGAATTCTGATTTCTGAATAAGTCATTTAGGATTCCTCCAGATGAGCCGTCATGTTGCACCATGTTGCGAAATTTTTCACCTTCTTGCATTATGTTGCAGGATGTTGCACCATATTGTGGGATGCTGCTCCATGTTGTTGATGTTGCTTAATGTTGCATAATGTCTGCAGTACCATGTTGCGTGTTGATGCACCAGTTGATGCACCATGTTACTTAATGTTGCGTCATGCAGTGGAATGTTACTCGGTTTGTTGTGGAATGTTACTATGTTGCGTCATGCACCTTCGTGTTGTGTCTTTTGCATTTTTGGTTACTAGATATCTAGCTTCATGTTTCATCATATTGAGACATGTTTTCACCATGTTATGGTGGTTGCATTACGGTCACAAATATGATTTTGATACTAATTACGTTTTTTTAAAATGTTGGTTATTATGAGTAACAATATTGACTTGTAGCATTCGCTATCTAATTAGTGTTTTTTCACATTTTATTCCGCCTTAAACGATTCTGACGTCGCCTGGTATCGCCCGGGTCTCTTTATTTAACATTTTTTCGGCTACCATGATTTTGATAAAAAATGATGAAGGGAATCCTTAAGAACACAATGTATTGGCCTCGTATGGTTTAAAATCTCACTAAAATGAACAACTCTCGTAACCGTAAACTGTAAAACGTGTATCGATCATGTGTTCATTCGCCTGCAAGTGAAAGTAAGTTTGTACCTCCCTGCACAGTTTTAGGCAGCAAAATTACCGACAACCGTTTGATCGATATTTACAGATTTATACTACAGGAGATCCATCAGCGGCATATTAAATATTTTTGAAGTAAAACTTCTTTAGTCACGCTTGACTTGGTTACTAAGCTGACAAATGCGTTACGAAAAATGTAATCGAACGAGGCGAACGTAAACAATAAACGCAAAACGAAATCATTTTCCTTTTGAATCAGGATGTGCCATGACAATTCATAAATCCCTAGGTGGAACATTAGTTGATACCATTTTATTTTAATATTTGGTTAAAAAAATTGGAAAATAAGAAAATGGAAAAATCGGAAAATTTGAAAATTTGTAAATTGGAAAATTAGAAAATAGGTAAATGGAAAATTGGAAAATTGGAAAATTGGAAAATAGGAAAATATGAAAATAGGAAATTTGGAAAATTGGTAAATTGGAAAACTGGTAAATTGGAAATTGAAAAATTGGAAAATTGAAAAATTGAAAAATTGGAAAATAAGAAAATAAAAAAATATGAAAATTGGGAATTTGGAAAGTTGGTAAATTGGAAAATTGGAAAAATTGAAAACTGGAAAATTGAAAAACTGGAAAATTGGAAAGTCATAATAAATACTTCTATGTTACTGACTGACTCACTCGAGAACGCACAGGGTGACCAATTTTTTTTTTTTCTATAATATAACATCTATGTCACTCACTCATTTACTCACTCCAGAACGCACAGGGTGACCAAAAAAAATTCGTCCGTGTGATATATTTTATATATGTATTTTTTTCTATATTATAGCTCCATTCCACACGAGGTATCACAGAAACCGATTCTTTCTTCGTTTCTTTCCCCGTTTGCCTATTGCCCGTTAAACCACACTACACAAACATAAATGAAATAAAAAATATTTCAAGGCCATTTTTACTATGCGAAATGATTTCAAAAATGTTTTTTTGTCCATTTTGTTACACATGCATAAACATTATCTATTACGACTAGTTGGCCTTGAAAAAGTTACCAAGTTACAAGGTTACCTCGTGTGGCATCAGACATAGGGGTATATCCTCCATCCAGTCGCAAGTTAATTTTTTGCGATCAAAAATATGGTTACTAGATTTATTTTGCCATGTTAATTGGCACATTTTTTTTAAATCTAAATTTGTTTTGCGATTGTTAAGTAGAAATATATAAAAAGACTGCGACCTCGGAAAAGGCGTAGCAGTCTTTTCGTGGATTTCTACTTTACAATCGCAAAACAAATTTAAATTTAAAAAAATGTGTCAATTAACATGGCAAAATAAATCTAGTAACCATATTTCTGATCGCAAATAATTAACTTGCGACCGGATAGAGGATATACCCCATAAACGGTTAGGTGACACTCGAGAACGCACAGGGTGACCAATTTTTTTCAATATTAAAATTTTTCTATATTATATTATAAATATTAAATATATGTTAGAAGTTTTACTTCAGAAGTGTGGTCTAAAGCACACCTAATTTTTTTTTAATATACTTACTGCACCTATCAAAAAATGTAAGATGTGGACTTCATATATATGCCCTACTTAAACAAAATACATACAATAGAAAACCGAAAGAAGAAATTTTGATTTCAAGCAGACCACTGTCACACAAAATACCATTATAATTATCTTGAAGTAATTCCTCGTATGTGAAATTTTTGGAGACATTAAACGCGAGTGACAAGCCGTGAACATAACTCTCCATAAGCAAAAAAAAAGAAACTGTAATTAGTGAAATTAAAATGATACTTCGTCTGTGCGAGGAAAATATTGCAAACTACTTTAATGAATATTTCACCAAAGGTGTACGCCTGTCTAGAGAAAGATACCCACAAAACGAAACGAAATATGATATCTTAAGAGTTTATCCTTTAAATATATTATGATAAAAATATGAGGTGTCAAGTCGTTATGAGTGTCTTGACCGATCTCTTCTGATTTCAGCAGCGCACCATTTCCGCAATCTAATATCCGCTAACTTCACATGACGGAATGTTGAGATTGGCGCTATATCACTTGGGATATCCCATTTTATACAAAATATATATTGAAGATTTAAACGAATGGTTCCCTGGTTCCTAAAGTTTTGTAATCAATTTATTTTGATATCGATTGGACATCATGTGTATTACATACGAATAAAAGTCCAAGACCACTTCTATGTTAGGGATTGGGGCTATGGGGTCGTTTGTGTAAATGGCCGAAGCCTTTTTGGGGACAAAGTTAATGGTTTAAAGGAACCCGAAATGTCATAATCAGTCTCTTTTTATTTCAATATAACATGATGAATTCTATCTTCAATAAAAGGCCCAAGACCAAACGTATGCTGAGATTGGCGCAATTTTTCATATGCGAAAGGCCCATCCAGTTTATGCATGAACTATAGATTAAAATTATCGTTCGCAGGAACTACGAGTTTCGTGACCGATCTCTTCTGATTTTAACACGGCATAATGTCCACTATCCAAAATAAAATTGACCTGACGATCCCATTAACTCCGATTTGTGCTCTTACATACATATATAATGTTTCTAATGATTTGATTGGCTTTTGATTTGCGAATATTTTTTTTATCGCATACATGAACCTGCCTTTAAGTGTAAGTTACGAGTGCAATTAAATGTTTTAATCTATTTTTCAATGCACAACCATTTTACATAAACTCAAAACACTAAATATATATTTAATCGAATTTTAAATGCCTCACAGCAATTTGCTTATCAATTAGCTATTTATCGAAAAAATTAATAAATTATAATTACGGAATAACTTTTTGTTTAATCTAAAATAAAATGTTGCATATCTATATTGAAAAACTATAATTTGTTTTATTTGTAAATGCAATCCAGATTACAAATTTTTTCTGTTCTAATAATTGACATAATTACCGACAAAATGATTATCACAACATATTACACATACGCATACATATAATTATACATATTTTACGATGTTGCATATCAAAACCGAACTACTAAATGTATACTCGTATCGTTTTATGGTTATGCAGCCCAGTCACCCACAATTAAATCCCACTTCAAATACGTTTTATCATATATTCGGCAAATACGAGTAAAACCTATGATACACAACATTATGTGGCAATAATGTTAATTATTTTGAATTAAATTTATAAAGTTTATTATTTTGATGCCGCCAACCGATTAAATTAAAACTGTAATTAAGCTTTTGTGCGAACTGTTAGTTAAATGTTGTGATACGAGTGCATCGACTAGGAAGAGAGCAATCTGTATGGATCTGTGTAGGTCAAATAACTGTGAGCAATTTATAATTTCCGTATAAATTCAGGTTAATTACATCGTAGTGTATCACGAACATTTATTTGGTAAGGTATAATAATTCTGAGAAAGCGAATCATAGAATGTGTCGGTGTAATTGAAAACCAACTAGTGGCGGATAGTTGAATTTCCGAAGAATTTTGAGTACGACTGGTAATCCTGTAAAAACCATTATGTTTTAAAACCTACACAAAACTTATAAATTATGACAAAGTCCACCCAACAAAACGGAAATTTTGAACATTTCCTCACCGCCATTCATTTTTCTACTTTAAATGCCAGAAAATAAAAATGTTTAACCATAAAATTATTATTATAATAATATTTGTTATTTATTTATTATATTTTTTGTTGCCATTGTTGTTAATTTTTCATCTTGCATGTTGTGTTTTCATGTATATTTTCCCAAATAAAATAAAAGCCAAACGATACGATGTACAGAGAAAAACACTGTGCATATATAGAAAAAAAAAAATGTTTTCGTACCGAAATGAAAATGTCTCTATTATAACGAGCTGGGTTATACTCTACTCTATATAAACATATGTATATGGAAAATGGAAAATATGTTTGTAAAAGAGATTAGATAATATATGTATTTTTATTTTATTACAAAAAAGAAAAAAATTTAAATCGCATACACAAAAAATATGAAAAATACGAGAAAAGGATTTTCTTCTGTCTGATTCTGTTATCAAAATGTAATTTTTGTTTGTTTGAGATTGAATTAAGCCTATCTACGTAATGTTTGTGTGTGTGGGTCTGTTGATGGTGGTTTGGTTTTTATCTCATCTATACATCTTGCATATATGCCCGATTTGGAGTACACACATGAAAATATGATTTAATTTCTATCGTATAGGTATTATTATATGTCAGGTACGTATAGAAGCTCGGGCCGGATTAAACCAAAAATGCGCATTAAGATGATAAAAATGTATAATAGAGTTAAGTTTTTGATTTAATAAATTAAAAAAGTAGTCGGTTACAGCCTAAGCCAAGTAATCCAATAATTTGAAGTGAAAATGTATCTATCTAAAAGTCGGACTAACCCCTTTGTTTCAAAGGTTTCGTTCTAAATTGATAAAGAAATAGCGGATATCGATATATTAAGCATTTATCTTAATTTTTTTAGGCTTAATCCGGAAATTGCACTCAACTTTTATGTTAACTTTTTTTGGAGGATGGGAAACCCTCTTGGGCGTTGTGTCAGACTCTTACCAACATAGACTCCCTCCTTTCCTCTGAGTAACCGGAACTGCCCATTCCCTCATGCATACGCTAAAAAGAGGCCGCAGGCAGATACATAGAAATAGAAAGACAGTCAGTAAATTTTTCGAAAACGGTTTTCGGACTACCCACCATACTTACCATATTTGTAATGCTAAAAATGATTTCTATAATTCATTTTACTAAAAATAAATTTGGTTTCTATATGGCTAAAGTAAATGGATGGACATTGTTTTCAATGGATTATTTACAACACAATTTTTTAATTTACTAGTTTTTATTCCAAAAATTTCGATTATAATTCAGGCTTTCAATAAATGTATATATATTTGAAATTACAGAACTAGTTTGAAAGAAAGCAGTCCTGCCAGCTACTATTTTACGGAGTTCAGCACTGCGTCTCTGAATAATAGCATCAATAGATAGAGATTCGTTTGTAGTAGTGTAAGCGGATTTAAAAAGCAAAATTTAAAACAAATTTAGGAAAAAAAATTTGTTCCCGGATTAAAGAACACTATGCAATGGGGAGGGGTGGGTAGCGTCATATACACCCGCATACTATACATATTTTCTTCTATTCCTAGAACCAAATTATATGCTTTGCTCTCATAATTATTATGTATATGTACTACACATATAATGATAATAATAAAACAGCAGATAATTTCTATTGTAATTTTCCAGATAGCAAAAACAAAAAAATCCAGCAAATTTCTAAAATAAATAAACTTTTGTGCTTTTATCCTAACAAAAAAAAAAAAATATTAAAACTTCTATTTTTGTTAAATTTTTTGTGTTCATTTTGCTATATATAATTAAAATAACAGATTAAAAAATATTTTGTTATAAAAATATTAAATTAGATACTGAAAATTTTTAATGTTAATGACAATATTATAAAAATATAAAGATAAAAAGTTTTCTTTTTTTTGTGTATGTGTGTGTATGTTTCTATATTTTATCATAAGGAAGCATTTTTTGTGGAAAGCTTTTTTCTGCATGTTTTCAATTTTTACTGTTTCTAATTACTATCTAAGTATATGTATGTACATACGATAAGAGTACATATGATGATGTTACCATTTTTTTTTTTTTTTGTTATTTTTTATCGTATGCCAGATTAATTATGCGGGATGTCAGTTGGTGTGAATTGGCGTGACAAAATTTTTAATTAAACGAGTATGTCAAAAATGTTATGAAAAGGCAAAAAAAAAAAATTATACATCTGGGCGATGAAGTAAGAGATTAATTATTTTTAATTACTTAATCAGTTGTGCACTTGAACTTCCATTTGTTGATTGTTTTTGTGATTCATTCATGCGTATACGACTGGTAAATGGAAGCAAAATTCTCATAATTGAAATTCCGGATATTAAAGATAAATAAGATTCACACAACATGCATAATATTAAACTTGGCCTAAAAACTATATAAAATATGCATATTTGTCCATATACGCATTTTGATTAATGAATGAAAATTTAACAAAAATATTTATAAATAGGAAAATTAAATTATTTCAAATCACGAACGAAGCTTTTACTAAACTAAAAGCTTTTTCATATGTGAGTTATAAACCTATTTCATAATTATTGTTTAATGGCTTTAAAGCATACGATGCATGTGAATTCATATTCGTACATATAAATTTTATAAGTAGAATTTGTAATTAGAATTTGACTGTATTTGAAAAAAAAAAACTTTCGTAACATTGCAAATTAGGTGTAATTATAGCACAGATACATATATCGTATGTTTGTTATGCATTTTAATGATTTTATAAAATGTTTGGGAATTTATAATATTAAGTGAAAAGTGCAAAATATAATGCGGCACTCTTTTCATATGTTTGTGAAATTAGCAATTTTACCTTCTATAAATATTTTCAATGTAAATTGAACTTACAGTATGTGCAACAAAAGCGTGTACGGCAAACAACTAAGTAAAAATAAAACTACGAATTTTTTTGTTTTTATTATGAAAATTTGTTGTATTTTCTAAGGCGCTATCAACTAATACATAGTAAATTCACCATTACTGTTAATAATTGCTCCTTTTAACTATAATACTATCAACCAATTTTTCTGCATACTGTGGTAATAAATATTTAAATATCTTTGGGACAACTCGCGCTAGGGCGCTCATAATTTTTATGTGGTACACTTTCAGCTTAATCTTCATGAGTGCCCTTTTTGAGTTTAAATTTGAAACAGAAAATGCTATGGTGTTTTAGAACGCAGTCTTCTTGCAAGATTCAACTAGAGTTCCCCGCTCCAAACCATTTAAGGACAGATGGTAAGAAATCTCGTGAATAAATTTTATTCATGAAAGTGCGTTTAGGTTCCGTGTGGAAACGATTAATTTACCAAAACCTTGCTTGGTCTTCCTCATACATGGAGTTAGGGCGGGTGCTTTACAGTTCGGACAGTCCCTTTTTTTGCTTAGTTGACCAAACACGCCTTTAACAATTAAAACCCTAAAAAGGTAGACTCATCGGTAAACCCAATATTCGTAAAATCTTTGTTTTTATGTTCATTCGCCCACTGTAGTCGCTTTTCCATGTATTTTTGAGTTACCAGTGGTTTGGCCAGAGTATTTCCGTATGCCTAGCCATGTTCCATAATTCTATTTCATATGGTTGTTTATATTATAATAACATTCTTTTTCGCCAATTTTTCCACAGCTGCATCTGGCGTAAACGAAGAATTTTCATCAAATAATTGTATGATGGCCTCATCCTCCCTTTTTGTAGTGGTTCGGATTTTGCCTCTATATGGGAAATAGCAAACATTTTTATACATTGAATAATGCGTAATCCTCTTCTATACAAATGTTTCTGACTTTTTTATAAATTTTGTTGCACTTGCAACCGACATTTTTGGCCCTTTCGGATGCGAACTTAAAAGCACTCTTGTTTTAGAGCTGTATGTATGCGCATCCATGATGTCCGGCCTGTACTCAACTAAAGATAACTTCGTCACAATACAAACTTATGATATGATTCTAAAAATAAATCGCCCAAAACCAAAAAATTAAAAATCGTAAAAGTTTTATCGTTTTCTTTGCAATCTACATACATTACTAAAAGAGAAATTCATCATGCTATAGTCTGTGTTGAACGGGTGTTTCAGATTTGACGCCTTGGGCACTTGATGATTTGCTGTCCGGGGACTAAATAGAGAAGCTTTTTTGAAAATGTTGTTTCCTTCGGACTGTTTAATAATATTGCCAAATAATTATCGATATAATTAGCATGAGTCATGAAAGCTCCCGAATGAAAGTTCATTCAAATGTTATTTTAATTTTGTTTTATAAATTTAATCGTTGTGATGGCTTTCTAAGGATTCCACACTTTCTCATGGCCTCAATTTTGGTTGATGTTGGAGAGTTATTAAAAATTTATTGCATCCTTGGTTGTATAAGATTACTATTTGTTATACGAAGCGTGCCATCGTCGTTTGGTACGTTTGAAGTATTTGGACTGCTTTTTACTGCTATTATCGGAGCCACCTAGATATAAGAGCCGTAAGATTCCGCCATTTTTTATTGTAAGCTTTCGTAAGCAAAACCCGAAATGATTGATTTGAATTTACAATTTTAATATACTAACATTTAATTGGTTCCATAAATAACACATAATCACGAAATTAACACAATTATTTGGTACCATATTCATGTGAAAAGTTTTATTAGAAATTTTAATTTGATTGATGAATTTACAACCCGCTACCGCTAGTAGTGTAATTTGATATTTTAAGTGACTCGTTTACTATAGAGCCAATGCTTGGCCAAAATATGTATTATGTTTACTACCATATTTACTTCGAACTCCAATCGGCGTTTACATGTTTTTGCTAGGCAAATCCAAATAAAGGACGTCTCAAACCTGAAATTTTCACTATTTCTCTCGCCTCAAGTCACTTGTGTATAAATTAGAAAACTTTTCATACAACTAACAGATTGGTATTATTACTTTGAACGATAACGCCTCAACCACCGGAATCGAGGTGTTAATATGCTAATAATTTTTGAGGTTCATAACAACTCCTGTGTTAATTCGTGTGTCTTGTCTAATTTTCTTAGAAACTGTAATGAAAACGATGTGTGGTGAGGTTGAGGTTATTACAATAATGTTAGGTAAACCCTACATACACTTTACGTTACATCCATTTTTTACCACGCTTATATTAGCTCACTCTGTGCGTCTGTTTCTATCGTCAAATATTGTAATCATTTTTTCAACCACTTGCGATAGTCCATGACCTGAAATTTTGCATGCAGGCTCGACCCCGATGACAATACAAGATTGTAACATTTTTGGACATTAAAAAATTTCGATGACTAAAAAGTAGAAAATAAAATATATTTAAAAAAAACTTAACCACGCTTATATTTAAAGACTCTAGGCTTTGAAAAGTAGAATTTAAAATTTTTCTTCCTCCCTCCTATCAAGGTATATTTATAACAAGTAGAAATTTAAAATTAATATGACTAAAAATATAAGCGTGGGTCTGATTCCCGAGTTTCACGAATAGCATGTACGCAACAAACAACGATTTTAACTCCTTAATAACCTCATCTGAACCTATCCTGTTCATCAATTTGAAGTCTAAAAATTCAGAATAACTATCAACCAGTAATAGGTGTTCATTTCCTTGGAAGTGAAAGAAATCGGTTGCAACGATTTGAAACGGATACTCCGTTTCTTGTTTATTAATTAGTGTTTTTTTTTTGTTTTGAATTTTGGTTTTGTTGACAAACTGCACAAATATTCACATACACTGTAATCTCTTTAGACATCCTCCGCAAGTAGAACATTTGTCTTCCTCTACCAAAATATCCTGTCTCTAAAATTATGATATGGTTTCACAAGATTATCTAACTCTTTTGGATCGTCTGGCCATCCTTCTTTTATAATTTTTATTACTTCTTGCAGTTCGCGATCGTTTTTTGTTGACTTAACGAGTTCTTCATTTGCATTTTTCGACATATCTAGCACTAAGAAACTTGAAGTTCTTCTTCTTCTTCTTCGACGACGATATCATTTTTACAATCCCTACTTAGTGTATCGGCTATATCCATTGTTGTACCTTTCTTGTAAATCATCATTGGTGAATACTGTTTTACATCAAAAAGTATTCTCTGTAATATGGCTGGAGTTGACGTCACTGATTTCTTGAAAATAATTTCTAAAGGTTTATGTACTCATGGAATTTTGTACAGGCCCATCTAATTGCTGATGCTTCCAACTCGATCGGTGGATATCTTTGCTGAGACTTAGTCAAGGCTTTGGACGCAAACGCTATTGAGAATAGTTACATCTTGATTGGTATTAAAAAACTTTAACACAGGCGGTGTTGAAAAAATAAATCTGATATCCATTCTGAATTTTTTACTAGCAGCTGTCTAAGAGGTTGCGTTATACCTGACAAATTTGAAATGAATTTTGACAAGTATGTTGCCATTCCAAGCAATCGTTGTAATTCTGTTATATTGCTTGGTTTATTTAATTGTTGGATCGCTTTTGTTTTTATTGGATCCACTGATAAACCTTCTGCACTAAGAATGTGTCCCAAAAACTTTACTTTTTTTGAACTGAATGTACATTTTTCTTTGTTCAGTTTAATTTCACATCCTAACAACTTTTTGATTACCATTGAAGTAAGTGCTTCGAATTGTACCAACGTTTCATAACCGTTTATAAGGATATCGTCCCAAGAGTACTCATCGTTAAATATTTCTGTGTTCTTGATGACACTTGAATTGGCCAAAACCCTCTTTTGCAATCCAGTATTGTAAAAAACTTTGGACTTTTGGATTTTCGAAATGTTTTCTTCCTTTGTTTTTAAAGGATGATATCTTAAAATTATATTTTTGTTGGCATCTGTCGGATCAGTATAGATACGTAGTTTGTTATTTTTCTTCACTATCACTATAGGCAATACTACCGGTGTGACTGCGTGTGTTTTCTCCAGAACACCTAACTTTACCATACTGTCCATTTCGTATTTTACTAGCTGTTTTATAGCCAAAGGTCGATCGAAATCGATATCGTACATGTTATTTTTTATATATCCCAACCCGTGCGAAGATTTCTTCGTGAACCTTCCATTCCTGCACTTTGAGCACTAATTTTAAACTTTCACAAGATTGTTTACACAAAATAGGCGACACTTTTGCGTTAACTATTAAAAATTTGATATCCGCATTTACTTTTCGAACTAAACATCTTGCTTTTATTTCACCAACCACGCTTAATTTTTTCTTTTTTTTTCATTGTTGAACACTATCAGATGTTTTGCAATGGATGGTTGTATTTGAATGTGGGTTTTGCCC
This sequence comes from Nephrotoma flavescens, assembly GCA_932526605.1. Taxonomy (NCBI): domain Eukaryota; kingdom Metazoa; phylum Arthropoda; class Insecta; order Diptera; family Tipulidae; genus Nephrotoma; species Nephrotoma flavescens. The sequence continues at coordinate 264,028,042 of OW052222.1, read as the reverse complement.
ACTATATATTTTGGCAAGACTTTACACGCGCACCCGTGTCAAGCTTAACTTTGACATTCGTTATCGCAATCTAGATCTCCTCAAACCAATTTTTGTTATCGTCATGATTGTTTTCAAAAAAAAAATTAATTACTCAATTACATTTTCATTCACAAATACTAATTCAAAAATTGGTTATTTTACGTTATTTCTTATGGAAACATAAAAAACCCACACATTTTAGTATTACGGCTCTTTAAAATCGTAGATGGCTCTGCTATTATCCGTTCCATAGTTTAATTTCAACTTACGTTTTTTTGATTATTTCGGGTTTCAAAATCCCGGTGTTGCATAAAAAAAAACAATTTTTAGGAAATCCCGGTTTAAATTTTTAAAATTAATCTTGCAACTACAAAATGTTGCAATTACAAAAGGTAATTGCATATTAGATAATGCAAAGTACCAAAACTTGCAATTAAGAAACTTTATTAATTATTTTGTGCAATAAGAACTAGAAGAAAAGAAAACCGGGATTTTGAAAACCGGGATTTTGAAAACTGGGATTTCGAAAACCGGGATTTTGAAAATCGAGATTTTGAAAACTGAGATTTTGAAAAACTCAAAAAATTACCATAATATGATTGTTCGTACGAACATTATATAGACGAGGATAATCCGTAGCGTATAGAGCTTTAACTGTTGATTCGATCCGAACTTGAACTAAGCATGTGAAGTTATCCCACTTTTTCATCCCAGGATTTTTTTATTATTATTTACTCGAAACTATTCTATTCCATCCCAGTTTTTTCCTTTTATACCTCTATAAGACGATTTCAATTATAAATACAACAACAAAATATCCCATCCCAGTTTTTTTTCGTTTATTTGTTGTTCATGTAAAACAAATACTTGGAAATAATGTATTGTGTTTGAGAAACAGTAACTCTGTATATTTAAAGTTCGAAATAATAATACGCCATATTATAAGTTTAAAATATTAAGGATAACTTATAATAAGCGCCCCAATGCAAGCCGTATGTTAGGATTGGCACAATCTTCCTGCTTCGAGATGGCCATATAAATTTATATGAAAATCGTCTATAACTTCCAAAACCTTCCTTTGCCGGAAATAGCGATTAATGTTTTGAGATGGTATATAATTAAGTAATTGCCGACCAAGTGGCCAGCACCAGCCGTATGTTCAAATTTGAGGAAATGGCCAAGTTCCAAAATCTCAGGTTGAGTTAAATAAAAATGTATATCTCCTAAGAACTTCCTAGGCCGGAAATGATTCTACGTGTTTCGAGTTGGTAATGATAAGGGCAAACTATGATGAACTCCCCAGTGCCAGCCGTATGTTAGGATTGGCACAATCTTCCTGCTTCGATATGGCCCCATATAAATTTATATGAAAATCGTCTATAACTTCCAAAATCTTCCTGGGCCGGAAATAGCGATTAATGTTTTGAGATGGTATATAATTAAGTAATTGCTGACCAAGTGGCCAGCACCAGCCGTATGTTCAAATTTGAGGAAATGGCCAAGTTCCAAAATCTCAGGTTGAGTTAAATAAAAATATATATCTCCTAAGAACTTCCTAGGCCGGAAATGATTCTACGTGTTTCGAGTTGGTAATGATAAGGGCAAACTATGGTGAATTCCCCAATGCCAGCCGTGTGTTAGGATTGGCACAATCTTCCTGCTTCGATATGGCCCCATATAAATTTATATGAAAATCGTCTATAACTTCCAAAATCTTCCTGGGCCGGAAATAGCGATTAATGTTTTGAGATGGTATATAATTAAGTAATTGCTGACCAAGTGGCCAGCACCAGCCGTATGTTCAAATTTGAGGAAATGGCCAAGTTCCAAAATCTCAGGTTGAGTTAAATAAAAATATATATCTCCTAAGAACTTCCTAGGCCGGAAATGATTCTACGTGTTTCGAGTTGGTAATGATAAGGGCAAACTATGATGAACTCCCCAGTGCCAGCCGTATGTTAGGATTGGCACAATCTTCCTGCTTCGATATGGCCCCATATAAATTTATATGAAAATCGTCTATAACTTCCAAAATCTTCCTGGGCCGGAAATAGCGATTAATGTTTTGAGATGGTATATAATTAAGTAATTGCTGACCAAGTGGCCAGCACCAGCCGTATGTTCAAATTTGAGGAAATGGCCAAGTTCCAAAATCTCAGGTTGAGTTAAATAAAAATGTATATCTCCTAAGAACTTCCTAGGCCGGAAATGATTTTACGTGTTTCGAGTTGGTAATGATAAGGGCAAACTGTGGTGAACTCCCCAATGCCAGCCGTATGTTAGGATTGGAACAATCTTCCTGCTTCGATATGGCCCCATATAAATTTATATGAAAATCGTCTATAACTTCCAAAATCTTCCTGGGCCGGAAATAGCGATTAATGTTTTGAGATGGTATATAATTAAGTAATTGCTGACCAAGTGGCCAGCACCAGCCGTATGTTCAAATTTGAGGAAATGGCCAAGTTCCAAAATCTCAAGTTGAGTTAAATAAAAATGTATATCTCCTAAGAACTTCCTAGGCCGGAAATGATTCTACGTGTTTCGAGTTGGTAATGATAAGTGCAAACTATGATGAACTCCCCAGTGCCAGCGGTATGTTAGGATTGGCACAATCTTCCTGCTTCGATATGGCCCCATATAAATTTATATGAAAATCGTCTATAACTTCCAAAATCTTCCTGGGCCGGAAATAGCGATTAATGTTTTGAGATGGTATATAATTAAGTAATTGCTGACCAAGTGGCCAGCACCAGCCGTATGTTCAAATTTGAGGAAATGGCCAAGTTCCAAAATCTCAGGTTGAGTTAAATAAAAATATATATCTCCTAAGAACTTCCTAGGCCGGAAATGATTCTACGTGTTTCGAGTTGGTAATGATAAGGGCAAACTATGATGAACTCCCCAGTGCCAGCCGTATGTTAGGATTGGCACAATCTTCCTGCTTCGATATGGCCCCATATAAATTTATATGAAAATCGTCTATAACTTCCAAAATCTTCCTGGGCCGGAAATAGCGATTAATGTTTTGAGATGGTATATAATTAAGTAATTGCTGACCAAGTGGCCAGCACCAGCCGTATGTTCAAATTTGAGGAAATGGCCAAGTTCCAAAATCTCAGGTTGAGTTAAATAAAAATATATATCTCCTAAGAACTTCCTAGGCCGGAAATGATTCTACGTGTTTCGAGTTGGTAATGATAAGGGCAAACTATGGTGAATTCCCCAATGCCAGCCGTGTGTTAGGATTGGCACAATCTTCCTGCTTCGATATGGCCCCATATAAATTTATATGAAAATCGTCTATAATTTTCAAAATCTTCCTGGGCCGGAAATAGCGATTAATGTTTTGAGATGGTATATAATTAAGTAATTGCTGACCAAGTGGCCAGCACCAGCCGTATGTTCAAATTTGAGGAAATGGCCAAGTTCCAAAATCTCAGGTTGAGTTAAATAAAAATATATATCTCCTAAGAACTTCCTAGGCCGGAAATGATTCTACGTGTTTCGAGTTGGTAATGATAAGGGCAAACTATGATGAACTCCCCAGTGCCAGCCGTATGTTAGGATTGGCACAATCTTCCTGCTTCGATATGGCCCCATATAAATTTATATGAAAATCGTCTATAACTTCCAAAATCTTCCTGGGCCGGAAATAGCGATTAATGTTTTGAGATGGTATATAATTAAGTAATTGCTGACCAAGTGGCCAGCACCAGCCGTATGTTCAAATTTGAGGAAATGGTCAAGTTCCAAAATCTCAGGTTGAGTTAAATAAAAATATATATCTCCTAAGAACTTCCTAGGCCGGAAATGATTCTACGTGTTTCGAGTTGGTAATGATAAGGGCAAACTATGGTGAATTCCCCAATGCCAGCCGTGTGTTAGGATTGGCACAATCTTCCTGCTTCGATATGGCCCCATATAAATTTATATGAAAATCGTCTATAATTTTCAAAATCTTCCTGGGCCGGAAATAGCGATTAATGTTTTGAGATGGTATAATATAATTTATTTATTATAAACATTTAAAACAAATAAAACACACTTTGTTAATTTTTATTTCACAACAATAATTGAACAAACAAATACCTTTTTTTTATACGGTTTTATACTGTTTTAAATTTTCGACTAAACACTAACTCTCTCGATATAAAATTTACTCAATAAACTACATCTTATATAGAATAATGTATTTTTCGGTAAAAAACCGAGAGTAAACTATTTAAATCGAATTTTGAGAAATATCTTCTAGGAACTTTTCAATATGTATTGTTCGGTATCTGGCTATTTTATTTTTTATTTTACTATTTCAAATTAAATAATGTTTCGCTAGGTTCTGAACAGTTTTCATGACAATTTTTTCTGATTTTTGTCATAGTGAAATAGCATCGAAGCAATCCAGAGCTTAACTAATTCAATTATACCGACAGCATTAAATGTTATTATGGCGAAATTTTTAATATAAGGGGATTTATGAACCATTCAAAGGACTCTTAACATTATACAGCTTACTCGCAACGATAGATATGTTGGCCCATTGAGATACCACCCATTCACGCCAATCATTAACCCATTCACCTATTCACTAACATGTGTGAGTTGCAGTACAGTATAAAGTATACCACCTGCACATTGCAAGCTCCATGTCAACTTGAACAATGACGTAGAGGGTGGGTCGGCGCTGAACTCTGCACTCCATCAGGGAGTCTTAGTTGTATTTAAATTTATTAACATCAACGATCGTAATCGATGGCGAAAATTCGATTCCCCTAAAAATAGACCATTGTTCTCATTTATTAATTTGCAAATATAATTTTATGCCTCGTATAACCTAGCAATGCAGGAAAGTTATTCGTAAAACAGCAACCTTTTCGAAATGAAGATTAATGGAAAATATACATCAATCAAATATAAATACACAAATAGCTAAAAAAACGCGCCATTGACTTTTGAGCGATACTGGATAGAGGAGCAAACGATGATGATAAATTGTGTAAACGCGTTATACCGCTCACCATTTGTTTGTTTTTAACATTTGCAATCTATTCTGGTATCGAAAAACTCCCAACTCTCTGGAGGTTTGCTTTTCACGAACTTCTTGAAACAGTGGCTTAAACGACAACGAAGGCTATAGGTCTGATTAACGTAGAACTATCTGCGCATCCATGCGAGATCCTTGAACTCTGCATTCTGACAGGCAGTCATGGTTGTTTCATTACTGATCGTAATAAGCCATAATTGTATGCCAATCTTATCATAGGGCTATACTGAAAAAGTGCACCAAAGTTTTCCCTTATCATTACCAACTCGAAACACGTAGAATCATTTCCGGCCTAGGAAGTTCTTAGGAGATACACATTTTTATTTAACTCAACTTGAGATTTTGGAACTTGGCCATTTCCTCAAATTTAAACATACGGCTGGTGCTGGCCACTTGGTCAGCAATTACTTAATTATATACCATCTCAAAACATTAATCGCTATTTCCGGCCCAGGAAGATTTTGGAAGTTATAGACGATTTTCATATAAATTTATATGGGGCCATATCGAAGCAGGAAGATTGTGCCAATCCTAACATACGGCTGGGACTGGGGAGTTCATCATAGTTTGCCCTTATCATTACTAACTCGAAACACGTAGAATCATTTCCGGCCTAGGAAGTTCTTAGGAGATATACATTTTTATTTAACTCAACCTGAGATTTTGGAACTTGGCTATTTCCCCAAATTTGAAAATACGGCTGGTGCTGGCCACTTGGTCAGCAATTACTTAATTATATACCATCTCAAAACATTAATCGCTATTTCCGGCCCAGGAAGATTTTGGAAGTTATAGACGATTTTCATATAAATTTATATGGGGCCATATCGAAGCAGGAAGATTGTGCCAATCCTAACATACGGCTGGCATTGGGGAGTTCACCATAGTTTGCCCTTATCATTACCAACTCGAAACACGTAGAATCATTTCCGGCCTAGGAAGTTCTTAGGAGATATACATTTTTATTTAACTCAACTTGAGATTTTGGAACTTGGCCATTTCCTCAAATTTGAACATACGGCTGGTGCTGGCCACTTGGTCAGCAATTACTTAATTATATACCATCTCAAAACATTAATCGCTATTTCCGGCAAAGGAAGGTTTTGGAAGTTATAGACGATTTTCATATAAATTTATATGGCCATCTCGAAGCAGGAAGATTGTGGCAATCCTAACATACGGCTTGCATTGGGGCGCTTATTATAAGTTATCCTTAATATTTTAAACTTATAATATGGCGTATTATTATTTCGAACTTCAAATATACAGAGTTACTGTTTCTCAAACACAATACATTATTTCCAAGTATTTGTTTTACATGAACAACAAATAAACGAAAAAAAACTGGGATGGGATATTTTGTTGTTGTATTTATAATTGAAATCGTCTTATAGAGGTATAAAAGGAAAAAACTGGGATGGAATAGAATAGTTTCGTGTAAATAAGAATAAAAAAAAATCCTGGGATGAAAAACTGGGATAACTTCACATGCTTCTTGAACTTTTTCTCCAGTCCTAAAATTTTTAGAAACCTTTGTTTCCTGACCAACATAAACTCTTTGATTTTCTCGAAGTTTTGTCAATTCTGTTTGAACTCTTGAATTGGTTTCGCCTGGAAATGAAATGCGTGGAAAAACGAGATAAATCATACCGATTTATACAGCAAAATTAACAGCAAAAATACTTGAATATGGCTGTAGAAATCTGTAGGGTTTAAGTTGTTTGTCAAGAGTTGATTAGTCGGATTTAATTCATTGTTTCTTGATATATTGTGATAACCCATCAACGCCAATTACATATCCGAACTATCCGCGCAGCTTTACAATTAATTTTTAGTTATCTGCACGTATCACTTAATCCATGTAATGTTGAGTATTAAGGTGATGTGCGTTGTTCCATCGACCAGACCCGAACTGACAAATTGACAACAATAAAAAATGTTCTTGTGCTTGGAAATATAAAATATTTACTCTGGCTATTTCAAATGATAGGCTGGGAACTTCCCTCAACATCAACTGTTTTTCAGGTTTCCATGGCAGCATATACCACATAAATGCTGCATTTTTGTATATACGAGTATTCGACGATATCTGAACTAACTCATCAAAGACATCCATTTTTTATGAAATATAGTTGGTGAAAAATTTGAAGGGTGTAATTGTTGTGTCAACACCCGACTTTCTTTTACGTAAAATGTACATAGATCTCGAAGACACCATATAATGTCTAAAGTGAAAAATTGAACTTGCTGGATTTGAATCCTTACTAAATTTCAGAAAACCCCAGCTAGGTCAACCATTTTTAAAGATTTAATCTTCATTGAAAAAATTGTAAAAGCTCCTACGGAAGCTGCCATTTCTGGTACGCTGATGTTCATTACATCTCGGATAGTTTCGCTCAATTTATGGAAAAAGCTTTAATATGAAGCATTATTTTATTCGTAATAGTCCGCTTGGCATGTAGAGATCCTGAATATTGGCGAAATAAAGCTTTTCTCAAAACTCATCATTTCTGGAAAAATTTAAAACATGATCTGAACTAATTCTGTAATAAATTTAATTTACAATCTTACTATACTTTTCAAAATATTTGCAAAAACGAGAAATTTCCTTGCAGTTGCCGCTGCTGAACCTTCCAATTGATGAGAAAAGCTTAAGTGGGCTGTGCAGGGCTGAAAAATAGTTTTATGACAAAAATTGTTATTTCCGCTTAAATTTTGGAAAACTAATCTGGACCGGTATTGTTGCAAAATTAATTATGAATCTGTTACTTTATACCCGTTTTTCTCGTAAATGATATAATTTTAAAAATACATGCAAACGCACGGAAAAACGATAAAGCTCCTATGGAAGCTGCCACTTCGGTAGATCTTTTTCGACCAAATTTCACTTGCATCTCCCAATTTGTGTAAAAAGCTTAGGTATAAAATTTTATCCCGATCAATTAGTCCATCTGGGCAGGTACAGGAGCCGATTTTTTTTTTTCGGAAAACGGGGTTTGTCAAAAATCGTCATTTCCGCCTACATTTTGGAAACTTGGTTTGCTACGGTATTGTTGCAAATTTTATTTAGAATCTTTTAGTTCATAGCTTACTCTTAGATATATCTTTGGTTTTTACATATATTTTTACCTTAAACATGACTGGATTTTATTTATCAAAAAGTGAAAACACTTATTCCAATAAATTGTAACCTCTTTGAAGCGTATTAGAACATAGCATTTTCACTTCGCTTATTTATTTCAATCTTAGCTTTAAATATGCAATCATGTCATCTAATTACCGTAGGGCACTGTTTAGTAATACATATTATGGTTTTATAATTACAGCTATTTCCTCAGCTGAAATCCTCAGTTTAAAATTAAAATGTTATTAGTTAAAGTTTTATTATAAATTGATGTTGGTTTTAGGACAAGTTAGAACTAACTTCAAGTTCGTATTAGATGCAAAGCCAGACGTATTCTGAAAACAATAGCTGGTCAATTATCGTGATAGAAAGTTCTGTCATTTTGTCAGTACTATCATATATAGCGTTGCGCTCAGAATTGTAGTTTAAAGATATATAAAACAGATTTGTGGACTTCTCATGCTTTAAGGTGAAAGGAACAGTTAATCTTAAGAGAAAAGGTTAATGAGCTGGCAAAAACGCTTAGAATCGACGATCATATCACATAACAAAGATGTAATTTGTTTGCACTTGGTGATTTAAACTCGAGAATTCATTATAAATGTTAAGAAATTCAGTGGATAGTCTAGTTCAGACTTAATTGTTTTAAATAGACACTGCAATATAGATTGCATTACTGGGCATTATGGGTAACCATATAAAAAAAATTGTCATTCAAGGATTGGGCGCACATTTTATTCTAAAGTTATAGTAGAAAGGCTACAATAGCAATAAACCCATAAATCTTGCATACAATTTTGTAGGAATTGCTTTCATTTGCAATTTTTCAATGTTTTGCAAATTTGGATATTTGCTTCGGTTTACACACAAGGAACCATCTATAAATTTCTAAAAAGACTAAAATGGCATAATTTTCATTATTTGTTGTAGTTGAATTTGGCTGGCTTTCCATGAACACTGAAAAAAATAATTTCATTGAGTTTCCATTGAACGAAAAATAATTCCCAATTTAACTTTGTTCCGAAAATATTTACACCAAACTGTTTGCATCAGTAGATTAAGGATAACGTATTTTAAACGAAACTTTTATCTTTTACTAAATATGACTCTGGACACCTGCGGGTATTGGTCTATTTTTATTGTGAGCTTTAATATTATGAATGTCGACATGCTTATTCATATGGAGTTCATATAAACAGACAGTTGTTCTAAATATAAATTGTTGTTAAGCATTACGAAAAAATAAAAAATAAAACTACTCCAGGTGCATATATACGAGTTAAACCACCTGTTATTGAAACATAAAACTTTGAAACTACTTTGTAATTCTATAGGTACGTAGTGCTAATCCGTTTCACAAACAAATGTTAAATCCAAATCCATTAAAACCTGTATCAGTACACCAAAGATGTTATGATGACGCGCTCTTACCTGTGCTACGAGAACGACTATACAATGTAAAGACAGAACAAAACAAGAAAATAGAGATTTTCTACATTTTCCAATCATGACAAATAAATAACAAAACCGTAGAAAAAAGTTTAAAAATAAAAAAATATCTCGCGCAAAGTAAACAACGAGACAATTTTTTTCGTTGGTGGTTCTAGATTAGCACGTGTACTTTTCTCATAATCTTAAAGTAGCACACCTCTATATACTTATATACGTATATATAAACACATAGATGATATTCTTACAAAGTAAATAAAAAAAAAACTCGATGATAATACCGGAATGATAATAAAAATTAATTTTCCATAATCTTTGTTTATCTCGAACGAAATTTTTAATGAAAATTTTGTGTTTATTTCCCAGTGCTCGTATTATTATTATTATTGTTGTTCCTGTTTCCACTAAAAAAACGTAGAATCTAAATAATAAACACTTTGTTTTTCACGATTTTATACCCCGTGCGCCCCACCCCACATCTCACGTGTGGTGCTTTGCATTATTGTGGAGTACTTATTACGCTTTCAAACTAAATAATATCCGTGGAACAACACACTTCGTCTCCACACCCAACGCATTCAACCAAATTAAAGATTAGAAATAAACAAACGAATCCGTTATTTACCTTTTTCCCGGTTATACACCTCCTAAAAAAGTTTATGTATAAGAAAATTTTCGTAATAAATCAAAAAACGCAAATGAAAAACTTTTTAATTTTGTTTTCTACCTTTTTGGGATTTAATACCGCAGAATTAAATTTTTTTTGGCTCAGGTTCGGAAAAATTGTATTTTGACGTTTTGGTTTTTCAATTTTTCATTTAAAAAATACGAGCATGTATTACGAAAACCATATATACTTTGTTTGTTTGATCAAAACCGCGGCACATATACATATACGAGTACCACACGTTTGTGGTTTATTTGAACATTTGGAAAATCGTGTGGTTTTGGATTTTTTGAAAGTGAAGGTTGCCGAATAATTGGCACAATTACTGATATTCAAAATTTAAAATTGGTCTTGCAAGGGTTAATTAAAAAGTATATGCCTTAAATATGTTTTAACACTTTCATGTTAAGATAATCATTCATATCTACGTCATGAGGGGATAACCGAGTATCCCCGTGGAAGAGAACAGGATGAACGGAGAATGAATTGGTGATTCTGTGCGTGCCAAGTGACTGACAAACTAATCTTGTTTATGTCAAGGATGCCCAAAATAAATAAAACACATGGAAAATCAAGTTTGGATGCGAAGATAGTTTTGCAATTGGCCTGTAGATAGAAATATCAGATTTAATTCTTTTAAAATCCGGTCCACATATTTTTGGAAAAATTCTAATTGAGACGATTTTTAAAAATATGGGTAAAAAAGTTATTGAGATTTCATATTTACATCGTGACAAATAAATCGAAAAAGCTTCAGGGACAGTGATTTTGAATGAAACCAACTTGTTATTCATTAAGAATACTATTTGAAGTTTAGGACTTCTAGAAGTCTTCGAGTTGTCTGCTCTAATGGAATGGGTACAAAGGGCCGAATACCGAAGGGCCGAATGTCGAAGGGCCGAATGTCGAAGGGCCGAATGTGTCGAAGGGCCGAATGTCGAAGGGCCGAATGTGTCGAAGGGCCGAATTTGTCGAAGGGCCGAATGGGTCAGAGGGCCGAATTTTTTTTTTTTTTTTTTTGTTTTTAGAAATATAATTTTTTAAATTTGTTGTTTTATTGAATATTTTGTAGATTTTTTTTAATTAAACATAATTGAATTTTTTATGACTTTATGTATTTTACTATTTTTCATCACGTATCCAGTCAGCGGTACATTTTGGTGAAGGAAAATTTGTCATGCGCCACCAATAGGTATATCCCTTTTCCTGCCCGTTAACACAATTGTGTGGGTACTGTAAAAGTACCATGTCAAAAATTTATTTTTGTATGTGTTTTGAATCAAATTACGCATTTGTGCATTCTTTTTCAAATTATTTTCGCCCAAAAAAAACAATACAACTATATACACAATTCTGTTGGTTGTACTTACACACAAGCGAAATTTTTGGCGTAAGTGTATAGATTATACGTCATCGCCGAAATCGGGTAATATGAAAATTTAAAAAAAAAAAATCTTTATAGGATTGTATACCTATCATTTTTAGGTGTAAGCCAAAAATTTCGGAAAAATCACCACATTTTCCTGGAAAATTTTCAGTTTTTCCAAAAATATTTTTTTGATTTTTTTCATCCAAAAATTAAAAATCTGTCGTTTTTATTTATCAAATCTTAATTTTAATTATAAAAATTCGAATTACACTGTCATGAAACGGGTAACAAATTACATTTTTGCGTTATTTTAATAAAACTTTTTGATTTTCCGGAAAAATTTTCCCTTTTTTTATTTTTTCAATATTTTTTTTAGTTTTATTTATTTTTATTAATAATAATTGCTTCGTCAACCTTGCAGACCCAGATCAAAGAGTTTTTATTACTCTTGTCGCTTCTTCTGATAGTGCCACAAATGTTAAAAAAATCATCTTTTGTAAATATAAAACTTTCTTTTAATGTAATTTTAATTCGTGGTACACCTTAGAGGATGGGGGCTGCCCCAAACCCCCGCTATTCCAGAATTTATGCAATTCTTCAAGTAGCAAATTTTATTTATAATTTTAAAGTAAGTAAAAAAATAATAAAATTTTCCTAGAAAAATTGAAAAATTTTAAAGGGAAAATTACTTGTACTGTCGAAAAACTTTTAAAATACAATGTTAATATAAAAATTTTAAAAAAAATACACATTTGTACTATTTTGACTAAAATAATACACAATTTGTCATCAAAAAAAATGAAAAGGTCAAAATTTTCCCATGATAATTTTCTCGAAATTTTTGGCTTGCACTTCCTAAAAACGATAGATGCACAATCCCACAAAGAAAATTTTTAAAAAAAAATTCATCTTACCCAAATTTTTTATCAAAAACTCCATTACATACTATGACTTTTTACCCATACATTTGTGTGGTTTGGACTAAAATAGCGCCATTTTTTTTTTTTTTTTTTGAAAAAGGGATATTATGTAAAAAAAAGTAAAACAATAATTAAATTAAATAAAAAAATTAAAAAAATAAATTTCTAAAAATAAAAAAAAATAAGAAAAAAATTTGGCCCTTCGACCCATTCGGCCCTTCGACATTCGGCCCTTCGACACATTCGGCCCTTCGGCACATTCGGCCCTTCGACATTGGACCCTTTGACACATTCGGCCCTTTGAAATTCGGCCCTTCGACATTCGGCCATTTGATATCATACCGCTCTAATATGGTGAGGATGACGTAATTTTAGGCTATCGTTACTTTTAAAGCGAGTATGATCTAACGAATTTTGAAGTATGGCGCTGGTGTAAGGTACTAGACAACTTGGTTATTAAGTTTGGCATCATTACCTTTAAAAATTCTGCGATATCAAGTCGTTATTGTTGAATTATTGAAGAGGGAGACTGAACCTTGTTGCCTCACATCCGAAATCAATCTATAATTTCAAAACCGTTTCTGAAATTTGATCAAGTTTACTAATCTTATATTTGAGTATTTAACATTCAGTTCAAAGTTGAAGTATAGTTAACTATTTCTTTTTATAAAACGGATGAGCATTTTTTCAATTTTTTTCGATTATTTCTATTAAAATTAGTCTTAGTGGATGTTGGGTTACGCATAAATGCAAATTCGACGTATATTCAAATACAATTTTTCCGTTAAATTCGCTTATTTGTTTATAATTATTTACATTCCATAAGGGTTCTCAGCTGTTAAATATGGAGGGCTATCTGCATTTATCTCAAACCAACTAGCAGTTGCAGCTGGTATTTTGATTCTGTGATAATTTTGGGAAATTTTAGTATGTCGAAAGTAAAATGGTGGGAAAATGAGTTCTGGCCCGGAAAAAATTCACGCTTTTGTGTAGATTCAGATACTGAGGCTTCATGATCGATCTGTTTTTCCAAATGTCCAGCTTTGGTATGTTAATTCAAGTCTTGCATTTAATAATGTTTCTGCCATGTTAGACTTTAATTTGCCTTATAAAAAATTTTATTATACAAGTTTGAATTAATATCGGTCGGATTTCACGATATTCCCCGGGTTAACTCGATGGTATTGCATTTCTCACAATTAAAATAAATTTCTATAATTTATTTTTATTACTTTAATAATCAATTAAGTTTACTGAAATCACGATAGAATCCTTCCAGTTCATTGCATCATTGACTAGACATAGAGGAGTGGAAAACTCTCAAGGGAATTTGGTATGGAGTGATAAAGTTTGACACTGGCCGTAACAGACAAACTAGTATCCGTGTGTTTTGGCTAAAAGGTCAGGCTCATTCCGAAGTCGATTGGTAACATTATGTTCTAGACCAAGGCATACATTTCAAAATTGTTTATGCCCCGATATTGCCGTTAATACCTATCCCGATTTATGAGGTTTGTTCAGAATATGTCGTTTTAAATATGTTTTTGCCTTTAATGAGCACAACCGACCATCCACGGACAAGAAGATTTTAAGCGGAATGTTTTTATTTTACCAAGATGATACCCGTATAACTTTTGCAATTCCAATTTCGAAAGACTATATATGGTGGTGGCCAGCACATACTTTCCACATAAGCAAATCTTAAGGACCCGTGGAAACCAAACGACAAGTTACGGTCAAATTGACCATATCCTCGTACCCAATACGCATTTCTCTATCATCAAAGATATTAAGACCAAACGCTGCTCGAATCTGCCCACCAAATAAAACTCTCTCTATCAATATAAGGGAGTCACTCAAAGACTACAAGGTCACGAGAGGCCGCTCAAACTGATTGTGTAAAACTCGAGAAACTTTAAGAGACAGATACCGTTCATTAAAAGAAACCGCTATCGACTTCCTTGCACATCGTATAGTCACAACGAATCTGAAGTTACAAATAGACACAAACACAGCCATAACAGTGTAGCCAAATTGTTTCTAGTCAACCTTAGATGGACAGACGTTTTTTTCAACGAACAACCAACATCATTGCATCAGTCTGATATTAATGTAGAAATAACACCAAAATTCGCTCTGGTGATTAAAATTATAAAGAACCTTGTGAGGATGATCTGATTACCTGGACTATCGCATGTTTGAACTGGTTTCAATTCTAACAATTAGATTTGTAGATAAAATCCCAGACGAGTGCAAAATAGCCTTAATTTGCATAAATATTGAAACCGTTTTAATGGTACAACACAAGTTAAAAGCTTTAGGCTTTAATCCCACCAGTATTACCTTTTGCCACGTTTCTAGGACACAGGATGACCCGTGACCCAAAAGGTTGTCGTTTTTAATCGCAAATTTGTTTGTATAATATAAAGCACTGGAACAGACATGATTTTGCAAGAGGGCCCCCTATTCGATGGATGGACGACGTTGAACAGCATCTTTAAGCTCTTCAAATTATCTGTAAGAGCATTGAGCGGCCAAATTCCTTCGTGGGATGTAGCGCCAGCGAAGAAGAAGAATTCCGTAACGTTTGCCGACTACTAACACTAGTTTGGTAACTGTACATGTATTGGAAGCAACTGTAATTTGATTTTAAGTTTACTTAATCAGTTTGTTTACGCACAAAGTTATTTTTTTTTTCTAGAATGGAAAATTCACGTTCCCGCCAAATAATATTTTTTGGCTGAAATGCGAAAAATGATATCGCGCAAGTGATGGGTTACTTTTTGCTCACTGTTACGGCCAGGATTTCAATTCGAATGTTGTTTTTTAGTTTAGATGCGGTTGCTGGTTTATTGACGTACACTCTTTCTTTCAAATAAACCCAGAGAGTCGGAAGTGGTTAAATCTGGTGAACACGGCGGCTAATTGAAATTGCTTCGAACAGCGAAATGTTTGAACATTCTAAACGTAACAGAAATTCTCTGTACGGAGCCGTACGCCATCTTCCGGAACCTGGGAGGTTTCTTACCTAACTTTATTGTTGAAAATTTGCAACCCGCCGGCTTTATCGTTGGTCTAGATGGTACAGAGTGCATACGAAAATACCGTCGATGTGCTACATCAAAATAAGTGACCGTTGGTTTTCATAATAAAATTCAATTATTTTAATTCGTTGTTTTGTTGTGTGTTGTTTGATTATAAATTTCCCAAGTCTTAACAAAATTCTGATAATAAAAAAAAACATAATTAACAAAAGTTATTAAACATTCACACCAGAACGGTCTCTTTGCGCCACCCTAATAAAGTTTTTCTTGATTTTGTTGTATTTTGCGTATAAAACTATTGAAGCTTGGTGTTATACTGGAATTTGTTTGCTGTAATAACCGCCGCAGAAATTCTAGCTTTTATGGCTGCCTGCATTTCATTTTACGATATTATTAAAATTATGATTACTGATTCCGATATTTGCCTGAGAGGTGCTCCACAGTGTTATGTAAGTTTTGTGTTACTGCTGTTCATTTTCTAATCTAGTCTTTGGCCTGGCTACGACAAGACTACGTATTCAAGAATTTTACTCACAACGTTTTTCCTTCCTCTACTGTGGGATTTTTCTTTTTTTCTTTTTTATTTTTTAATTTTTATCATTTAGTCATTTATTAAATTAAGGTATCAGTCTGAAACGCAACATCGAGGTAATTAGCCTACATCGGCTTTTCTATATGCTGCTGGCGTCTATGCTCCTGTATAGATATACATGCACTAGTGCCTGGATGTGTATCCGTCCCAATAGCCGTCGTGGAGGGATGCATGATCTAGACGCCAGTAATGCGTCTAGTCTACTATCGTATTTTTTGATTGCATGACACGAACACAAAAGTCCATGAAGCTGCAAATCATATTGTTACTTACAAATACAGTTGTATCTACCGACCATGTAATATTTGCGTTGGTTAGGCTAGATTGAAGCCTTCGTCTCTCATTATGATATAGTACACATTCAAATAGTATGTGGTCAGGCGGTTCCCCGCAGGGGCAGAGTTAATTTTCCTAATTCTAAAGCTAACTAGGTAGCTGTTGAATTTACCGGGTCCAGTAATGCATTGTAATAAGCAGTTATTTAGTGAGATTCTCGTGTCTAGCCGTTCTCTGATGTTTGGCTTGTCTACTCAACTAGCGCACGCGTATTTTAGTATTGGCTCTATTACTCCCTTGATCGTATGTAAGATTTTACAGTTGTGGCCAGTTTTATTCTCACATTATTTAATTTTACTATAGGCGGTCTACTTGTGTCCAATTTACCTTTCACTAACATCATTACTATTTTTCCGGGTAATACAGCTAGTTTATTTTGCATATTAGGGCCAATGATTGTGCCTTGTAGGCATCCCTTTGTTAAATTGTTCTCAATCTTTCCATAATAGTTCTCAATATTCGCAGTTCGATCTTTTAAATAATCTAATATTATTTTATAAATATTTTTTGAGGTGCCAAGAGTTTTCAGGTGCTTCATTATACAAGGCCACCAGGCATTGTCGAAGGCACCTGCAATATCCTGCAATAACTTTGAATTTGCAGCTTCAACTTTGTTCATTAGCGTTATGGTTGCCTCTTCCGTTGATCTATTTTTGCGGAACCCGAATTGTTTGGCAGATATTAGAGTCCGCTGGCACTCAATTTTTCTATCACCCTGTCTGTTAATAATTTTTCTAACAGTTTGCCGGAAACCGAAAGAAGGACCAATGATCTATACGCTTTCGAGTCACCTTCGTTTCTATTTCCTCCTTTTCTAATCAAAACAACTTCACCTATTTTCCAGATTTTCGGAAATACACCCAGATCTAAACACTTATTAAACAGGTGTGTTAGTTTAGACCCAATAATGAGCCATTCTGCCTTCAGCTCTTCTGTTTCGGTGAGGTCAGATCCAGGCGGCAATCGCAATTTCACAGGCTTTAATTATGCTGTCGGTGACTGTAGTAGCAACTCTGTTTACCGAGAGTTTGCTGTTGCAGTCTTCCCAATTTATACGATTTCATTTTCCAGAAAGATAGTCGTTTAGAAAGGTCCAATTTGCACTCTTCAGAGCAAACTTTTTATTTATTCCTCTAATGTGGTATATTCGACAAAGACCTCCTCACCTGGCGGAGCAGTTGCTCTAATAGGGGTAACTTCGTCAATCTGGTAATCTGGGAATTGCAAAGTATTAAGCTTAAATTAAACTTTTCCCGCTGCCCTCGGGGGTATTGTACATCTGCGGAAATTAATAGTTATTTTCGGGTTCATCACAGGCATGAGTATCCCGCACTTCGCTCCGAGTAATATAGAATTCCGAACTTCAAATATTTGGGATTTGTTTAGAATTTCAACTTTGTTAAACACTTATCAGTTAAAAAAAAAAAAATTAAAAATTAATTCAAAACCTATCTAACCGGTTTAACAAAGTCTCCTCACTCAAAGTGAATTGTTCATAACTTATTGTCAACACTTCACAATCAATACGTTTTCTTTGTCATCGGACTATTACTACTACTAAATTCTTGAAAAAGAAATACAAAAAAATCAAGAAATAAATTATTTTATTAAAATTAAATTCAATATACAAAAATTTCTCATTCTAAGAAAATAAAATTTAACATCTACAAAATAAGGTTCAAATTAAGAATGTATGATTTTAAATTGAGAATTTTTTTTCTGACAAGCTGGAATTAAAATTTTATTTGCGTTCTATTTCGGTTATCCGGTTAGGAGCAAAAGTTGGGGTTCGAAGAAACTGTTTTGACCAAAACTGAATTATCATTAAATCCTTAATACTTTATATCGTTTCCTCCGTTCATTTCCATTATTCCATTACGTTATACAAAACTCAAGTCAAACACTCATCATTATGCACATTACCCACTTACATTTAATTAACTCATCAAAATTCTTTTATACAAAATTATTATTTTCATTTTTTGCTTTATTTTAAATAGCAAATTCTACGTGAAATCTTTTTACAATTCGAAATCCTACTTTTTATATATGTACGAGAGTTATACTGTATAGAACACAGACAATTGAACAAGATGGGTTGTAAAAGCATTCTCGTATATCCCTAAAACGTTCGTGCATAGCACTGTATATTGTATACAAGAAATTTTGTTGAATTATTGTACAAAAACATTGAGAATTATCACGTACTTTTACTTCGTACATAACATGACACTTTAACCTATTTCGTTTCTATTGTGTTAATGGCATAGAAAAGAAAATAGATAAGTGTTTCATCACAATGACACCGTTGGTGATTAATTATGTTACCCGACTCGGTATATTCTCGTATTGACACAGTAAAACTTTTAATGCATAATGCCTCGAAGGAAAATTTAATTTTCCCATTTCCGTTATATATTCCGTCGCATATTAGTAGACCGACATAGTATTAACTAAAATTAAATAATTTGATTAAAGTTTTCTATATTTACTTTTTTTTAAGTTCGACTGTGTGTCTTTCTACATCCCTCTCGGTTTGCTGCAGGAACATGAGAAAATACATTTTATTGTTGTCATAATTCAAAATCAGTTAGTATTTTGCACGTACTGACTGGTACAGCAAGAAGAAAATTATTAAGATTTTCTATTTAGAATAATAATTTTTATCATCACACGACGACACAATGATAAAGTTTTACTCGTCGTCGTCTTCTACCTCTTCTTCTTCGTTTTTGTTTCGATGAGGATGTGTCGACGTCGGTTAAAGAAAATTATCACGTCTCATAAGTAAATTGAAGTTATATTCGACATAAATATTTTTTTTTTTTTTGCTTTCGTGTTTTATTGAATAATTATTATCGAGAAAAGTTTCAATTGGCTTGATTTATATGCGGTAAGCCGGAAATGTAATTAGCCCGACATGTATAATCGAAAACCTTGGCTCATATCAATTGTGAATCACAACAAGACTAATTTTCCACCAAACTTTTTTGTATATACATTTTATGAAGGCCACCGCACATTCCACCTAATATAATTCATCCAATTTTTGATCATTAAATAATCATTTCGATATGATTAGACCCTAAATATATAAAAAAAAAATATATTTATTTATGTCGGGAGTACATGGGTTCGTATTCGTATATATTCATATGGGATCTCTGCATGACTGGTGATGCGTAGTAAACCGCGCACCACCACCTACCGAAATTCCAAATATAAAAGAGGAAAATGTTTTTGTTGTAGTTGTTGTTGTTGTTATCTTTTACATCTGGATATATAATGTGTCCGTTCGTTTAATATTATTTTTGGGATAATTCCCGGTGGTGTCATTCATATTAAATATATAATCGACCGCAAAATATACATGTTAACTCAAAATTTTTTAATCGATGTTTTACACCAAACACGAATCTATGTTGTAATAATTTCTATAACACTAAAATTAAATTTTTTGTATTAAATTTTTTATCTTAATTTCATTTTAGATATTTTTGATTGTGCTGGCAGTTGAAACATCATGGGTACTCTCGACGGAACCAAAAATGGCCTCAACGTTGAATATACCGTTGAAGTCAACGTCCTTGGGTAGTTTATATCGATCGCCGCGTGATGGTTTTGCCCGCAGTTCTGATAGTAGCAGTGCTGCATTAGGTACCGGCCGTATGAGTCGTTTCTTTGGTGATTATTTTGGCCGGGCGCCTGCTTACAACTATGCGAATCGTTATAACACAAATAATAATTATGATGATCGCAATTGGTATTATCAACCTGATCGGTATGATAATCGCTACTGGTGAGTATAACGTCCATTGTGTGATTGGTATACTAAGTTTTGGCTACACTTCTAGGTATGATGATCGATATTCAAACCGTAATGATGATCGGTACGACGCGTATAATCGTCCCAGTTATGATCGATATGATACTCGGTATCCTTCTACATATGGTGGTAGCAACTATGATTACCGTGGAAATGGATATGATAATCGCGATCCTATTTACTATGATCGTGATCGTTACAATACTTTTGATCGTTACGACTCCAGAACCTATGATCGCGATTACGATCGTTACCCAACGACATCCCGATATAATGGGTACAGTGGATATTACGACTATAAGAACTATCGGCCTTGGGACGAAACTTACAGGTAACGTTAAGTATTTTATTAAACATATTTTTGTACCGGTTTTTTTGTGGCACACAATTTTCTTACAACAATGTAATTTTTATGTTTTCTGTATGTAAATAATGTTTGGTTTTATTTTTTTTTTGTTTTTTATGTAAAAATCCAAATCTTTGGCACATTCATAATACACAATCACTTATGTAAACTTATATAGAGGAGTATCAGGTTTTGATAATTCAGGCCGCGGATACTACTTTGCAAATAATCCACGTGATTCATATCCATCACGACCACCATCACAATCACCATCCATGGGATCACCTTATAGACCATCACAATCACAATCATCATATCCAGACGATCGTGATCATCGTTATAATAGCAATAGTAATAGTAATCATCAAGCACCACCACGTCCAATTCAATCAACGTCAAATCAAGCAAATAAACCAAATTATGACAGTAGCAGTAGTAGTGGTAGCAATTATAGTGATAATAGTAATAACAATAGTAATAATAATAATAATAACAGTAGTAATTACGACTATAATAAAAACACAAATAGTAATGACAATGATCGGCCGGATCGTGTGACGAGTGGTAATCAAAAACCATCGTATGCCGGTGGTTGGGATTACAATGAATCCGATCGGAATCGGGATAGTAATCGGCCACCGTTAAATATGCCACTACCACCACCACGAGGTCAATACTATCCGGATGACCGACGGGAAATGGAACAAACGGGGTAAGAATTAATCAAAATCAAAACAATTTTCTTCCTATAAGTATCTCGCTATATAGTTTTCATCCTCATTTTCACTTCATTGCGCGTTGTACAAAATATTTATTTTCATTGTGTGTGTGTGTATATATGTAGTGGTATGGTATCATGGCGCACTGTGTTGAAAATATACATGCTATGTATTATCTAAAGTGGAAAACAATAATGTAATCTCTTCCAGATCATTTAATTTTTAAAAAGGATACTCGAAGACAAGGAGTCGAAATATATTTTTATATTTCGATTGGACTTTTGCGGATAACAAAATACAATAAAAACAAAGCAAAAAGTTGGAAGATTAATTGAAAATCTTAGAATAATAAAAGTTTTTTTTTTCGCACAGTGCGATAAGAACACAGAAAAATTGTATTGTGGGGATAAATAATTTTCCGTTAATCATTCGATTTAAGTGTAGAACAAATTTGTTGACCAAGGTTGTGTGGCACACGGGTGGTGATTTGTTATTTTAAAGTTGATATATATATACGGAAAGATTTATAACTTTCTGGTTTGGTTATTTGATACAGAGTTTATCGGTTTAACAAGTTTAGAGTAAACTAATTATAGAGCGAGAGCGGTAGCGAGCGAAAATTTGGAAACCAGGATATTTCCACAGAAGATCACTAACTATTTATTTAGTACTACGGGTCACCGAAGCCTTTACGCAAAATCAAACGTAACACAGTTTTACCTTTCTTCGCAAATTCAATTAACTTGAACCTTTTAGAGAACCCGGCTACTCTGCTATGAGGGATCTAGAGTTGAACAATCTACACCTATAGACTAGGTCTCGGAGCTTAAATGGAGCTTGTGTTACGCTCCAATGTATTTCTGTTGAATAAACTCAAACATTTCGCTAGTGTAAAAATTGTTAAAAGGCCTACTAGCAATAGCTTGTAAACCGGTAAGAGTTGTTGCTGAAAAATTATATTTCACAACAATAAAAGCGAATCACATAATTGATAAAATCACAGATTTCAACATCAACAGTAAAGTATGACAGTACCTTTTTAAGATTTATCAGCCATGACAATTTACTATCTATAGTGACACCTACAAAATGTTTGAAATGAGCTTGTTTAGTAATTCTCTTGAGCAAGTAATGGCCAGTATAAAAACGATGCTTTAAAACAATTCCAAATACCAACAGAATTCCAACAGAAAATACTAGCTCAGTTACTTTCTTTTTGGAAGCTTTCTTTTGAACAAATTTCTATTTAGTTTAAAGCTACATAAGCTTTTAAATTCCCCAAAAAAGCTCATGCAGTTCTATTAGTCGGTCTTGCAATTTTAATTTCGCCCCGTAGGACCAAGTGGCCTAAATCGTGATAAACAATTACCAAGATGAAAATTTCGTCCTTTTGAAGCTCCCTAATTCAGAAAAAGCAAAAAAATATGTAAATCCAATTTAGTATCTGTATGACTAGATGTCTGCCTGTTGGATAATACCACTTTAATTCACAAATTCATCATTTTGTAGTTGACGTAAAATTATTCGTTTACTCAAATTTAGTTGAAGTACTAAGTAACTCAAAATTACCTTTTAATGTTTGGTACCTTTTAACGTTTTTGATCCAATTTTTTAGATATGTTGGATAAATTTTTGAAGCATTTCTTGCGTTAAACCTTGTATTTACCCACTCATCTTATTTGTTTTTTTTATTAGGCTTGACACACATTTGTCGTCTTTTACTTATTTTATTATTAAATAATGATTCCACTTATTTTAATAAATTGAAACATTTCTTTGTAAACTAAACCTACCTCATTCATTAAGTCACTGCATTGGTTGTATCTTGCACAAGCCAGTAACATATGTTAAACATCATCCACACTTCCACACAACTCACAATTATTGTCCTCACTCAATTGACGTTTCCACAAATATTCCTTCCAATTTCCATGATTCAGCCTGATTTTCTCCTTCTCATTCCGTTCCTCTCGCTAGACTTCTCTCGTTAAACTCACTCTTTTTTTCACTCTTTCACTTTTTAGCTAACTTTTCGGCTCGTTCGTTCCCTTCGATCTGTCCATGCGATGGGATCCATTGTATGGTCACATCACGTTGGCAGAAATGAACACATTCATAAATCATATCCACATACAAATTACCTTCTCTTTCACCTCCACTTTTTAGCAAGCATAAACCACTCTTGGAATCGGAAAATTTTACTATTTTCCTTTTCCCCCAGCCAATTTAATACCTTCAAATACTCCAATCAATTCAGTGTTCATTATACAGATGGTATCAACCAATTTAAAACATTTTTGCCCATTCTTACTAGGCATACAAATACCAGAACCTACTCCATTCTCACTCAAACTAGCATCTATATAAACAACACCTTGTTGATTTAAAAATTTTCGGCTTTTTTATAGACTAATATTATTTACTATGACATTCACAATGTTTGCGACTTTTCGAGCCAGCAAAAAAGAGGCCATTTACTCATTGTATACTAAAAAAAAAGTACAAATCGTAACTAATGCTGGAAACACATGTGCAGAATTCTGCATGCATTAAAATGAGAATACACTAGTGTATCTGGGTTAAAATACATGTATGACGCATGCCATGCAGAATTTCGCACGTCGTCTCCATTTCTAATTTCACTGCGCAACGCACCAAAGAATGGTGTTGACAACATGAAAAAAAATAAAACTAAAAATCTTCGGCAACTTCATGCGACATTGTTTGATATTTTCCACTTTTGACACTAAATTTTGCCAAAATGGAGGAGAAAATTACAGAGTTTATAAAAGAAAACAAATTTTTATACGATACACGACATTTCAATTGCAAAAATATTTATCTGTGTGACAAAAAGTCGATAGCTTGCTTTAATTCTAAATAAAAAATGTCGCACACACGTATTCAAAAAATTATGCTCATGTGTTTTAAGTGCATATCTGCATGCGGTACTGCATGCACAAAATCTGCACATTTGTTTTCAGCATAATTTCTCGTCTTGTATAGAAAAATGCGATGACACAATGACAAAAATCACTACTGCCAACATTTAAAAATAAAAGTATTCAATAAAACTGTGGGGAAGATTAAAACTACAGTGGCATTAGTCTCTGGTAGTTCCCCGGGAATTTGGAACTGGGGAAAGAATTTATATGTAATTTCTGTTCAAATATTTTTGTTCCGGCCTACTGAGGAATAAAGTTTGATATAAATATTTATAAATTGGGAATAATTTTTCCAAATCTAAATTGGCAGGAAAAATTATTCCCAATTTAATTTTGTTTTCAAAAAAATTACCACTAGGTTTTTACTTCAGTATGCCGGAAAAAAAATATTTGACCAGAAATTACGTATAAATTCTTTCCCCAGTGACACTATTCCGGCGATCCCTGAGAATAGGGAATTGTGAAAAAATATTTTCATAGCTTTTTTGTCCAAATTGTATTTTCTGGGCTACTGAAGGAATAAGTTTAGTGCAAACATTTTTAAAACAAAGTGTATTGGGAATTTTTTTTTTAACAAAATTTTTATAGGGAAAAATATTTCCCTATTATATCGGTAATTATAAATTTTTGTGGAAACATTATCGGTTATTGTTAGTGTCCGATAGACGCCACTGATGACAGTTTTGTGTACTATGATCAATATTGCAGTCGCCGTATGTTATAGAGGTACGTAATCAAATATTTAAAATTACCCAAAATTATTTGTGGTCTTACTTTGGGAAATACTATTCCTATTCGAATCGGAATGAAATTTATGCCCAATTTTTTTATACTTTGATCGATTGGTACAAAAATTTAATAAAATAAAACGAGGCATGTGATTTACTTTTATGTAAACATGGCTTATTTTTCAGATTAATTTAGCAATTTAAAATCTAATTTATTTTATTGTTGACAAATTTAAAATTGACTTGTCTTATCAAGACGTCAACCCATAAAATTATTATTTTCGAAAAAGTAGCTCTAGTGGCCAATAGGTATACTTTGCTTAGAATAATTTTATTCATATTCCAACAAAAACTTGGAATAAAACTATTCTAAAATTCCCAAAGTAAGACTTATTAATTATGTCCGTTTCGACTCAACTTGGTTAAGGTAGGTTAGACCAAATATGTACCCCGAGATCTAACTCGAAATTAATTAAGATTGAGGAAATAAATCGCTCATTTGCTGCAAAAGTGACATAATCCAAAAATCTTAATTTTTCAGTAGATCGATTTAAAAATATCACATTGAAAGCTTTCAATATCTTAAAATGTTAATTTCTTTCGCGAATTATATGAAATTTTACCTAATTTGCCAGAAATAACTGCATAATAGAGTATGTTTTGATACAAAATAATAAAAACATGAATTATTGGGAATCATTTGGTTCGAATATCTTAAGGCTGCTGCATGACTGTGAGATTTTACCCGCACTGCCAGTCTGCAGTTATTGACTAATAATTTTTGCTCAATAAAATTCGTCTACATTATTTGAAGTTTCCTTCATTCGATTGAAGTTGTTGTCATTGTGTGTTGAAACTACCATCGAAAAACTTTTTGCGTACTGTGTGCTACGATTGAGATTTCTGTATTACTCCAATTGCAGTAGCATCACGATACCAAAGCGGATCCGCATAACCCTTCCTTTCCCTCCCTCCTCCCCCCTACACCAGTAATCCTGAAGTATATTGGTATGTTAATTATGAATGCTTTCATATATTTATTTTAATTTTTTTTATTTTATGAAATAGAACAAAATAAATTCGTTAGTTATTTGTCAAATAACAAATGCAAAATGACATTTTTTACAACAAGATAACAACCCTTCGAAAAAATAACCGCCTTGCGGTGAACTCCATAACCATAAAATGGTTTTATTTCTCCTAAACCTAAAAATTGTTTGCCTTACATTAAAGCCAATTCGGCTTTGTACAACGCAATTGTTTTTGTAATCTTTTTGGGGTTTAGGAAAGCAACGCACCTTTTTTAACTCGCAGGGGAATTTTTATATGGTGGAAATGATGGAGAAATATTTTCAAGCGTTTTTATTGGTTTAGCGTGCGGCTACTCATGCAGTCGGCTTTAGAAATAAATGAATTTTGAATTGTGTCACCGTTGCAGCAAATGAGCGATATATGGTTTTGAAGATAGCAGTTTAATTACTTGTTAATTGGGAATGTGTAGTTGTTTTCTGAACAATACTCTATGATCAAATTTTATTGGTTTATATTTAAATTATTTTGTCTTGAAACTCTTTTAACTCGAACTTGTAAAGGTTACATAATCGATCTCTACTGAAGCTCGTACTCTCAGTAAACCAATTTTATTTTATTCGAGATGTTCAACATGTTTCAGTTCTCTATCGTTTCAAACTAAATCCGTCATGAGAAAAATAAACTGCACAGTAAGAAGATTAAATTTAATAAGGAAGTGCTGTATGAAATCTGCTTAATTTTAAAAGACTAAGTGGATGCCCTATATTAGAGAATGTCAAAAATTATTAAAAATGCACCAAAAAAATTTGAATAATCCCTATTTCTCTGGAAACCAATATATAAAAAAATCTTCTGATTCTTTTTTGCCGTTTTACATATCTCGTATATCAGATGAATTTCAATTTCCAGTATACAAAGCAAAAACAACAATAATAAATATTGGGAAAAATTAAAATTCCAAAAATTTTCTTATCAATTTCATTTAATTTTATTTTATTAAAATACATGCACATCCGCAGAAGAACGGAGCTGGAAAACAAGACGTTTCTGTTCCCTTATCTTTACAAACATATATAGATACTCAGTGTACATATCTTGTTCGTTTTATATCCTTCTGTAAAAAATCCTAACTAGATCAATTTCATTTTCTCTCGAACATAATTTTATATAAGAAAAGTTGACCTTTTTTCCTCGAATATGGTAATCAATAGATCCTCAAAAATTTGCATTGCGATATCATTACGTTACGTCTTTATATAAAAACTATTCTATCTAAATTTATATTTCAATTTTCAACTAAACCAATTTTTTAGTGTATATCCGAAGTATTTTTACATTCCATATACCAAAGACTTTCACAAACTCAATTGTTAAAGCTTTTTTTGCGTCATTTGCAATCTAATAAAAATTTATCATTGTTCAAATATTAACTTTATCCAATGTACCAAAGTATTAAAGTTTTGTGTCTATAGTATTAAATACAATTTAAAATACAGAACAGGTTTGTAAAAAGCACATCGACTTTATATTATATGAAAAAACTAATGTATAGAGCTTTTTACTGTGCTGTATAGATTTTGTGCTAATGCACCGACATCAATTTAATTTTTATATTTCACTTTGGTTTTTTTTTATTTTGGTTCGGGTGGAGCTTTTAATGCGCTTTGCAACAAAAATTGCAAAAAGCAAATCCACCCAATAAAGAACATAAAACAAATTCTTTTCTGCAAAGGAGATTTTTTCAATTTTACTCGTATCCGGAATATAGCAAATGTGTGAATGCCATAATTTTTTATTAGTTTGGGTTGGAGCGACATGATAGTGTCAACTTTTTTATTCTTGCGTGCTTGTATTTTAAATTATTTATTTAAAATTTAAGAAAATTAAATTTAATGTTTCAATTTTTGAGTTGAATGTCGTGCTGAGATAAAGTTATTTTAAAACGTTGAAATATTATTTGCTTTTGTTAAATTCGTCGAAAGA
Source organism: Nephrotoma flavescens (assembly GCA_932526605.1). Lineage (NCBI taxonomy): Eukaryota > Metazoa > Arthropoda > Insecta > Diptera > Tipulidae > Nephrotoma > Nephrotoma flavescens. The sequence continues at coordinate 263,999,897 of OW052222.1, read as the reverse complement.
AACTTTAACCTTAACAAGCTTAATTGATGTGATTGGATTGGAACAAAATATTTTAAAGAAGCGAAGCGAAACGTGGAATCATATTGCAACTGCAATTCAACAATAGTATAAAAATAAAGGATTGTCAGACATACAAATAGTTTGATGAGCATGCTTGTGTAACAGTTTTCTGTATGAGGTCACATATATTTTAAAGTCATACCCATTTCTAGTTACTCGTTTTTAAATTATAATGAAAATTGATTGAAATTTCCGAGGCCAATAAAATGATTTGAGTTAAAAAAACGGAGTGAAACTTGAACCGCTAATATAAATAATTGAATTATGCCAACATTTTCGCAGTTTTATCAACCTATTGAAAGGCACAAACATTTTGGAAAACTAATAAAACTGGGAAAACCTTAATATTTGGTGAATCCACATCCTGCCAAATCTAAGTCAAAATATTTTAATTGGTGGGCAAAACTACGACAGTTTGCTAACATTACACATTTGTGTAAGAAGTGTAACCTCTTAATTACCAGTACGCGTGTTTCGTTTTGTAATATTGAAATGTGAGGCCGTGGGATTTTATTTAGATTTTATATGAAGTACTCGAATGCGTTCACACCGAACCAAACTCGGCCATATCTTATCCAGTAATGATGAAAATTGACTCTCGGGGTTGGATTGGAATCCTGACATTTACTTTGACCAAAGATCTGGAATCTTTTTAAGCAGGACTTCCACTTCTGGCGCTCAACAATCGTTCTCCATTTATGTAGAAAAGAGTTGCTGAACAATATTCGGTGGCATCCAAAACGCTGCTTACCATCACAAAAAAGAAATATGCTTAAATTTGGAAATCAGCAAGAAATGCTGTAGTTTCTACAACAAAATATTTTAGCAGATGTTATTTGATCATTCAATTCCCTTAGATTGACACAAAACCCATGCGACATATTTATTGTTAATCTAGATTATTTCACCATAAATTGTCATTTGATTTGAATGTTGGACTAGCATGAACATTTATCGAAATGCTTCTTTGCTTAGGGCTATAAGAGACCCAACGATCTGGAGGTCACGCACATCGCCAATATGATTTTTTGATGGCGTGCTCAACGCTTCACAATATTCAGCTCATTACTCAGCGGTAGGGGATGGAAAGCAGCCCGCAATAAATACCGCGTCATTGTTAAGTTATAGTTATTAAAAATGAATTAACACAGCAACATGGAAACAGATTATGGGCGCCCATGATAGTACCATAGAAAAAAAGATGCAAGCAGAATAGAGTTATTTGTGGGGTCTTGTACTCGGTCAAAATCTTTGAAATATTATGCCCGATGATGTTTTCATAGTTCAAGTCGGTTTAAAAAAAGCTCTCTGAAAAATGCGGTTTATTGGCATGGAGATATCGACTTCTAATCTTAATTGTAAATTTTGCAGCAGAAACGGTTAAGAAGTTGCGATGATTTCGGAGCTAGCATCGCGAAACGAGATAATTTGAACCCATCCAGTTGCGTGCAAAATGTGATGGTACACATTAGTAAAAAATCCGAAGTAATACCTAACGGTCATTCCGGTTCGCAAATATATAAATGAAGGTATTAGTGAAGAATCTTACATTATTTGTAGTGGGAGGCCATGTGTTATCATCACAGCATCTATGGCGGATTTTTACATATTATCCAAAACCAAAGAAGAAAAATACACACATACGGAGAACAATTTGCGGATTGAGGATTTCCCTTTTTTAGGACCAGTCATTTTTCTGGGCTGTACGCCAAATTTTTATTGAAAATCATTTTTTGTCATTAATCATCATTTCCTTTTAAATTTTGGAAAACTCATCTGGGCCGGTATTGTTGCTAAATTAATATACACTCTTTTAGTGTACAGTCGTTTTTCCAAATATTTTGGTCAGAAATCACTGGGAAGCATCACCTTCATCAGTCAATCCGTCTGAGCTGAAAAAAGAAAATTAAGCAGAATTGGATTGTGGATTTAGAAAAAACACAGTGTTTAAATTGTAAGGCAATGGTTTCTACATCGGTAGTTCATCTTTAGTTAGATTCAACAAATTACCTTTTAAGGTCATAATCAAATGCAATAGTAAGTACTATACGTAGGAAAGCGGGCGGAGTTGATATGAGCATGCTGCGCTATGTGTATAGTACGTTATAGGAAACCAACCTCTCAAACTACAATATGTTGTAGTTTATCTTTCTATACTGCTATGATACTGCGGTCATGTAAAATGTTGACTGCGTTACGGCCAACATAGCTATATGATACAATTATGTGGGCATTTTAATAAAAAGGTACTAAGCGTTGATTTTGTAAATTCCGGTTTTTATCATCTGCGGCTTTTCGCAATTTGCTGCTATCACCACGCGACTTTGGAATGAGAGGCTTTTGAAAATAAAATCAATTTTTGCATATAGGAAGTGCGATAGGTGAAATATTATAAACAAAAAATTTGTCACCATACCCAAAACGATAGATTTGTAAACTTAAGTGCTGATAAAAGAATTGTTGCTTGGCCGAAGACCTTTGAAACGATTATCGCATGAGTATATTGAAACTAAAACATGCTTATGACTCTATCGTCATGGCGGTAGATTTTAATATTAATATATCTCGTTAAATAAAGGAAAATCAAAATTTGCCACCAGCACAACAAAATTGTTGATGTACATAAAACGTTTCAAACGTGTCATATGCTGATATCGGAATAAAAGATAATGTATCAGTTTCCAGTGCCACAATGGTAGTTTTTAGTACTAAGGTGTTTCAAATAGATTAGTGGCTTTTTTCAAAACAATTTCAAGCATATGCGGATATCTTCATCTAAAATTTCAACTGTCAGAAATTCCTTGAAATGGTTCAAGTTGGAATAACAATAACGCCTTTACCAAAAATACTCTCACTTTCTTACAAATCGAACTTCATCATGATAATCTAAGAAAACACACTGTTGGCCTTATTCAAGAATATCGAATGGGTTATAAAAGAGTCAAGTTGCTTCGTGAAAGTTGAAAGCATCTACAACTGTTTGTAGTTGTCTGACACATTTTAGCAAAAAAATACGAACGCAGTTGATTTCAACTCACACAATGCAAACAATAAATTTTGCGCACCTGTTCCTTTCGTAGTGGACTGTAATTATGATTTTTCTTTATTGTAACAAAAAACACGTTGATATTTTTGGATTATAAAACAAATTTTATTTTTTAATGTAAGTTTTCTTTTATTCCATCACGTTAGTTAGCTCCTTCATATACTTGTTCGACTCTTCCCAAAAGTTAATGTGTACTAGGCATGTAATTACCCATGTAATGACTAAATCATTGACTTCTAAATTGTTGTGTAGTGTTGTAATGAATTATCATATTCCAAAAAAAACCTTTTCCAATACTGTTGCACCATTTGAGTGGTTTGTTGCGATTGCAACAATCGTTTTGATGGCATTGTGTTAATGGACTCAAATCATCAGGATCAGAACACATCTCGGATATTGGCCTTGAATTCATTACACCTTCAATCTGTACCACCAAAGTGTACAAAAACTCCAATGTCATCACCCTAGGACCAATTAATTACGCGTTTCATATGTATTTTAATGGTCTTTACTCCGGACTCCCATAATCCGCCGAAATGAGGCGTTCTTGGTGGAATAAAATTCCATTGTACACCCTGATTCATGCAGAAATTTTGAATCTTGCTTTGGTTTTTGATAACAAACAAAAATGCACACGTATACCTTGCAGTACGTTTCTTTTCTTTGATTTCGATATCGAACCGAAAACGGACCACAATTATCAATTCCGGCAGTATAAAATGGTAAATCACCCATCAATTGACTTTATGACTCTATTTTTGACGAATAGTGGCTAAAGTCTGTTGAATTCCGCTATGTAGATTCACAATGTGTTCATACTGAACTTAAATTTTCATATAGTGTTGCTTTGAGAGAATGTATGGTTGTTTCTGGTCGTATTGTAATGCACTTTTTTTAAACGACCTCCGACTCTGAGTAACCTATCATTGTCGATAAAACAAGATAACATTTTTAATTGGCTGTTTTTCTTGATTTGACAATTCGCCAGTAGTGAAGATATTACATCCTTAAATTCTGACTGTTGAACAACACCAATTAAATATTTATTTAGGAGAATAATTCTGAATCAGAAAATTTTCTTTTCCGTTTTAATTTCTGGCGCCTTTGATTCCGATTTGACATGTGGAGGCCATTCGCTCTCTGGTCGATGTAAAAGCGGAGGACCATCTCATCATGTACTAGTTGGTACAATTTTCATTTCACCAGGCATGATTCCACTTGATAATATATCTGCGGCATTGTTTTTTAGTTTGCATGGAGCCAACTTTAACCATGACAACACGATCGTAGTAGTATATTTCATTAACAATTATGTTCATTGACTCTATCACCTTTTTAACAAGAACTGGCAACAATAAAGCTGCATTCAATTCCAACCTTGGAATGGATGTAATTTTCGAATATTTTCGTTGTGGTGATTACCGGAGCGATGAGTCCTAACGGGTCAAATAATTTTGCGATTGACGACAAAGTTTCTGGTTTCGTTGCTCGCGATTCAATATTGGTTTGTGCAATGTTAAAAATACAAGAATCGTTTTTGGCGTTCCAAATCAAACCCAAAGTTTAATAATTGGATTTGTTTACTGGTCTCTGATCTCTTGATGGAATACGCTGCAACAACATATTCGTATTGACGATCACTTGAGCAGTGTCATTCCCGCACTTTAAAATATCTTGATCAGCTGATCTTGTATCTCCAATGCCTCGTTTCACTGTTACTTTGGAAGCTAATGGGTAATTACACTTTTCATCATATACCAATTGTAACATAGTTTTCGTCGCCAAATATGGTGCAGCTGACGTTTGCAATTTATATTCTTGAATCGGTTCAGTTAAATTATCGCGCCATAATATTTTTTGCTATCGAGTATGATCATCACAACTCTCTTTGGTTTCATATAAATCTTCACATTTTCACTTCTTTCCGGGACATTAAAAGTTGGATCAGCGAGTTTAAATGTTTTTGGTATGCACCAATTTTCAGTATTTATAAATGTACGTGGTATGCGACTTGAGACACAAACAAAAACTTCAAATCAAGAAACTGTGACGATAGTGATTTAATCGTTGCGTTGATTTTATGCTTTATATTTGTTTTAATATTATTTAAGCCAGTAATAGATGCATACTCGCTCTTAAATTGATAAGACAGTTTGCTAAGTCTGTGGAGATGCAATTGCTCTATGGGGCCGAGTCCAACAGTGTTCTACAGGAGTGGAAATTACCATGACCAGTTGGCAACAAAACTTGACTTTGATTTCCATTTCCATTGCATAAATAAGTTGATTTTTCTTTACTATTCTCCTCAACTTCATGTTTCAAAGTTCGGTTTTCATTTGGACTTGTTTTTTTAAATTCATCGACATGAACAAATCCATTGTGTCTACCATTACAATTTGTACTACGTTCTTTGATTTTACAAGTGAAACTTTTGTGACCACTTTTTAAACAATTTTGACACAATCCTAATTTTCTCGACTTTTCTATTCCTTGCTTTGGTGTCATAGTCAAAAATCCGGCACAATTCGATATGAAATGTGACTGTTTACATAACAAGCATGAATAATTGTTTGGTGCAGTATGATCAAATGATTCCACAGAGGACTAAATGTTCCTTTCGTAGTGGACTGTTATTACGATTTTTATTTATTTTAATAAAAAACACGTTGATGTTTTTGGATTATAAAACAAATTTTTTTATTGTAAGATAAACTAACGTGGGTGCAAACACTGTTTTTGTTAAGGAATGTACCCATTTTCGCTTTTCTTTTATTCCATGACGTTAGTTACAATTCATGTTTTCCATATCAGCCATGCAATTTTATACATTGGGTGCACCAATCGTATACAGAATACTGACAGAATTCCATTATATAACTGTTAACTTATACATAAATTTAAATTGATTTTAAACAGCACCTCTTCCCTTATATACACAGTATGCACCTCTTTCTAACGGATTTAACAGATTTCTTGACATAAATTTATAATTTTAAATTGAATGTTCAGCATTAGCTTTTGAAATCTTATTGATGTATTGGCATCGATATCGTACACAAAAATATTCAACCAAGTCATATGAACAGGTTCAAGAACTGTCAAGTCATATGAACAGGGAGGCTAAAGAAAAACGACAAAGAAGTTTTTTCACCTTATAAATCAATGGTGGTGTCGAGATCTTTGTATGCAATCGTGGTAAAAGAAAGTCGGGTGTTGGCCACGACATATTCACCCCGTCCATTTTTTTGAAATAGTCTTTGCAATTATGAACTCTGTAATAACTTCTAGTAGATTTAGAACTATTACCTCTTGTACAGAATTGGAAAAGGTTATGATTTATTTTTCGTAGTACAAATAATTTTTAAAAATTCAAAAGAAAGGAGCTCGAAACTACGAAATACCGTGTAGCTTATAATTAAGGAGTAACAAACTGTGAACTGTTATAATACTTTTTTACACTTTTGTATTTAATCACTATTTTTTTTGTTTCAGGCTGTAAATATAAAATACTATTTTATAAATTCTTTACTTTTAAAATAAAATTTCTAACAAAACCGTCCAAAAATTTAAACCAAAACACAAATAATCCTCAAATAAGTATTTTATTATCTCCACTTATAGCAATCCGTACGGCACGCGTACACGCCCTGTTATAGGAAGTATGGGTACAAGCTATTTACATGATCGGGATTCAAATACACCGATGGACGAGTTAAAATCAGAATCAGATGCTCAAAACACCAACAACAAAAATAATGAAGTTAAAGGAAGTTTAATCAAAATTGAAAATGACAATGAAAAATAAATGAAATTCTTGCAACACCAAAATTCCAAAAAAATACCGAAACGACGATATAAAGAATTTACGTACGACATTTTTCGAGAAAAATTCCAGGACCAAATTAAAATCGGGGAAATTGTTTTTATTTTATTTTTATTTTTTTAATTTAAATAGTTTATAAGTTTTATCACATTTAAATCCATTAAAATAATGTTTAGTTGTAATCAAAAGTATTAAAAAAAAGTAAAGTAAAACTTTTTGTATCAAAATAAATTTTGTTTTCATTTCTTTGTATCTAGGATAAAATTACCACCCCTTATAGTCATGCAGTCTACCGTTAATAGTCACAAACATTTTAACCCAATTTAAAATCGAATCATTTACAAATCATTAACTTTATAATAATATGTAAGTTGAAATTGAAGAAGAGAACGAAAGGAAAAATGTTAGAAAAACTCTTGCTGGCTCGTATAAAAATTTCTTAAGTTTCCTTATGCAAAATTAATGGTATTCATCACTTAAGATTTTTTTTTCTACTTCCTCCTTGAACATAAACTAGCAACAACACTACGCATATGGTGCAGAAGACTGTTACATGTAGTATTAGTGCACCTTTAGATGTACGGAAAGAGGAGCGATATGTATAGGCGATAGTGGTGGATGGAAAATTTAAACGGAAGATTAAATTTTTTATTTTTTGCTTCTACGAGTACTAAAGTTATTCTCGACGCTGTATTTAATTTTATTATGGAAATTTGTAACAAAGACTATTAATGAAACGACTTTATTGTGTTATAAATTTTATATAATCTTGCAATACTGCTTATTTAACTTTTGAGCGTCTGCGTAGTAATGATATTAGAAAAATCAGTATAGAGGAGTCAGAAACAGTCATCACCAATTCGCATTAATGAAATTTTTAACGAATACCCTAATGTACGTCATAAATTATGTTATAGGCTTTTGTGACCTAAATCAGCTGTTAAGAAAATCCTGTAGCAAAGGATGAAAAAAGTTTATTGTTCAGCGCTTTCAAATTTTTAATTTTTTGCAGATTTATTTAGAACGTTAATGCTCCGCAAAACTGTAGGGGGGAACTATTTTAGGGATACATCCAAGAAGGACTAATAATCAAAATCCCAACCAACAATTGGATAATACGTCCTCATATACTTTTAATTTGCAGGAGAAATACTCCACAATGAAAACCATAAAATGGAAAAATTAGGTTCATTGAATAATTGAAAACGATTAAGGATTCAGCCATATCTCTCAAAAGGCCGCGGGCTTGCGGAAATACGGTAATGGCAACTTGGTTTATAAACATTTAAGAGAAACCCTTTTATGAATGTTTTTTTGACAAATATATATAATATTATAAAATGGGAATATGAACGGAGTCTGCCATTGTGTGCTAATAAAATTGCCAACTTTAATTTTTTTTTTGTAACTAATATACTTTTTTCCCCAAAAAAGACTTCTTCGAACATCAAACGCCAACACAATCTACAACAAACTTGAACCAGTTTCATGTAGAAAATATAAATATGGCAAGTGCAAGTGTAAACCAAGTGGGCAAAGTTCAACACAGCCCAAAGAAAACACCTGACAATGATTAAAAGTGCTTCTTCGACAAAATTAATTATACCGCAATTTAAAATTCAAAATCAAAACCGCAATGAAAAAATTAATTTATCAGCAAATTTAACAATTCAGAACGAAAACAATAGTAATGAACTCAGTGGGACGAACTCTAGTGACAGTGGTCAGTGTGAAAATAACCTAGTGCAAACGGGAATGGATAGGTATATCACTGTTCAATCTAAAAGAAAACGTAGCCCGAGATCTGCCCAGTTTGCAGGCAGGAGCAAAGTGACACAAACTGAGGGAGATGTTAACCAAATACCTCTTAACAACCGATTCTCTAGTCTAGAGGTCGTTGATTTGAAAACTGAGAAACCGCCTCCAATTTATTTAAGGGAAGCATCAAACAATGAACTGGTTAATAACATCGCAACATTAACAGATTCTAAATTTTATACTAGCCCGCTCAAAAGAGGTAATATAAACGAAGCAAAGATTCAAACTTTCGAGATCGATGGCTTCAGAGCGCTAGTTAAACATTTCGACGAAGTTGGTAAAAAATATTACACATACCAACTAAAAAGTCAAAAAGGGCTGACTGTTGTGCTAAAAGGAATCGAAAGCTGCGTAGATGTTAGCGACATACAAGCTGCACTTGCTGCGGAAGGTTTCCATGTTAAATCTATTGGTAATATAGTAAACCGTGAGAAGGTACCCCAACCAATGTTCCGTTTGGAACTAGAGCCAGAGGAAGAAAAGTCAACAGGAATTAACAAGATTTACAGGTCTGGACCAGTTCAATGCATAAAGTGCCAAGAATACGGACACACGAAAGCATACTGCGCCTTAAATGAAGTTTGTGTTATTTGTGGTGAACGCCACGACTCCAAACAGTGTGAAAAGTCTCGCAATGACTCATCTGTGAGACGTTGTAATAACTGCGGTGAAAATCATATTGCAAACTACAGGGGTTGCGAAGTGTATCTGGACTTAAAACGAAAAATAAGCCCTAAAATGAGAGCTGAGCAACGAATGCTCAATATGCAATTTAATCAGACGGCCATGTTACCAAAAAATAAAATAGTCACCAAACCAACGAGTGCAAACACACAAAATGATAACTTGGAGACATTTGGCAGCAGTTTTTCATAGCCAGGTGTTTCTTCTACGCAAATATCTTAAAAGGTAACAAACCGAACCCCAAAGTTCATTCTAATGAGCAGGACCTAAACATTCATACCATGGTAAATAAATTAACCGAGACCATCCAAAGTTTCATGAATGAATACGCTTATGCAAATTATAGTCAAAAATCAAAAATGACAATTCTAAAAATAGCTATTTGGAATGCGAACGGGCTCTAGCAACATAAAGCTGAGGTACAAACCTTTCTTATCGAACAAAATATAGACATCACGTTAATATCTGAAACACACTTCACAAAACAAATTTTTTTTAGTATTACCGGCTATGCCGTTTATGACACAGAAACAACAATTTATCGATTACTTTAATCAATTGGGAATCAAATTTCTAGCAGGGGGTGATTACAACGCTAAACATGTACAATGGGGTTCGAGGTTGACGTCACCGAAAGGTAAGAAACTCTACGAAGCAATAAACGAGAAAAAGCTAGATTATTTATCATCTGGACATCCCACATATTGGCCTACAGATAGAAAGAAAATTCCTAATTTAATAGATTTCTGTGTAATACGAGGAATAGCACGCACTAATGCTCAAGTCGTTGACTGTTATGATTTATCATCCGATCACTCACCAATAATAGTAACACTAAGTACTCAATCATTAAAAACTGAACCACCCCAACGTCTAACAAACAAACTAACGAAATGGGTTCTCTATATAGAAACATAGTAGATGTAAATTGTCATCTTGATGTTTTACTTCGCACACCAGAAGACATTGATGCCGCGATAGAAAACTTAAGTCAAATAATGGAAATGGCTGCAAAACAAGCTACTCCGGAGAACAAAAATTCCGAAAAAATATAAGGCTTTCAAGTAACATTCAAAAGTTACTGGCAGAGAAGCGGGCAAGTCGGCGGCTATGGCAACTTCACCAATCTCCTTTGCATAAATGGAAATTAAATAGAGCTATTAAAGCTCTGAGAGAAGCAATACGGGAAGAACAAAATTTAGGAATACAGAATTACCTAAGTGAGCTAACAGCAACAGAAAAAACAGATTATTCACTGTTGAAGGCAGCAAGAAATTTAAAAAGGCCTGAGTTATCGAACCCACCGTTAAGGAAACCAGATGGTCACTGGGCCAGAAGTGACTTAGAAAAAACTATCGCTTTCTCTAACCATCTACAAAAAGTGTTCACCCCAAACGAAGAAAATGATGATTGCGTACTACCACAGCTTAAAAGGGACGGGTCGAACCCAAATCCAGTAAAATTTAAATGGAAATGCGTCAAAAAAGTTATCAAAAACAGTATAAATCCTAAGAAAGCGCCAGGTCATGATCTAATAACTGGAAAAATGAACAAAGAATTACCAGATAGATGCATAAAATATATAACATATATTTTTAACGCGATTATGAGATGTGGATACTTTCCCTAAAAATGGAAAATATCTCAAATTATCATGATTCCTAAGCCAGGTAAAGACGAAACCCAAGTCTCGTCGTTAAGGCCAATAAGTCTACTTCCGATAATTTCAAAGCTTTTTGAAAAGAAAGAACAGGTATGTAAATACGATTAAGGTTTCCTTAGAAGAAAAGAAATATTACTCGGCCGTTTTCTTGGATATTGCGCAAGCGTTCGACAAAGTATGGCATGAAGGATTAAATTACAAAATTAAAACTCTTCTGCCTAGACAATTTCATGCAATTCTTGAAAACTACTTAGCGCAAAGAATGTTCCAGGTGAAACAAAATATAGCCACTACTGATCTAACCGAGATAAAGGCAGGAGTACCGCAAGGTAGTGTATTGGGACCTGTGCTATACTTGTTATTCACAGCTGACTTACCAATAACTGAAAAAATCGTCACTTCAACTTTTGCTGATGACACAGCTATATTATTTTCACACAAAAATCCTCATACAACATCGAGAGAATTGCAAGAACATCTACACAAAATAGAAGATTGGTTAAAAATTTGGCGGATGAGGACGAATGAATGCAAATCAACACATGTAACATTCACACTGAATAAACGTACATGTCCAGCAGTAAAATTAAACAATATCACAATTCCTCAACAAACAAACGTCAAATATCTTGGTCTTCATCTCGGTAGAAGATTGACATGGAAAAAGCACATTGAAACAAAACGCAATCAATTAAAAATAAAATTTTCTAAAATGTACTGGATGATCGGAAGAACATCGAAACTCTCTCTAGACTGCAAGGTTTTACTACACAAAGCGATCCTAATCCCCATATGAACTTATGGTATCCAACTATGGGGCTCAACTAGTGCATCAAATATAGTGATATCGTATAAAGAACGCAAGCAAAGACACTTCGTAGCATTACAAATGCCCCATGGTATATTCGAAACAGCAACGTCCATAGAGACCTAAGAATCAAAACTGTTAAAGAGACAATTAAATCATACAGTCTAAAATACCAACTGAAACTGGAATCACACCCTAACGAATTAGCTAGAGAACTACTAAGGCAACCAAGATACGGACGGCTCAATAATAATGCATAATGATATTAAGTATTAGCATAGGTTAAGGCTTAAGTTAATTTTTTTTATAGTTTTTAAGAATTTCACACTTCTTGTTAGTTTCGTATAGAGAAAGATTCAAGAATAAAGCCTTTGGCAATAGTTACAAAAAGTTGAAGTTGTTGGTAATACAGTCGCTTGGATCAATTTATTTCTGGCTTTCTAAAAAAGAAAAAATAGGAGATAATGCCGAAGAGAATAAATTAGTGAATTTGAAAGGCACATTTAATCTCAGTAGCACGTCGTCCTCGAAGCAAAAACGAGGGTGTATACTATGAATTATTATTAGACAAGATGACAGCAGTAATAGAAGGAAAATATGTTCTTTTGGCTGGCAACAACTGTGCTTCTCTTGCATGGGTAGCTCAATTTTTGATTAGATCGACCACTGGGCGTATTCGCGTATTTAAGAAGAAATTTTAGCCTAAATTACTTTCAAGACTATGCTATATTTTTAGTTATGTGGTCCTTTAAAACACAACACGGTGTTTTGCTTATCCAAACTTATTACAAAAATGGTCGTTCGGTAAAAAAACATTTCGCAAATTACGTGATGATTTTGGTCAACGTGGTCGTCCTTCATAGCCTGGAACACGCAAAATTGTTGAACGTTTTGTAAAAACTGGATAAGATGCAGGTCGAAGAATATATAAACATCATCGTTCAGTACAAAATTCAAATAACTCAACAATTGGAGCCAGCTGACCATAAGCAATGTCGTCCTTTAGTTGATTGGATGCGCTCGAACCAAATGAGCGTTTTCAGATGAAGCTCATTTTCATCTCAACGGATACATTAATAAACAAAACTGTCGCAATTGGAGGACTGACAATCCCAATGTTATTCATATACAAATAATTCATTCAAAAATAGTTACTGTTTGGTGCGGGGTGTGGACTGGTGGCATCATTTGCTCTTTATTTTTTCGAAAATGAACGTGATGGTGCAGTACCAGTGATTAATGAGCGCTATCGTGGTGTGTTAACTGGATTTTTGTGCCCAAAACTGGATTGATTAAATTGATGTAAATGATCTTTAGTTTCAACAAGGCGATACCGTATGTCACATAAGTTGTTGGAAACCAAGTTCGATGATCGCATAATTTCAAGAATTCTGGATGCCAATTCATCACCAAGATCATGCGATTTGACAATGATAGATTATTTTCTTTAGAGTGTTTTGAAAAATAAAGTATATTGCAACAATCCAAGGCGGTGGTTACATGAACGATGCCGTATTCCATACATAAATAGCATAAAACTAACTTTCTTTTTCAATAAAAGATTTTGAAGTTCGAAAACAAGACAGAATAAAACTTAAATAAATGGACCACACTTTATTTGTGAAATGTAGACTTTTAGGCGAATACCAAAAATATTATTTTGTATATTGATTAAAAATCTTGATCGATTTGATTGATTAAGAATCTTGTATTACAGTTTATGGGGAACCCCCAAGGCGCATAAATTTATTTAATTTTTTTGGTTTTCCGGACAAACTATTATTTTTAATGGCATCTATACAATGTTTATGACTTTATGATTCTGTACCTTTGGGTACACAAGGACCCTGGGGTTAAGATCTTAAATAACTTAATATCACGTACGATTATGAGAAACTTCTTGACTCACAGAATGTTCACTCAAAGTTGAATTAATCAATTCCATAGCTTGAGCAGCATTTTTGTCATTTGAATAGAATCCAATGATGTGAATGCTGCTTAACGACATGCATCTTTTAAAATTGATGGCACAACCCCAAATTCACTCATATTCGAATCAAACGATTCCCAATACTTCATATTTTTATTTTTTTGTATCAAAACATACTCTCTTACGAAGTTATTTCTAGCAAATTAGGTGAAATTTCATGTAAAAAATCACTCAATTCGCGAAAGGAATTAACATCTGTAATCAAAGATATGGGGAACCATCCCAAGAAAATTTACAAAATATTAAAGAATTATGAAAATTAAGATCCGCGATGTAGGACATAGGAATAGAAAAAAAAATATTTCAGAATGAATTTTTATTTTTTTGAGAAACGCCGTTTTTACAAATAATTTTGAATGATACATATTTTCAAATCGTTTTCCTGAAAAATTAAAAATTGTGGACTGTGTCACGCTTGCAGCAAACGAGAGATATATACAATATGGCGAGCGATTTGAATACATTCAAGTATATTTCAATGCAACCAACTTCAGAGCAGAGTTTCGACTTGCACACCTAATATAACAAATTAGATCAATGTATGAAAACGTTTCTAAAGAAAAGCAAGATTGATTCTCTAGCGAAACTAAATCGCTAATTTGCTGCAACAGAGGATGCAACTCAAAATGTTTAATTTTTCAGTAGAGCGCTTTGAAAATATCACTCAAAATTGTTTATAAAAACGGCGCTTTTCAAAAGTAAATAAAAATAAACTCTGATTAGTAAAATGGGTTTTTTTCTGTTCCTACATCGTCAATCGGATCTTAACCCTTTCGCGGACGCACAAATATTTAAGGGTGTTTGTTACAGGACACAATGAAAACAGAAACGCTTCCTCTGGGACACAGAAAATCACATTTAAAACAACGTTGGTTATTACCGATGTGTTTTTATTTGATATTTTCTTTGTGTCGGTAAATACCGAAGTGTCCCACTGTACGTCAATTGATTATTGAAGCGTCGGTATATACCGACGTCTCCGCGAAACGGTTAATTTTTATAATTATATATTATTTTGTAAATTTTTGGGATAGTTTACAATATCTTAAGATGTTAATTCCTTTCACGAATTGAGCCATTTTTTATATGGACGTTTACCTAATTTGCTAGAAATAACTACGAGTATGTTTTGATACAAAAAAATAAAAATATGAACTATTGGGAAGCGTTTGATTTGAATATTTTAGAAATGAGTGAATTTGGGGTTGTGTCACTATTGCATGAGCGATATTACTCTGTTATGTCTGATGCAATGTTAATCGTCTGGAAAACGCAATTAACTTTATTAATAAATCTAGTAATGATAAATGGATATGAAATGTTTATTTTAACGAGTTGGTCAAATATGTTTGAGCCTTGTGATCGCGAAGAATTGTAGATATACCAACATCTCGCTCCTTCAATCCAAATTACTATAATATACTCTTTCTAATATACCTGATATGGATACTACTAGATCTCAATGAATAAAACCCTTTACATTATGAAGTTCTTGCATTCACCGTTGACAAGTTTACTCAGAGTATTATCTACAATAATAAAAACCGGAAACACTTAGAACAATCTACAGTTGAATCTGCATCACAAAGGAGTCGAAATAATTCTGAAGAGTGAGACTAGTATGAGAAGCCACTTGAACCAAAGGACCTACTATACAACTATAGAGAAGCAGTCACACTGATCTAAAATTAAAATTTTAAGAACATGAACTGGGACGACGAATTAAACAGCAACAGTGTTAACGTAAATAGAGACAAATTTTGAAAGAAAAAATCGATCATATCCCGAGGCTAGGAAATATAAATTCTCAATATGCAAAGAACTCTACGAAATTTAGTATCAAGCAAAATTCAAAAGTTACGTCGAGTTTGATTTAGGATAACAATCGTTTCCAATACACGCAAAAACTACGTTTTCTGCTGCAGAGCCACAAAACTATATGTTGACGACGTGAAAACTCGAAATTCTCAGTTAGTTTTACTAATTTTTTTCTAATTAGCAAATGGTAATGACGAATAGCCCTTTCGTGAATTTTGAATACCGTTCAATGAGTCTAGATGTTTCTGTCACCTGATTCAATTTTCTCTTCCAATCCTGAATATTCGGAAGGGAAATTATTTGTACGTGGCTCCAGCAGCTTTGAACGTAATCCAAGCTTATAGCTGGTCACGAACAGCCTAACAAGTAGAGGTTCTATTATTTATATTTCTCGTTGGAGTAGTACTTGACCCACCCCATCTGTACTAAAATAATACTTGATCGCCTGCAGGCTTCTGATTGAATAAAATATTGGTGAAAAGTTTGGCTTTTTCTTAAAGTCTTGATTTAACCAAAAAACATCACCAGCGCTCGATGATATCTCCGATTTTATTAATGTGCGATTCAAATACTTTATCATGATACAAAAATTTTGTTCCTAGCCCCCTAGTTAATTATTAATAAAGCATAGCAAAATAATTATTTACCCAAAAACTAATTAAACAACTAATCTCCATAAAATTTAACTATCGTCCTGGTGAGAACCATCATCAACATCGACCCATATACATCATGTTACCCTGTAAAATGAACAATTCATATATAAATCTGTATATCATGTACAAAAAATTGGACCAAAAATTCATTAATTATTAAAATAAATTATAATTAAATTTAAAAAACATGAAAAGCACATCCATCCGTATTATTATTGTTATTACAAAAAAATATTATGTGAATATAAAATATTCATTAATGTTGTAAAACTGTCATTACTGCACTATCCTCATTTTAATTTATAAAATACTTATTGATAGATTAGCATTTGTGAAATAATTTTTATGAATAATCTATGTTGAATAGCTGCAAGATGTTACATTTAAATTAATTAAAGATTATCGGTGCAGATACGTAGCCGAATCCAGTGTAAAGTGAAAGTTTTTAAATTGTCATCATTTTATTAAGCGAGTTTTACAATTAAGATCGTGATTAATACTCACGCCGTCTCGTTCGTACGTCCAAATATTTTACGCTTCTGAATTTGAAGCATATAAAGTAGAAAGCTGACTAAACGTGAAATTAAAGAAGCTAACAAAGTTTTGGCGAATTCCTTTCATAAAAAATTTTTTATTTTAAATTTCCTATCACGTGCAACTGTTATCTTTAAATTTTCGTTTATTTCTTTTAGTTATTTATTTATTTATTATTTATTTTATATAACATTTTATTTGGTTATTGAAAATAAAATAAAAATCGAGCACGCTCGAGACAAAAAAAAAAGAATCATGGTAAATAGGAAAAATTGGAAAATTCAATTTATTGATTTTACTCCACTTTACGTACAATGTACTGTATGTAGTGTAGTACCGACTCGTTGATACACAATGCCGGATATAGACTTTTATCCTCTTTTTCTGAAATGTAAGTTTAAATCAATTTTATATAATTTTATAGGTTAAAAGCTTATACAGACAAGAGAGAAGATACATTATATAACAAAGCAAACTTAAGGTGTTTACAAAAGATTATGTAAAATTTAAGAATATTTTTTTGTAGGAATTTCTTAGTCTACTTGTACTACTGCTCGCTTTTACTTACTACTCATAAATGTTTGATGAACGTTTCTCTTAAATTAGGCCAGCACTCACCGTTTAGGCGCTGGTTGCAAATTATTAATTTAGTTTGTGCGTTCCATATCATTGTAAAGCTAAAATAACATAATAAGCTTCCATCATTTTTAAATTCTTTTTAAATCAAAACGCACTGAAATTTAAAATTAATTTTCTTTTTAAATGTTTTAAATCAAAAAATTATTTCTTCTACCGGTATGTAGTTTATACTAAATTTATCCTAAACCGACACAAACAGTATTAAATGTTTGTAATGTAAACATTTAGGCGTTAACACGATGTAAATAGAAATTTACACCCCTATTCCCCTAGTCGCATCACTTCAAGTGATGTGACTACTCATCTTCTTGGTTACTAGATCATTAAATCGAAACTTACAAAATAAGTGTTCAATAAAGTCGTTCTAGCTGTTTTTTAAATCTCCTATCAAATGCTATCACTTCAAATGACAATTTCTATCACTTGAAATTTCGACGTGACAAATAAATAAAAAAAAATTCAAACTAATGTAGTCAACTAAGATTTTAAAAATTTTCTTTGAGAGTTTTAGTAAGCACAAAATTATTTAGTAAATTTTGATTTTAAGATCTAGTAACCAGGAAGAACCATAGTTATGTCACATGAAGTGATACGTCTAAGGGAAATGAGTATTTAATCTATATTAGTAAAAATTTATGAATTATAACTAAACACTAAACTAGTCAACAAGTTTCACTAATTTATCATAGAGCTCACTTAAAGAGCCAGACGATTATAAGCATTTACGTGTTAAATCGGTAAGGAGTGCCAGTTACGGGTAGTACAAATGGAGTTACAGGTTATTCTCAGTGCTTTAAAGCACCGACCAAATTAGCCGGCCTCAACAAAACCCATCTATAAATTTTTACACATTTATTACAACAAATCCCGATTTTATTACAGGTTCCTTTTTCGAAGAAGGAGTGGTCGGTTTAGCTTATAGTTAAAGCTGCACCACCAAAATTGTAACTTTTGATGTACACGGTAAATACAAAATCTTGTAAAGGACCACTAGATTGTCTAGTTTTACTGTTTCCATTTAAAATTCAGTAAAACTTTAGTAACAAATGAAAATTTTGATTTCTAGTTAAATTTTAAAATGAATGTACTAGATTTCCAGTCAAAATAAAATCAAAACTAGAAATTTAACAAGTTCTAGTTAGTTTCTAGTTCTAGTATTTATTTTACTGGGACTGAAGTGGTTATCTGGTAAAAAAATACTAGAAAATTACCAATATACGAATTTTGTTCGAAACTCGCGACTTTAGAGTTGGAAGTTTTACTGTTGTTTCATCACCACACTAGATGTAAATATAAAATTTCATTATTATTTACATCAATCAACAATAATATTAATTTTGTGCATCTAGTAGCTTAGTAAAACAGCCAACTCCCAACTCTCAAGTCTCAGTTTTCGAACAAAATCTGTATTCAGATAATTTTTGTTTGGTTCTAAAATGGAGCGCCTACAGTTAATTTCAACAGAAATCACTCTAATTTTGTTACTAGAACTCCATTAAAAGTTTAATTTACATGAATTCTTGCAAAATTCTAATAAAATCTAATTCCGCCATATTATCTTTTTTTAGATCAGTTTTGTTTATTCTACCTGAAATCCAGCAAAATTCTAATAAAGTTACTGAAATATTGCTGGATTCAACTAGATCGTCTAGTTTGCTCACATCTATAGTGAATTTGTATTACCGTGTAGCTGTGATATCTGTACGGCTCTTGGACCAGCATTTATTACAAATTAGTTACAATCAATAGTTAGTTCAAGACCACCCCTAAAACTCGACTAAGGGAAATTTCATCTTAAACGATTATTTAGAGATATTGAGACAAATAATGAGTCAAATGTTACTCCACGGACCTAGCAGAGGGCAAATTAAAAATGTGAAGCCTTTATCGTTTGGAACAAATTACTGTGACCTGACTCAAAATTAATTTATTATAAACCTGGATAATGTTGAACCACCCCCCTCTCCCAAATGTCCAAGGAGTAACATTTGACTCAGTATCTGGTGGTGGTCTGGTGTAATAAGTTATTAAATTTTGTAAAATCGAACTTTAACTTACAAACTTTAAGCCTTAACAGTTTGGAGCCGATTCCGAGTAACCTCCCCCTAAACAGAAAATCGAATTCACTAAATACACATAAACGAACTATTAACGAATCACTTTTTATTCGCTTTCTTCCATTTTGAAGAGATAAAAAAATCTTATAATGTTAGTGACTCGAGCGAAGACGCCATATTATGTTATTAACTTTTCAGTTAATTTAGGTGAGTATTTATGGAATTTAATTAATATTTTTATCGTTGAAGTAAAAAAGCAACCAAATCATGAAATAAATAGAAAATTTAATAAAATATGTGCCGAAAATCAAATATAATCCAATCCGAATAGTCAACAACGGAATATCAAAACATCGCAAAATTTGTTATGAGAACGAAATAGCGCAATGGTTTTAAGAATTTTAATTTAATTAAAAAATAATTATGAAAAAGAGTTGCTATGAAAATAAAATATTAAAAATTATTAATAAATATAAATTTAATTTTGCGTTTCTATTTCCAACATTCTTTTGAACTTTGATAAAATTGTTGTAAATCATATGCAAAAGTGTTGCGTTAGTAAATCGCAAAAGTGTTTTGTGTATCATTAAAAGTGAACATTATATGCAAACGAATACTTCCCTAAAAAGTATAATTATCTTAGGATAAGAACACCGTAAACGGTTCATTTTTGAGCTGCATAATCGATTCGTTTGCGACCTATTGTATGAAGTGTAGTCTTCGTTTACGGTTCGTTAACGGTTCACCTTGTTTAGCGGTTGTGACAAAAATAATTAATTACACACCTGAATAAGGTTGAATTACACTCGACCAGACTTCTAGTGCAATATTTGGCACAAAATGTTGTGGCAGTCTGGTGTATTAAATTATTTAATTCGGTTAAATTGGCGTTTTTGTTATAAATAATCGTTTGGGGTGAAATTTACCATCCAGATATCACAACTACATCAAAAGTTACAATTTTTGCGGTGTGAAATTGGGTTCCTCATAAACTGGTCGAAGAACACAAGAACCGAAGAGTAATCGTTACGGGTGACGATCTTAAATGCAGAAAACTATGGGTTGATCCAGACCAGCCTTGATGGCTTGTTGTAAAATTGAATATGCATGTCAAGAAAATGTTACTGCATGGCTGGTCGGATTGAAAAGCAGTCATTTACTAGTACATTCTAGAACCTGCTCAAACTGTTACAGCTGCACGTTACCAGGTCCAATTGATCAAATTAAGTGATACTCTTGAGAAAAAAGTCCATTTATAGGCCAAGGAAGGTGGGAGGTGATAAAAATCAACGGAGGAACTCATCTTCTTCTAGGCTGGGAAGTTTTACAGTAGGCGGTGTATTCTATAAACTAAGCTCCCTCTGATTACCACTTATTCAGATCGATGTCATCATATTTGAAAGACCAGCAGCGGTTCACGAAAGTGGCACAAAAATGGCTGTACCTGATAAATGGCAATAAACCATAGAGATTAATGGCGAATATTTCGATAATTAATCTTTGTAACAATTATATTTTCAATTAAGCCGAGCTTGATCGAAAAAGCATAGTTTATACTTGCACACCTAATATACATACATGGCTACAGCAATCAGAGGTACGTTCGATAGGGATGGCTTGGCTTTTATCCATGTAATTACATCAGTGTCAGCTGTCTATAAAACTTATTAGGGATAACATTTAAGCATTTGGAAATTTTTTTCACAATTATCATAGAAGTGACGGCTGTTACTTCTATGATAATTGTGAAAATCTGTTTGGGATTTGTTTAGGATTCTTTGGTTTGAAAGAAAAAATTTGTTTAGGATTCTTTGGTTTTCAGGGGCTCTAGTTCTCTGCTAAGCCTTTAGCTCCTCGTTTCTCGTTAACCTGAATTAGTCCTTCTTCATTTTCGACAGATAAGTAATTTTCAGAGACTCCTCTTGATATATAGAAATCCAGAAGGTTAGGAATTTTATTTGGGTCCAAAGGCCGGTCCGTTTTTCACGTTAAAGTAGCCTCCAGATTCTGATAAAATGGCCCTATGAGATTAGGCATATATCAATTTTTTCGTGTTTTTAAAAATACTTAATATATTGCGCAAGGCCATTTACATTCCTGGTAGCGATTCTTACTTGTCGCATCCGTTATTTTTTATTTTGGCTCATCGATGTATTTACCAGAGTTTCTAATCTCTGTTCTTGTTAATACCGTAGCTCGCCCATAGATTCTAGTCTTTGGTCCTGCGCAGCTAGATGTGAATTGATAGCGTTTAGTTTCTGAAGTATTTCTTGCAGGACATGGATTTTCTAAGATGCTGCCTTGATATTTGTCCATTTGTTGTGCCTTCCCTTACTTTGGCGCTATATTCAGAGATTTTGTTTGGGTAGAATTCCATTCTATGTTGAGAACTCTTACTTGTTCCATTTCTGTTGTTGTTTCTCATTCTTTGCAGCTCTTTGGCTACCTTCCAGTCTCTGAAATTTGCTGAGTTATGATCAGCACAGTGTATATGCATTTCACTGGTTCGTTCTTACTTTTGTTGCAGTCTTTTGATGGATGTTTCCTAGCGCACTTTACACATCTGGGCTCCCTATTACAGTATTTGCGTGTGTGGTTATACGCCCAACAGTTGTAGCATTGTTGCATTTTACTAATGTTCTTTTTTAATGTTCAACCTTAACGTTGTGATTGCTTTATAATAATACTCTCAGCGTTGTCAAATGTGCATGAAAAGAGCAAGGTCAACTTTGGTTCTGTCTCTTTCACGTTTTACTTGTTTAGTGATCTGTTTCTTTAGTATGTTGACAGCATTAAGGATTCTGAATCCTTTGGTTGCTCCTAATTGGTTGCTCAGCTTTGCTTCCATAGGTGACCCATTCGACGTTTTGAGTAGTGATTTCACTTGATAACATTCTGTAAGTAGCTGAGCCAAGTACATTCACTTTTGAAACGTTATTATTCAGTGCGTTAACTTTATATTTATCGTTTGGAACTAGTTTCACCATTTTTTTAATTGTTTCATATTCACTAACATTAAATATGGGTGGAGGTGGTATTATGTATTGGATGTCTTTCCTGCACTTGGTCATAGTCATATTCTTTCGTCCATTGAGTTACAATAAGTTTTCTAGCGATTTCTGTAATCCAGCATTTTCTCTAGTCACATTTGTCCAGGCGATGGTTTACAGATGCATGACCTTGGTATGAATGGGTTTTGCAGTGGATCGCTGACCCCAGAATCCATCGAGCCGTGTGAGTGTGGGTTAGTCAACTGTGCACTAACCACAAGATTGGCAGTGCGGGTCAGTGGAGAGAACACCATTTGCTACGTTAATGTTCGGTTATCCCGCCGAAGGATAAAGGATGAAGAAGAAAGTGCAACGGTAGAACCTGTTTCTCGTCCTCAATCAACTCGGAAATGGCAGAAAAATACAGATTATTGGAAGGCCAATAAACGAAAATACTGGGACTGTCGGGCGAAGCATTCATTTCAGTGAGACATAAACTGATTTCTGCAAAAACGATTAAACCGATAAACTGCTTAGAAAAGAAATACAAATTAAGTTGTCGGTTAATAACTGCAGAGGTCCGAACACGAATTTTCAGCTAGTTTTAAAAAACCGATTCAGGAGGCAAATTAATAATATTTTAATGTGTACTGAAAAAAATCATCCTCTAAGACAACAGCGCATTCTGCCAAAAAGATATTTACCTACCAGTATTTTTTCGTAGTTCGTGGTAGCCAAGTAAGGGTTTGTGAAACTATTTTTAGAGACTCTTGCCGTGAGTCAGAAACTGCCTATTTTTTTCATTCAATTCAAGGAAACAAAATGATTTTGTGTAGATTTAGGTAAACGTTATAAATTTCTAAATGACCATACAACCATACTCCACTAAATAAAATTTAAAAGGTCATTTCTAAATGAAAAGGTGCTTTTATCGATATAAATCATGAACTTTTATGAAAAATATAAATTGAACTTCCAGGAAAACCACTTCTTCCAGGCAAACCACTTTGGTTTCACAAAATCACATTTAAATGATATATTGGAATAACGTAATTCTCGAACGACGCAACGTTAAATCAGGACAGCTCACATTCGATTGTTTCTTTTGTCATATAAGTTAACATGCGGCAGCAAACCGATTCCCACAGTTGAACAGGGGTGTCATATTGCACACAAACGATATGAACAGCAATGCAGATAAGACGTGCATTCCACATAACGCAGCGTAATCATAATTATATTGTAAGATACTTTTATGTAACGTAATTTTAAGTTAGTCGTAACCTTGTATTGAAACATAAATATTGATAATAAAATTAAGTAAAATATTTTAAACAAGAAACTGCAATAAATAACTGACTGCAATAAATAAATAACAGAAAAAACAAAATTGGCAGGTTTTGGTCAGAATTCACTTCCATTTGAAATTAGGTTAATCTGATCATCTTATTTTAAAAGTTATAGTCAAATATTTTGTGCGAACGAAACAATCACCCAATTAAATACGACGAGAAACGTGCAAATGGCATGGCATCAGGTAGTTTATCATTAGCTATTGCAGTCGATTAAATTACAATTTTTTTCCCTTCAAAAAAATTGTATGAGTGCGTGAATAAAACGATTCATTCGATGTTGGGGAATTGCGTGCCTCAACTATATTATTAAATAAACGTTAATCGTCGACAATAAAGGGTTAAAATATAATTTAATATAATATGCATACGAGTATATGAAACGACATAACTAAGTAGCTAACTAACATGAAAAATGTGTATTTTATATCTAAGATAAAAGCTCAATAAATAATAAAGCTTCTGGTGCATATTTTCACAATTTCCTTGTGTTTTTTTTTGCGATCGAAAATTGTAGTAAACTACACTATTACAAAATCAAC
Source organism: Nephrotoma flavescens (assembly GCA_932526605.1). Lineage (NCBI taxonomy): Eukaryota > Metazoa > Arthropoda > Insecta > Diptera > Tipulidae > Nephrotoma > Nephrotoma flavescens. The sequence continues at coordinate 263,975,417 of OW052222.1, read as the reverse complement.
TCTTCATGCAAAAACACTTTGAACGCGAATATAAGAAAACTTGTTATAGAAAATTTAGAAAGCATTGTTCAACGTACCTCTATGTACATATATTCATGAAGATTATCCCGCTCTCTATATATTCTTATGTAAAGAGATACAACATATATACATAATGTTATTCTAGACTTTTTTGTGTTTGCCTCCACTTCAACATTATATTCAGCATTGAAGATGGAAAAGAAGCTCTGGAAAAGCGGTATAAAAAAATAGAAAAAATTATGGAAATTGCATGTTTTACTTTCTATTTATGTTTATTTAAGAGCTTTCTATATGTTCTGTAACGTTGTATAGGAATTTTTCGTTTCGTTTTATTGCAAAATCATTATTTATGATGATCATCGGATTCCTGGTTTGTGATGTGCTTCAAAAATTATTTTTCTATTTAACGACGATGCCATTAGAGATTGAAATACTTTTGCTGTTTTAAATTTATGTACGGTACATGATGTGACCTACATAAATATTAACAAGAAAGTCGCGCGAGAATCTTTAATTTTAAATATTTGTGTACTTGATATTTAGTGCAAATATCTAAATATGAATTAAATATAAATAATTTGTCAAAACTCAATTTGACAGAATTTATAGTTTTGAGTTTATTGAAATTGTATTTAACCCTTGCAGGCATCATAATATTATTTATATGTGCTAATTAATTATCGATAACCGTATAACATGTCCGGACTAATTAAATTTTAACGATGGCGAAAATGAAGGAAATGTGGATAATTTTGTATGATAAGAGAGGTGGTAAATGTATATTCATGTCAGGTACCATACGGAATTTGCTGTGTACAGTAGAATTTTTCTCTTATAAATTTAAACTTCTCTGGAAAAAGCAGTATGTATGGCAGGAAAAAGTTCTACATATTTTTTATGCTTTATCTTTATTTGCATGTTCTTGCTCTGCATTGAATTTATGATTTTTAATCGTGCTGTTTGGGGTTTCGATTGAAATTCAAATTTAATTTTATTTTGCATGTTTTTTAATAGGGGAGATTTCAATGAAATTTTGTGAAGCATGTTCATGCGATGCTGGATTTAAGTTGAAATCAAAATTTTATGTAACAAAATTCGATTGCTCTAGAAATTTTCCCTGGAAGGGATTGTGCCACATTTTATTATAAAGAACGTAGACACACTATCAATATTTTTCTCCTTTAAAACAACCATATTTTGTGTAACTTTAAGATAATAATAGCGGGAAGTTATAAGGCTGCAAAAACATTTGCGCAAAGATAAAAGCATGGCTACATATAATATATTGACAACTCAAGCAAAAATCGTAAATTTCGCATAAGTTTATATAACCTTATAAATGAAGGTCATTAAATTTTTCAAACTAAAATCTAATTATTATCGTTACTACCCCAAGTGAATATGAATTGAATATGAATTGAATATGAATTGAATATGAATTGAATATGAATTGAATATGAATTGAATATGAATTGAATATGAATTGAATATGAATTGAATATGAATTGAATATGAATTGAATATGAATTGAATATGAATTGAATATGAATTGAATATGAATTGAATATGAATTGAATATGAATTGAATATGAATTGAATATGAATTGAATATGAATTGAATATGAATTGAATATGAATTGAATATGAATTGAATATGAATTGAATATGAATTGAATATGAATTGAATATGAATTGAATATGAATTGAATATGAATTGAATATGAATTGAATATGAATTGAATATGAATTGAATATGAATTGAATATGAATTGAATATGAATTGAATATGAATTGAATATGAATTGAATATGAATTGAATATGAATTGAATATGAATTGAATATGAATTGAATATGAATTGAATATGAATTGAATATGAATTGAATATGAATTGAATATGAATTGAATATGAATTGAATATGAATTGAATATGAATTGAATATGAATTGAATATGAATTGAATATGAATTGAATATGAATTGAATATGAATTGAATATGAATTGAATATGAATTGAATATGAATTGAATATGAATTGAATATGAATTGAATATGAATTGAATATGAATTGAATATGAATTGAATATGAATTGAATATGAATTGAATATGAATTGAATATGAATTGAATATGAATTGAATATGAATTGAATATGAATTGAATATGAATTGAATATGAATTGAATATGAATTGAATATGAATTGAATATGAATTGAATATGAATTGAATATGAATTGAATATGAATTGAATATGAATTGAATATGAATTGAATATGAATTGAATATGAATTGAATATGAATTGAATATGAATTGAATATGAATTGAATATGAATTGAATATGAATTGAATATGAATTGAATATGAATTGAATATGAATTGAATATGAATTGAATATGAATTGAATATGAATTGAATATGAATTGAATATGAATTGAATATGAATTGAATATGAATTGAATATGAATTGAATATGAATTGAATATGAATTGAATATGAATTGAATATGAATTGAATATGAATTGAATATGAATTGAATATGAATTGAATATGAATTGAATATGAATTGAATATGAATTGAATATGAATTGAATATGAATTGAATATGAATTGAATATGAATTGAATATGAATTGAATATGAATTGAATATGAATTGAATATGAATTGAATATGAATTGAATATGAATTGAATATGAATTGAATATGAATTGAATATGAATTGAATATGAATTGAATATGAATTGAATATGAATTGAATATGAATTGAATATGAATTGAATATGAATTGAATATGAATTGAATATGAATTGAATATGAATTGAATATGAATTGAATATGAATTGAATATGAATTGAATATGAATTGAATATGAATTGAATATGAATTGAATATGAATTGAATATGAATTGAATATGAATTGAATATGAATTGAATATGAATTGAATATGAATTGAATATGAATTGAATATGAATTGAATATGAATTGAATATGAATTGAATATGAATTGAATATGAATTGAATATGAATTGAATATGAATTGAATATGAATTGAATATGAATTGAATATGAATTGAATATGAATTGAATATGAATTGAATATGAATTGAATATGAATTGAATATGAATTGAATATGAATTGAATATGAATTGAATATGAATTGAATATGAATTGAATATGAATTGAATATGAATTGAATATGAATTGAATATGAATTGAATATGAATTGAATATGAATTGAATATGAATTGAATATGAATTGAATATGAATTGAATATGAATTGAATATGAATTGAATATGAATTGAATATGAATTGAATATGAATTGAATATGAATTGAATATGAATTGAATATGAATTGAATATGAATTGAATATGAATTGAATATGAATTGAATATGAATTGAATATGAATTGAATATGAATTGAATATGAATTGAATATGAATTGAATATGAATTGAATATGAATTGAATATGAATTGAATATGAATTGAATATGAATTGAATATGAATTGAATATGAATTGAATATGAATTGAATATGAATTGAATATGAATTGAATATGAATTGAATATGAATTGAATATGAATTGAATATGAATTGAATATGAATTGAATATGAATTGAATATGAATTGAATATGAATTGAATATGAATTGAATATGAATTGAATATGAATTGAATATGAATTGAATATGAATTGAATATGAATTGAATATGAATTGAATATGAATTGAATATGAATTGAATATGAATTGAATATGAATTGAATATGAATTGAATATGAATTGAATATGAATTGAATATGAATTGAATATGAATTGAATATGAATTGAATATGAATTGAATATGAATTGAATATGAATTGAATATGAATTGAATATGAATTGAATATGAATTGAATATGAATTGAATATGAATTGAATATGAATTGAATATGAATTGAATATGAATTGAATATGAATTGAATATGAATTGAATATGAATTGAATTGAATATGAATTGATTGGCCTAATCGGAAAAATTATGACATGCACAGGACTTTTACAAAATGATTAAAGTGGCCGGCGAAAAATTTCAATAACATCAGGGCCTTCTAATTATAAGAGCCGTAAGATTCCGCCACTTTTATGAGTTGTTTGTTATTTTGCAAACCAAATATTTTTTAGAAGCTTTTTTGTATATAAAAACATAAATGCTTCGTTTGAATTTTCAATTTGAATAGTTCAATATTCAGGAAAAGCATATTTTAAAATTGAGCCATATTGTGTCGAGTTAATTAAAAACACTTAAATTAGTCTAACACAATTTGTTTTTTGTAGAAACAAAGATTTGTTCTTATGTGTATGTAAAGAAAATAAGAAATTAGTATGTGTTCCATCAAAAATGTCGGCACTATTTTTCCAAAACAAACGTTCGTTAAAAAATGCTTTTGGAGTAACGATCTAATATGGGGGTTATTGTGTTTTGGATTCTATTTCAACATTGTTGATGAACTTCTAAAACTGTTTTTCGTTACTTGTTAAAAATTAAACTTTTCATCGCAACAAATTCTCAGGCTATATTGTTTTATCCTGTAGTATAAACAATACAGAGCTTCATAAAGCAAAAACATTATATAAAGCTTTTTGCAATTACTAAACCTATCAAAAGTTGTCGCTAAGTATAAATTTAAAAAACCAGTAGCGCCAAAAAATTGAATATTTTGAAACCCAAATCTTTGCTTAGAAAATTTAACAATTTATTATGTATACTGCCTTCAATAGGTCACGGAGATCTCCTGGAATTGAGAATAACGCAACACGAGCGAATTGGATTGAAATAAAAAAAAATAAATTTGGACAAATGGTGACATTATTCTATTATTGTTTTACACGCACAGCAACTATGATGGTGAACATTATACGACGAAAAGTATTATTTACTCAAACCGTATGGAAAATAAAAATTAGTTATGTTAAATTATTATATTAAAGATTTCGCGCTTAACTCAATAATGGTTTATTTCGTAAATAGTGATTTAATTATTTTATTCGTTTCTGTAATTTCAAGAATATTTATTACAGAGACATCTGTAAACGGTTTTTGAAATTACAGAAAGCTTGGTTTTGCAATCGCATACAATTGAGGTTTTCTACGTTCTGCTCTGCTGTTTTTTGTAATAATATTTACATAATTAAGAATATCAACGATGTCAACAATATTGTATACATTTCCAATAAATAAATGTTGATGAAAAATTTATATTATATGAAAAAATTATTAGTTCTACATGGTGATTCATAAAATCTCGTTTCAGCTCACGTTTTCTCTTTAGTTTTGGTTATAAATGTGATCGTTAAGATTGCTATTAAGTCCATTGTTCATCTTGAAAAACTGTAAAATAACCTATAAAACTTAATTTTAAATTGGATATAAGAAGAATCTTTGGCAGCACCCTTTATTACCTTTTTTTTTATAAAATTTCCGGATTTTACCGGCCAAGTGATGCTTCGGCACTTGGACCTGGAGTTACTGGGTTCGAATCCCAGCAGAGGCAGGATGCAAAAGCGGATTTTCATCATCGATTACGATCGGTGATTTTAATAAACATAACTAAGACCCTCTGTTGGAGTGCAGAATTCATCGCAGAACCACCGTCCATATCAATGTACTGGTTGACATGGAACTTGCAATGTGCAGGTAGTAAACTGTAACTGTGTGGATGGGTGGTGTGTGCGGACAACCCGTTTTTTACCGTTGTTCCAATTTTGGACGTATAATTTTACACCTAATTTCCAACGATCACGTATTCCCTATCTTACAGGACTATATGAAAATAATATATCATATGATTTATATTTATTTATATTATATATTTATATTTTTGGGATTCCCCTTTTATAAAATTTAGTGTCAGTGAAATTTAGTCTGCATGTTGGGTTTTTTTATTGCTCCGGAAAATAATAAAAAAAATATTTAAATAAAACAATTATTTTATTAAATTTGTGAATTAGTTAAACCTGAAAGTTGCCCAAAAAGGACATAATTAAAAGTAAGTGAAAAAGAGGTTTATTTACCCTATATTTTAAGCTGTGATTATTCTGTGTCCAAAAATGGAACAACCGTAGTAACTAACTATTTTTTTCTAGATGACAAAAAAAATTTAGACGTTGGCCGAAGCTGTGGCTGAAATGGAGAAATGGCAGGATGAAAATGAGGATGAACCCGAGTTGCCGAATATTACTATTTTACCTCCTGCTAATTTCGGAGGAATAAGTGACGAAGAGTTTCTGGACGAAGATGTCCTGGGTGGAGTTTGTCTCAATCACAAAAAATAGAATTTTTGAAAAATCGAAAAATATTGAATTCGAGGCAAAAGAACATTTAAAAAACCTACTAGCTGAAAAAACACCAATTGAATTATTTCACGAGATTTTTGATGAATCTGTATACAACTTGATACTAGAACAAAGTAATATATATGCTAGTCAAAAAAATGTTAGCAACGTCAACTTGACTCTTTCATATTTAGAACGTTTTTTGAGAATCCTGTTGTTTTCTAGAAATCATCCTGTGCCTCAAGAATACTGCAATGTCACGAAGTAACTTTTTTAAAATAAAATCCAACCTGCATTTAGCAGATAACAATAAAATTGATGCTTCAGATAAATTTTATAAAGTGAGAACATATATGAGCATGATATCCAGTAATTGATCGAAATTTGGAATTTTTTCGCACATTTTATCTATAGACGAATCAATGTTGCCATATCACGCACGTCATAACTGCAAAATGTTCATTCGTGCAAGCCTATTAGATTTGATTACAAGATTTTGTGCAAGAACTCTGCAGATGGATTTTTATATAAATTTTTTCCATATGGCGGTAAATCTGAGACTTTCAATCCAGAAAGAGGACCATCGCGTAGATTTTGATAGTTTTTGCACTTCAATTAAAATATTCATTCCACTTCAATTAAATTCCACATTCCACTTCAATTAAAATATTCACCGCACCAGTTTCAGAACAAAAAATAATAACCTGTATTTGCATAAATTTTGGAATTTTGCAAATAAAAAAAATTAAATAGCGTTTTTACTGTTGTTCCATTTAACATTCCTCCGAAAATACCAGCCAAATCTGGATGAAAACTTGTAACTATATTGAGTGACTCAAAATACGTTAAAGTTTTAAAAATCGTTAAAATTGCTCCAGTGACTTTATGGGCGGTATGAAACGGGTTAAACCCACTGGACAATTAATACTTTCTTTTAAAAAAAAAAAACAAACAAAAATTATATTCCGATGGAGAAATTGCCACCTATTTCAAGAATAATATCCCAGTTTTAATGATTACTTTGCATACCTTTCCGTAATGGTATTCTAAATTTATAATTTTTTGTTTACAGCGTCAGTCTATGAGTGCGTTGAGTCTGACTTGTCTCGATAAAATCATTTAGCTACCTGTGTAATAAACGGTAATGTGACCGTTTACATTTAAAATATCTCGATTTTAGATTCGATATGGTTCCGGCTTATACCATATTGATTTCGGCTGAAAAATGAGGATATGTAAAAGGAATTTTGCTATTGTCCTATAGTTCGTCTGGTTACAGCTTGTTTGTTATGGTTTCGGCTGATGAATTGAGTAGTGTTCCGGCTAACCTTGTTATGTTCTCGACTGAAAGCTTATATGTTGTCCAATCATTTAAACGAATTGTGCTCACATTGTAAACTCCTGATGTTTTTTCCTGATAAATCTCTTGTCTCGGCTGGCTTTACATGGTTCCGGCTGGCTTTATATTTGTTCCGGCTGATAAATCAGAAAGTGCACATAGATGCACAATGCATTGGACTACTTGTTCGATAAGTTTAGTTCCGGCTGGCTTCATATTTTTCCGACTGATAGTGTCGTGGTTCCGGCTGACCTTGTTATAATTCCTGTTGAAAGCTTGTATATTGCCCAACTACAAATGAAAGCCCTCGCAGTGACTTAACAACCCGTTAGCCAGAGCATCAGAGGATGTGAGCACAATATTGTATACCCATAAGGACCATTCCACAAATAGAGGCGTAAATATAGAATGTAAAAAGCTGTCCCATGAATATTATTCCAAGGAATGAATATGAGCAAAGTTCAGTGGCAACATAACACATGTTGCTCTTATAACATCACTCATATTTAGCATATTTTTCTCACACGGCTGGCTTAATTGGTTCCGGCTGGCTTAGTATGGTTCCCACTGATAAATCAGATAATGAACACAAATTTTCGTGTATTTTTCATGAAATAATCTTCAACAAGTTTGTTTCTCGTATTATACCCTTTTGTCCCCCGATGTTCGCCCATCATCTTTTCCACCGACCGAGTAAAATAAAAGTTGTTGTTAAAGTAGTTTTAACCAAAAGGTTTTTCTCAGAGAAGAAATTTAAAGCTGAAAGGATGTGACAATGGTTTAACTTATTTTTTAAACTTGTTTACTTCGACCTTAACTTTGTAGCGACTATTTAACCTTCAATCGCTAGTTGGTTGTTCCGCAATTTCTAGTCATTTTCAGGACAGAAGGTAAATAAAATAAGTCATGATAGGCTTTGCCTGATTTTGGATGCGATTTTTTTAACAATATCTCTTTAATTAAATAGCAATCTCACACTAAGTTGGAATCTAGATAACCATAACTCAATCCTTTAAAGAAATATAAGGCGAAAAAGTACAATGTTTTAAAAGTTTGATTTGGTCTGACTTTTTTAGTCTGACCTTAGTTGCGGTGCAATACTCATCTTTCAAAAATGTGTTCGTTGCAAAAAAAATTTATACATTTAATTTAATACAAAAGCGATTAGTCAACCTGTCAAAGAATTAAAACTCTTACGTGGGATGATCCACCAAAAATAGTTATCGAAATTAATGTCAGAAAACATCTCATCACTAATTATATTAATTTTGATGAATGAATTGAAGTAACTAAAAATGTTCAGATATTATACTATTAAATCAGAATTTGTCCATGCCACAACGCATTTTAGTCAAAACGTAAGAATTTGTAGAGCTAGAAAAATGTGTCTTTAAATAAAAGATAACGATTGAATGCTCGCGCAATTTCCAGTCAATATTTCACTATAAACTTGTTAATTTTGTAACAGAGAAATTTAATTGCACCACTGGCCAAAATCGATTAGTATGCTCACCACGCGGTCAGCCAGTTAATTGTCTGTTGCAAAAAAGTATCCTTTTTAGGCAATTCCTCCAAGAAACATAACTGTCGAAAATATCACCTTGTTATTGTCACAACTGATATAGTAATTTTTATAGAAAAGTTAGGATCAATTTGCTGATCTGTCTAATTCGAATAAAGACAAATAATCTCATGTTGGGGAGATTAACGGTTTTTACTATAAGCAGGATAGGTCCACTAAGTTCAATAAGACGTTCAGGCAAATATACGAAAATATTAAGAAGAACAAAGTAAAGTCGTCACAGGAGAGAGGAAAGCACCTTTTAAAATTACAGCATAATTTTTTATTCCAAATTATACTACTGTTACCTTTATGTTTTAACTCATCGAACCCAAGACCTTTAATATTCGCGATTTATTTACAAATATTGGAAACATCTGTTTTCCCTTGAAATATACACACGTGCTGTTTCCGTTAAACAAATTAAATATTGTAACACGCAATAAAAAGTCCATTTCCCTCCAAAAACTACCAACCTAACTATAATACTTTCACCCTTCGTATTCAAACTAATCTTAGGAAAAATATAAGAACTGAAAAACTTCTTGTACGTGTATAAATGAGGTATGAGCGCGAACAGAACAAAATTGTGTTGCTCCATTGTTTGGATAAAAAAAAACTAATAATTCAAATTTCATATAAATTTATTCGACCCCATATTTGTTGTTGATCCTGCACAAGTTTTTACAAAAAAAAGTACAAAAATAAAAAAAAAACGTAGAAGAAAACAGAAGATTTTGTCGATTCCTTTAAAAATATTTCATTCCCTGTATTATACGGAATTTAATCCAAGAGGATGGAAAGAGTACGATGATCCTGTAATAAGTAAGAGTATAATAACAATAATATCAGGATAATAAAAGGAACAAAAATAAAATACTTCTTAGAAAATTTATGTGAAAGGCAAGCTGCAAAACAATATAAAAGAAGTCGACGTTTGTTTCGTCTTCAGTTAGTGAATGCGTTGAGGTGAGTACATCTTTAATAGAGGGTCGTCGAATTACGTAAAATTGCGACGGAGCATTATAAGAAAAAATATTTTCACTCGATTTAACATGGAAATTATCCATTCTTATCAAGTAGAAAAAATTCGTTAGTGAAATTAGATGAATCTCAATATTATGTTACGTTCGAGTACAACACAGTTTCTATTCAGTATCCCTTTTCATAATTTATCCTATCTACCATAGCGTCCTCCTAAATATTTTTTTTTTAAATTTCGTAAAACACAAAAAACATTTTATCTGCTAGTAACCAACACATATATTAAACCAAAATGAATACACACACAAACAAGAAACTGAATAACATAAATTGATGTCTTTCAAGATGGATGGAAATACGAAGAAAAATGAAATAATAAGGAAACCCAACTGAAGATTCATCAGCTTTTTCAAACATAATTTTTCTTCTTCGTTTCATATTGTTGTTGTTGTTGTTGTTCTAGTAAATTTATGAATGATAAGACAGATGGATATATAAAAAGCACAAAAACATAACTTTGGTAAAAAAGAAGCAAAATCAGAACAAAAGCGTTTGTGGTTTTCGTTTAATTTTAAGTGAATGAACGAACAAAAAAAAATCTTTTATCCATCACAAAGACGCAAAAGGGAAAAAGAATGAAAAGTGTTTTTCTTTTATCATTCAAAAGTAAAATGAAGATTGAAATGAACTGTATGAAGTTTAGTTGTATCTCATTTATACTTTGTGTGTAAAGTTATAGAAATGACAGATAGTCAAGTGGATTTGATATTGTAGAGTTTTGTGCATTGGGAATATACGAGTATATTCCAGTTTAAACTTTTATTCTTCAAGTATACATCCAAAGCAATACAAAGCTCTTGATAATTGGAAAACTAAAGTCCAGATAAAAATTTGTGATAGACAAATGTGTAGTTTCTACGATAGTTATAATGATTTATGAAATGAGTACATTGCCCGATTATTTGAAAATTAAATAAACCTTTCTCTCTCATTAGTTGGTTCGAGAATTCCTGCTAAAGATAGCCGAAAGTTTCCTACCAAAAAATGGAAACGGTAATGCAGATATATTGTGATATCTCTAGTATTTACAAAACGACATTAACTTTTTTTTGTATCTAATAAAAAGTATCGATCACTCTAAGTGTGTTTGGGGAGGTTAAAGAAGTGAAATTTTTCCAATATTTTATATGTAAATATGGCTTGTAATCCAATTATAGAAGGTAAAGCTGCGGGTTTAGCAGTGCATAGAAGAAATCGTTTCACTGGTTTGCTTATAAGGATCATATTGAACTCATTAATAAAATAATTAATTAGCTAACCATAGCTACAACATAAATCGAGCGGTGTTAGATACAGTGGGTAAAAAAATAATAGGTGCGGGTTATCTTAAACAAAATACTTCGTTTTATCTTTATCCTACTTTGACTTATTATATTTTCTAAATTGGTAAAATATTTGTTGTTATGGGTATTTCAATCAACTATATTTTGCATGCAGATGTTATATTTAGTTTTGGGGAATTTCCACGAAACGCAATATAGAATACAACAGAAGAGTAAAAAAATAATATAGGTGGGTATTAAAACATTAGTGAAATGTATTGTAAATTATTATTTTCTCATACAGTAAATATAAAAATGTTATTTTTAAATAAATAAAAAATTAACAGTTCCTTCGTAATTCCCATGTAATTCCCATTCATGTCAAGACATGGCAAGCACTGCTCGCCAGAAGAAAGAGGTATTATCATCAAGTTTCGGAAGGAAGGCAATACATCCAAAAAAATATCCAACATACTAAACTGTTTTTTGATCATAAATGCCTTAAAGCCGCAAAAATCTATTGAAACTGGAGGGAGGAAAAGGAAAACTACTCCGAATGACGACATTAGTTGCGTGGTCGGCAAGAAGAGTACCACACCTCAGTAAGAAAAACGATGAAAACCGAAAATTTTGCCAAGCGTTATCGCGACTGGAGTGGGAAAGAAAACCTAAAAAATGGAACAGTGTATTCTGGAGTGACGAATCAAACATAAATTTGTTTGTGTTCCCAAATTCAACCCAAAACATTAAGCGTGGAGTTGGAAATATCATGGTATGAAGATGTTTTTCCTGGTACGGTGTAGTTTCGATTTATTGGATCAAAACGATTATGGCACAAGATATCTACATCGATGTATTGAATAATATTATGCTCCCCTATGTAAGTGAAAATGCCCTCTTCTTGGTTGAGATTCCAACAGGACAATGATCCTAAACACATCTTGAAGAAAGCAAAACAATGATTTATTCAAAATAAGATCAACCTGGTGCATTTTTTCATTCACACCTATTATTTTTTTACCCACTGTATAAAGCGAGCAAATCTGTTCTAAGCGGAGCACTAGGCACTAGGCTGAAATTACTAATGTTCGATTTTATAATAATTAATTGCAAAATAATGTGAAGACATAAAGAGACCTTTAGAATCGCAGTACACTGTTTTTCCTAAAATTCAAGATTTCATCGATGTTTTAGATGCGATGCTTTGGAAAACGCGAAACCAATGGTACCCAAAAGAAAACTAAACACATAATTACAAATATACGTCGGCGATTTAAGACGATTTATAGATCCATCTCAACTCTACTGACTCGCATTTGTTATAAGCTGGAGTTGAACGTAAACAAATACTAATCCATTACATACTCTCGTAAGCGTATACGTAGCTGGAGTTACTTCCATTTGAGGTTTGGGTGGCGACAATGAACTGAATTTTAGGGATCACGTCGTTAATATTATGAACCAAGCAAACTCTGTGCTTCGTTTCGTTAAGTGCTGGGCTAAAGAATTGAACGATCCTATTGTAACGAATGCTCTGTCGACAACCTTTGTCTGCGCCCGCTAGAGTGTGCTAGTCAGATGTGCTCCCCTTCCGAATATGGATTCGTCTGTTACGGTCTACTTAAAAAAATTAACCTTTATCTTTTAGTTTTTTATCAAAACTTTGAATTTTTTGTCTGTATAACAGTAGTAAATGCAAGACCTTCTTTACACTATTAAAGTGGTTATCTTTGTCATTTTTAATTAATTTTGTTTTAATTTCAAATTTTAACTTCTAACTAACCTATAATTCACAATTCATCGCTGTTCACTTTTTCAATTTTTTTCGCGCGGTGCACGTTTACTTCAGAACTTGCACTGTTCACTGTTAAATTTCAACTGTGTCTGATTTCAATACTGCTCGCTTTTATACACTTTTGTACCGCTGTTCAAACTTTCCTTGTCATGGTTTTCTGAATCGCTCTTTCTTCAGTGATCATTTTTATTGCCGGACTGACCCTCATCGATCGTAATTCAATCTTCTGCTGGGCTTCTCTTACTAATCTTTTAGCTTCTTGGTAAGCAATATGGCCTTCGTTTTCTTTTCTCACACAGTTTGCCCTATCTGATCTTGAACTGAACACTTGCCTCTGGTCTTGGTTCTTTTCGAACCCACTTTGTTCTCAGTGTTGTCGGTCTCTCTTTCTCTCGCCAGTTTTCTCATGTTCCATCATTGTCCTTGATGACTTCGAAAGCTGAGTGCTAGCTTCCTCAGCTCCTTTCTAATAAACGGCTGTAACTTCGTAAGTCTTGCAGGTTCTCCACACGTAGTTGCCACTTGGTAGCGTGTTACGGATGGTATGAAGCCAACCCACGGATTTCGTCTAAACACGCAGAGGGCTCTCTCACGGTGATTTTGGGAAGTTGAGGCTTGGATACTCCTGCCCTACATCGTGGAACAGAATAAAAATGAAAGCAAAAGCAAACTAAAAAAAACTGAAATTAAATTAAATACACCATAATCCGTTGAACGAAGCTTGGCAAACGTAATAAATTTAATAATAACCGGGTTCGCCCACCCAGGAATGACCGGATCTCCCAGAATGACAAGTTTAATGTCTGCTGAAGAAACCCCCCGAATAATTCATAGACACCTAGAGGCCGTTGCCCAGCCCAACGAGGCAGCATAATAGGGAAATTAGGGAAGTTTCCCCAACAAACTAAGCCTCTATTCACCCGAAGAGACTTCTAGGTAATCACCCACAATTCACACTCCGACAGCTTGAGACTACCGGAGTGCGACGGAGAGACCCTGTACATTTACGCCCATCCCCGAATGGACAACAAAAATATTGGACTCGCCACTCTGACCCTGTGGAGGTCCTGCCAAGCAGATGATGAGGAGTTAAAAGCCCGACCTACAACTATGGACCCACACGAAATCAGAAACTCCTCCCAACATACCGACCCGAAAATAAATTAAGTAATTCATTTTATTGTCGAAAAAAAGAAATGAGAAAAAAATGACATAAATAATAATAACCGGAAAAACACATCCCGGCCGATGAATGAAAAAAAAATGGAACCGAATGCCAATAGGAATAGCAGTGCAATTAAAAAAAAAAATTATCAAGAGATAAGAAAATGGTCGCGGATACCAAAACTGAAAAAAATTGAAAAATACCAAAAAACCACCAAAACTAAATAATTTTCTGCGAAACCAACGTGCAATCCGGTAGTGGGCACGACCACCGTAATTCGGTGCTCGATTACAATATAAAATTTGAAATTTGCAAAAAAAGAAAATTGTAATTGAAAATAAAAGTTAAAATCTGAATTTTAAAGATTTTAAATAAAATAAAAATTGTACCTTGAACCTCGGATAGGTCATCCTTGGGTTGCGGTGCCCTTCACCGAAGTGGGTTGGGCGTCTCTTCGCCTTTGACCAAAAAATGCAGTTGGGCGTCAGTAAACTATAAATTGGAATGGCCTCAACTGGCCACCCGTAAACCGTAAATATCGTAGGGCATCTTCCCGCCGGAAACCACAAATAAAACCGTTAGACGTTGGCTCACCTTAATAAATTATTTTACCTTCGTAAACCAGTTGGGCGTTGTCTCAACGAAAACAATATTTAACATTGGGCGTCCTAGGACGATTTCCTCCATCAAGTTTTACACAATGTTAACAAAATATAATCCAAGTGGAAGGCAATTAAAACAAAATTTTGCACAATTGGTGTGTCTAAGTAAACCAATTCATTGTTTCGAATCGGCCATCCTCAAATATAATGCACAAAAAAATCGGTATTTTTGCAGCGAAGATAACACAAAAAAAAAATTTGATTTTAATTTTTTTTAAATACACGACCAAAGTTTTGGCATGTTTTTCTTATTAAATTTCATTTTATATTAGTTAGGTACTTCACTTTTATAATCAATTAAAATTTGCAAAGTAAAATTACAACTCAAAAATATAGAATTCAGCGGTTCTCTACAAAAACTCAAAACTATACTCTCCAAAATTCCAAACTTGATTTTATATTATTTTTTTGTTTTGAAATTTAAAACTAGTCTCTTTTAAATTCAAAACTGAACTTGTATGTTTCTTTTTACAATTTCCAAAACTTGACGACTATGCTAAAACAAAATTCCCAACTAGACAAAAAAAATTCTCGCACCTCAAAAATTTAGAAAAATATTTTTTTTTCCGTGCGCATTACTTGCACACTCTCTCACACCGCATCAACCGCACGTACCAAAACAAGAAACCACAAAAAAACATTCCTCTACATTTTAGCCGTTCACACGAACGCACAAAGTACACGTTGGTCGCGCGAGATAAATAAATGCCAATTCACAATCCCAAAAATCCCTTAGTATCAATGCACAGGCAACAGATGTCAATGCCACCAGTAAAATGTACCATTAGTAAATTAACGAAATTAAAAATTCAAAAACAAAATTAAATAAGAAACACATTAACCCCTCGACAGCAAATGTTATACCTGTGTAACCAAATTCCGATAATTCCGATTTTACGATGGTTACATATGCCTCGAATGTCCAACTGTTTACATTCAACCCAAAATAAAACATTTATTTTTAAGTTCAACACCATCGTACGTTACGTAATAAAATCAAATACTCAATCCCAGACGTATCACTTCATGCAACGTGACTATGGATCTTCCTGATTACTAGATTTTAAAATCAAAATTTACTAAATAATTTTGTGCAAAACTCTCAATGAAATTTTTTTAAATCTTAGTTGGCTGCATTAGTTTGATTTTTTTTTTAATTATTTGTTACGTCAAAATTTCAAGTGAAAGCACCACACTAAGATTTAAAAAACAGCCAGAACGACTTTATTGAACAATTATTTTGTAAGTTTTGATTTAATGATCTAGTAACCAGGAAGATGAGTAGTCACGTCACTTGAAGTGATGCGACTAGGGGAATAAAAGTGCAAAACTTTCAACATATTTTTTAAAATAATTGTGGTTCGACTGATCTAAAAAATATGCAGTTGTTGCTACTACTCTATAAATTTCAAAATTACTACCTCTAAGTTCTGACTTTTGGAATTATGGAAAGAATGGTGAACTGAAATCATATTTTTATAATTTAAAATAAATATTTTGGTTCATTTGCAACTAATATATATGCATGTTCTTACGTCAGACGTTTCGATACATTCTATCGTCGACACAAGCAACATGTTTTCCACGAAAAATAATTTAAATACCACCAGCATTATGCTAGATTATTATCACGTGGTAAATAAAAAAACATATTTACTCAGATTAACCTTTTTAAAGTATTTTTACATTATCGTACATTTATGCCTGATCCCAAATAATCCCTGTGTGAATCTAGCGCGGTACACAGTGAATTACATTAAATTCACCCCCTCGAAAATATCTGTTATTTTTTTCGGTTATCCCTTATTTCGCCCACGAACGAAGAAAAAATTCCAAACACATTTTTCCACTTTTATGGTATAATACACGAAACAAAACGTGACGAAAAACATGACAATTATTACAAATTATGATAATTATGTATTATTATCCAGTGTAATTACATTTGATGTAATGTCTTAAAATGTAGCGAGCGTCTATTAAACGAAAAAAGCATTAAGTTTCATTTTTGCGCTTGAATTTTTATTTGGAATTTTATATTTTTATTTTTTACGTAAGAATTATGTTTTTTTGATACGAAAGTTTGGTGCCCTTAAAAGACGTATGTATCCATAAACACATAAAAACAATGATGAAACAAGTAAAAGTTTGTAGTTCATGAGCTTTTTTATAATAAGCAAAGAAAAACAAAATTCTCGTTAATTTTATTTAACTTTAAACTTTTTCGTCAGAGTTTTTTTTTTATTTTTTTAGATTCCGTTACCCATATATGCCAAGAATCTGAAAAGCATAAGCATTTTGTGTTTGTTGTTGATTTAACTATTTAACTTATTTTGAAAGTTTGCATAAATTTTGTTGTGTACAATAATAAATCTAAAGATGAAAATGCTGTAATTTGTGATTGTCAAAATATTATCCAAATCCAAACGTTACGTCTAAATAGCACACATGGGGATGTTAAACATCCTGATGCACTTAAATAAACCAAAACTAATTACATCGATAAATAAACAGTTTCTTTTTTCTCTGCAGAACTACAGTATCTCAATCAACAAACGAACATGATAAAATGAAAACTTTAGAAAATTCCCAAGCATTATAAAAAAAAAGTGAGAGCGCGCGCAACCACATTTACTACAGAGACTTCGAAGTTTCTGTTCAACTTAATTTTCATTCCTTTAACAATGAAAGATAAAAAATGGCAAAACTTAAAAAATTAAATAAAAAAAGAACTGAAATGAAAATATCCTAGCAGAAGAAAATAGATTAAAAGTAATAAATCAAGGATGAAACAAACGAGTTAAGAAAATTGTAATAAAATTGGTACGAGGATAGAGGTATCGTACATACATTTTTTGTACTCTCACCCAATCTCATTTCGTTCCTTACATACTTTATATACGAAAATTACAAACTCTTGTGTTGTTGAGGTTGAAAAGGCTCTGGGGGTTTTTTAAAGTAATTTTTTAATATATGTTTAAGGTACCATCATGGTGTATAAGAATTATTCGATATCGTTTATATTACAGGTTGAGTACATATATCTTATGTACATATGCTTAATGCTTCTTATGGCATATACACGTTCTTATTTTCGTTTTAATATTTCATTTCGGGTTTTATTAACCTTTATGATAAAAAGGTGAATTGAATGTACTTTTTTATTTTATTTTTCGTACGAACGCTGTATAATAATACCGAATAAATTTCAAAGATGACATTTTTAGATGATTAAATGGAGGAAACTACAGCGGTACTTTATTAGAATACTTCTTTATACGGAGATCGTGATGAACATCAATTATTTTCATTAAAAAAACATTGACGTAATAACATTTTACACTTTTCAGTGTTTGATTTATTAGTTTGCTTTTTATCCTTTGACACATCCTAACAATACTGTTTTGCGATGTTTAGTTGAAGAAATTTAAAAAGATGCTTAGTTCTGTTCAACACACTCGCAATATAAGCAGTATGCCAATTTTCACACAAATATGATCGATTAAAATTGGTATGTTTGAGAATGCCTTCTATAATGGGGAAGCTTCTAGAAAACTGTGTCTTCTTAACTCTCGGAATAAATTGAGGAAGCCAACTCAATGTTCGCATTTTATTCGGAATGTTGATCAATTCAGCACTCACTCAAGGGTTAATTGAAAGGATTATAAAAATATATATATTATAAACGTCTATGTCACTGACTCACTCAAGAACGCACAGGGTGACCAAAAAAAAATTTTTTTTCTATCTATATTTATAAAAATCAACTGGCGCATGTATGACTGATCATCACTAGAGAACGGTAGGACCCATTTTGCTGATTTTTTCTTCTTGTGTTCGTAATTGTCAGGACACTGTTTGTATGAAAGAAAATTTTGGGAAAATCCACTGAAAAAGTCGGAAAATTCGGAAAATCTAAAAATGGTATTTTTGTTCGGTTTATAATCGCACGTATCCAATCCTGATGGTCTTTTAGAAGAGAAAAATTTGGAAATCTTAGTGGAAAAATCGGAAGCTTCTGGAAAAACTCAAAGAAAATTGATTTTTTTTTCTAACGCATCAGTTGAGAACGGCTGAACCGATTTGACTCAATCTTTTTATTGATGTGTTCCTAATTCCAAGGAGATGGTTCTTACGAGAGAAAATGTTGAAATCCACTGGAAAAGTTGGAAAATTCGGAAAATCGAAAAATGATGTTTTTGCGGGATTGCGTTCCTATCCGATCCAGATGGTCTATAAGAAGATAAAAATTGGAAAATCTGAGTGAACAACTTGGAAGCTTTCGGGAAAACCCGAAGAAAATTGAATTATTTTTCAAGCGCATCATTTGAGAATGGCTGAACCGATTTGGCTCAATCTTTTGGGTGGATGGTCTTTTAGAAGAGAAAAATTGGAAAAACTGAGTGAAAAACTTGGAAGCTTTCGGGAAAACCCGAAGAAAACTGAATTTTTTTTTCAAGCACATCATTTGAGAACGGCTGAACCAATTTGGCAAAATCTTTTTTTGATATGTTTCCAATTTCCAGGAGATGATACGAAAGAAAATTGGAAAATCCACAGGTAAAATCGGAAAATTCGAAAAATTGAAAATGGTTCTTTTGAACGGGATTTCACACATAGCCCATCCAGATGGTTTTCTAGAAGAGAAAAATTTAAAAATTTGAGTGAAAAACTTGGAAGCTTCCGGGAAAACCCGAAGAAAATTGAATTTTTTTTCAAGCGCATCATTTGAGAACGGCTGAACTGATTTGGCTCAATATTTTTTTGCTGTGTTTCCAATTTCCAGTAGATGGTTCTTACGAAAGAAAATTGAAGAATCTACCGGAATAATCGGAAAATTCGAAAAATGATGTTTTTCTACAATTCATTACCACACTTCGATAGATGTCTGAGTGTGAATCGATATTTCATTCACTTTTCAATTCTGACACTTGTTGCCAATCACTTGCCAATCACTTACTCAAAAATGACGACTTTTATCTTCTAGATTTTTCCAAAAGAAATAACGAAAATTCGTCCGTGTGATTTTTTTTCAAAATTTCGTCAAACGAAATTCACAAAATGCAACAACAATGCAATCGTAAAATCGAATGAGCGCCCTCACACACTCACATTTATGTATTATTCTTTAAACAAACACCAAAGTTGTTTTTTTTGATTTGGTTCGAGTGATTTTGTTTTCAAATTTTCGTCAACGAAATACACAAAAAAGCAACAACAATGCAATAGTAAAATATAAAGAGTATGTGTTATTTTCGAAGTAGAAAATTCTCATGAATATCTTACAATACCTGAATTTGACAAGACGTGTTTTTAAATTGATATCAGAAGTTAAAAATTTAAAAAATGAGGCAAGCAGAAAAATTTCATTAACAAGACAGACAAGAATAAACGGGCACGAAGAGCCTCAGAACAACCTAGTAATTTATATAAAAAATAAATATAATAAGACCGGAAACCTAAGTCTATTGACATACAAACAATTTTAGGCCCTACTCGTACTTACCACAACTTACGCTTATTTTATATAAAGCTAGCAGAATCCAATTCAAAAATCGGATCATAACTAGAATTAGAACGCAAGAAACACAAATAATTTTAGGTTCATTATTGCATAATCAAAAGCACCATTAAAAAATTTTGGGTTCCACAGTTCTTCACCAAGCTTGAGCTCGTTTAATTTTTTTTATTATTAACTATTTGTGATCTATTTTGAGGCTCAAGGCTCACCCTTCTCTTCCGCGGTTATGCTTTTTACGTTTGCCGGCCAACACGTGGACGGCCATAGATGTGTTATCGAGATTTGAACCCGGTACCCCCCGATCGAAACACCAAAGCTTTAACCACTATGCCATTTGGTCGGTGGGAGTTTAATTTAAAGCAAGCAGAATCCAAATCGAAAATCGGTCTAAAACCGAAATTAGAGCGCAAAACAAGATCAGTTGACATACATAAAATTGAAGGCTCAGTATGGGCTAAGCAAATGCCCCATTAAAAAATTGTATGCACCACATTTATTTGACCATATTTTAGTCCTTTAATTTAATGCAAGCGGAGCCCAAATCGAAAATCAGACCAAAACCGAACAAGACCTATTGACATACAAATAATTTTAGTCTTATTAAGGTCTAATCAATAGCGTTATTGAAAAACTTTGGCCTTCACTCGTTGCTTGACTAAGCTTTAAGCCATTTAATTTAAAGCTAGCAAGACCCAAAACAAAAATCGAACCAAGACCAAAATATTAGTTCAAAACAAGATCAATTCACATACTAATAATTTTAGGCTAGTTATGGTCTAATCAAATGCCTCATTAAAAAATTTTGGGCTTCACGCATTCTTAACCAAATAAAATGACCTAAAGCTTAAGAATGAGTGGAGCGCAACATGTTTTAATTAGACATTACATTAGGCCCGACCGAATGAGCCTAAATTTATTTGAATGTCAATTCACCTTGTTTAGCGCTCTAATTCGAGTTTGAGCCGTTTTTTGATTTGAGTGCGGTAGCTTTAAATTTAATGACCTGCTTAGTCAAGAACGAGTAAAGCCTAAAAAATTTTAATGTTGCATTCTAGTAGACCATTATATGAACCTGTAATTATTTGTATGTCAATTGATCTTGTGTTGCGTTCTAATTTGGGTTTAGGTCCGATTTTCGAATTTGGGTTTCGTTAACTTTGTGAAAATGGAAAAGCTTAATGTTTACAAAAATAATGGGGCATATAATTAGCCTAAAATTAACCTTCAATTATTGCTAGCTTACGTGCTAGCTTTTTTTTTTGATTATGTACGACAGTTTTACCAAAAGCCCGGTAAGTTTATTTTTTCGCTTTAGAAATAAGTGGGCGGTGTGCTCGAACTTAATGTTTACAATGGTGGTAAAAGAAAGTTGAATGTTAAGCCTAGTACTCAGTTTATTTTCGCGTGAAATAGAAACGAAATTTTATTTGGAGAATTTTTAATTTTAACGTATACATTTGTAGACAATATACATAAATAAATTTGCTTATTTTAAGTAAATAAATTAAATTAAATTGACTTTAATTAAAATTTCTGTATTTGTGGTATTAAACAATTTGTTTATAGCCAAAAACAAACAAATGTCAAAATTTCGCGTGAAAATAATGTGCCCAGGACATTATTTTCACATGAAAATGATTTGGAGAATTTATGTGCACTATCTTTTGACTCTCTGACTTGGATTTTTCACTGAGGAACTGACTACAAAATAAAAACAGTAGTGAAATTTTTCATTTCTAATTTCACTTTGGTAAAATAGTATGGAAATTTCACGTGAAATCGAACTGAGTACTAGGCTGCCACAAAATATTCATTACTTTATTTTATAATTTGCACATCCTTCGTCCACTGACATTCATTTTAGAGTAAAACTTAAAGATCCGATTTTGCACGATTTAAGCACAAATAAAAACCCAGTATGCAGAGTATAGTTACTCTGGTATGGTTTTTCCTAATACGTTTCCTCCTAAGACCAGAGAAGGTGCTACCAAATACTAAGCACACTTTTGAGCAGTTCTGAATTAAAACTAAAAGGTAAACACCATTCCGTTGGTAAATCTAGAGGCTCTTGGTGTTTTAGTATATAAAATTTTTAAAGATGTCAACTTGCGTATCGTATGATTTTTACGATGATATTTCCTAAGTCTAGAAAAATTGCTACCTAATAATAAGTGCTCTTTTGGATAAAAACAAACAGAAAAGACACCATTCCATTGAAAATTGTAGGGGTTCCGAGAGTTTTAGTACATACAATTGGTAAAGAGCTCAATTTTGGTATTGTGTGACTTTTTTGACCATTTTCACTAAGCCCATAAAACCTTTACCAAATACTAAGCGCATTTTTGAGTGGTTCTAGATAAAAACTAACAGATAAACGCCATTCCGCTTAAAAATCTTGAGACTTCGGATGTTTCGGTATAGAAAATAAGTTAAGTGGTCAATTTGCGAATCATATGATATCCGAGCATTTTTCCTAAGTCCAGGATCAAAACTAACAGATAAATGCAATTCCATTGAAAATTGTATAGGGGTCCCGTGTGTTTACGGTTTAAAATTGCTTGTCTTTTTCGTTCCTTCAACCTCATATATAAACTGGTTTGAGTGACAGAATCCAGTAGCTGTTAACTCCAAAACAAAAATATTTCTTTATAGTATTAAGAGATGGAACCAAATTAAATAAAACGAAATGTACCAAAATTTGATTTTCCGCTTGGCTTCGAAAAAAGTATATTTACTCACACAAATCTATAAAGGTTTTAAGGATTTCAAAAATCGTCCGAGGATTGTGCAAACACGTGAAATTTTTATTAAACAAAAAAATTTCTATTTTTAGAACAATTTAGGAAAATGTTCTCACAAATATAAATAGACCTGTTAGATAAAAATAAAGCAGAATTAAAAATAATTTATAAGCCTGAATTATTATTTGAACGCCACCAAAGCATTAATTTAAATAATTGGTATTGGTAGTTCGTAATACAACAAGTCTTATACCGCTGAAAGAGTAACTCCGATAGACGGAAATAGAGTTTTAATTATTTCAAAAATTAGTTATCGACTACGCTTAGATGACAATGGATAGAAAAAAAAATTGAAACTTTGTTAGAGATTTCATTTATAACTTAGGATCTAGATTGAACTTGGCTCAAGTTGTACTATATATAGAAACCGCTTTATCTTAACCCTCATATGAGTGAAGAAAAAATATCTGAATTTGAGTGTCTAGTACCTATACATGCATTTTGTATGGACACTTATTTTTCCACGTTCATCCAAGTTGTAACATTTCTCATTTTTAAGTATGATTGTAATCTATTAACTGAACTAGAAGTTCTCACAAAATTTAAATTTTTTATTGTGACTAACACATACAAAAATAGGGGTCTGAAAGTGTAAAAGGTACCTGAGTATTCACGTCACTCACATTAGGGTTAATAATCAACTAGTTCCTTCACATATTCAAATACTATTGCGTTTGAAGTTCAGATTTTAATAAAAGATTTTTTTAAATTCGTCGATTTTAATAAAGGATTTTTTTTTTGTTTCTACAAATGAGTACCTTTTTCAAGTTCCGCTGTACTATCTGATAAGCAGGTAAGTTGAAGATTGAAGATTTTCAAATGAGTTACCCGAAATTAAAATTTTACGTTTTTTCCGCTCATCATAACTTTATGTAAGAAAAGTTGACGAGTATTTTCCACATAAGTTGATGTAAAATTTTTCATTTTCTTAAATTTTTACTTCATAAAAATATTTTCCTTCTGGTGCAAATAAAGAAAATTACAACTCTAAGATTATGGTTTGCAAAGTGGAAAGCACTCTTTGAGAAAATTTATATTTAAATTTTGTTACTAAACAAAACTATCTTAATAATGTCAAGAATGACACGTAATAGAAATGGTCTCATGATAAATGGCTGCTAGAAAATATTTACAAACTAATAATATCGATCGAATTAAGGATGTATTTCCCCTCAAGGCAAGACAAATATTGAACAATGATGTTAACATAAACCGAAACAATTTTATATATAATTTTTTTTGCTGCATATAGCATACAGTCTGATCTAAATATTCTATCCAGGATTTTAATTCACTCACACTGTATTGCACCCGGTATTGTAGAATAGTGCTATGTAGTCGCAGTCGCTGTTACAACCTGAATAAATTGTTCCTTTCTAGTTTCATCTCTCTGTTCTTAGTAAATTATTATACAATCGGGAACAGCAATACAACAACAATATGAAAAGTCTTAAAAGCACATAAATAAATAAATAAATAAATGAATGAATAAATAGAAAAACGAAAACAAAAAATTTGAATGTGTTTTGAATTGAAATTGGATAATATCGTTTTCGTTGGATTTGGATCTGGTAGCTGGAAAAATAGCAGCAGCGTAACTACAGTACCAACAACAACGCTAATGGAAACTGTTGGAAATTTGTTTTTTTTATTATTTTCTTTTTTAACATTCTTATTTATTAAGCTTATTTTTATCCTTTATACTGTGCCCGTTATACTGTCGTCTTATTACCTTGCCTTTGAAAGTATACAGAAAGCTTTTTGTCTCTGTAAACACATAGGGCCATTCGCCCTTTCGCTTAAATGTTTTATTAAATGTTTGTGTTACGTTTTATATTTAAGTTGACGTTTTTTTTAAATATTATTCATGAAATCTAGAAAGCTTGCAAAGGGGTCGATGTTGAATAAAATTTGATTTTGAGGTTGGTTAACACCAACTCGTACTTATATCACCAAGTTCCAGCCGAACAACAAGATATTGAGAAAAGTGCAATAGTAATACCGGTTGATTGCGGCTCAAACATTCCAACAGTTAATTTATTTATTGTTACGAGATTTAGCGATTTTGTTATGGAAGAACACATTAATAATGAATTTTTAAAATATCGAAAAAATTTTGACCGTGTATAAGTTGTATGCCCAGAACCAACCATTCGTAATTTTTGAAGGGGTTGAGTCCCGGGGTCTAGAGGTCCCTGTTAAAATGTATCTAAAACACTAACAAACAACGCGAACCGCTCAACCGATCGTCTAAAAATGTTGATCGAGTATAACTTGCATGTCTAGAACCACCCTTACGGTATTTTTGAAGGGGTTGAACCCTGGAGTCTAGGAGCTCCGGTACAAATTTATCTAAAACACTACTAAATGTCACGCACCGCTCAACCAATCGTCTTGAAATTTTGATCGAGTATAAGTTGTATGACCAGAACCAACCCTACGACATTTTTGAAGGGGTTGAACCGCGGGGTCTAGGGACCCCGGTTCAAATGTATCTAAAACACTAACAAATATCACAAACCGAACGTCTTGAAATTTTGACCTTGTTTAAGTTGCAGGCTCAGAACCAACCTTACGGTATTTTTGAAGGGGTCGAACCCAGAAGTCTAGGAACCCCGGTAGAAACGTATCTAAAACACTACCAAATATCGCGATTGTTCAACCGATCGTCTTGAAATTTTGAAATATAAGTTGCATGTCTAGAACTTTGAGATATTTTTAAGGGGTTGAACCCCGGAATCTAGGCGCCCCGGTACGTACAAATGTATATAAAGCACTACCAAATATCACGAACTGCTCAACTAATCGTCTTGAAATTTAGATCGAGCATAAGTTGTATGTCTAGAACCAAACTTACGATATTTTTGAAAGGGTTGAACCCTGGGGTCTAGGGGCCCCGGTTTAAATGTATCTAAAACATTACCAAATGTCACCAACCGATCGTCTTGAAATTTTGACCGTGTTTAAGTTATATGTCGAGAACCAACCTTACGGTTTTTTACGGGGCCGAACCCCGAAGTCTAGGAGCCCCGGTACAAATTTATCTAAAACACTACCAAATATCGCAAACCGATCGTCCTTAAATTTCGAATGTGTATAAGTTGTATGCCCAGAACCAACCTTACGATATTTTTGAAGGGGTTGAACCCCGGGGTCTAGAAACCCCGGTTCAAATGTATCTAAAACACTACCAAATATCGCGAACCGATCGTAATAAAATTTTGGCCGTGTTTAATTTGTATGCCCAGAACCAACCTTACGGTATTTTTTAAAGGGTTGAACCCCAGGATCTAGGGGCCTCGGTACAAATGTATCTAAAACACTACCAAATATCGCAAACCGCTCAACAAATCGTCTTGAAATTTTGACCGAGTATAAGTTACCAAAATGTGTGCGAGTGTTCTTTGTAAAGTTTTCGAACACAATTTTATTTCTAGGGCAAAAATTTATTGAAGTGTGCAATTTTAACAGTGTATTTATTCGAAATAATTCAAATATTGATAAAATAAAAGAAATTGTTTGACATTAAAAAATCTAATATGTCCATTATTTTAAATTTTTAAGTAAATCACATACCATACTGTATAAAATGATACACGTATAGAAAAAAACTCAAAGATATACTAGCAGGGTTTCATAATTTTTTTGAAGGGATCGGGTCCCTGGGTCTGGTGCTCCATACAAATATTTTCCAAACTACGCAAAAACTGCATTGCAAATTAATCAGAGCTATCAAGAAATTGGATTTTATAATAATTTGATTGTTCATTATTGCGCTTCTATCTAAAATAAATGGAGCCCAACGATGTAATTCTACAAAGATGTAATCGTCAGTAACTGGGAATGAAAGCGTCAGTGAACAAAAAAGCATACTGTTGACCTTGAAATAGTGCACGAAACGAATTGTGAAAACTCAATCAATCAATTGAATCGATCCGCCGAATTAAATTGATGGCTTCAAAAAGAAATTTATTAATTATAAAATAATCAATTTGAATTTAAAATTAAATTATTGCAATTTTTAAGCTGTTTTCTGACATTTAAAATGGTGAAGCTTAACTCAAGATTCTAATTATATTAGCAAATAAAAGTTAATGTGAATAAATTTAAATATATAACTTCAATATAACTTCAGAAAGCAATCCATGCAATCGAATCGATCCAAACTTATTTGAAGTAGTCACCAAAAATATGGTCCATGGACCACACGGAATCATCAATCCAACGTCTCCGTGCATGACAGATGGAAAATGCCACAAAAAAATACCCAAACAAATTATTAAAGAAACCATCAGTGGCAACGACGGCTATCCACTCTATCGACATCGAAATGTCCCAATCGCTGGGCTGTACGCATCGTTTCAACAATTGAGAACAGTTGGTACCCAATTATGCCAAAATTAACATGAAGCATGCCACAAATTAAAATTACTGAAAAATGATGGAAATACATAATGAAGCGCTAATTGATTGAGGAAAAATGTTTATCAATCGTCAACAGAACTCTCATTCAATAAGAAATGGTTTTATCAGAGAGAACAAGAATTTAATGTCAATGAGCTGCAAACATTAATTCAAACAAATCTGTCAAAATTGACGGTATACAACAACACAATTGATATAACCGCGTTATGAATGCGATTTCACAACAAATTGGCGGTTAGTTTTTGCTCGATGCACCCGGTGGGCAAAACATTTCTGTTTTCATTGATTTTGGCGACTATTCGCTCACAAAGAGCATTGCATTAGCTGTCGCATATTCTGGCATTGCAGAAACTCTTTTGGATGGAGGTAGAACAGCGCACTCTGCATACAAATTGCCATTGAATGTACAATTTACTGAGACACCCACATGCAACACAAAAAAGTATTCAGGAATGGGAAAAGTGTTGCAAACATGTAAACTAATAGTATAGGATGAATGCACGACGCTCCAAGACTTAAGGGGTAACACTCATTTTGCTGGCTGGTGATTTTCGGCAGACTCTACAAGTTATACAACATTCCATACCTGCCGATGAACTAAACGCATGTCTCAAATCTTCTGTTTTTTCGTAAAATGTTCAGAAAATTATATTGACCACCAACAAGCGTTATATTGACCACCAACTGCAACAAAACGAATCCGCTGCTTGGTTTGAGCAACTTTTAGATCTTGGAAACGGGAAAATGTCAATCGATGACACCACAAATTGCATTACTATTCCATCAGATTTTTGTAACTTTGCACAGACAATTGACGAATTGATTAGCAGCGTATTCCCAAACATTGATTGCAATTAAAAGAATCACCAATAGCTAAGCGAACGTGCAATATTGGCGGTCAAAATGATGTATTGACATTATCACAGAAGTTCAAAATCAATTATCTAGCAATTCTGCAACGTATAAGTCACAAGTGAACCGATCATTATGCTTCGAAATATCGATGGACTGTGCAATGGCATCAGGCTTGCAGTTAAAAAATTGATAAATAACATTAAAGGAGAACATGTCTTTTTATACCGCGAATACTAATGATACCGACCGATATGCCATTCGAATTTAAAAGATTGCAATTTCCAGTGCGACTTGCATTTTCAATAACCATTAATAAAGCACAAAAACATTCGCTTCAAATTTGTGGATTAAATTTTATTTGTCAAAAAAATTATTTACTCAGAAGCATTACAACAATATAATTATCATTGAAATATAATGTTCATTCAATTGAGACTTGTACCCCTGTGATCTACCGGAAAAATTTGTCACTACGAAAAAGATACAAATTTGACATATTGTTTTAATTTCAGTACAAAAGTTGACTGATACCGTAAAATTACAAGTTTGTGAGTTTAAAACACACGTAAATTGTTAAAAATAATAATTAAAATTAATTTAATAAAAAAATCAAATTTATTCCTCTCGAAAAGTATCATTACCATTAAGAAAATAAGTGAGTTTTTTGTGTTATACTTTGGTTTTTGTATTACCACATATACTTATATTCATTATATTTTTGCTAGAGAACGTTGGTTAATATGGATGCTGTTAAAAATAGAAATAACAGAGTCAGTAAAGCGCATTGTGGGGTTTCTCAATGCAATAATTATAAGTCAGACAATGTGTCGATGCATTCAATTCCGAGAGAGGATTTGGCAAACAAAAATGAACTTCGAAGATGGATGAACGCACTTAAAATGGGTAAACCATTTCCAAAGTATTTTTTAATAAGTAGTGAGCATTTCAAAACTGATGAGCTGCTGTGTCCCGTAAGTCGGCTGAATGTAAATAAGAAAGTTGGATTAAAAAAAGGAGCGTTTCCTTCTAAAAATTTACCAATATCGTCTATTTTACCGAAACTACAAGGAGATAAAGGAAAGGAAAGGTTGGATCGTTTAAAATCTCGTCAAAATTTGTAATACGTACTTTTCATTTAGTTATTCTTTATATTTATATTTGAAATTTTGTTTTATACTTTCAGTGCTTGCGTCGAGACGCCCGTTGAATCGGAGAATTGCGATGTTTGTGTTGCACACGATGAAGAAGATATAATGGGAACCAATCCGATTTCAATTGCAGTTCAATGTTCAATAAGAATGAAAGATAAAGAAGTTCAAGCAAATTTAGAAAATACAGTTTTTGTGACGTCTTTATGGGACACCGACACCAAACTTAACACAAAAACTGGAATTCTCACACTTGCCATTTTAAATACCATGGTAGCAGTTTGTAAAATTATTAGACCATACGAAAATTGTACAATGTCGTTGAGAAATCGGATTTTACTAACCATGTTTAGGCTTAAAAGCAACTGCTCTTTCGCTGAAGTAACGATCGACTTTCAAATTTCGCATAAAAGTGCTAAGCATTATTTTGTAGATACAATACAATTATTAGCAAAAGCAATGAAATCGACGATTCACTGGCAGACAAGGGAGGAAAATGTTAAAAGTCTTCCGTATTACTTTAAAAATTTTCAAAATGTAATGACCGTTTTGGATTGTACGGAAATAAAAACAATTACGTTTAGTTGTTTAAAATGTCGCACTTCGACTTATTCCCATTATAAAGGTGGTCATACATTAAAGGTTTTAATAGGTGTAGCCCCTTCAGGATTAATAAATTTTATCAGCCCCTTTGTAGCTGGGAAAACTTCAGATAAGGCTATATTCAACCTAACTAATTTGATAGAAAAGTTAAAACCCGACGATGCGGTTATGGTTGATAAGGGATTTATGATTGGGAACGAATTATTAAATGCTGGCATCGAAATGATAAGACCTGACTTTTTATATTATATTCAATCTAAATCCGAAGTACAAAGAAACACCCAGATTGCCAGTGCTCGTGTTCATGTTGAACGTCGAATTGCAAGACTTAAGATCTTCGGAATATTATCAAATAAAGTTGCTTTATCTGTCTTGCCTTATATAGATACCATTATGACGGTAATATGCGCTATTTCTAATTTAGATACTCCTATATTAAAGGATGACAAATTTATGTGATTTGAAATATTAAAATATAGTTAATAAAAATATTAAATTTATTATCATAAATATAATTCAGTACATTTTTATTTTTAGAAAACAAATACATATATTGTAAAATTCATACTCGGTTATACAGTTTTCGTCTATATTGTACCTAAAATTATCATTTTTTATCAGTCTTACATTATTCAGGTAAGTTATAGTAAATTTAGCAATAGTGGTATAAAAAACAATTCATTGCAAAATAACAATTA
The DNA here is from genome assembly GCA_932526605.1 of Nephrotoma flavescens. Taxonomy (NCBI): domain Eukaryota; kingdom Metazoa; phylum Arthropoda; class Insecta; order Diptera; family Tipulidae; genus Nephrotoma; species Nephrotoma flavescens. Next base: position 263,944,203 of record OW052222.1, on the reverse strand, counting down.
AAATTAAAAACAAAATAAAATAACAATTCAAAATTAAATAAGAATATTGCCTTCAGTCTTACATAAATAAATCACAGTTCTAACTTAAAAATAAAAATTATTTTTTAAACATATACAAAACCAAAGTTTCAAAATAAATTGCACATAAAGTTTTAATAAATTTATCTATAAAAAGCAAATCTTTTGGTACAATTACAACTTCAAAGGTGTTATCAAACGTAGAATATATGCATAAATCACAGAAATCTAAATTTGTAATAGCAAGACCCAATTGAATTTGCCCGTAGTATTGGTGTTTTTTGTGCAACTCATAATTTTGTCGACTATTTACAAATAGGTATGGCAAAGATGGCAGTAAATCCGTAGCCGTAAAAAATTTTCCGTTAATTGGACATTTTATTTCAAGGAGCTTCCACTGATCACCGTTAAAAATAATTCCATCCGGACTAGCTCCAAGAAATGGCAAATCGGGCGATATGATTAGTCCTGTTTGGAAAAGTAAGGAGTATTGCTCAATTTTCAGTTTTGCAAACTTTTCAGCGAACTGGCCGTATTTTGTAGCTTTATTACCCAAGAAATTATTTTCATAAATCGACTTATACTTTTTTTCCCAGTTTTGGTTTTTATTTACAGCATAAGTATAAAGGTTGTACGCTATACTCCCGGTTATTCGCAGTTTTCGCTCTACTAACCATTGTGCACTAGTTTGTCTTATTGTTGATTTACATATAAGAATTGCCTCGCTGTTTGTTTTGACCACTTTACAATTATATTGAATTGGTGTAGCGGAATTAATACACTTATTTAAAAATGGAACAAATTCCTTAAGGCCATCATGACAAATAATAAAATTATAAAAATCGTCTCCGCTTGTGTCGTCCGTTTGGAAATTTCGCTCCTGATGATTTGATCGGTTACTTGCAATCATTTTGGCCAACTCCGATTCCGGGGCGGCTAGAAAAAAATAAATTTTTAATTTTACATTTTTAGTTTTACATTTTTAGTTTTAATTTACTAACCATTAATAAACATTGATTTAAATGCAAGTTCCTGTTCTGTCGATATAGTATCATCGTATTGTGATTTAATTTTTGTGTGTACATGGCACAAATCTTGAATAATCACTGAACTGTACTCTGATGAAATAATTTTTCCAGTTTTACCCCATTGTTGCTTGAGCTCGGTACAGCTTATGACTTCAAGGTGCGGTTTTCTAAAAAATAAATATGTAATTCTAACTAAAACCCATGTAGAAAAAAATACAATTTTCATGTTATTATTAATTACCGACAAATTTTTAGTAAGCAAGCCGCTACATGTTTACATTTTTCACCTTGGCCGGCCTTACACGTACAAATACATTTCCAGTTTTTGCTCGATTTCTCCAACCGGTCTAATCTCACTTCATGTGGGCTATCTGTCATTGCTGAGGTTTGTATAACTAGCCCCACAACTCGGTTTTTTACATGGCCCGGTACGACTCCGATTGCATACACCCAGCCGGCCTTTAATATGTTTTCCCCCTCACGTAAAGGTCTTTTCGACCCATTAAAATAATCTATTATATCACATAATGATATATTAAACGTGTACCCATCATCTATATTATTATTTAAATCTCCGTTTAGACTTACTACTTTTCCCGCCATATCACTAGGTTTCAATCTGATTTTTTTTGATTAATTTAATACCCGTTCTAAATAATACAAATAAACAAAAAACATAAAATATCAAGAGTAACTCATTAAATTACTGATTCAAATTAATTGTTTATTAAATAATTTTAAATTTTACTGTTTAAAATAATAATTACCTTAGAAACTTTCTGTTTAAATCTATGTAAACACATAGGAAACGTTAAAACAAATTTTTGGTTTGTATCTGGAAGGAGCTTTGGTTTTTTGCTACTAGTGGCGCTTTTTAAACTTTCCCTAGTCTCAATAAAAAAACACAAACCTACCCAAATGTAAATACCCTTTGTATCCGCTAGTTACATATAAAATTATATTAAGATTCATTTTTATAAAACAAATAAATTTTTTAAAAAATCTGGGGGGATTACACATCAACATCGATGTGGTATGTTAGCATACGTCTAAAATGATTAAAAAAATTCACGCAACATATTGTGAAAACCCGGAGAAAGTGATTCCTGGTATTATAAAACCTCTTTCAGCAAGTTTTTTCAAACTCGTCTAAGCTTAGAAACAAAGTCGATTCCTCGTCTAAGCTTAGAAATAAACAATAGAAAACTTGCATATAAATTTGAAAAAACAATTAAAGTAGTCGGCGAAAAATTCGAATAATATAAAGAATTTTAAAGCAAATTATATTCCACATGTGGAAATTTCAATCGATTTCAAGAATACGCGCCCTGGTACTCGAAACCCCCTTTTCAGCAATTTTCCCCAAAAGTCGTTTTTCAATGTTGAAAACACAATATTATCGCTGCGTGAAGCAACACCTGCTAAGTTAGTATAGCTATTTGGATTACGTAGTTACGTTATGAAATAGAAGCAGTGCTATGATTTGATTAGCGAAATTTCGATGAGGCAATTATTTTGAGAAAGACAGTCAATCAATCGACGCGGTGTTAAAATAATCTATTTTGCATGCACCACACATCACAACCTTTAACAATATATAAATAATATTAATCATAATCGTGTATGTCATTTAATTATCTTGGCATCCTTTTTGGTACACGAGTATAAAAGATTCGATAAATTTTTAGAAACCATTTCCATGTTTTAATTTCTTAAGCCGAACACACATAAATATACATTCAACACAATAATCCATTCATTCTCAAAGTGACGGAACGGAGTTTTACAATGAAAAGGAGTATTAAATCCTTTTTCTGTTTTGTTATGTACACACATCATCACAACGTATTATACACATGCACAAAACACACACCCAAATTTATAAAAATTATTAGATTTTTCCATTATACATCGCTTCACATATCCTTTTTAGGTATATACCATACATGATTAAATTGTTGTTGGTGTGTCGTAATTCGTAACATTGTACGTAAGGATATTGGGAAAGGAACTAAAAAATTTTAGTTACGGTATGTATGATTTTCTCACGTGATAACATTTTTTTGTTGGCTGGATCCTCGTTGTGTTTGTTAATTCGCTATGCTTTCAAAACAAATTCAAAAGTTTCAAGAAAACTTTTGTTATCCTTCGTGATTTAATTTTTTGTGTTACTTTAGATTCGTTTATACTTATGTCAGACTACTCTGTGGTTATATTTTCGTGTTTATACTTGAAAGAAATCTAAATTGAATTAAATTCCATTTATGCGAGAATTGAGAGCTACAAGCAAGAGGATATAAGTGAACTTGATTTGAAACCCAGTCGATTGAAATTAATAAAAAAAAAAATATTGTATATAAAATTGAGTATGATGTCTTAAACCAATAAATTTATTTATTAAATTCATGTTGTCACGCGACCCAGCACCAACTAAACAAGACCGTTGATTACTTAGATCAATAAAACCGTTATCATTCTAAAGTAAATACCAACCGGCCATAAATATTTCGCCTAATTTTTATTCCTGTTGTGTTGACCTTCTTCTTGATTACGTATATACACTTGGGTTATATACACATTCGTATTATATCTATCCTCTTGTATTATGGGGTTAGGTAGCATCGGTAGCTACAGCAACAAATAATCGTAATTATTTCAGAAAATATAAAAAGGAAATAAACGGGCAAAACGTATTTTTTTCTGCCTGGATTATAGATTATAAATAAAGTAAAAGGAAAATTGTCTTAAAAGGTAAAGGTAAATATGTAAGTAAATAAAATTAAAAGGAACGAAATAAAAAATAATAATAATACCTGGATTGTTTGAACAATGAAAATACAACAAGAAAAATCCATCAAGAAAATTTGCAAAACATATACGGCTGCTCGTTTTATCGCCTTCTTTTTCTTCTTCGTCTTCTTCATGGTCGAAATCTATAAGAGGTTTTAGTTGGCTTGTGTCTTTTTAGTCACGGTTTGGTACATGAGAAAGATGTTACAATTATCTTTTATTGAATAAGAACTACGTTATTATATGACACGAATAGAGAAAACTTACATAAAACAATTTTTATACAACTCTTTGCAGTATAAAAAATGTTCGGGAATGTCTGGGAAAGTTTCTGGAGTGTGTAATTTTTCGCTAGCCTCGATGGGATTTCAAAAATGAATACGTATAGGAAAATTTTAAACATATTTGACTGAGTTGCAACTGCAACGAACGAACACGTTAGAATGCGTAAATGAGCTGGAAAATGTTAGTGGATTTAATGTCCTTTAAAAGTTCGTCATTTACAATTATGTATGGTACAAAACATATGCAGCATATAGTGTCATAGTGACTAAAACTACATTACGCATAATAAACAATAAAATTAAATTTAATTAATTAATAATGAATGGTACTATAAATCACAAATATTCGTTAACTGATGATAACAGATAAGATTTTATCATTCGTTTAAACATAAAAATATGTACAGCGTTCTTAATATTTTCAGGTAATGTTATATAAATATATATGGCCCAATAAATGTTAATGATTTTCTGTCAAATTCCGTTTTAATTTGGGGGCACTTCAACTGACAAGAACATGTGGTTGAATAGCCATGACCTAGAAATTCGAATTGTATAGTCGCAAGTAAAGATGGGATGTGCAGACACTTAAACATGTAGTTCGACACATACAGCTCCACAGTAGGAAACATGGTGATGCAGTTTATACATTGCATTACAGCACCTATTTTGAAAAATCTACAATTTATTCAGTTTTTCTTTAACGACTGAAAATCAGCCAATTTGCAAATTAAGCAAATAAAAGGGCAAACTTTAATACAAATAGAATTAATATGGTCATCCCACGTCATATGCTTGTCGTATGTTACACAAAAGTACTTGAATTTTTCCACTCGCTCTATGGTGCAATTTGCTATACTTGAAGTGGTGGTAAATCAAGGTGTCGTAGGCGTGAGGAGTGAAAAATTATATCATCCCTCATTTGTGAGGGCCGTATCGTCAGCAAACATTCTAATATCACCCGTGAGCGGTAAACTGGCCATATCATTTACGTAGATTAAGACTAACAAAGGGCCAAGGACACTCCTTCGAGGAACACCACAGTTTACACCTAAAGTGGAGCTTTTTACACCATTGAAAATCACAACCTGCCTTCTATTACTAAGGTAGCTTTGTAACAGTTTGTGTGATACGCCACGGAAGCCATAAGTTTGTAATTTCTGAAGAAGTACACTGTGATCTATACAATCAAAAGCATTACAAAGATCAAGAAATGAGCAAGATATATATCTGGTTTTGCCAAAAATCGGGGTAACACCGGTTTCCAAAACTACATTAAAAAGATCAGCTATAAGTAATTGTGAAAAAATTGGCGAATAATTCTTCAGAACCACATTACGAATGTTATCGTAACCACCACCCTTTCTATTACTGAGAGTTGAAATTAAATTCGATATTTCGCGGCAAGAAGTGGGCGAAAAGAAACATGAATTAATACTAGGCGCCATAGTGAGAAATTTATTTAAATCATCTGAGTCTGGGCTAGAGAACTACTTGCTGTTATAGAAGAATCAACAAGATCATGATATTCAACATCATAACGGAGTGGATCATATTATTAGAGTTATTTTCCATGAAATGATTTAACTGTTTCCAGATTTCTTTTTGGCTCAAATTATAAAATAAATTGTTAAAATAACGTTTCTTTGCAAAATATTTTCCGTTTTTGATATTCCTATTTAACAAATCTAATTCATGCTTCAGTGCTAAATTAGTTCTGTTCTTTTTAAAACATTTCAATGTACGGTTTTTAAGTTTAACTAAATCTCATAGATCAAGACTCATCCAAGGACGAGCACTTGCATTTTTAATTTTTACATTTACTTCTTTGAATACGGAAAACTGTAGAAGTTTATTATACATATCAAAAGTCCTTTCAAGAGTAGACTCAGGAATTTCTGACATCAAATACGGTAATCATTATAAATTATTCAAAGGGCTGATTAATCTTTTTGTAATGAACGTGTCTTTTCGTTAGTGTCCGAGTAAAATATTTAGGCTTGAAGCGAAATTTTGAGAGTACAAAACTATGATCACACTTATGTCGGCTTCAATGGTAAAATTCGGAACTTGCTCAATATTACTAAAATATTAAGGCTCACAGGTCTGGTAAGGGAAGTATTTGTTACAATCATTCCATAGAGAGCAAAGATGCGTTATACTCTGAGATTAAGTTAAATTTTTTATTAACATATGTATTTCACTTTGTTAATTTTGAAATCATAATTACAATGTACTAAATCGATTTCCTTTAATATTTAAATAAATAAATAAATACAAAACTAAAGTATTTCCAGAAAAATTCTATGTAGAATTATGTGGATATAGTCGCTCTAATCTAGCCTCAGAAGAGATTCATGGTGCGGACATACTTGTGGCAATACCACACTCGGGTTGAAATATTTTTAACTTTGTTGTTTTTTTAATACATTTTATATGATTCTGCAGAATTTTTTCCTCAATCGTTTCCGCAAGTGCAAACGCAGACTCACAACCACCTGACATATACCACAAATTAGTTGTAGTTTTGAAAATTCTATCTGGGGTTGTCTGGATATAGTGCTTTCAGTTGTCAAAAGCAATTTGCGAGCACTTGACGTATACCAACGGATTCGGCAACGATTTAAAAGAAGTTTCATAAGCACTTAACGTAAATATATCATCGGACCCCTTGAAGTTTTGTGTGCCACATGTGATTCACGTTTAGCACTTGACGATTATCACCTGATTTGTTGAAGTTTTGACTACAAAACTGAGAGATTTATAGAAAAGTTTTATCTTTAAATATTTGGGTATCGTAAAATGAATCTCGCTTTACGGGAATTGCTAGTGAATCGCCTGTGATGCGAGATTCAAACGACTATATCCAAATATTTCCAGATAAAAGAGACACACCAATCGGGAAGGGACTTGAGTTCAGGAGCGTGAAGTTGTTTGGATCATTCGACTTGGGACAAAGCGGTTACACCAAGGTTTTTATGTTCAGAATAAAATAGTGTTTTAGTGGATGGGCCAACATCAGCTGCAGGCTACAGAGTAACGTTGTACGACGAGCCTATGAAATAATTAATCGGGTGAGCTAATCGTCTTTAGAAATGAACGCTTCTCAATCTTAGTATTTAGTTACTATTGGAGAAAGGATGAGCGACCAAAGTGGGTTGTTATTCGGATTGGCATCTAGTTACCTTAAAATGGCCTTGGATAAAAATAAGCAGTAATATTGCGTTTCCGGTACGAGTGCAGAAGTAAGGCTTTCAATATTGTGAATTTGTTGCTGTACGATTTACAAATCCGTAAGAGCCAATGGGTAATTGATCCGTTGATAAGCAGACAAATAAACTACATAAATCGCCCGATTTAACAAGCCCAACAAAGCTCGCTAGCGTTTAAACGAAGAAACTCGCATTACAGTGAACTTCGGAAACAGCAAAGGGTTAAACGATAATGCGGACATCGAACAAGTTGATTTCGGAGACAAGTCTGAAGAGAACCTAGAACTAAATTTTAAGATTGATTCCTCTCTACCCTTACATTCTTGATTGATATGGGTGCCAACAAAAATTGCATCAACCCCCAATTTGCAAAAAAACACGATTTCACCAATACCAAATTCAAAATTAGATCGACAGGAGGGCAAATCGAATTCAGCATGAAAACATCGTATTGGGATTTACACAAGCATACAATTTTTTGTTTTGCCGGCACTAAAGACATTTGAAGGCCTAATTGGCAATGACACACTAAAAGTGCTTGGTGCGGCTATTGATCGGAAAAAAATAAATTCTGATAATGGACTCAAATATTAATTAAATTAAATTAAAAGAGAACATCCAAATAGTGTTTTCAAAATACCAAACACTGTTTTATGAATAACCTAACACTAATTGAAACTACCGTGAGGACAGAAAATAAAACAGCTACAGATGAAGCAGTCTACACAAAATTCTACCCCTTTCCAGTTAGTATGAGAAACGAGGTAAAGAAACAAATTGAAAATCTTCTAAAAGATGGGATCATACAACCTTCAGCAAGCCCATATAATTCACAAATCTGGATAGTGAAAAAGAAATCGGATGCTTCCAATACACAAAAATACAGGCTAGTTAGTGATTATAAACAATTAAATGCCGTCAACTCTAAGTTCTTCACCACAATCGATCTTACATCGGGATTCTACCATGAATGGGAATTATGTATTTTTGGCACTTAACTGGAGTCTTAAAACTGCATCTGCTATCTTCCAGAGGCAAAACTTGGTACGTCTACATCGACTGCATCATTATTTTTGAAGCACCAAATGAGGAAGAACACCTAATGAACACTCAAACCAACAGCCGAAACTGAATTTCTAGGTTATATCAGAACAAACCAAGGCATTAGGGCCAACCCAATGAAACTAGCTGCTATTTATAATCCAAAAAACCCAGAGAATCTGAAAGGCCTAAAATTGTTTCTCGGATTGGCATCATACTACAGGCGTTTCATTAAGGACTTATAGCGAAACATTTCACAAACCTTATACAAGAGGCAAACACGTCCAAATTAAGCCAAGCCAATCGAAGAAAGTAAAAATCAGTATATGGACCAAAATCAGATTCGTTCATTTCAACAGATTGAAGAACTGTATTTCTTGATTTCAACAAACCATTCGACCTGACTACCGATGCACGGCAATAGCAGCCGTATTATCACAGGAGGTATTGTCAAAAATCGACCAATGACGTATATTTGGACTACTAGCTACTCACATTCGCTCTCAAGAATAGGAATAACAACACCAAATTAAAGAGATGGAAGGCATACTTGGAAGAATATAATTACGAACAAATAAAGTTGCTGACGTCCTATCAAGATTTGAGCTGGAAACAAACATCTTGTTGTGCTGAAGGGGACTATATACGGACCTGATACAATACTACAATGAAACAATCAACGCATTTAAGAATCAAGTCATATTTCAAAATACCACCAACACTATATTAGCCTACCAGAGCTAAACAAAAAATTCTAAGCAGAAATCTTCGAGAAAAGTTAAACCCGAATACGCTCAATGGAATAAAAATACCTGAAGAATACATACAAATTCTACAATAAGTTTTTAAAGAACCATTCTCTAGTTAGAAAATTCGTTTAACCCAAAGAAGTATACAGACATCGCCAATGAAGAAGTCAAATTTGCAATTATAAAGGAACTACACAAAAAGCACACCGAAATTATATCGAAAAAAGGAAACAAAGTTTGGAAAACTATTATTTCTTTCGAATGACCAGTCTAGTAAAAAATATACACAAACCTGCGAGTTCTACAATCCCGATATATCCGCGGAAATACTCCACGTTGACAAAATGTAAATTAAGAACGAGAAGTTCATTTCGATTCTCGACACAAACAAGTGAAGTAAATGGGACTGTTGGGTAAGTCCACTCTATGGTAATCGAAATTATTTAGATGCGCAGAGGATGAATACCAAGAATTGACTGTGAAGGAATTGATCAATATAGCGGTAGAGCGCTACAATAATTCTGTACACTCACTCATCCAACAGAAACCCAGCGATATACTCTTCGGAAAGATACAGCGGATAAACTACCAAAATCTAACCGATTTCAAAACCAAGATAAATAAAGATGTAATCAAACGAATCAGAAAGCCCTAGGAAATCAAAATTGCCAGGAAGAATATAAAAAGACCAAAGAGCATGTCACACAAACTTTTAGAGCACATACGATTTTCACAGCAATTAAACAAATCCAAGCAAAAAACAAACCGAAGTTTCAAAAAGAAACGGTAGCTCATGATGATAAAGTTACAATTATCGCAACATTGGGAAAACGAATCCATAAAGCCTAGATTAAAAATCTAGCACAATAATTAATACCACAATGAAACAATAAACATCAATGAAGCCACTTTTACAAACGAAAAACATCCCAAGTTCTGCCACCTGGGTTACAAACAAACATCACAGAGAAAAACATAAAAATCGACTCTGGATACTTAGATAATTTGTAGCTAGATAACACCAACAACTTTTCAACGAACACAAGGAAGCTGCATTGATGGATTTAAGTATCATAACCGTCATACCGGAGTGGAGTATTTAACATTAATAAAAAGTATAACTACGCATTTGAATGAAAAGTGTAGACTCAAAAAGGGTAGGAAATTATTAAAAAGTGTAGTTGCACAAGAAAAAAAAGTTTGGAAATAAACACATGGTTTAATTAAAATTTAAAATATTGAGAATCACAAAACTACAAAAATTATAAATTTTATAATTTTTTTTTTAAAGTCTTTTTAACTCAGAAAATCTTCAGAACCATACACCTGGAAGCTCTTTGGCCAAATTCACCTAATTCATTTATTAATTCAAAAAATCTTCGGAATCAGGAGTGCCGAGTGCGAGATTTAGTGTTCTCTAGCGGTATGGCCCTGCACAAATTATTAAGGAATTTGTTCCTTTAAGACGCTTCCACGTGTAGGGTCATACCGCTAATCACAACATGCAAATTGTCTTAGAATTTTTTCTATTAATTCTAGACATGATTCCAAGTAGAGAGCACTAAATACCACACTCGGCACTCATGATTATGAAGTTTTTTTGAATTAATAATAGAATTAAGCAAATTTGGCCAAATACGCTTCCAAGTATAGGGCCATATCACCAAGCAAATTGTGTTTAATTTTTTTTTTTACAAATTTCAGACACCACCACAAGTTGAGAACACTAAATTCCACAGATCCAACATTTTCTGAATTAAAAAGACTTTAAATTTTTTTTTTTATAAAGAAGATAATTTTATTTTTGTAATACTGTGATTCTCAATATGTGTTGTTTATTTTTATTACTTTTAAATAAACTACGTGTTTTGAACTCCAAATTTTTTTTTTCTTGTGCAGCTACACTTTTAGATAATTTGTGTATCTACCTACCAACCTTTCGAGTCTACACTTTTCGTAAAAATGCGTAGCTATACTTTTTATTAACGGTTAAAACTTCACTCCTATGTTACCGTCATCATAGGTTTAAAAACATCATATTTTTTGTCAACAAAGCACGTGTAAGGAGCCAGAGAGGATTACTTTTTATAAACAGACAAACAAACCCACCAAGAAGAGAGCTTCAGCAGCTAAAGAGGAAATCAACAAATTTGATTGAACTTTTGACACACGGGACATGGATCTGGTACGCGGGAAGATTTTTTTTGCTATGGTAAATTGGCCTCTAATATTTAATTTCTCAAAAAATTACAGCTAATTTTTTGGCCTCAATTGGTTTTGCTACCAAATTAGATTTTTTATCTAAAATCCCTAAAAACTTTGGTAACCCAACTAAATATCAAATGAATCATCAGCATCAGTACCTCAAAAAAAAATCATTAGAAAGTATTTGCATTCACATATACGGGTTAATTTTAATTAAAATTGACATCCATAAAAAACATTACGTTCAATAATTCCAAAATATAGTGGACGTGTGCCGTTCTCTATCACTTCAATTCGTTCCTCACCACATTCGATATTTAAATTTTAATTGATATAATTTTGTGTAGGGATATAAAAATCAAATAGAAATTTTTTAACAAAAAATTAAACAAGAGCAACCAGCACGATGCGGGTCCATCCATTGCACTTTATTTCACGCGCGCACGCAATAATATAAAATTTTGTAATTCATTTAGATTTAATTGGAATTTATGAGAATTTTAATATGGGATGGAAAATTTTTGGGTATCACAATATAATCAAAACGATAAAATTATTTTCCCATACAAATTCTGTTACATAAAATTTACATAAAATTACCGAACGTTCTAGTTACCGCGCGCAAACAAAGATTTTCCCTATTCCATTTTCCCATGAAAATCAAAACAATAAAGCTACACACACACACACACACAGAAGCTAATACCAAAAAGGACACAAAAAGAAATTCTTTCACATCCACATATGCGACTTATATACGAATAATTCCCATCTTAAAGTAGTTTTAACGGTCTTATATCAACAAAAGTAAATTACAGTCCCTTACATCTTTTAGCTATTTATTGTTATGCATTATATAAAGTTAGCAGTACACACAATTGAATAATATAATCAAATCCCTTTTATACTTGTTGTTGGTGTTTTTCTATTCTTATGTTGTTTATGATTTTTCGTTCTCATGAATATGACCTCCGGTTTTATATATTAGGGGGTCCCTCAATCTAAATACGTACACAATAATAGAAAATTATTAAAACACGAGGGATGCAACACTATATAAACCAAAGTATTTTCTTCAAAGTAATTCAAAGTTATTTGAAATCTCGTTGCGGATGGTGCTAATTCTTAAAACTGCTGTGGTATAAAATTGTTGTTAATAGTAAAGTGAAATAAAGTGAGTGATTGTGAATTTAATAGTGACGGCTATATAAAGTATATCGTAATTGGACATGAAACGCTTTATTACTAGTTTCGAGAGACGGGTAAGGTTTTAATTTTTTGATATTTTTTATTAACATTTAAAAATTGACCACGGGAAAATTTGTACAAAAAAATAATTATTTGTAAAAATACGATGATGATGATAATATAAAGCCACATTTTTGAGGTGGACAGATTTGTTTTATAATGTTTAATGGCGCAACAAAAACATATGCTACCCCGAGAACCGTAAATTATTGTTTTGTTTTTAATTTTAATTAACTCAAATAAAATGTGAAATTAATTTTAATTATTATTTAGTTTTGTATTTAACCGTAATATGTGTGCGGGCCCAATTGGGGATATTTAAAACAAACCAAATTATACAAATGTTTTAATAAAATTTTGATTGTTTTGCGATTTTTCAATTCTGTGCAACATCATGCAATACCCGTTGAAATACTTATAAATTTAGTAAAATTTTTTTTTTTTTTCATGTTCAATTTGCTATATTTCGAGCTAAAATTAGCTCATTTTCAAGAGTTGGCCAATTTGCCTTTGTAATTAAAATTAAAATTCGTAATTCTAAAAATGGTTTTGTTTAAAATAAGATTCAAGAAAATGAACCGGCTATAGCTCGAAATATTCATATATGATACAACACTTCGAAATAGCTGAATTCGCGATATATGTTTAGATAATTATGTTAAAAATGTATCTTGTATTATTATTGCATTCAACAATCTATTAAAAAATTTTGTACTTAGTTTAATTTCTCACCCAAATAAACTTCATTAAAAAGTTCTCCCGATATTTCATAGATGGCCGATATAACACGTTTCACATATATATTGACCAATTTTAACATAGATGGCAGTAAAACATTCAAAACGATATAAATTGAAAAATCGAAAATATTTTGTTTTGTTGAATTAATCATTACCTCGACCTTAATTGTCATTTTCAATTATCCCGGATCCCAATTCTCAATAAAATGAATGTCAATATTTTTATCAAGTAAATCGTTCTTAAAATAAAAATACATTTTTTTATATCTGACAACACTGGAATTTTACATACTGTAATATTCAAACATAATTTTTAAACTTTTATAATACACTCAGATAATAAATTAAAATATAAGTTCAAAATTGTGGAACTACGAACTTTGTTAAATTTACATTTATTATTTTGAATAGCGAAAGGTTTAAAAGTGTCCAGTATTGTTTTCTAATTTTAAAATCAAAATTTATTTTTTGTTTATTCTAAAACTACTAATAATTATTCTAACAATATTAATCATATTGGGTTGTGGAAGTGTTTTTTTTACTAAAACTGTTTGGCAACACCGCACTAATTAAACAACTTTAAGCATCGGTATATTTAGTTAGCATTTTACTAACCACACATTACCAAATTTAACAAATTAACACTTTTTAGGATCAAAACACGGCATCACTGTAAAATTTATTTATAACAAGAAATTCATTTAGACCATAAACCTAAAATAATTAGTAATTAAATTTTTATGAATAATTACATAATTTACAGTGTTGTCAAATTTTGTCTCAAACACATATTTTTCTCTGTTTAGTCTAATTTAGATAATTTACGGCCAGTCAAATAAAATATGAAAGTCAGATAATAGCCCGTCCCACACTATACTTCTTTTGAAGTTACTTCTTTTTTCAAACTATGTCGAAATAGATTTTTTTGTTGCTAATTTAAAACCTTATCTTATATTTAGTCACAAAAATTTTTTTGTATTCTTTTATTATGCTCTCTCGAAAAATGGCCTTAAATTTCTTTTATTTCATTTCTATTTATGTTAAAGCGAAAAATTTTATGTTGAAAAATGAGTCGCAATTAAAACCGGTTTTATAGGTAAACGGAAAAAGAGACGAAAAAGAAGTAACATCAAAAGAAGTATAGTGTGGAACGGGCCAATTAAATTTTATATCCCTTTTTGAACCAAAAAAAATGGCTCCATTTAAGTCCGAACCACACAAATGTGTGAGTAAAAAATCATAGTATGTAATGGCGTTTTTGATAAAAAAATTTCTCTCGATTTGAAGTACAACCAACACAATTATGTGTATAGTTATAGTGTGTTTTTCGGACGAAAATAAGTTTTAAAGGAATGCACAAATGTGTAAGTTGGTTGAAAAGACATACAAAACAAATTTTTGACATGGTACTTTTGCCGTACCCACACAATTGTGTTTCCGGGCAGGAAAAGGGTTATAAATTTTGTGTTAAAAATTTTATTTAGTTATAACAAAAAAAATATTTTCCAACATTGCCAAACTGTAGTTTTAGTAAAACAAAACAAAATAAATCATTTGTTATGCACATAATGCACTATTTAATTCCGATGTGAGCTGTTCAGTCATATAGGGTTTTCTCATAGGAATGACATGATTTTTAAGTGACGTTTCGGCCATTTGTAATATGTCATGATCTGTCATTTTTTGTTTCATTGTATTCATCAATGTTTACAATTTCATCGTGGTGAGATATACGTAAGAACAACGTTTACAAATTATTCAGTTTAATTATCAAAATAATCGTTCTCCAATTGCAACTTTTCGTGCGTTTTTGCCATTTTATAGTCGTAATAATCGTCCAAGTGTGCTCGCTATTCGTCGAATTGTTGAAAATTTTGAGCATACATTTTCTTTACATAACGTTAAAGTGCCGTTCAGGCAAGTGTTGCTGAAGACCGACTATTTCTTGTGGGGTTATTTGAAGTCATTGGTCTCTAGCAATAAACCAAACTCTCTTCAAGCTTTACAAGTCAAAATTGTACGTGCTATTCATGCGTGCAGAAGAAGTCGTGGAGGCCACTTGAATGACGTTTTATTCAGAATTTAATTGTATCGATTGTACTTTACATTAAATAAAAAACATTTCAATTTCCTTAAGAATTAGTGTGTTTTTTTAAAGAAATCATATCACTCTTATTGGAAAACCCTATAAAAAACCATAAAATATTTGGCAACATTGGAATTTCGATAATTTTTAAATATCTACAAAATCATGTTTAGACAGTAAGTGGTGAAAATAAGCTTAGTAAATTTAAAATTTTATTTTGTGTTTAAAGAAATAGCAAACGAACTGCATATTATTCAGAAAATTTTAAATGATTTAAAAACTTTATCCAATGTTGCCAATTTAGTTATTTCAAAAGTATTGTTTTTTTGAATTTTAATTTCATTGTTGTTGTTCAGAAGATTTTTTAGATTTTTTTCGTTCTATATCTGTTATTCCATTTTTACTGTTTAGTTTGTTATTTTTGGCAACACCGATTACTTTTGTTTCAACTAAAAAAGCTCGCGCCAAAAATTTAGATCAGAATTATAAAAATTAATTTTCTCTGAAAATATTGGTCTAAAGTGTTTCCGCAATTTTGGCAATAGATGTCAGTAAAGATATAAATTTGTTAGTTTTAAATGTGATTTTTGCTTATAACGGGTGATTTTTTTGTGGTTAGGATTTTCATGCATTAGTATTTGACAGATCACGCGGGATTTCAGACAAGGTGTCAAAGAGAAAGATGCTCAGTATGCTTTGACATTTCATAATGAATAGACTTACTAACGAGCAACGCTTGCAAATAATTGAATTATATTACAAAAATCAGTGTTCGGTTCGAAAAGTGTTTCGCGATTTACGTCCGATTTATGGTCTACATAATCGACCAAGTGAGCAAACAATTAATGCGATTGTGACCAAGTTTCGCACTCAGTTTACTTTATTGGACATTAAACCAACCACACGAATGCGTACAGTGCGTACAGAAGAGAATATTGCGTCTGTTTCTGAGAGTGTTGCTGAAGACCGTGAAATGTCGATTCGTCGCCGTTCGCAGCAATTGGGTTTGTGTTATTCGACGACATGGAAGATTTTACGCAAAGATCTTGGTGTAAAACCGTATAAAATACAGCTCCTGCAAGAACTGAAGCCGAACGATCTTCGCTCTTAAAAAATCACCCGTTATTTAATGTTGCCTGTTGTAAAAAATTCTTTCACATATGAAAAGCCAAAATCATTTTGAAAATAATTGTTCAAAAACAACAACATTTCGTAAATTACGTGAGAGTTTTGGTCGACATGGACATTCTACTGAGAATGCAATTGGCAAAATTGTTGATCGTTTTGAAGAAATAGGTTCAGTGGAAGGTCGAGGACCGTATCAACATGTTCATCCAGTTCATATACCTGATGCAGTGGCAGCTGTTAGTGAAAATGTTCGTATAACCAAGCACATCATTTACAAGAATTAAACATTTCACGAACCACATTACGACGCATTTTGCATGTTGATATTCATTTGCATCCATTCAATCATCTTTAGCGATGAAGCTCATTTTCATCATAATGTAGAGAACGTAAAGACTGGGCGACAATTAAGCCAATCTGGAAAATTAGCTTAAGAGCTATTTGAAAAATAAAATAAATAAAATAAAATCTAGCTTCAAAAAATAAAATGAAATTAAGTTCAAAGGACACTTGTGAAAATTACTTTTCTTTGATAAAAAATAGCGGAATCATTTTAGACCTTCTATTATTTCAATGTTGCCAAAAAAGTAGTTCATACCCAACAATAATAGATTCCAGGTTTCTATTTCAGTTATTTAGATTGTTATTTGTTAAAATTTTATTATATCGAAAAGAATTGCGGCATTAAACATTCTGGTTTGACATAATTATTTTATTGAATCCGACCCAGGTCATATACACGAAATATAAAAAAATCTGTTTTCAAATCAAAAAGAGAGAAGGAAACATTGGTGCTAAATATGGTAGCACTGCAAATGAATAAATCGATTACGATGTTCTTTCAAAATTTTCCACTCAGTTTTCCATCAAATTAAATTTCAATTATATAAAACCAAAGAAATAAAATAAAAATTTAAAGCTCGACACAAAATATTTTGTTCGAGCTTTCCCAAAAATTTCTTTTCATCCTTACTGACCCCTTTTCCTTCTCTTTGCAGATACAATACGTCAAAAGGCATCAGGAGCTCCAATCACCAAAGAAATTATAAAAACAATCATCCACCCCCCCCAAACAAAAACATATAATGCTGCAACCACCCAATAGTAGAGAAGAAATAAATTACCATCGCAAATTTCGCCGGAAACTATATAGAAAAATGTTAAGGCGGACAAGAATAATTTTTGGTTTTGAAATGTAAATCAATAGGATCGTGTATCGAGCGCAGACAAACGTATTTCTGGAAAAACGAAAATGTAATTGAAAAATCGCATTGCGGTAAACATGGTATCCCAATAACAAAACGCTTTATAAAATTGTAACCCAAACAAAATATTTTGAGCTTTGCCACCGTATCGCACAAGAAGTGTTATCGTCGCAACATATGTCTCGAATCTTGCAACTAAAAATGTTATCGTGCACAACAGTAAAAATCTTCGGCTGGATTAAAAACAAATTGGTAACGATGTTTCCGAACAAAATCTATATACAGGATATGAGTTTACTACAATCAACCGTGTTAATCGAGGGATTGCTATATTGCAGATTTGAGACATGTTTTTTTTATATATAATTCGTGTGTCGTTAGGATTTAGCGTTAGGATTAAGACTAAATTTAGGATTAAGTTCAAGTTTGTATTTTTTTATTTTTTTGTCGAGTGTTAATTTTTCCGCGTATTACTTTTATTATTTTTCCGTTTTAATGTTTTTTTTTTCGTGTGTCGCGTGCTTTTTATTTTCTTTATCCTCATATACAACTTAATAAATACTACATTATACAGCATCAATAACGGTATGTCTTCGTTCCAATATCGTTATGTATTGTTATATAAAATAATTGGAAAATTTATTGTTAAGTTTCTGTTGTTAAATATATCGTTAAGTTTTCATTAGATTTTCCGTACTACTTGTTAAGTTTTATATCATGTGTGTTATCAAAGTTGTTTCATTGATGGATAAATTTGGATCTTTACCGCGCGGAGTTACATTCAAATTTAACCATCGATATT
Source organism: Nephrotoma flavescens (assembly GCA_932526605.1). NCBI lineage: Eukaryota > Metazoa > Arthropoda > Insecta > Diptera > Tipulidae > Nephrotoma > Nephrotoma flavescens. The sequence goes on along the minus strand of OW052222.1, from coordinate 263,925,667 downwards.
GTTATGGTATTTTAAGTATACTAAAAGTTGCCTCGCTCGCCGTCGTATCATGGATGAACATTTCCAGTTAATTAGACTTAGCTTATAGTTTTTAAGTTTGCGACGCATTACATCGAATTGCGGTTAGGTAAAAGCTCATTCACGAAAATATTTTATAATTCCCAAACCAAAAAACTAAAACATTTCATAAACTAAATAAAATCTTGTTTATAAATATCGATCGTTATCTAATTTTAAGCATTATCTAGTTTTAAGCGTTAAAAAATCATTTTATGTATCGGTTGTTGGTCTAGTCTTTAGGCGTTATGTTTATATTTCTATTTGTATGAATGTGTTATGTTATATGTTACGTTATATGTTATACCTGTTACAAAACAAAACGAAAATATGCAAGTTACGTTAAGTTTCCGAAATTGTTTTAAAATTTTTTGTTAAAAGTATTAAGTTTATGTTGTTAAATTTCCAATTATGATTTGTTAAAAATTACACAGAGTGCCTTAAAAAATTACTTCTGGTATTTTATCCAAATCCACCAAATTATTCCTTGTTCAGCATTTCCCTCTTCTAACCTCAAATTTTATTATTACAAAACTATGAATTTATATTAAATCAACGAAGACAAAATTAAATTTATATATTTCATATAATAATGTGTGTGTGTGCAGTTTGAAAAAAAAACTTTTGCCTGAAAGAATTTAGCCTATAAGATTATGCGTGTATGTAAAATGAACAAAATAAAAAAAAAATAAAAATAATTCCAAAATTTTAAAATATTGTGTTTCCATTAAATTTTATATTAAATTTTCAGTGTAATTAAGTTTTGAATATCAACAAATACAGAGCTCTTTACCTTTCAAGCCGGGGAGCAAAGGGATACCGGAAAGATGGTCGTAAACGTTTTTCCGCACAATTTACGAGCCATAACATTCAAGCTTGGATTATCAATCAAAATCTGACAGTACGATTTCAAACAGTACAATGATTCCACAAATATTTACAAAATCTACGAGAATAAGTCAATAATACATTTGTATAACTAACCAAAAATATATTCATAAATATTCATCCGAAATATTTAAATTTTTTTTGGAAAACTCACAATCTCGATCTGCTAATCGCAATCTAGCCTAAATGTATTCTTCTAACCGCATCAAAAATATTGTATATATGGGGTGTGTAACGAAATCCCAGTTTTCAAAAACCCGTTTTGTCAAAATCCCGGTTTTTTCTAAATTCCGGTTTTCAAAATCCCGGTTGCATTAACAAAATATTGCTTTTTTTATTAATCTTGCAACTACAAAATGTAGCAAATACTAAATCGTGCAATTACAAAACGTTATTAATTATTTTATGCAATAAGAACTAGAAGTAAAGAAAACTGGGATTTTGAAAACAGGAATTTTGAAAACCGGGGTCTATTACAAATAACTTAAAATAACTATAAGCGAAATCGCGTCGATATCATGTGCCAACATGATATAATTCCGGAGAAGATTAGTAGATGGCACTAGTAGTAGTTGAACGAAATGTTTACATTTTTTAACTACAGTTTTTTATATTCGACGAATTATTAACGAAACCAAAATTTAAAATATAAAAAAAATTGAATTTTTTAATCGAAATTTTAAATTATTGAAGTAAATGTGCTTATATTTATATATAAATAAAACAAAATTTGACTTTTTTTAAATTATGTCATTTGTTAAAATGAATCAACTTAGTTAATTTTTTTCTAACTCCTATTTTTTTATATTTTCTTGTTTGGTGAAATGGTAAAATCTTATTTTAAAATAAATTTCTATAATAGTTTTAAGTAATACATAAAAATGATTTTCTATAAGATAAGATAAGATAAGATGTTGACCTATAACATACTTCATGCTACGTATGCACATGTCTTGTTGATCACAAATTTTCCCGAGCACCGCAGCAACTGAATTTATTGAGCACATGCATACTACTACTACTGCATTCGAATATCACCTAATTATTCAAGGAAATCTGCGACATAAGACACGATACGGTGCCCGAATTGACTAGGAACCCTCAACCTGCGAGGGTCTCTAGTACTACAGAGTAAGGATGCGCTAAATGTTCTAACTTATGAGAAAATCTACTAGAGCGAACTGTCGTTTATCCACAATACAGATCGATGTTTCTCCTCACAAGTTGGATTCCATTGAGCCATTAGTTGGGTTCCATTGAGCATCTTCTTTCGACTTACCATGAAGATGAGGAGGGTATTTTGTCTAAAAATTGATACCTAAATATGTAATTATATTCTCCCTGTGATTCCACTTTCTCATGACTTTTAAGCAGCACTATAAACCTTTGCCCACAAATTATTTCAGGATATATTTCCGCCCCAAATTCAAAGATATGCGGATCCATCCATATATAGTCTCCCTCACCTGGCATATTGAATTTACTTTATTTTTCGAATAAATTTTAGCACCAATGCGAGATCCTAACCAGCTACCGTAACACAACAATAAAAAGACAATGTCTAACAAATACATACGTTAAATAATTATTATTACGCTCAAAATGAGAATAACATGAATGCCACTCTGAAAAATATTCCTAATCTCATTATTGGTAAAAAATGGAATTAATTTGATTAATTTAGAAGGCCACGGAATTATTAGGGGAAATCATTTTTGAAAATGATTTTACATATTGGACAGCCCATTTTATCAATTTTCTGTCCAGAAAACGATTTTTTTTCCTTCCTAAATACAAGTCCACCACACTCAAATGTATATTAAAAAATGACAGACTGTAACGCCTTCCAGACTTTAACGGTCCCAGTTAAATCGGATTTCCTTTTGAAAGAAGCATCATATTTCGACAACACACAAATTATATAACACATCACGACCCTTACTTGCTTCCGATAACGCATCAATCGCCCTACCATTACCAAAGGCACAGTGCTACCTTTTGCACGAAAAGACATATGCACAAATGTGTGTGCTGGTCCAAAACACCTACAAAAACAAATCCCTGACACGATTCTCCATCGTACATGACCCTCACCCACACAATTGTGATGACGGGCCGGAAAACGGATATGAAACATTAGCAAATAATTATTATCACACCCATCCCCCGATCCACACGGAAGAATGGTTCCGCAGAACACCATCCAAATCGAAAGCAGGACCCTTATAAGAAAACCGTATAAATCGAAAAAATACAACAGAATTCCTAAACCATCGTAAGGTTTCTAACCCTAATGTGAGTGATCCGGGCATCATTTACACTCTTGGACGTCCATCCTTATGTCTAAGTCACAATAAAAACCCCAAATTGTATGAGAGCTTCTAGTCCAATTGACAGACTACGATCACACTCAAAAATGAGAAACTTTACAACTTACGTACTCGTGCACCTCTATACACTTTACACGACATTTGAAAGAAACGGCATACAAACACTTTATAGTTCTGTGTTACATGTCAATGTATTTCGCCGTTTGCACCTCTGTTTATCTATTTCATCCGATCCACGTTTACACTTCTATTTATTGCAAAAAAACATTCAACATTCCCCCACAACCATCGATAATCCATTTCACCGATGTAACACGTTGGTCTATTTAAAGAGTGTTCCTCATTATGCATTTCATAATTGCAAAACAAAAATTCCAAAAAACCTGTTCCATACAAAATGCATGTACCGTATTCCAGTCACTCAACCAAAACATTCCTTCGTCACTCATATAAGGGCCAACAATTCACTCACTTTGACGAAAATATATCGTCGTCCTAACTGTGAATTAACGTAAGTGCAAACTGATTACTTTAGATAGTAGAAAATAAAACATTTAAATATATGTATACTGGATCCTGTGTAACTTTTGGTTTCTAACTTCAAGGAAACTTAACATGAACAAAAAAAATCATTCGATGAAACAATATGCAGATACATTTTCTCACGACGAGCATTCGAATATGAAAATCGCATTTCGAAAAATGTCAGATACGCTAATTCACAGACGATACCGTGTAAATCGTGAGATACGTGTATTTAAATAATCAAAAAATATAAATACAAGTATATAAAAATAATAATAATAATAACTAACAAGAAACGATAGTATACTTTACAAGGATAACAATTACGGACGTGTTACTGTAAAGCTTCTACAAGTTTTATTTTATTTTTCATTTACACCTTGGTTCGTTTTTATTTACGAAAATATTTTATTTACACTTTACACACAATACTGAGATATTCGCTCAGGAGTGCAACAACAAAAAACATTCAAATTCCATGCAAATTGATTGAGCCATGCTACACACGGTTTCATAAGACCGGCTTCCTCTTCCGTTCTTTCCCCTTTTACCTATCAAATCCGTTTTAACTGCGACATTAAATTTTTCGGTGAATTCGAAATTAAAAAATAGAAATGAAAATATAAAAATTTAAGTCCATTTATGAGATGTAGATCTTTGTTTAAATTTTATTTTCGAGAGAACAGAATAAAACAATACAAAAAAATTTGGTGTTTCAAACAAAATAAGAGGTTAAATTAACAATAAAAAGACGGGAAAGGCTCGGAGCCGAACTCTATAAGCATTTTAGTTGCCTATAAAGAACTTCTGTGCACGACCACCCACTCCCACACCCACCTAACCCTATCTACACCCAGCCCAACCGATCCCAATCCACCATATCTCAACTGACCACAATCAACCACAAACTTCCACATCTAAACATTATTACCACCCCCACCCACTATCCAATTCAAATCCCAAAACCCATCTCACCCGCACCACCCTATACCGCACCACTCATATTATCACCCTTTAACACCTTCACATCCACTTCCACACACACACACACACACACACACACACACACACACACACACACACACACACACACACACACACACACACACACACACACACACACACACACACACACACACACACACACACACACACACACACACACACACACACACACACACACACACACACACACACACACACACACACACACACACACACACACACACACACACACACACACACACACACACACACACACACACACACACACACACACACACACACACACACACACACACACACACACACACACACACACACACACACACACACACACACACACACACACACACACACACACACACACACACACACACACACACACACACACACACACACACACACACACACACACACACACACACACACACACACACACACACACACACACACACCACCCACACAAACCCTCATCCACCAAATCGAAAATTCCTACTAACACCTCATAATACCACCACTCCAACCACCCCCATACCCACACCACCCACAAAAACCCACATCCAGACGAGATATACTTTTATTCCACATTTCATTAAGTTGATATCTCCATCCGTTCTCAAGTTATCGTGCACACAGACGGACAGACAGACAGACGGCAAACCGAAACCATATAGCATTTTTTTTTAACAAAAATGCTTAAAAATCTATTGCGACTTAGAAGCTGAAGTCGTGTGAAGCTTGGCTCATTATTACACGATCGTATAAAAATCTTGTCTGTTTTTTATGTAATTACCATTTACACACACAGAAACACGCAGAAAGTACATACCCTACTGGTAATCGATGAACTCATCGATGAGTTCATCATGACTCATTCAATGAAGTGTCAGATGAGCTTTATTCTGTGCCCGGGACTACAGTCATTTATATATTTAATGAAGTTTTACGTGATCCAACGAAGATTGTTCATAAGGAATTTGCTGCATAACGCATCGATGAATTCATCGACGATTTTTGTAAAGAAGCCATTGAGATAGTAATAATGCAGTTTTTATGGAAATTCGCGTAAGTAGTGCGTGCTATAATCTATTATGGGGCATTTTGAATGGTTCTTTGTGATTAATATTTTATGTGTTAACTATAAAATAAAACACGTCTTCACTTTTGTAAGTCACTTTAGTTCAGGTACACAAATTTAATTGGCATTAATTTTGGGTGCAAGTGCAAGTCCTCTTTCAGTTTGAATATTATTTAGTTTTTCAATGTAATGTCACTCAATATTATCGTTAGTTTTTGTATAAAATGTACCTTTTAATTTTAAATTATTACGAATAAGTTTAATCATATGACAATTATCCAAATATATAAAAAAAAAATAATCACTAGGTTCGACATAAAAATAAGGCTCTTGTGGTAGTTCGGCTCCTAACAATTTGACCATACTAAAATTTTCCTTAAGCCCGTCAAATGTTAATGTTATAATGTTTGCATTACAGTCCTCGCGTAAGTGGGATATGATAAATCTTATTATATGTGCTCGGTCTGTTGCAGTTAAGGAATTAATACAAAAATAAGCAATAGGTATTTTAAATTTCAAGTTTATAGCACAAATGAAGAACACTAACACATTAGATTCCTGTGTTTGTTCATCATCTACATTGTCTTCCAAACACCCTGCGTCGTAATTCACAAACGACACAAACTCCTTATTTTTGTTGTCCCAATAAATACATTTTTTTATTGACATTTCGTTCATCATTAGGGAGAAATAAATGTCTTTATTATCTGTTTGGATTTTTTACCGCAGATGTTCCACGGCTTGTATTGTAATACCAAGACTACCTGTTGAGTTCTGGTACCATTGTCTTATGGTCAGGCAAGGGGTAATTATGCCGATGTCGAATTAAATTCATTCTGATATAGCTTGATGACGAATTCAAATAATCGGGTTGCCTCTGCTAGATTGAAACACGATGGACTGTCGGTGTGGTAGATTCTGGTCACGTAATCCGTGAAGACAATATTTTTTACTCGACCTGGGCATATTCGGTGAAAAATATTTGATACCCATGCAAAATAATATGGTATATTCTGTGCCCGTGCTACATTTTTAGCAATAACCGAATCATTTTCATTAGTAATAATGCTCATTGTTTGACAAATGATCGCGAACAATTTGACAGAAGTCGAAGAGATATATTCTCATATATTTATACAGTACTAAAAACTTTTGATGTTTACAAAATGATTTTTTTCAAATTTAGAGCCGTCTATTGGCAAATGTAGAAACTATTTTAGGAGTATTGTCAAAAAAAAAATGGTTTCTAACTGTCGATTCTGATATATTCTGTGGTATTATAAGTAATACAAATCATATCCATTTTCACTTCTTGTGGTTGCAAATTGAGGGTTCAAATTTTCATTTAAAAAAAGTAATAGATTGGCCTCAAGCCCATAAATATTATTAGTAAGAAATTTTTTTTGATTGGTAAAGTGCTACCAGCAGAATGAAACCCGCGTACTTGCACGAATTCCGCTCCTAATGAAGAAGCTGATATGCTCTTTACCATTTGGGCGATAAACGTTAGTATGGCTATTATAGTTTTTTTAATTATTAAATGACAACACAAAAAAATTGAAACAAAACGGTTCAGCCGTTCTCAACTGATGCGCTAGAAACAAAAATTTAATTTTCCTTCGGTTTTTCCGAAAGTTTCAGAGTGTTGCACTCAGATTTTCCAATTTTTCTCTTCTAAAGGACCATCTGAATCGGATACGTGCCAAATCCCGTACGAAAACATCATTTTTCGCCATTTTTATATATACATAGGTATATATAATTTTTGATGTTGCGTCTTTGATGGTTGATGCAAGAAGAATTTCTATTTTATTTTTCTACAGTTATTTAACACATATGCTACAATGTAGACAATTATGATTTTAATTTTGTACATAGATTGCCAAAATTCTACATAACTTATGTTTATAGTAGTTCGCCACCAACACCATCTATTGAAAATAATCCGAAGTGGCTATATAAATGAACGATCATTGTCGAAATACAATTTTCATTGGTGGTGTTAAGTGTATTTCCATACAAAATTCATATACAAAACTCAATTTTTGATTTTCCGAATTTTTCTCGTTTTTCCTTTGGGGGTTGGCGAATTTTCTTCGATATTCATATTTTTTCGAGTGTACGGATTTTCCTTTGGGTTTTTCCGAATTTTCTATTTTCCTAAGCCGACACTGCTCTATTGAGACGAACGAAGCAAAAAAAGCATGCAGCCTCCGGTTGGATTCGAATCAAGTACCTCTCAGCGCGAGCGCCGAAGCTTTAACCACTGCACCACCTGTCTCATAGAAAATGTATATGCAAAATTTATATAAAAAACGATTTTTATTTGATTTTTCGGGGTTTCCGAATTTTCCGGAGGTTTTTTTCAAAATTTTCTTTCGTAAGAACCATCTCCTGGCAATTGCAAACACAACAAAAAAAAGATTGAGCCAAATCGGTTTAGCCGCTCTCAACTGATGCGGCGCACATACATTTTTTACACCGTTTTTATATATATATATATATATATATATATATATATATATATATATATATATATATATATATATATATATATATATATATATATATATATATATATATATATATATATATATATATATATATATATATATATATATATATATATATATATATATATATATATATATATATATATATATATATATATATATATATATATATATATATATATATATATAGATTATTTACGTTTTTATAGTAAGCGACGAAATTATTAGGTACGTAGAGAAATTAAGTGTGATACTAATCAACCAAAAGGTTACAATCGTGGGGACGACCCACACCCAGGAGATAGTCTCAGAAGCCGGGCATTTAGTTTACCATGTTTTGGGATTCTTCAGGTCCTAGTTTGGGATACTTGACTTCGAAATTAACATTACAAAATTTATACTGTGCACAATCTGTCATTCAGTGTTATTCCTAAAATTCGTTAACGTATATCTTTCGTATGACAAATCCCAATTGATTTACCTGATTTATAACCAACTTCATACGACACGTTTCCACTCTTATTTAAAATAACACCCGGTACAAATTTGAAGGCTAGCTTTGCTGAACATTGTTTAGATGCAGTACTCTGCACGAAGTTCCGTACAAAAATTTCCTGGCCAACATTAAATACTCTGTTCCTAGCACGAAGTTTATAATTTTACGCATTTTGTTCATAAGCTTTGCGTGGATGACTCAAGGCAATTTTTTGTACTGAGGATAAAATATTAGATTATTCGGAACATATGACAACAACTGGTAAGTTGATCTATGTAGTAATTTGAGCTTACCAAATACGAGAAAATGCGGAGAGAAGCTTGTGCTTGCATGGATCGTATTCCTTAGTGTACCTGCGATTTCATCGATATGCTCATCCCAACGTTGATGCTCATCTTGATATGCTCTATTAGCCGACAAAACTGACCGGTTAACTCTTTCGACTATGTTGGCTTGTGGGGAGTATTTAGCAGTAAAATCATGCTAACCACGAGTCATTAAACTAAGTTGTATTTTAGCTGTGATAGAAAACGGTGTTTAACATGTGGTAAAAGATCTGAATTTAGATTGTTTTAGTTATATATATTTTGTAAGTAACCATTATGTATAAAGGTGTGTACATAATTTAATTTTTTTAAGCCGCAGATATCAAGCTCTTGAACCGGTGAAAAGATCCCACCCAAACGACTGCCACCTAGCCGACGATATGCTGCTCCACCACAAGGTTTTACGGTACTAGACGAATAATTTTTAAAATACAAAACAATCCGTTTCAGACTAAGCCTCAGCCTAAGCTGGAGCTTAAGCCTGATGGCCTGATCGTGTGATAGCCTGGTAGTGTAATATACTGAAAGTCTGATAGTTTGACGGTGTGACAAGCTGATAAATTTACTGTCTGAGAGTCTGACAGTCTGATATTGCGATAGTCCTATAGTCTGATAGCCTGATGATCTGATAACTTGATAGCTGACATACCTAAATCTGATAGTCTGACAGTCTGACTGTTTGTCAGACTAATAGTCTTATAAACTAATAGACTGATAATCTGAGTTTAGTCTCAGATTAGACTCAGACTAGATTCTGACTCAAAATCAGAGTTTTATTTTAAGTCAGAATCTAGTCTAAGTCTGACTGTCTGATAGACTGACGGATAGTCGTATTAGCGATTATTCTGCGGGATCGACTGGCTCTGGTTATTTTGGGAAGACCGTAGTTGGTGAAAAACCAGCAATATGTCAATTAATGGTTTAAATGTAAACTCTGTAGAAGATCTAACCCCAGCTCGAATAAAAAAAGATTAAAACTTGTCCTTTTTTTGGTGGCAGAAGGAAATTTTTGAAAGAATTGTCATTTGAACCAATAACTGAAATGTAATTAATACCTGTCGGTTTTCCCATAACTCTGAATACGAAATTTTCGTCTGCCCAAAAAGAGGAGCTCCATCGAGGAAGATCGACTATTTTTTGAGATAGTTCATCAAAAATGCACATCCTTGGTGCCATGTTAATCTCTTTTTGCCTCTCTTCTCCCTACTGCTCGAAATCGCACTTTAGTTAATTCATTTGATGCAGTTAATGTCATCAATTGTTGAACGTCTTACCATATTGCAGTTTAGCTATAAGGTAATCGGACCTTAAAATTGCCTCCTTTAATTTGCCAGAAATTACTCCTTCAAATATTTTTCCCGAGTGTCGACCATACAGTTGGTCTCTTGCATTTCGGTAAAACACTAACTTTTATTTCTTCCAACCCTCTCGAGAGATACGTTTGGTTATGTTGCCAGGCCCGGGTGCCTTATTACTACCAACTTTGGTGGTAATGGTCGTAATGGTTCGCTTTCGTTAGTTACTCCCGTTCCGCTGGTCGAAACGTAGTTTCTGTGTGTTAGTTGCAGGAACAACGAAATTAGGAAGGTTAAAACTACTGTCATTTATCTTTTTCATTTCCGTTTGGTGAAGCCGACATCAGGCCTCTCTATCGACTACTTCGCACAGCGTACTAAACCAGTTTTGCTTTGCAGTAAGCATTGCAGAAGCTTGTCGAAAATCCTCTGCATCTCTACACTTTGAACGCTGATAATTTCTCTTTACCAATATATATCATTAAGACAGCCCTTTCTTACTCTTGTAGGCATTGCTACATCGTTTGTGATGACTGATGACCTTCGTAACTTAAGGTGCCTTACTTTCAGTTTCTTTTGACATTCAAGTGAATTTCTTTCAATATTTTGTTCGTCATTGGATGGGCAATTTGACTTCATCGTGCCTCTAGTGGTTGTTTTTGCAACTCTCGAGCTATGTACCAGCTTCCCTCTATTGATCACTTAGCACTTTTACTTCACCACTTTGAAATACCAAGTTCACTCCTTCGCTCGTTTTTACGTGACGTGTCATGCATGGTCCAGCTTCATTAATATATATTTTTAATACGAATGACCCATTTACACATTAAAACCTTACTTGATTGTATTTGGAGAGTCGCGGGACGGAAAAATTAGACAAGAGAATTTGTAAAATCATTGTAATGAATTTCGGGAACACTCAGTCGCATTAAATAACTCAATAAAAATTTAATAAGATCGATATCTCGAATGGACAATGGGGTAGATACTCGATCGGCTAGCAATCAAGCAATTTGTTAGCCGAAATCCTGGCTACTCAATCAATTTTACCAAGAAAATTTGAATTTCATATTACATTGTTTATAAAATTTTTGTTTTTTTCTTGCGACTGCACAGTAAAACAACACAAAAATTTGCTGTTCATTTTTTGAAGCAGCAAAATTTACTGTGCAATCGCAAAAAAAACAATTTTTTTTTTTGAAAAACATAATTTTAAATTTAAATTTCCTTGGTAAAATTGATTGAGTAGCCAGGATTTTTGCTAGCAAATTGTTTGCTTGCTAGCCGATCGAGTATCTACCCCAATATGATTTAAATGTGATTTAAAATTAGTGTCTAATCTATCTTTTATATTTTAAACTTTAGGTTCAGTTTTTTTAGTATATGAAACTGCCACTACAAAAAAGTTTTACATTGCTATCGTTAAACTATATTTTTTTTGAGGTTGGATTGGTCGGTTGAACATTTTATTGCATAAAGCACCAACTAAACTATAACTTAAACCCCAAAAAAAAAAAAAAATTATTTGCATAAATATTTTATTCAGACAATTTATCTTTGTAACAATTTTCATGTTTTGCTTTTGTTGTTGTTGTTGTACATGTTCGGTGTTTTACGAAATGTTGTTTTAAGTTTTCGAAATTATTGTTGTCAGCATTAAATGTTTGGTGCGGGGTTTTTATGTAATGTGTATGGCAAAATTTTTTATTGGGTTGGATGAAAAGTTTTATTTTTTGCCATAACATAATTTTACAAAGAATAATTTAGTAGCTATATACGATGGAACATAGAAAGGGATTAAACCAAAAAATGTGTACAAATAAATTTACTTCAGATGCTTAACGATAGTTTGTTAGGGGCAGACTAATTTTTATCTTTGGTTGTCTGTCTAACTTTCTATTAATTTACGGAAAACTATATAACAACAACAAATTGCTATAATTGTACTACACTGATAATTAAGTGATTTGTTGTTGTTCATGACAAAAAAAAAACATTAAGCTTTCATAGAATTCGAGTTTTTACTCGAAAGCTCCTTATACAAAAAGAAACTTTGAATTCGAAATATTTTGTTGCATTTCATAAGCAAATTGTAAATTTTATTTCATGTAGATAATCTGGCAGTGTTGTTGTTTTGGTTTTCTCGACTCTTAAACAGTTTTTATTTGTTCGTAGTGTTTTTTTTTAAAATTCATGGTTGTCTGATAGTGTCAACCGTTTTATATACACAAACCAGAGACAGAAATGAAATTTAAGAAACCAAACCGAAGCAGAGATACGGAAGAAAAAATTGTCTTCGTTTTGTAAATAAAAAATATCTCTATGTAGCTATTCGTATAATCTTATTTATTTCATTTCAAGTCTTATATAATATATAGTGAGGTAATCAAGATATTTTGTCGTATACCTGCGGAATATTATATGACCGTTCCACCAGACCGTGTTAATCATGTCCTCATTCGGTAATAATATTTTTTTTTTAATTCCCGGAAGATTGCTGGTATATATCGCACTATATGAACTACATAAAAGTCGGTAAAAATAAAAATTATTGTCTTGTAGAATTTTAACTTTTCTGTTTTTTGTCGACTCCATATAAAAATATATATAGAGGAGTGTACAAAACTGGAAGATTTATAATAGTCAATTTTGATTTATACCATTTTATTTGGAACGTTAACAAAATAATCATTCCAACGTTTACCCTCCCGGAAAAATGAAAGAAAAATTTATTTTGCAACCAAAACCAACACAACCATTTTATACTAATTTGGATCTATATAGGTACGAGGGCATTCTTTATAGTAATTGACGAAGAAATCGGAAATGAAATATTAATCCATTGTAATGTGGCCTCATTTCCTTGACAAGGAAAAACTTTAAGTTATTCAAGTAAATACGTTCGTAATACGTTAATTTCCGCACCAACAAAAAAAAAATATTTCTTTTTCGATTTTAATATTTTTGTTGCTTTTAGTTGTGAGAAAAATTACATTTACCCTCTTGAATTAGCGTCTCATTTCAGTGATGTGTAGAGGTGGGCTAGGATCTCATTTTCAGCAAGTCATTTGCAACTACGCGGACTCACTCAAATTTATTCACAAAATTATACGAAAGTGAACTTTATATCATTTATCACTAGAAGCAAAATATCTAAATTGCATTTCTCACCAAAGATAAATTTCTGGAAACACCCAAAACCTAATTGTTTAGTCTAGAAGAAATAGCAAAAAATAACCGGAAAAATGAAAATTCAATTCTCAATTTCCTTTTAAAACTTTTAACCATCCTATGTAACTATTGTATGTACATAGTGAAGAACTGTACAAAAAAGTTTTTTTGTACTGTTGTTGGGCTATTTATAAAGTGGTTGTGTACACATTTTCCTTTTAATGTGAAATGAAAATGAGATAATAAATTAATAGATAAATGGGAAAATAAATTCTATTGAGATGAATGTAATTATTTATATAAATTAGAAAATAATTAGAAAGTTAATTTTTGGTAAAATAAAAGTATATTTTGTTGAAGATTGTAACCTGCGTAGGTTGTGTAAAATGTGGGAGTATCGAAACTTGAAGTCAAAGAATGGTGTACATGAAGTTCTCTCCTGCGTAATAAGATATTTTTATATTTTTGAAGCGTTTTGTATTTTTTAAAATATTAAAACACGCGGGTGTTAAATTTTACTCTATTTGCCATTTAAGCTAAAGTAATTTAAATAACTAAACTATATTATTGATTATCGTAAGCAAGAATAACCTAGAATTTGGCATCGTTAAAATGCAATTATAAAAAAGTCCTGCCTTCCTATACTCATACTGATCACTATAAGAGTCACCTCAACAGCTTACACTTTTAAAATTGCTCACAATAATTTGAATTGAATATTATAACACAGCATACCGAAGAAACTTGTTGGAGATGTTGCTGGACTGCCCAAACAAAGTCCCGACCCAAATTCCAAAAAATTAAAATACATAATTTATCGGCGCGATACCACACGAAACATTTCAACAGTTCAAAGCTTTCCCCTGCGGAAATTAAAATCTCTACTTTCGATAGAGAACTTCTTGCTATGTATTTAGCAATCAAACATTTTCATTCTGGTGAAACATTTCTCACAGAACTCACCGTCTTCACCTTCGACACGAAAAAATTACTTGTACAGCAACGACGAATTGCAGAAATTGATTTCAGCATATACTCCGAAATCAAGCGTAAACCTGCAACGGATCGAACCTACCAGAGCAGCAGTAAATTTGGTGTGAGACTTTTACAGAAATAAATCGACCCTACGTGCCTCTCAACATGCGCCGGACAATCTTCGATAGTCTACATTGCTTATCACATCCCGGCATCTGTGCTACGCGAAAACGTATTGCTTCAAAATTCTTCTGTCCAAAAGTTCACCACCACACGAAATCAGAACTTGGTAAATTCGAGCTACCAAGTGCACACACAGGGACCTGGTTAGTCCACTGCCCTATTCGAATCACTATCATTACTCTTTAACGATAGTCGACCGATTTACCGATTATCTTCTACAATGAGTATATCTCTAGAAAAAGTGTCCCACTCTTCATCACGACAGATCAAGGAACACAATTCGAGTCAACGTTGTTCACCAAGCTCACGAAGCTCCTAGGTTCCCATATCGCATTCGGACAACTGCACAGATCGACGTAATACATCCCATTGGAGTTCAGAACTTCCAACCATCCTATTGGGTTTTCGAACCTCCGTCAAGGAAGACCTCAACTGGCACACCAGCAGGCAAAGTATATGATCAAAATAACAAGGTTCCCGGTGAATTCTTCATCAACGACCAAAATTCGAACCCAAACACAGATACTTTGGATTTCGTGAAGCAGCTTCGTACTAACATGAGAGCCTGAGTTCCTATGGATACACGACATCCAACCGAACAGGCAACGTACATCCCCAAAAGTCTGGAAACCTGTTCACACATATTCGTGCGTGTGGATAGAGTCAGAGGTCCATTAAGTACACCCTATTCTGGACTGTATCCAGTGATCCGCAAATTCTTTGTTGTGGATGTAGATGGAAATCAACAACAATTGGCTTCGACATAGATTTAAGCCAGTATACGGAATACTTGTGGTAAACGCAGTCGAAAAACGTAGTGTTCGAAAAATGGCTAGATTTAATTTAAAATACTACGGTTTTGAGCCAGGAGGGGAATGATGTGTAGTGGGTCAAAAATCCTTTACACTTCGTGGTACTTCTCGTAGTAAAAAAATGTATACACCGCGCCGCCTAATTACGAGGGAAAGCAATTTTTGCTGAATAGAGATATTTCACCACCATTCAAATTACACTCGCGAATCTCGATATTTATCGATTCTTGGTATTATAAAATAAAATTAACTACATAATTTTGTACAAAACTTTCAATGAAAATTTTTAAAATCTTAGTTGGCTGCCTTAGTTTGGAAAAAATTCAATTTATTGGTCGCGTCAAAATTTCGAGTGTTAAAAATTATCGTTTCAAGTGATAGCAGTCGCAAGGAAAAATTTATAAAACAGCATACTATGATTTCAAAAATAGCCACAATGAGTTTTGTGAACAATTATTTTGTAAGTTTCGATTTAACGATTGCGTGGTAATATGAGGAATTTTATAGGCGAAGTACAACAAAAACCGACTGACATCATCAAACTTCTCTGCCATAAAATTTCTGCCAATAATACAAAATCCGTGACCAGCCGCTAATATCATAAATCTGCACATCACGACAATTGAAATGTTGAATTTAACAATCATCACAACAATGGTAATGCCAAAATTAGACTCCGACACTTTAAAGCGCTACGAAGAAAGCCTCAAATGATGACCTTAAGAGGACATAGCACCATCAAATTTTCAAAAAATCAAAATTTATTTATGTTAGAATATGAAATACATGATTTTAATGATAAAAACATGATTTTAATGATATAAACATGAAAATCACAAAAAAAAAAAATTATTTATATTTTTATTTTATTTATTGCGAAGCGCGCCTAATTTAAAGCGCGATAATTTAAACGTGATTATCTCGAAATGACGTTTATCAAGTTGGCGTGCAAGATTGAGAAAAAACTACTTATAAAATCGTTCTAAAATTTTAACACGTTGATCTACATATATTTCTGCTCAGAATGAACTACGGAAGGAATAATCGGCTTTCAATTTTTTGAGTTACAATTAATTGGGGGGGGTAGGGGACAAAAAAGCTGCTTTTTCGAAAAAATGCCGCCATTTTTTTATTTTTCAACCAATTTTTTTCCTTTTAGTTCATTCCAAGGGAGATTTAATGCTGAATAAAACCCCGTTTTTTTAGACGTTTCTGAGAGCAGTTATGATGCACGCCGCGAATTTTCAGTGTTTTTGAAAAACCCTTGTAGCAGACAACAGTGGGCTAAAAAAAATCTAAAAATTTTTTTTTATACTTTCCGTTAAATAAAAATGGAAAGTTTCATTAAGATATCTCTTTTTATTCCAAAAAAAAAAATCTTTGAAAAACTTTTTTTTTTCAATTTTGAAGGTGCTATATCCCC
Organism: Nephrotoma flavescens; assembly: GCA_932526605.1. Lineage (NCBI taxonomy): Eukaryota > Metazoa > Arthropoda > Insecta > Diptera > Tipulidae > Nephrotoma > Nephrotoma flavescens. The sequence continues at coordinate 263,908,593 of OW052222.1, read as the reverse complement.
TTAATGCTGCACCAGCACTTGTAGCACAATCCAATGAAAAGGGCACTTCAATTTTTAAAAAATTAATTACAAATTTGCTAGACAGTTAGAAAATTTTTTACATGTCCCGTTTCGTGTTTGGCTGGCATTCGACAAAGCTAAACCACAATTTTCGCATTTCTGTTAATATTTATTCTATGGTTCTGGGTGGTGACACTGATTCAACCCCAAAAAAACTAAATGTAAGGGGTGCAACAATTTAAAAACTACATTTTACATTACACCACGCTTCTCGCATATTTGTGTATTTTTGTTCTATGATATTGCGAGTGGTACGGGAATGTTTACGCCTAAGAGGTCCAATCAATTAAAAACCAAATTTTTCATTGGACCACGTTTTTTGGATTTATTCGGGAGGTAGTACTTAAATTTTTTACAAATTAATTAAAATATATTTGCATCGAAAATCGATCATAATGAATCATTGAATTACCTTCAGGTTCAAAAAATAGATCACTTCGATAAATTCAAAACTGCCCACATCCAGAAAAATCGATACGAATGCATCAAATTACCTTCCTTCCAATAAATGGTTACAACCGGTAATTCGATTCATTATGGTGGATTTTTCTGGGTGTGGGCTGTTGTAAAAAATTCAAGGGTATCCATTTCTGGTACACAATGGGCTGTTTCCTCATATTTGAGGGAACTACTTCACTAGAGGAATTGGCACTTAAAAGTTATGAATTTGTTATAATTTTGATGTACGTCCGAACACGCCTATGCTACGGTAGTCTACAGCAAATTTATTATCAAAAATTATCACAACAGGTTGTTAAGGTATGGATTAGAAAACTACCGTCCACTTGAAAGGCGTTTGTAGCACACGGTTACTGCAAAATCAATTCGGAATCTATTCGTTACAATTATATCTTCTCAGTGCATTGAATAGCAATCATCAATAAAGTGCTACCATTACAGGTCCTAAATCAAGGACACTGTATACTAATCTCGAAATAGACACAAATCCACAGATAATTGAAGAATTTGGAGTTTGATGAAATCACCAAGATAATCTGTCTTAAGCGCCTACCCAAGCTTGCACAAATTCATTAAGTACCCAAACTTCACTGAGTTACAAGATCGAATTTTGGTAGCAATGCCGCAAACTCATGTAATGTTAGTATTATCCAACCAGCCGGAAGTAGGTCAACCAGCAGAAATTCCGGTACTTTCAAAAGTTCAGCACAACCGGTATGCTATTTTCACAGACGATTCAAGGACGAAGCAAAAAATTGTAAACCACTTGCTCCCAATGGAGAAAATTCAAGGCAAAAAACTAAAAAAATCCTCATAAATGGCGACATTCGAAGACAAACTTTCGAATTGTCACAACTAAATTTTTGGTCCTACATTAAAATTAAGTTTTTATTTAATAAGTACTAAGGCTACTTAGTGATATCCAGAAAAACTATTTAGTCGACCCACTAACCTCACTACGAGTAGTTACAAGTAATTGCGTAAGATCAACACTACTTAGTAGGAGTGGGTTTCGTAAACTTGTTGTTCTACTACGTAACTCATCACTTTAAAAATCGAGGTCCCACAGTAGCATTCAAAACCAGACATTTATCTACGGAGAAATTAGCTATATCCAAAAATAAATTCGAATACACGGATGCACAAGGTATTTGCCGACCGCATCTAAAAGTCTTTGATTCAGCCCAACCTGGTCGTGAAGAAGAATTGCGAATCGATCCACATTATTCACCAATCATAAACCACAGATAAAGCATCGTCAGTTTTACCACGAAAAATGTTGCAGGAGATTCAATATCATTACCCGAGGCCATAAACTATGAAAACATAGCGGAAGCACAATAAACAAACGATGTATTAAGCAATCGTATGGAAACCAACGAAGAATTGAAACTCATGAAAATTAAATTAGCTTTCAATCAAGAGTTGAGTATATATTGCGAAGTTTTGACTGAGGGAAATCGACCTAATATACCAACGGATTTCAGCAGGTTGGCATTTGAAGCGGTACATAACCTAAATCATCCAGGTATTCAAATGTCCGTATGAGCCATGCCGCTGAACTCATTTTCAGATTCCTAGCCGGCTACTCGAGGAAACAAAAGTGGAGCAAAAAAAGTTAAAATACGCCCAACTTCGAATAAATATGTGATCACCTCCACCATCTAGGCATCGACATGACGAAATATTCGTCTCAATAGATTTAAACACATGTTCAGATGTAGTGATCCTTCTACAGTCACCATACGAACGCACATATTTAGTTGTCAATCGCTCCAAAATATTTTTTCTGTTAGAAATCCGGGGTAACACTGCCAATTTTCACATATAAGGAAGGGTGGGCAGCAGGAGGGTGGTAGGAAGCAAACTTTAAAGTTTGTTTCAATCATAATCTTGCCATTGGTAAATTAAAAACTCATATGCATTTTCAAAATAGTTACTCGACAGTATCATCGCTAAACATTAAGGACCTGAAGTCAATTAATGTTGTAACATTGAGATGCCGAAGCGCTTTCTACATTACAGCCGGTGATAAAGCTGTGCCTGAACAGTCAGGAAGCCTGATATTCATAAACTATAGTATCTTGTAAATAAGAAGTCATTTAAGCATAAAATGTTAACTGCACTGATGAACATATGGATGTGACAGAATACTCTCTTGCAACGTTATAAAAATGAATTGTACTCGCATTGTTCATTCCTCAAACACCAACAAATTGTAAAAGGTTTACCATCACTTTAAATATTATATGTAAATACCACCCACGATTTTATTATTCATTTTCTTGAAGGAAAATTATAACAAAACAGTGAACTGACCTTTCCTATGGTAAAACTCATCATCCTGCTTACTCGTGTGTATCTCTGCCATTGCATTTTTCTATATAGATACCGGTATAAATTATTTCACCTTCAACTAAATGTCAAAAGAAAATAATAACAACAACAAATCGAATATAAACAAACAGGAAAATTTTTTGAACATGCGCCATTCCGTCCACAATTATAAAATTTCATATGGCAAAAAACTAGCAGCATAATACACATACACACAAGAGCATATTAAAAGCATAAAGAAAAGTCAAAAAATTTGTTGTTTAGAAATTTAAAATAAAAACAAAACGCAGAATTAGACATTTTCCAAAATAATTTGCCGTGATATGTTGTGCAATAAGAAAATTATCGTGAATAGTGAAAATTCTGCATTAAACACTGTGAAAATATAATATTCGTGTGCGAACAATAAAAATAAAAATCAAAATATAATAAACATCTCGGCGCCACAAATTAGTGCTTTTCTGTTCTTGTTTCGCGTTTTATATTGTGCTGAATAAACAACATTTAGGAGTTCTTGTGCTGTATAAATATTCTTTCATATTGCTTTGTTTTTTTTTTAATCGAACTTCAATTGAGTGAAATATTAGTGTGTTGTTGTTTACTAAATCACCACATATAATAGCAAAATATAAATACATATAAGTGAAAACTCTCTTACCATCAGGTAGGTACACAGGGTAGACTATTTATTGTGCTGTTAGTACATTTATATAATAAATTATTTATTTATACGAGATTTATTTGAATAACAGTATATTACATATAACGTGAAAGATTTATTGAAGAACACTAATAACTATAATAGAATATCGTCTTGTACGGAATTTAATTAAAATCGATATTTTTTTTGAGATTTTTATGGGTTTGTTTTTCCCGAATTTTTGTTTTCAATAACAAAATAGCACGGTCCTGTTTTATTAAGAAATTGTAAACAAGGGGTTTTATACAGTCTAGGAGGTATATGGCTTAATTTCATTGGTGTGTTTATGTTTTTTGCGGAAATTATTTTTTTGATGCGATAATAAATTATGTCTTGCTTTAAATTCTATGTCGTTATTGGATATCAACATTTATACAAGGATTTAGGTCATCAACACCTATAAAACATAAGAAACACATTTACACTGCATTTAATGTCAAGTCAATTTCTTACTGCATTCTTTGAGTGGGAATTTAATTAAATAGTTTCGATTTCAATAAAATCGAAAGTTAGAATTATAAAATTTTACCCATTGAAAATAATTGTGAATAATCGAAAAAATCCGTTCTATTGAGCAGAATAATTTTTATTATATAAAACATAGTAGGAGATTACCAATAAATGTACTTTTTATGTACTTTTTGCAAGAGTTGTCAAGTTGTATGTCTTGCACCCGGCTAAATAAGGTGGTTGTCGCTGTATGTTTACGAGGTAGATCATGGTCATAAGCCCATCCGTCGTTCCAAGTCAAGTTGTGTATAAACTTCTTCTGAATTTTCTCAATACTCTGCATATGATCTTCGTAGAACGGACACCACATATTTACAGGATATTCCAGCTGAGATCGAACGTAAGCACAACACTAGATCTTGATTGTTTCCACATCAAAATTGCCACCCGTCCAACGTTTGGCAAAACCGAGCATGGAGTTCGCCCTAGCGATGCACAGCTCAATGTGCTTAGTAAAGCTCATGTTTTCAACGAAAGTAACCCCTAGGTCCTTAGTCTCAAGTACTAACTGAATGAGTACACCATTTATCTTGTAGCCTTGTGAAACAGGGTTGGTTTTTGGTGAAATGATAGAGATTTGCACTTTCCAATATTGAGACTCAGAGAATTAAATTCGCACCATAACGCTAGGTTGTCAATATCTTCCTGTAGCTTATTGGCATCGTCGACTGACTCGATGGCTTTATAGATTTTGTGGTCATCTGCAAACATCAGGATATTGGAATGCTTTATCACTTCGGTATTACCATTTATGAAGATTGTGAAAATCCATGGGCCACGAGAGGTTGCTTGTATTCTATTCGACGTTTTACCTCTTATTTCAATATATTGGATTCGATTGGTCAAATAAGATTTGAACCAGACTACGAAATGGTTGGAAAATCCAAACTTAAAAATGTGTTCCAAAGTTTTACAATGGCTGATGGAGCCGAAAGCTTTTGCAAAGTCGGTGTATATTACGTCAACTTGTTTGTGCTCCTCAATTTCTTTAATAGAATAGCTAGTAAATTCTATGAGATTTGTAGAGATTTGACCATTTGTTTTTGCATAAAACCAGCACTGCTTTGAATTGATTCTTCTGTTCTTAATAAAACTGGTTCATTAGTAAAAATAAGGTCCAAGGTTTGGTCTCGTCCATTTTTTAATTCTTAGATTTGACTCAAATTTGAGTCAAATATGGTGTCGACGAATAGGTACTCGTTATCCGAATTCATGTATACAGGCATAATTTCGTTAGCTTATTCATCATAAGTCAAACTGAATTTGGGAGATTGAAATCCCCAGTTATTAAAATTATGTCTAAATGATGGGCCGTATTGGTAATTTCCATAATTGTGTTGCAGGTGGAATCAGGTGGAATATACGCCAATACGTACTGTCTTATTGTTGATGACAATTTTAACACATAATTGCTCGATCGATGGATTCGTTAAATCGACGAATTCATTAGGTAGTGATGTATCGATAGCTATGCGTACTCCGCCACCGGATTTTTTATGCTTTTTTGTGGTGAGCGATCATATTTATAAACCACATATTGACTAGGGAAGAATTCCGAACTCAAAATTTTATCGTTGGATGATATTTCACAGAAGATATAAACCGGAAAGAGTGTTTTTAAAACAAAATCATGAAATTGAGCTGCCTTTGAAGACATTTTATTTACATTTTTAAAAGTAAAATGTGTGTTTAATAGTTTTTTGTGGATGTGACAAGGTTGAAGTGTCATGATTATATTCAGAATATGTGGCACTATTTTTCCCAGCAATAAAATTTGTTACTGGATTAGGTGGCGCGTATGAGTTGGCCGAAAAAACGCCTTTCTTTGGCCCATATTTCGTTCCAAAGCTTGCTTTCGGCACCATGCGTTGGGCAAACAGATCGTCAGTATTCGCAATCTTTGTCACTAGTTTGCGGAACTGTTCATCTGGCACTGAATAATGGATGCGGCTAACGAAACTCATCCATTAATTTAGCGTCATTGGCAGTTGTATTAATATTAGGGACAGGTATGGTTGATTGTGATGCTCCCAGTATATTATTATTTCGTGTTGGCTGTAAGTGATCTATAATTTGTCGGTATTGGATGGCTGACGGTGATGTTAGTGATGATATCGTATGGTTTTTGTTCACTAGACTTGGTGTTTCGGTCTGGGTGGAGGCTTCGGACATGAATCCTGGGGCCCGAATTTCTTCTGGTTGAACAGAAGATTGGGATAAGGTAAGAACCACTGTTGTTAATGTCTCTTCTAATTGATTCATTCTTTTGAGAACATTATCGATTATGGTCTCCTCTGATTTTTCTATTTTTTGAATGATTGTCGATTTTGGATAGGATGTTAGTCAATCCGTTTCCACATTTACTACAGAACCACCGCAAACCAGGCACATCGTCCATCACTAATTTCATACCTTTTCGTAAAATATTTGAAAATTTTTTCACCAATTTTGTTGCGTTACTAGCCGCACATCTGTAAACGTTGTTACGTAAGTACCCGCTGCATGAAAAAAACCATTCGTCAACGATGATAATTTCACAGTCAATGCACTTATTTTGGATCGACATTATTAATATGTACACAGTTTGTTTTGAGTCTAAAAATTTAACCATCTGCAATATTTTTACTACAGGATGTGTCTGCAGGATGTTTTAATTAGACTGCTTGAAGTCCTCCATACTTTGATTTAACTTTATATTTATCTTTTGTTTCATTTTTTGCATCTGCATTGACCAAATTTTTTGGTTTTGCTGATCACACCTCCGAGAGTCATATCCATTTTTCCAGATGGCTCGAAAAATATTTAAACAGCTTCAGGCCAATTAGTCAAATTTTCAAGACTTAAAAACTTCTGATATTCACAATCACACCACTGTCACCAATTGCTACGAATTTGCCGTTTGCAATACGAATTTTCGAAATTTACACAACTTTCGAAATATTCCCGAAAATATCATAAATATCCCCACAATAGTTTTCCTACTAGATCACTAAAACACAACAATAAATAATTTCCACAACTATTTAGTAGTGACATCTATTTATAACACGTCCACAACATCGGTTAAATTACTCGTCAATGTAAAAGAAAATATACAATTTAAAAATAATCTGCCCTAGAAATAGGATCAATTAAAAAAATTAATTTTCGATTAAATTTAAATCACGTCTAATCTACCTCAACTCAATAGGTAATGTTGTTTTTGTATTAACATTATTATGGAAAGCATAATTTCGGTAAAAACAACTTTACCCAATAAATCATTTCCGTCAACACCAAAATAGATATAATGTGGGTGGTGTGGTGACGCGGTAAACCACTGTATACCACGTAATACAATACAAATCGTATAATCTACCCCACTACGCCCTATTCTATTTTTTTTCTACTTTCGTTTAATCACAAAATCTATCAAAAGCTAACAACAGTAAACTCTAATCAGAAATCCAGTAGGGATTGGTGCTTATTTACCTAATTATGTATACCTACATATAATAAATATATTTATACATAGAAAAGAGGGATAGGTCGTGATTATGTAGAAAATATGGATAATAAATAAAATTGATTTTCCTCGAGTGTGGAATTTCCTTCCTATATATAAGCCACCCTATATATAAATTCCACCCATTATATACATAAAAAAAATTGCTCACCTCCTAATTTAATTAAAAACTCAATTTTCTATTTTATTTTCAAATATGCTTTAGGTGGCGTGTATACCAAAAGATAAATATAGACCGTTAAAGATTTGTGCCCCCGATTATGAAATTTTTCAATTTTCGATAACGATTGAAAAGTGAAGTTTTCCAAAAAAAAAAAATTATTTCACAATCGCTAAATATAACTCGCAACTTTTATTGGTATATCAGGTTGCATAATATATCGTGCATAACAACCTAATAAAACTACTCGGCACTTTTCAATCCCATCAATTACTATATACACTATGCGCTATGTTGAAAGAGAAGCATATGGTTTATGGATAAATATGTTTATATGCATCGTGTCCAATTGATGGAAAACTATCGAATAAAACAAAACGAACCGGAAAACTAATAAATTTTCGTTTTAAAAGCAATATACTGGAAAATCGTTAAAGCGGTTTCGTATTTCACTTTCTATACATATTCCAGAAATCATAATATATGTTGCTCCATATATAATTTACTTTCAATTGTCTTCTTCTTCGACTTACGGAATTGATCGGCTTATTAATTTACAATTTTCTTTTGTTTTTGTTAGGAAAATCCGAAAAATTAAATTTAAAGTATTCGAATGATGTTCGAAGGTCGTTTGCATATTACATTTCAAAATATTGATTGGCGGTGAAAAGGGGGATACGAACCCACACTAACAAAATTCTAATTGAAGTGTTCAATTTTCCAAATAATGTTCTAATTATATTTGTTCGGAATTACTTAAAAAGAATTAAGAGAGTACAACAAAAAAAAATAATTAATGTGTAGGTTGATTGAAAAATTCGTTCGGGTAATTAAACATTCAGAAAAAAATAAAATTAGGTTCGTTTGTAGATTACAAAGACTTTAACGGTATTAAAAACTTAATCAACCAATAACCAAAAAAATTTTGTGTACAGTACGAGAACTAAGATGAATGAAAAACTTTCTGAACTGTAGATTGTTTTGTTATTGAATCAACCAGGGGTGCACTTATCAAATACTTCAGTGAAAGAAAATCGCCTCCCACTGCGACCAGCATCAAATTCAGCTGAATCTGCAACTAAAGGCAATCTGATACTGGGGTTGAAGCCAGCGTCATAATACGAACTTAGGAGTAAAGAAATGATTAATCACTGAATTCCTCAACAAGAAAATGCTGAAAACATTGATGGTTTGTTATCAAATCCACCGCTATTTGCATGTAAAAATTCGAGCGCAAAATTAATTCTATATTTTGCAATGCGCATGAGCAGTAAGTCTGAGACAGAAGCACCAGTATTTTCTTGTAATTCTTGTAGTGTCACTCTGAATTTTTTTACAATATCCGGGCGTTTTCTTTATTTTAGCATCACAAAAACAACATTTTAAAGTAATTTTTTAAACGTACATATTTGACCAAGACGCCTAATAATTTATATAGCGTTAGGGCCGCCTGCTTCGTGGCATGTTTTATTGGCACAAAATTCGTAAATGTTTTTAAAAATGTTACAACTAAATTTAAATTCGTTGGTTTCTTCAGAAGAACAGAAAACCAAAGGCCATATGTGTACTTATACACAAATAACTATATACAAATTTTCCATGTTTTTCTCAGAGTTTTTCACGATTTTTCTTATTTATTTTCCGTTGTTTTTCAGCTCTTCTATTATTTTTATTATTTTTTTTTTTTTTTTGTTTTTGTTACGTTTTATAGAATTTTTCTATTTTATTTAACTTTTTTGTTTTCTCAATTTTTATTTAGTTGAAATAATTTAATTTAGCATGTAAGTTAGTAAATAGTAGCGACGTAGTGTATTATTGTTTGTAACGTAATTCTTCTCATGAGTTTCCATATTGTGAGTGCCGAAACGAAATTTTGTTAATTAAAAATATTACATATTCTCTTCGTTTGGTGTGGTTTATTTAAGAAATTTTTGTGTGTGCAAAGTGTTTTTGTTTTGTGTTACGTGCAAATGTTAAGTTATTTATTTTTGTATGTTCTATCTGGTGTTTGTTGTGGTTTAGCTTTATGAAAATAAATTTATGTAAATTATACGTATTTTTCAAATTTTTTATTTATATACGAAAGTATGGTGTGTAAATCTTGATGCGGTGAATAAACGAAATGGCAAATCAACGAATTATAAGGCTGGAAAATGGTCCACCGTGGGGTTTTCGATTTCATGGTGGCCATGACTGTCATTGTCCCGTACGTGTTACACGGGTAAGTTTTATAGTGTTCTATATAGGTAGCGTACAACCCAGATTTTAAATTAAATAAACCAACATAATAAGAATCATGTAAGGAAAACGTGAAAAACCACAATAGGGAAATGTAAAAGTATTTTGTTAAGTGTGTCGTTGGTCGATTATTGATTTCTACTTTTCTTTTCGTCCAATATACAAAACCAAATTTTATTGTCTATCTTAATGTTGTTAATTCAAAAAAGTCAATTCGATTAGTCATTTACGTATACGTATTCGATAAACTCATTACCACAATACTTATATTTAGAGAGCATCTATTTAAATGTCAACACAGGGTGGAAAATGTTTGCTTATGTCGGTAAATAAATTTGCCGCCGGTTTTACACTTATACAGGTTGTATAAACAATGATGTCATGCTCTAGATATAAAATTATCTGTATTAAGCCCTCCTGTAGTGCGTTGACCGGAACACTATCAATGCATGATCTCTGTGTGATATTAGTTTTATCATTAACATTCTGTTATAAATATTGGTTTTAGATAACCTTGAATCGCCATCATCCTGGGAAAATTAGGAAATTTAAATTATCACGTGTATTTTTTCTATGTATAGAGTAAAGTTGTATAGTGTATTTGATAATAACGATTTGGCAATTGATTTACATTATTTTTGGAGAGTAAAATTGTTAATATAAAATTGAGGCATTTGGTTTCTCTACATATATTGTAATATTTTCTGGTACCTTTCCCAGGCACAATAATTTCTAAACACATATTGGAATGAATGGAACAATATTTATTTTGAACAATAATGATTTTACACCTAAATACAAATATATCGAATTTTGACACACTTAAAATAAATTACATAGAAAATTAAAGGAGTGCACAACATTCTGAATGCTTGACAAGTTGAAGTGGAAATAGCTGTTTCCATCTGCTTAGAGGAAGTAATGCAGGACTAATCTCTTGTGCCGTCTCTGTGTACAAGTTCAGAAACAGCACTGATGGCGATAACTACCCTGCGTTGGCTTCCCAACTTGGTTTGAGGTGGCCAAATCGATTCATAAAATGTAGCGGCGGCAGTAAATAAAATATGCTACTTGGAACGTCTACTAAAGATCTAAAATTTTAAATATTTTGCCGGAAGTTGGAAGGTTTAAATTTAAAATTTTCGAGAAACCCCACATTTTACCATCCTGTTGTACCATCCTCCCTGATTCATTCAAATCCGGTATTCGTTGTTCACAGACCATAATAGTAGACCGAAACACCTTTTTTCAAAAGTAGATAATAACCTATACAATCATTGGTGGTCAAGGTCCAACTTTCACTTCCAAAAGTTAGCAGATTAGAACTTTCTATACAACTTTTCTATACAGATACTGCCCCTTCCATTACGATTCTACACTTTGAGTCAGATGTTGTTAGCTTACACAGACAAACAATCTTCTCTAGAATTCCTAGACATATGAGTACGACACAAAGCCTTTTGCGATTGGTGCTTTCATATGTTTATATTAAAAATCTATGTAGAGATATGAATGGTAATATTGTACCCCCAATAGTTCTCCAAGATCATCTATCATAAATGCTAAGAACTAATAAGTGGCTAGTAATTTTCATACTTGAGGCGGCCACCTTCTTTATATAGCGGGCAAATGAGTACGGTCTTCTATTCCTCGAGTAGCCCGTCCAAGTCCTACATCATCACGATGAGATAATAAAAATAAGATACAATCACAACTCTTCCGTGTTCCAATAATTCTGTGATGATTCCGTTGAAGCCGGGTGTTTTTCCATGACTGGACAATGACGCCTGATAATGAATGGACAGCATGCCACTGGTCCTGGATGTTTGATTGGGGCTCGTGGTTTACTTTGTGCCAGTTTAAATTTTCAGTGACAGGCTGACTGGTAGCTCTACACGGAGTTTTAATTTTTCAATCCATCGATAGTCCAGCATAGTCTTCTCTGCCTGTTTATTAAATGTGTAAAATCAAATTATTAAATGCAAAATCAGCGCCTCTATATGATCTAACTTTGGATATACTGGTGAATCGATATCATGACGTGATCAATTTAATTTTCCGGTCTTCCATCGTTCGATCGCCAAAAATTTTTTTTTATTATTTTTGTTGTTATCTTTGCAATCTGTTCTAGGACCGATGCTCTCCTAACTCTTTCGCGGTTCGCTTTACACGTCTTTAATTTTACGCCGATGCCAGCCTGTTCGTGGACTAAAGGTCCGATTTTCGGAGAACTATCTGCATTGCATAGCTGACATATGAGCTTATAGTATACTGGCATGAAAGATGGATCGGCTTATGAGTTCTACACTCCGACAGGAGGTCATAGTTGTGTTCCTTTTCATTACAAATCGCAATCTAATGATGAAAATTCCCCTTTGCATCCTAACAAGATTCAAACCCAGTACCTTCCGATCCAAAGACCAAAAATTTAACCACTGTGCAGTTTGGTCGGTTGCCAAATGATTTTTTGGAAGATTTGTGAATTTTCTTACGTTGAAAGAACATACTCGATACGACTAGGTTATACATTTAGCAAGTTTGGCGACGCAATGGCCGTTGTTGTTGCTGAGCTTATGTAAGCTATGCAGGCCAATATAAAAAGTGATTTCTGTGCTCCAACCGATGTTTGCATTAAAGTCGAGCTCGATGATTTTGATGTCATGGTGTGGGATGTTAGTGACGTTGTCTTTAACTCAACATATAATAAATCTTTTACATCATCTGTTTTATCGTAAGTTCATAATCTAATCGTCTATCTCCGCATGTTGGCAGGGCGGAAGTCGATAATATGCTATGCTGCATTCCCCGCGTAAACCAGAGAGCCGACTCTAAATTATCCACTATTTTGAGGAACGCTGTAGTAGAGCGTGTAACCATTAGTGGTATTATGGATTCTACTCTCAGACCGTCTAAGTTATTTTATAGTGTAAGCACGTCTAGTGTGTAAATTTCTGTCTGGTTTGAAAGGTTCTGGAAATCTGCAGGTCTTTAAATATCCTCTGTCTGATTCAAAACGCATGAATCCGATTCAATCGCCATAAAGTCGAATTTTTTAATGAATGACGTAAACTGTTAGTTCCAGGAGCACGATGCTTATTTCAATCAGTACAAGGTGTTCGATGACGACTCCTATAAAAGATCTCCTTCATATCACCACTCAGAAAATCTGTTTTTATATCGAACTGCTTCAATCTCATTCGTTTAGATGTCGGCAGTGCCATAATTACTGAAATTGACGTAAACTTAAGCACAGGGCTGAACGTTTCTGTGTAATCGATATCATACTCCTGTGTGAACCCCCGCGCTATCAGTCAATGCTTCAATTTGAATTTTGCCTTAATTTTTAGACCTACCAAATCAATGAATCGTTGATCTTTTGGTGGGTTTAACAAGTTCCACTTACAATTTTTAATGAGCGAATCGTATTCTTCTTTTCCGTTCAGGGGGTCGTCCGGTAGGGCCCAGGTCTCTTTCATTAATGTTATTCGGCTCGCACAATATTTATAAAACTGTTGCAGAAGCGATTTTTGATTACTAGAACTAGATTCTAATGGGTCCTTAATTCGGCAAAAATCAGATCGTGGCGCCACCGGGTGTCATTTTTTTATGTTTTTTTCATTCCATGTACGATTTTGATAAAAATTGTAGAAGACGGGTTTCAATTGTCAGGGATCGATTGCAACTGGTTCAGATTTCATAATCTGGACGCCAGGCCCCTTTTGTTAAATTTTCTTTGGCTCGCCCAAATTTTAAAAAAATTTTCGAGTGCCAAGAGTTGATTGTAATGGGTATACTAATTTCAGGAAAATCCATTAAGAGGGTCATCCGGTGGTGCCCGGAGAGGAGCATTTTCGATTATCAAAACCGATTTTGATGGATTTTTATTTCGGGAAAATTCAATTAGCGGATTATCCGGTGGGAGCCGGGATGCTTGGAGCGTACTTTTAACAATTTATTTGGTTTCAACGTTTTCGATTAAATTTAGCGGGACTGGGTTTCCGAATGCAATGAAAATTGATTGCGATTTGTTTGAATTTGATATAATTCGAATTTCGAACGGTGGGCCCGGGCCACTTGATGAAGAGGAACTTTAAGCGCCAGGAATCGATTGTACCGGGTGCTTTTTACCGGAAAATCCATTCAGTATGTCATTCGGTGTGGCTATTTTTTCTACTGCACAAATTATATTATGACGATTTTCATAAAAAATTGCTGGAGGAGCGTTTTCGATTACCAAAAACGTATTTTGTTGGGTTCTTATTTCGGGAAAATTCATTTAGGATTTATCCGGTGGAGGTCGGGAGGCTTGGAGTCATGTTGCTTGAGTTTACGTTAATTAGATATCTTGCTTAGATATGTTTTACCATATTGCGGATTGTTGAACATGTTGGTTGCGTTTCGGTGATACTATTAGATGGTTGCACTAATCGCGTCTTTTTGAAAATGTTGGTTGTTATGAGTAAAAATATTTATTTGGAGCATTCGCCGCTATCAAATTAACGTTTTGAACTTTGTCCATTTTCCACATTTTATTCTGCCTCTAACGATTTTAATGTCATCTGGTGCGGAACTTAGTCGTTGGTTAAACCAAGGGTGGCGTAATTATTATTTTATTTTACAAAATAACAGTAAGTACAGTCGTTTTGGACATTTTCGACATCGCAGACGGATTTACTGATTCGGATGAAACTTCGTACTTAAATTTTTTTCTCACCAATAACGCCATTTCATTTCGTAAATTTAAGGGCGCAATGCAATTTGTAGAATATCGATCCACCGGAAATACATTTAATGTCCGCAAAAACTCGATTAAGAACAAAAGGGTTATAAAAAAATTTAACAAAAGTGTTTTGAATCATTTCTCTAAAAATTTAAGCTTTATAACGATTTTTGATAAAAAAAACTGTTATTTCACCATAATTCAGCCACTCTATAGCCCAAACAGATTTAGTGATCTGCATAAAACTTTATACTTAAAATTTTCTGAAAAGTTGGCAGATTTGGATAATAGATTTGAAAATGACAAATTTTGATTAAAAAAAATTATAAAAACATTTCGTTTTTTACAAGAATTTTGAACAATCACGATAAGCTAGAAGATTTTAAATAACCTTGGCAACATAATTGGTTCAAAACATTTTACTAAAATTTTATCGAAATGACGATTTTTGATTTAAAAAAAACTTTTTTTTAACCAAAATTCGGCTAAATTTTCGTTTTATCTTTAGAAAAAATTGTTTTTGATCACGTTTTGTGTTATTTTATAAAAAAAAAAAAAAAACACGACAACTACAAAGAGCAACGGCAAGCACCATTATTTTTTGGAATCAGCTAACCGGAAGATGCTTAAGGTTTTTGTCTCCATAGCAAAAGAAAACAACGCGATATTAAAAATATGCCAACTTTCAAGGCGACTGTTCGAGTGCGAACTTTTGTGCGAATATTTAGAATCACACTTTTCTAGCGATTTATTGAGCACAATGTATGTAGCTCACAATTTTATTTTTTTTCATGATTAGGTTGATCGTCTGCGAATATTTTTCTTAAAGTTAAAAATATATCATCTTTTATGGGCGTAATTTGATTATTGGAAAAGTGTGATTCTATTTATCCGCACAAAAGTTCGCACTCGAACAGTCGTCTTCAATACTTTTGATATCGTGTCTTTGAATGATGAATAGAATTTTGACAAGAGGTCATGAAAATCAAATTCTACAAGAAAGTAGGTTGTTGGCCACTATATGCACACCACATATATTTTTGATTAACTGATGGTAAGAAAACTTATTTAATAATACGCCTATACGTGAAGTCATCGGGAGGTTTAGATCGGTCAAACTAGTTTGATAGGAATAACGACTCCACAATACACACGTCATTTAATTGTTTTGCGTTTTCAGAGTTAAATAAGGAATTGATATTTGTTTCGGCTTAAAATTAACGTACCAATCTTGTAATGTTTATGTTTAATGGCACAAAAATCTTCAAATCCAGCCATCTTTCACATGGCAAGGCTCGGTGCTCCGGAGACTACTGAATAAAATGATCTGTATTATCCGTTACTTTAAATTTAAATTTCTCGAACTATACATTTATAATTGTATTGATTGTTTTGGACACCTCCGCTATTAGGATTCTGACACCGCCTAGTTCTTCCTATAAACGAAACTTTAAATTTTCTATCATCACACCGTTGAACTTTTCATTTAAAATAATATTGATAGAATGCGAGCAAAAACATATTTCAATTTTTTGATCATCAACACCATATTCTCAATCAATAAATCAAAAATGCGCAATAATGTTAAAATAGCATTTTCATTTTCATAAAATCTAGAAACGGTGATAAACATAAATTTATTATAAGCGCGACACTGTATATATATTTTTTGAACATATATAACATAAATAAATTATGTATATTTTTGCAACAACAAAATATTAATTTATAAATATGTATGTATAAATTTTTTATCACCACATAGACATACTGTAAGGTTAATTGCAAATAACACAAAATTTTCACCAACAGGAAAACTCTATACAAAAATCTATGTGCATATGAAAATCTATATATTTCTAAATTTTATGTTTTTATACTTAGCGTATATGTAGCAACATTATATCCGTAGAGTCACATGGAATTTGCAGCATTTTATGCCATAATGGTACTAAATATAGCATACGTTATAAAAATACATAAAATCATAATTTCATAGTTTTCAGAATTTTATGTAACACCATTAGAGTAATTTTATGTCGTTTTGGTTGAATAATGGTGGTGCGCGTGGTTTAACATTACTCATTAACAGGTACATGGAAAATGCACATTATACTCGGAATTTCTCTCGGTAAAAAAATATTAAACCTCAATGAACTGAAACCCTATAAATAAATATATATATATGTTTACCGTATAAAAACGAGCTGCTCGTATACGTATACCACACACAGCAGCACCCAGCTTCACAATCACGTTATCCACCGTCTACGAGTATTTCATTTAAAATAATAATAAAATTGAAAATTTGTTTGGTTTTCCGAATGTTTGTTTGCGTTGGAACATTAATAATTTTTATATGGTTTGTTCTAACGAGAAATACAATAATGAATTTGTTTATTATGATATTTTTGGTTTCGTTCGGTACGGTACAGAGTTATTCAGAATTCACATCTCGAATTTTTTTTTGTTTTGTGTTGTTTGAATAATGAATTAAATATAAATTATACTTTCAATTATGCTCATTATGTAGGTTTGATACCGTACAAAAATAATGTTAATTAATGCCATGTGAGTTGCTTGATTGTATAATGAAATTCTAGTCTAATTTTAACCATAATTCCAAAAAATATGTCTTTGACAAAAAGCCAATTTGATCTTTTAAAAATTAGCAAAATTCCATATCATTAAGACCTTCTTACTCGTACACACCCTGTAAGTGACACATATTTCGTACCGTGATAAAGACCATACGAACAGACTCAAAAGGCCAAAATTTGCAGTTAGTTATTATGAAGAAATAGCCTTTGGCAATTTCTATTAGTTATGTTACCCCCCCGTGATTTTTTTTATAATAGTCGAGACAATAACTGAGCTCTAATGTGCAATCTCATCTTTTGCTACTGGTGGTTTATTCAATAGTTTGGAGAAATTTCCATCGGACGTATATACTATCAAATTAATTGGACGCAAAGCCCACACAACATTTGATTTACGTTCGAACTAAGCAAGAAAGCTCGTTGAATTAAATTTAACTGCTAGTAGTGGCTTGCAGGTTTCATGGAGGAATACTGTCACTTAAATTGTATTTCTGCGAAAATAGAAAACCAGCCCGCATTCTGACTTAGTGATATGTTTTCAGGTTTGCTAACCCTGTTTCACTAATGCCCGGTTGCACAGAAAAATGACTAACGACACGTTATTTGTGCGCCAGTTAAATTTTTTATATATGAAATCTGTTTTTGCAGTCAGAAACAAATCAACGCAAACTTGGTTAAATATTTATATTTTATTCCATGGAAGTATTTAACGATTAGTTCGAAATTGGCCATTCAAATAGCTGCGTTGCATTCGCAAAGCCGCTTAACTTAATGTTAGAAGCCAATTTTGGTTTCAGCAATATTTGTTTGTGAGTTTCCAGTAACGGAAAATAATTGTTCATCATAATTGGCTTTGAATAGTAGTTGTAATCTGAATAGCTTTTATGAAAATCGGTTTTTTAGTTTTATTTAAAGCAAACTCTACTTTAATTACTACTGATAAATACGCCAACTATGCTGAACAATTATTTTCGTTACTGAAAATTCAATATTAGAGCTGCAGTCCTTTTTCAATAAAGTTCTGGTTACCTATTCTGATAACAAAAATTATTTAGTGAATTGTTTGAAGCATCGAGACATACCGTTGGCCCTCGTTCATTCTCATCATGTTAAATTGATATTAATTATGGCATCCGATAATATCATTATTTTCTCAATTCCTTGGGTTCCTTACTTAGTGATTTATAACCAATTATTTCGATGCACATTTTTTCTTCTTCTCAATTTAATTTTATTTAAAATTTCTGCAAATTTCGCGAAATTGCAATTGATGATACCAATGCTGCTGGGATTCCTACTATTTGGATTCGGATACACTCTAACTGTGGTCGCATAATCGAGTCCAGGCTCATACTGCGGAGAGATTAAAACGCGCTACAGATTCATCTGCGTTTTCCGTTGAAGCTGCTTCAAGTTTGCTTAAGCGACTTAGATAAATTTGACGAAACACTAAAGAAAGCTAAATATGTAATTATTGAGGATTCAAAAGAATAGCAGCAATGTACTCGTCATGTACATCTTCAATGGATTTAATGATGGTACAAATAGAAAAAATATCAGCACAAGTTTTCGCTCCCAATCGACAGTGCATTAAACTATACGCACTAAAACGGATGAAGCTTATTGTATACATCTTAAGCCGAATAATTTGGCGTATAATTATTTTCAGCAAATGCAAGCTATAAACTTTCCGCAATTAAATAGTCCGCCGGGAATATTGCACGCTAAAGGTAATAATCAAATATCAATAACTACTTCAATGGGAACAACATTTCAATATCCTCAACCCTCGCCGATTGGCAAAATGTTATCTGATGTACAACTAGGTCATTTTACCGTGAACTACTTGCTCAGAATTAAGGCAGTGCTTGATAGAAAGGTTTAAACATCGGCTACCTGTTTCGGATATTGAGAAACAAACAAATAAAAGCACGCACACAACTACCTCGAGGAACATTTCTCGAATTTTACCAGCAAATCTGGAGTCTTACAAATCAATTGAGAGTAACTACCAGTTGGATATAGTTGGATTCACAAATCAATCATTTGTGAATCCAACTATAACATATCATGGTGAATACTCATAACAAACAAATACACTTGGGTGCAAAAAAAACCGCACACTGCTCAATTTTCCACAAAATTTCAAAAAATATCAAAAAAAATCCAATATTTGTTTAATTTTTTTTAATGCAACTTCAAAAACTATTTCAATACCTATCCAATGGTACTTTTTTTGTATTTATACGTGCCATCAAACTGATTTTTGGGGGTAAACATCTAAGGTACACGTTTTGTGAATTTGTCAGCATGAAAATTAGGGGCCAAAATCGAATTAAAACACGGCAATAAACAAAAAAAAACAGTTTTATTAATAAAAAGTATTCCCTCCCCTGGCTCGAATGACAGCTTCCATTCGATGCTGCATTGATTTCACCAAAGTTTTCACAAAATCTTGAGGTATCGCCTCCCATTCCTCTACGATCGTCAGTTGCAGCTCCTGGAGGCTCGTTGGAGCAACACCTCTGGATCGAACCCTTTTTTTCAACTCGTCCCATAAATGTTCGATGGGATTGAGGTCCGGGCTTCGAGCTGGCCACTCCATAACAGGCACATCAACCTCTTGAAGGTACTGGTATACTACACCAGCCGTATGCGGTTTTGCATTATCCTGCATAAACAGAAAATTTTCACCAATAAACCCGGAAAAAGGTACAACGTTCCGCATTCAAGTACTTCCTCAATGCACCGTTGAGAATACATTCTTCTTTATTGACAGCCAGTATTGGCTCGTGTGACGAATACAAGATCTGTCCTCGCCTATAATGATATGCCTCCCCAGAACATGCACGATCCACCGCCATACGAAACTAGACACGTTGATCCACTGCCATACGACACTTGAAGACACGTTCTTCAATGCAACATTGTGCATATCGCTCTCCTTTCTTCTGTATACTCTTGTTGTTACAAGAAAGCGGTCATCACGCTGCGGTGTAGCACGAGATCGGCCAGATCCTTGTCGCCGTCTGAAGCCACCAGTTTCTTGATATCTCTGCCATACTCGAAGAACGAAGAATCGGCTCAAATTTAGTTGTAGAGCCACTTCACTTTGGTGCTGCCCCGCATAAATTAGTGGAACCACTTGTGTGGCTACCTCTGATGTGGTATCCATTTCTTTGCTCCGGTTGAAGAAGTAATCAATAGAGGATCGTTCAGGCTAAGCGTCGATATGCGCGATATGCGAATGATCACAATTGTTGAATTATTTTTAGAATTTAATTCGAAAACCTGCTATATGCATTTGACAAAAAATTACTTTGTTGGCATGGTACAAGTACAAAAAGGTACCACTGAATAGATATTGAAATAGACTTTGAATCTGCATTTAAAAAAATAAACAAATATTGGATATTTTTTTGATATTTTTGAACTTTTGTGGAAAATTGAGCAATGTGTGCGATTTTTTTGCACCCAAGTGTAGACCACCAAAGAGGAGGCAACAAGCTGATTCAAGTCAGCCAAATGTAATCTGTTACAATTTTGACGATATTGGTCATACGTTCCCAAATTGCCATACTTGTCACATATTCATTGGTTTTACTACAGGTGAAGGACACTGTTACCTCTAAACATCCACACTGTAAGGAAAACGAGCAGAGAGGATCGTGGAGGTCTGGAAATCGTTGCAGCAATGTTCGACAAGATGTTGCCTGGAGTGCAGCAAATCCAAAATAGGTTCAAATGATTCAACCCAATCATTTTGTCCGCCAAATCTTCTTTCAAAGTGACCAATAATGGATTGTTTCGATAATCAAGTTCCAATAAACAATATGCCATCGTACACCATTGATTGCATTGACTGTGAATATAACGGATCAGAAGTAAATAAGCCGTATGCGTCTAGCAAAATTAATAATCGTTACTGCAGCATAAAACACAGTTTAAGGTTCTGCACTTACTGAAGATAACGCAGAAAACACAAATCGGAAATTGTTTCTTCCATAATTAATACCGATTTAAGGGGTAAGCGCCTCTATGCACTGGATGGCGGGGCTACTACCAGCGTTTTAGAGGTTGGTTCTGAAAAGTTGTTGGATGATCCTTCCTACACAATCATAACTTGCCAAGTGTCGTTAACATGGCTACCTAGTCGCATCCCACACAATCGTCGTTGGCTCCGCTAAGTCTATAAAGTAGCATTTTTATACATTTTCACCAGTAAAACAAAAATTGATGAACGGAAAGTTAGACCACATGTTGTCTCTGTGTGTCACAGAGGAAAGTCAGAGCTCGTTGTGTTCGCTGGTCATTCTTTGAATAAGGTTCGTCGGTGAAGTAAATAAAGTAAAATAATATTTCACGCTTATGTTCTTGTACAAGTTTCACAAACTGCCACTATTTTACTTCTACTGCTGACTATTTTACTTCTACAAATGCAACGCACAAAAATGGGCTGATTTACTGCTCTCGACATTCACCGAAACACTAAGGTAGATGAACGAGAAGACCCAAAACCCTATGACCCATGTATGACCCATGTCAAACATTTTGCAGATCAGATTTATTTATTACATTTACGTGAAACTCCGAATGGGCTGAGGTAAACAAAGTGCTACCTCCTAATCAAGCATCTTTTGATAGGCATGACATCATATAGCATGAGTATTCAATTAAAGAATGCAAAAGTAATGAAATTTTTAACCCAAAATTATATATTCTAATTCTATAGACGGTGTATTTCACGGCAGATAGTCTCTCACAAATATTCGAAAATCCACCCTCAACTACACTTACGGCATTTTTCAAATTAAGCAGAAATGCTGATTTCGCCAAAAACCTTATTACTTAACGAAGTGCCACGATATTACACCTGGGCTATTAACAAGTTCTTCGAGAGTTCTTCAAAAGCCCTCCCAAAGGAATGCGAGCAGACAAGCGTGTGTAAAATCGTCACCTTTTTGGAGTTAAATTCAAACCGTTACATTAAAACGGCATAATTAAGATTGCCAGCGAATACGGGAACACTGAAACAACTCTTAATGAGATGATATTAAACATTTATCCTCGTACAGACGCCATTTTCGAAAAAAATTACACGTAGATGTGCGAAAGGGCTATCGTATATGCAAGAAATTCTTCTGTTGACGAAATTACCGATAAAATTTAAAAAAAAGTACTTGGTGACTTCAAAATATATTTTTCGATAGACACTAGTCATAGATACAGAAAACATGGTTCACTATCCACAAAATTTTTTCAACAGTCTAAATCCTTCAGGATTTCCACCACATTGTCTTAAAATGAAAGTCCTCCAAATGGGAAACTGAATCCTCAAAATGGGAATTGGCTTACATACCTCGCCCCCCCATGATATCCATGACAGATTTACCTTTTTCCTTGAAACGATTACAATTCCTTGTCCAAATTTAATTTGCAGTGTAGGAGTAGATTTGAGGAAATAATGTTTTTCTCACGTTATGTCGAAAGGTCCCGGTTGGCAAGTGAGAAAACGAATTTATTTTAATTCCAGACATAAACGGAATCAAAAATGTAGTTTACTACTTAGTTTTAGTCAAATAGATAGATAAATAACAGTTATTATAGATTAGACACGAGTTGAATATGTCGGATTCTGCGAATTTTCTGTTTTAATTGGAAGCTGAAGCACATCGAATGCTTGTGGAAGTTTACGGTGACAATGCTCCAACCAATAAATCATGTAGAGCATGGTTTCGACGCTGCAAAAATGATGATTTCAGTGTTGAAGTAAATAAAGCTAGATTTTTTACATCGAATAGTGACTGGTAACGAGAAGTGGATCTTCTACGATAACCCAAAGAGGAAAAAAATACTACGCTTTGCCCAGCCAATCGTTGCCATCGACCTCAACATTAACACCAGAAACGAACATTCATGGTTCGAGTACGTTGTGTACTATAAGAGCTGCTATAACCTGGCGATTCAATTACGGGCGAGCGGTACAGACTACAATTAATTCGTTTGAGCCGCGTATTAAGAGAAAATCGACCGAAATATGAGGAAAGGCATGATAAAGTTATTCTTTTGTATGACAACCCTCGGCCTCACGTTGCAAAAGTCGTAAAAAAATATTAAGAAACCCTCAGGTGGGATATTTTATCGCACCCACTGTATTCTGCAGACATTGCTCCTTCTGATTACTGGTTGTTCTGATGGATGCAACTTGATTTGGCAGGTCATCGGTTCACTTCTTTCGAAGAAATTGAATTGCTTCAAATTTGGATCGCCCCAAAAACCCGAACGTTTTTCCGAGATGGGATTCGAAAATTGCCTGAGAGGTGGGAAAAATTCGTATAAGCAGTGATGGACAATATTTTAATTAATCTGTTCATTCATTTTATTTTAAAATAAATGCATTTTTAAATTTTAAAGAACGGACCGAATTAATTTGCACTACCAATAAAAATACTTTACATCCGTCCCTGATTCATCACTCGAGTCATCACCCGCTTCAAACAAATTAAAAAATTGGCTTGAGGCCATTTAAAAGTTTGAACTATTGGCCTCCAAAATCCATCGTGATGCTTTTCGAAAACATTTTTAATAACCAACAAAATGTTTATGTTTTGCATGACTTTTCACCAATGCTAACAGACATATTCAGATACAGAGTTAAACATATTCCAAGAAACACCAACTCAACGTACTAACAATTTCCAATCATTCAAGACACAAAAAAAAGTTATAAGAAAAATTGAAAAATTCCATTCAAATATTTATATTTACAAAAATGCCCAGAGAGAAAAACAGAACCGAAACCATCGTCTTTGTTTTTCAATAATATAACTCGTGTGTTTTTGTTGTTGTTCATCTTAAGTTTCTCAAAATAAATATCAAGAAAAAATCTTTTTTTTACCAAGAACAACAAAAACATATGGACTTGCAACTTAACTCAATCTATAATATGTTACAAGAAAGTATACAGTACATTATAAAAATACGTATGTGGAGTGGGTAATACTCGATACTCGAATATACAAGCTAATTTTGTCTTTATGTTTATAAAACAACGGCGATATTATCTTACTGACTTCGTATCGTTTTGCTCGCCATGAAATCTCTAACATCTTCTGATTGGCTTGATAAATGTGGCATATTTACATTACACATAATATTCGTTATATATATATATATATATGATTTTGACACATACTTGTGATGTGACAAAGAGCACATTCAATTAAATTGTAATTAACTATTTGTATAACATCTTGTTATAGTGCCGATGTTTGTACTTAGCTCACATACTGTATAGGGTAAATGTGATAAGGAAACATGTGTGCGTACTATATATGTGCTTAGCCCTCGTAGCATGAAAATTTTAAGAATAAAAAAAAAGTTTATGATATGTTTTATAGTTTGTATTATACATATATTGATTGTTACCTCGGGCTATTTTGAAAATTTTATCAAAAACTTTACCTTTATCGAGTTGAAAATATTATTTTGCCACTATCGTACGATCTACCTTCATGTATACGGAGATGGGGGAATTGACGAAGCGTACACATAAATATAACCAAAATTTATTAGGATGAATCTGTAGAGTAGGAGTATATAAATTCTTGGTTCAATACACTTCATTGATTTTCAATTTTCTAAAGGCAAACAAGACTCAAATATACGTCGACCTAATGCATTTTCAGATAAACACTTTCTGTAAATGATACTGCCATCTAATTTTTCAAACACATCAAAATGTTGCTTCTCAGTTTGTATAGGCCGATTTATGTAACGGGACACAAAATTACAAATCAATTAATATTCCCCGGCAGCAAGCAAATATATTTTTATGAAAATTTGATTCGCATTTTGAACTTTTATCAGTATGCGCGATAAACGCCTTCGTTTACCGATATGAAAATTTTTCTAGATTTATCCTAAAACTACAAAAATATAAAATTATTTTATTCGTATGATTATTGAAATTAAAAACTTTACAATTCTAATATTTGGCCTGAATTGCATCTAATCCATATTTTTTTCAATCGCCCAACATTAGCGTAATACTAAACACATTTCCAGGTTTAATTTTTTGATTAATTTTTTTACACTTGCACAAATGAATTGTGCTAGTCAAATAATTAATGTAGGTTAATCAATTCGGGTGTACATAACGCTAAATAACGATAATCTAAATACGTAAACACGAGGCCTATTTTTTACTTTCTGTTACACAGTAAAATAAAGTATACAGTCAGGAACGAAAATGTACATTCACACTGAGTTCTGAAATTTTACAAATTATATAATTTATTTTTCAGTTTTTTATTAAATTGAACAATTTTACAAATTATACACTTATCTTCTTTTTTAAAAAAAGAGTTGGCCCTCCTTTATTTTTTGTAAGCTCTTTCAGTCTTCTATATATTGATTCTACTAACTTCTTGGTTAATTCCGGTAAAATTTTATCCCATTCTTTCATAATTGTTTCTTTTAAATATTGTTGCTTGGGGTTCAGGTCAGGTGATTGGGGTGGCGGATGTAACTGGTTTGGGGCGTTATTCAAAATCCATTCTTTCATAAATTGTACCGTATGCTTAGGATCGTTGTCTTGCTGGAAGATCTATGATGGCACGAGCCCCAATTGTGCAACGGATAGTTTCAAATTGTCCTTTAGAATACCTGGGCATTTCCAGCGATCCAAATTTCCATTTATAAAAACAAGCTCACTCGGCGACATTGAACCCCATACCATAACTGAAAACCCATCGTGTTTAATAGTTGGGATGATGTGTTTCAGCTCCAGTGCTGTAGCACGTTTTCTTCAAATTTTACTTCGCCCATCGGCTCCGAAAATGTTGAATTTACTTTTATCCGTAAAAACAACCGTCTTCCAGAAGTTGAAGTATTTTGTTTTTATTTTTTTTTGCAAATCCAATTTTTTTTGGAATTAACATTCGAAATTTATGGCTTCTTGCGTGGCACACGGCCATGATATCGATGTTTCCACAAAACCCGTCTAATATTTTGGGGGCGGGTAACATTATTTAGTATCTTTCCCCCTTCTGAAGCTAGTTATGAAGCTAGTTTGTTATTGGATTTTCTCTCACCAAACCCAAAATCTTTCGCTCGTTTCAATTGGAAAATGTTATTTTCCACAATGTTCGCTGCCCGTTTTCAACCGTTTGTGTGACGTTGAATCAAGATATTATTTGGGCCACACAATTATTATTTGGCGTTCTGTGTTGAAAGTTTTCTTTCTAACAGCGGTCGAAGGCCTCGCAATCATTACATTTTAGTTTGTATACGCCTGTATTCAATATTGAAAAAGTTATAAATATAAAGGAGGGCAAACTCGATATTAAAATAATTATGAAACATAATTTATGTAAATGATTTTAAAAAATCAAGCATCACACTTAAGTGTATGATCATTTTCGTTGCAAAATATTCTTGATTTTGTTTTTTTTTTTTATTATAAACGGTAAATAAATTTCTATTTTGTATTTTTGAATTTGTTAATTTGTAAAATAACTTTTTGATTAAAACTGCATAATAATTTCTATAATACTTATATTTTACAAATTTTTCTCAAAAATCAGTATGTATGATCATTTTCGTTACTGACTGTAGTAATAATATGAACCTTATGAGTTTTTCGACGATTTACCATTAGTTATTTGGCCAAAGTCCGAAAAAGTGGGTTTCAAAAAGTTATATCTGTGTGGTGCTTTTCAGACTAAATATCTGTGTCCACTCTACAGCCCTGATGGATCGACTGATAGTGGTCAATTTTCGTGATTAGTGTTTTTTCATAAATTGGGTGATACCAGTGATCTTTGGTCGAAATCGGTCTACCAAAAATGGCACCTTCCTCAGGAGCTTCATAATTTTTTTCAAATATTGTGAAAAGTATATAGCAATTACGATAAAGCGATTAAAACCAAAAAGATTATAGATTGATAAAAGATTGAGTAAAAGATCAATTCAATTTCAAACAAAATTGGTTCAGATCATTTTTAAATTTAATCGAAAATGGCGAGTTTTGGTAAAGAAAAGTTAGTTTCACCAAAATTCGGAATCTCTGCAGTCAAGGCGGATTTAACGACAGCTTCTATGAGAGGTTTTTCAACATTTGAAATAATGTTGAAAAGTTTAACATTTTCAAAAAACGACAAAGAAATAATTTAAAGATTAAATTTTCAAGAAGTGTTTACCTTCTTCGTTTTCTGAAATTTAAGCACGAATAACCAGATCTATGTTTTTTCAGTTTTACCAAAAGCCCGATAAATTTAATTTGTCGCTTTAGAAATCAAATGTGTTGTATTCGAGATCTCTTTTGCAAATCTGAAAACTGATATTCTCTGTTATGAGTGTTATCGGACGAAGTAGATCCACCTATCTTTAACTAACTATCTTTAAATTTCTAAAGGGCGGTGGTGGACCATCAAATGCAACTTAATTCAGTTAGTGACATCTGCGTTCATCTCGCAACAGTTTCTAATAACGATATTTTTAAACATTATTTATCTTCAGTTTTAAAAGTACTCCATGAGCATTAAAAATTGTCATAGAAAAAATATTTAAGCTCAAAGACCAACCTAGCAGAAGTTTGGGAGGTGTCTATTTTTGGGTGTCTAGTTTTGGGTTGTTTATTTTCAATATGAAATGTGGATGATTTTTATCGATATTTTTCGTGTATGGTTAATGATAATTTAAATCTGTAAGACCTTGCTGGTATGCATATTAGTAATGATTTTTTAAAGCTGCAATATCAGCATTGATCGAATTGATAGTTCTGTTTGTAAATGTATGATTGACATTGTCCGCCTGGAGCCTTTCGACAAACTAAAAGAGTAGAAGTAATCATTGGTATCCTTTAAGTTTATCAACCTTCCAAATTGCTTTTTCCGCTTGGTGGCAAGCAAACAACAACTCACATTTTTTCAGCCTTAAACTAAATCGAACTGCTAAATGAATTTGGGACGAAAAATATTTGAAAACCGTACAAATTTCAAAATGCTGAAAAAATATATCCTACCTGTAAACTCTGGACTACAGCCATTAGTAAAGGCCATAGTGAAGCCGAAAATATTGATTTGATAATTTTTGACATACGAGTAAAACATACAGTACCTGGCAATTGAATTAGAGCCACCTTCTATGATTTTGGTATTTTTTAAATTTATCAGGAACAAAATAGAAACAGACACGTATTACTAAAACAAAATGTTTATTTATGTTTTATAGTAGATATTACATCAATATTTTGGTAATCCTCCTTTGGCTTTAATGACAGCAGTAATTCTAGCTGTCATACTGGAAATATAAATTTTTACCGCTTCTTGCAGTCTTGCCAATGTCTGTGAATATTATCTTTCAGAATAGCTATTGTTGGATTCGGAGATGACTACACAACCTTTTACAACATACGCCATATACTTTTAATCGGATTTACTTTGAAGAAATGATTTATTAATGACAAAATTTGTACTCATGTACGTTTTTCTAATCTTCAACCGTAACATTTCTGTGCATTTTTACCCATTGCGATCGCGTCTGCGATATTTGAGTGCGGCAGAGTACAATCGTGATTGCATCGTGCGCTCAGATATGTTAATATTATGCGGAGTGCTGTTTTTATATACCCGGTTGTCTCTCTCGATAGTTTTACGGACACCACGACAATGACTGCGACCGCTCGATGTTATGATGGAATATTTTTTCGAATTAATGCGGCTATTCGATCGATTGTATGCCGAGAAACTTTTTGCATTATTGCAATTTGTCGGTTCAAAAGCATTCATGTTTTGAACAAAAGTCTCTATTTTAATTTTATACACGCTACTAATGTCTTTCACTTTTCCCATTCCGAATAAATTGCAGAGCTTAAAAATTCACCAACAAATTTATAAATTTCACAAATATTATTAAAACACTTTATTACACTTCTTAACACGAGCACGAAGTATTTTATTATCTATGTGCTTAGACTCTAATAGCAGGTACCTGACCCAAAACCCGTAATGCTGGCATTGCCATAATAATATAAGCGTTGCTGTTTATAACTATAAATAGATACTCTGTGAACAACTAAATCCGTTTACAAACGAAAATTTGTAATATATTTCAATTCAATCTGCTTGCATTACAAATTACATGATACGCAAGGGTGGCTCTAATTCAAGGTTTTTGGGATTATTCAATAATAACTCGCAGAAACGCTAATATTTCCGGGCCAATACTAAATTTAAATTCTGGGAAATCCATTATGATATATTTGAATCAGTGATGAACGCTAATATAGGAAACAAAACACTGGATATACTGGAAACACTTTTGCTGGATTCCCTCCCCACTTTTGCTGGATGCACCACATTTTCGTCAGTAGCTTTCTCCGTTTCCTGTTTCTAGCTTAGAATTCGTGGACGAACTAAATATTCTTTCCATTGGGAGCCGAATTTTGCCACTCCTTTTCCGATACGTTAAATGTCATTTTCGTTCCATTTTTTATTTTGACGTGTAATATATTGTTTTCAAAAATAAAATTTTATCAAATTTTAAGTCTCAATGTGCGAAAAAATAGCTTTTTAATGTTGAAATGGTCTTCCAACTATAATTACTATTTTTTTATATATGTTATTTAACCAAAGATAGAAGCACAGAAGGTAGCACGACAATTTACCGAAACCGACAACTCACCGAAAAGCAATTTCCTGAAAATGAAAATTTACTGAAAACGGCAGTTTGCCAGAGACGACAACTCTCCGAAAAGGGCAAGTTATCGAATAGGTTACTGAATATACATACATTCCAGTTCAGGGCTTCAGGCGCAATCTCTTCCACCCATTTAATAGTTGTCTCGTTTGCATATTGCATACTTAGTTTAATTTTTATGAACTCAAACACCTAAAATGCCAATGACATTCATGAATGTCAACATCATTATACTTTAGATTCATCCAAAAATGCAATTGAAATTCCAATTTAATCATTCAATCATTTTCAATCGAGAGAGTTTGTAGTTGGCCCAAATATTCGTTCAATTTCAAAGAATTGCTATGATCACGTAGAATGGCCCTTTTCAGTAACACTATGCAGTAACAGAGTTGAGAATACAATTATGAGAATTTTGCAACCATAAACTCTTTACCAATGGGACTACTGCTTTACTATGGCGCAAATATCATAATGCATTGTGCACTACCTGATTTTTTGCCAGAACCATATAGTGCCAGCCGGAACACTCTAAAGCCAGCCGCAAATGCATTGATCATTAGCTGGTTGTTCAGCCGAAACCAATTTTTATCATGTTCAAACCAATTAAACCCAGTCGGCTGTGAAACATATAAGCTTTTAGTCGAAACCTTCAGAAGATCACCCAGAACCACTAAAATGTCAGCTAGAACCATCTGAATCCAGCCGGAATCATGCCGGCTGGAACCAAACGGGCAATGACACAAATACTTCAATTCGATTATGCACTATCTGATTTCTGTCTTTTAGACCGACGTTTTACCATCCTGAACCAATTTCCACTCACAGAAGGAGCCCAAAGTAATTAAGATGGTTGTGTAACATATAAGCTTCCATCGGGTATCATAACAAAACCAGCTGGAGCAACTACAAATGTAAGCCCGCGCACTTTTTAAAATTTTGGCCATGCTGTGGTGAGTTTCTGCTTAAATGTGGTTTCGGCTGATAAAACTCTGGTAGCAACAAAATTAAATCCGGCTGGAAAATCAGATAGTGCACAATGATGAACAATACATTGTGATACCTGTGCCAGAATTGGGCTGGTTCTACCTGACAAGGTTCCGCCTAGCTTTACATGGTTACGGCTGGCATTATATGGTTCCGGCTGCGTCGTGCTACTTGTGCGATAGTTGGTTTGACTTCGGCTGGCATGACGGAAACCAACATTCACTATTTCGTCATTGGTTAAGAAATTTCATAGTTTCAAAAAGGAAGGAAACTATATGATCGGCTATGGTTGACTATGATCGGTTAACGAAAAATCGAGTTACGTCCCAATTGGCCGTATTTCATAAATTTTCCTAAAAACAAAATTTAGAATCACATTTCCGTTCTCCAAACCCAGTTTCATTTAGTGACTTAATTCCCTTTAAATTAAAGGATTTCTAAAGCGAGATTTGCAACTTATAATCGATTGGATGACAAAAAAAATTCGGGGGACGGATTTTCAAGAAATTAAAACTCGTGACCATGGGAAAAATAACAAGTTTAAAAGTGAAATTTTAAAAAAAAATTACCACAAATTTCTATGGCAAATTAGAATCGCCGATCAATCATGTATCAATCATGTAACGTTTCCTAGGAATAGCTATTCCGTAGTCCTCAGCGAACAGCCATAGTTTTTTACTCGTATGTTTGATCAAAGTACTAACAAAACGTATTGTTAGTAACAAACAATATAAAATTCTACTATCAACAAATTTTTCATTCACGATCTTGAGTTTAAAATATTTTTATTATACACTGTACTCATATTCATCATCATCATCATCATCAAGCAGCATCTTTAGTTCGTTTCTTTTTTTAATTTTCCATGTACCAGTAAAACACGCAGAAGAAAAACAAACATTAAAAATTCTGTTTATTTCTCTTTTGTCTATAATTCACTAAACCAACGACTACGCCGAACTGCTGCATTTCTCGGACCAAAAATATTAAATAAAATTAATATTTTTAATAAACATCTTATGCAATAACAACAACAACAAAAATCTGTCAATTTCAATGTGCATGTGCATTAAACAATTTTATTCTTCGGTATGTGACATGATCGTCAGATCATCAAAACAAAAACAATTTGACTTAGAAAATTGATCGTGTAAATAAAATAATGTGAAAGAGAAGAGATGATCACAAGTTTTCTATTTATATCAAAATAAAAGTGAATTCAACAAAATTAATTTATGATTTTCCTGTTGAGAGAAATAATAATTTTCTAAATTTTATTTTCGTATGCGATCATTCTTGATCATTTTAATAAATTTAACAAGTGCTTTTTGTCTTTTTATTATACGTTCATTTTTTTTTGTATAAAGATAAAATAAAACATTTGGTAAGTGAAAATATGTCTTAAATAAAAAAAAATTACTTAATTATAAAATCTGATCATTTAAAGATCATGCGTTCCTTGATATCTCAAAAAAACTAATGAATGAGATCAGTGAGTAGTGCATCGCTATATTTAATTTGTGTTGTGCCAACGAAATATTTGTATTTTGTTATAAATTGTTTTTGACAATCTACCAAAAACAAGTGAATAAATAAATCACGAACCTTGGTTTGATCATTTGATCATGAATTATTTTTATAGACCTAAAATTAGTTAAAATGAATGTTAGATAGTTTTTAAAGTAACGCCGTGCAATAAAAATTCTTATTGTACCTATAGATTTTACGATAGTCTATCGATCATGCTAGAATTCCGATGTCAAGAGATCTTAGAAATGATCGTACACACGTACATAAATTACCCCAGCGATAATAAAGAAATTTAACAAAATAAAATCGTGTGTTGGTGTATAAAGTGTTAATTGGTGTTCTCTCTTCGGTTTGTTATAATTTGAAAAATTAATTTTTTCGGTTTTTTGTTTGTTTTTTTTTATTCATGAAACATGAAAGAATGAAATTTTCGGCTTATTTGAAGATCAACACGATCGGATGATGGCGTATAATATTTTCATTTAAAATATGTAGATTGATTTTAATTTATTTTATGCATTTCCGTCTTTATCGTTTACATAAGTTTAACGATTTAATTATGGAATTAATTTATCGGATGGGCATCTGAATACAGGTGACCATGTCATGATCAGTTTTTATAAAAAAGTTTCTAATATAGATAATCTATGAAATCAGTAAGATTCATATTTCTTGATTGCCAATTGAAAAACCCAGTCGAGTGTGCTCGTTCGGACCTTCTTAGCAGTTTCTTTACTTCCATATGTGTCTAACGACAGCGATCAACGTTTTTTTAATTTTTAAAATATTTTTCAATATATTCGCAGAAGTAGAACTTTCTCCTATAGTTTCTGTCATCTAGTCTCTTCTAGTAATCCAAAAAGCGCTATGCCCGGTTCAGATGTGAACAGAAAAAAATCGACTTCCCCATCCAATCGGTAACAACATATTCCAGTGGGTTATCATCTGTTTTCTACATACATAAGTATTCTGTTGCGGAAATAGTCCCAGTAGTACTTTGAATTTTCGCAGGTCTATCTAGCTCTGCATAAAGCTTTTTTTATACTGGATGATTTTTTTAAGCTGAAAACTTTCAAATATCTCGGAAAATAAGCACTCTACGAAAAAAATGTTCATTATCAAAATTTGATCATTCTGAGAAGGACATGCATTAGTGTTAAAATTAGTACCCAACCTCCCCTTCTTGTAGGGGGGCCGAGGGTAACTTTGAAATTAAAATAGAAACCCCCATTTTTGAGGCATACAATCGTATCTGCAATACAGTTGAATTAAAATAAACACGTTTTCAAAGTAAATACTTGAAATTACTGTAAACAAATTGTATTTCTTAAATTAAAAAAAAAATAAAAAAAATTTTTTAAAAAATTAAATAAATTTGTTTTTAAAAATGTTTCAAAGAAATCCTACGTACTTTAAGCCGTAGAATCCGAATCTGCAATAAAAATAGGGGTTCTTATGTTAATTTTAACGTTACTCCCACCCGACCTACAAGAAGGGGAGGAGAGATACTAATTTTAGCACTAATATGTGTCCGACCTGCCCCCCCCCCCCTGAATAATTAAATTTTGATAATGGATATTTTTTTCGTAGAGTGCTTATTTTTCGAGATATTTGACAGTTTCACCAGTATGTCTAACACAAAAACGGCCGATAACTTTTTTTGCTTCTTTTCCATCTACTTTCGGCGATTGCATTTCGCATATTTCTCTTGACGAAGTTAACGATATTAACCACCATTAACTGTTGATTGTCTTGTTCTGAAGCCACACTGAAGTTTGGCTAGGCCATAGGACCTTACATTTACCTCCTCTAGTTTCACAGAAATTTCTTGTTGACTTCTTGCATTTCGGTAGCAGCAACAACTTTCCTTTTTCAACTTTTGGGTAAAATATATTCGGTATAATATATGAGTTCAAGGCTTCACCAAATAGATCGAGTATCGTTCGAATTTGTGGCGGATTACTGAACTGGAATGTCAAATTTGGGATCTTAACTTTCTCAGTTGGTTTACTATTGTTTAATGTGACCGCACCAGTTCACTTACTGTTGTCTTAAACCTCCCTCGATCGATTTACTCACACAGCTCACTAAAACAATTTTCTTTGTTCAATTTAACAGCTTGTAGTCAATCCTCGTATCTCTTCACGTTTCCTGCTTAAAGTCAAGATTTCCTCATTTCATCAAAATATTACCTTAGATGGCAATGTATAATGCTTTTCTGCCAGTTCCAAGCCGTCCCTGTTTTTTTTACATGTACAAGAATATACATTCGTCGAAAAATTTCGACGCACATCCTGCATTTTAGATATATTTAGATTACTTTCAGTTAGAAATTTCGCCTTTAAGTTCACATGAAAGTCAATTTTAAATTTCTTCAATAACGCGCTCGGTTAAGTGTTATAATTAGCTCTTTTTTTGAAAACTTCAAGATAAATAAATTTCACAAGTGAATCACTCGCCGAAGTTTATATATTCATTAACGCCTCGGAGTATATGCAGCTTGTGTCTATCTAAAAGTAATGACTGAAGAAAAAAATAACATCAGCCTCCCAGTGGCGATAAAAAAAATATAAGACTATCAGGCTTGGGGTTGAACGGAACCATCCTAGTAGCGAAACTATACTACAAGAGATCAAGCAATTACTAGACATCAGAAAAGTCTCAGAAACCCCGAATTTACTAGTCTTACTGATTTTTACCGGATAAAATTTACTGTCACAGATTCTGTAAGTTTCGGTTATTTTGGATCAATTAGGGAATTTTGAGTAGTACTGCGTTCAAGTGGTCGCAATATGTTGCCTAATTGGTGAATTAGGCAAGGTTCGATTACAACATGTGAACGGATTTCAAATCGCGAAACTTCTAATAACTGCGATTTCCAGATGTAAATTACCGTTGGTTTATAGATCAATATGTTATTCTCATTAATAATTTTTCAATTTTTTTGCGAAAATCCCTAATGGTTCCTTACTGATTTTTATCGGATAAGCTTGAACCACATCAATGGTACCATACTCAAATGATAATCCAGCTGATTGCGCAAATCGGAGAGTAAAAACAAACGAACTCATGATTCAAAGAATATGAGGAACAAGCAGTAGCTGAATTGAAACATGCCAACAACCGCTACAGAAGAAGAATACAAGTTATAGAGAAAACATCAAGTTTTACAAAATAAGATTCGAAAAAACCGTGAATAATTTCATGAACAAGTGCAAAACAGTAAGCATAGATCTGCACAAGGCCGAAATAATAATTTGTCTGGTAACTCAATACAGTTTAAGAATAAGTCAGTAGACAAGAAAAGCAAGTTACTACAATGAAATTCGTTTTTGAATCAACACGGAAGAAAACATCCTGCGATATTTTGCTCTAACCATCATCTATGTAGAACTATAATCATGGAGGGTTTTAACAGGCGATTTTATTCTTCCTAAAAAAGTTTAGATCAAATATGCAAAAAATGTCACTAAGACGGTGTTTTCAAAATGTGTCTTTTGTCACAGATTTAGAGCTTATCAAGGGTATAACCATCTTGTTATGATGTTGTTTCAACAACCGACGTAAACGTGCATGACTACCACCATTACATTGCGGTATATTTAATACTCCCAGCAGTTCTTATAGCTGTTACGTGGTTTATGGTCAGAAAACTAAAACCTTATGAGCAGCAGTTCAACAGGTAGTAGAGGCAGTAGAAGTAGAGTATACAACATGCTCAGTAATCAGTCTGAAATATTTGTTATATAAATTAATACATATATTAGCTCTAGCGAACATGCTATGCTGTCTGATTATACAGTAGTATTACTCATGCTACAACTATTGACCAAACTGATCTCTTAGCACCTTTGACCTCCCTGCTGAATGCAGTTATCTTTTTATAAATCATTTTAATTTCCAATCTATTTCAGAACAGACAAAATGTAGAGAACATTAAATAATTGCATCATCTTATATATGTTAGTATGATTCAACCTTTTTAAGAATTTAACTCAGGTTCACCAAAGCACACTATAAGCTTTTCTTACTGGGACTTGCGTACAAAATTAAATTGAGTAAATGTTGTGAATGAATTTGATAAAAATACGCGTCTTGTGTGCAAAAATAAATTGTACCGGAGACGTTTGGTTAATTGCACCGGAAACGATAAATTATTTCGCTAATTGCGTTTATAAAATTTAGCCCGAGTATCATAACGTTGCATGATACATCCGTATATCGCATGTTAAATTTTGCTAATCGTCAAAACTGGTCGTTTGATAATAAAAAAATAATAAAGTAAAATAATTTGCATAAATGAATCTGCTAACCAAAATATACACGAGTCGCGTAGGAGCTGGATCTCCGCATATCTATATACACAAAGTTCAAAAATTCATAAATAAATAAATAAAATGTCAAAAACTCAGCAGGTATGTCGTATCCATATGTGGCCGTGACATATGTATCTCCACTTTCTTCTTATACCGACCTATAAATTTCACATATCGCACTGTAGAATAATTCAATCAACTTCATCATATATACGCACACATGCGATAATACATTGTGATATGCGCTCAAACGAAAATTATTCAACTTAATACTACACACAGTTGTCTAGAGTAGTGGGTGTGCACAAAATTAACTCTGACCTAAATAACAATTATCTTTTATAAAAGAAATGTGTGTTTGAAGAATATATTCTCTCGGCTCAATCCCGCTTAAGATTTTCCATGGTGATAAATTTACAAAAACAAATTATTAGAAATTTTTTTACGATGTAATTGAATTATCTTGTTGTGATTGGAAAGGTTTATCGCATTTTAAATTTTACGTTGACAGATTAGGTTTGTGGAATGAGCGTGTTTTCATTCAAAATTAATTTTTTGTTACATATATTTTCGGGGGCGTTTATGGTGTCTAGTTAGAAGAATTAGAATTTATTTTATTAGATCCGAATTATGATTTATGGAATAAAATGTTTGTAGTGTGACAACAAAATTATTTTGTATATAAAGATTTAGAAATTTTGGCGGTTTTTTGTCTGCCAATTCAATCGCGAGAGTATAATGACCTCTGTGATATATGCATAAATCAATAATGACAGTTTGAGTCTTAGTTTGATTATGCACAGTAAATTTAATTGACAAATCTTAACTTTTTTTTAAACGAAGAGAGCTAGAGAGATATGTTCGTGTTGGCTCTTGTTGAAATGTATTGCCCAGTTCTTGACACATTACTACATGCAGGGTGCTCTTTATGTACCAGCTCGATGTTTTATTAAATTTAAATTCTATATATTTTTAACATTATGTATTGAATATAATGTCGGTCAAGTGGCCGTCTCTGGTCGTGGCACAAACGGAGCACCATCTTATTGGATGTATTCAACTGACCAACTCTATATATTTTTCATCGGTAATACCAACCGAAGTATTTAATTTTGTTTTGTTCACACAAGAACAGTAATTGTGAAAGGCCCTGTTAGTGTGCCGGGACCAATCCAAAATCACATACAAGATATAATCACAATTCCTTACCGAATTATTATGTTTCACTACGTATTTGTTAACCCCTGTTATGTTTGAAATATAATAATTCGCTAAAACATTGTGATTATACTTTGTATATAAGATCAAAGTATGTATATTCAATATTTTCATAGTTTGGTCACTGCAGTCTGTTGAGATGACTGAATTTTTTGCTTTGAATAATTTAATGTTTCATTAAGTGAAAGCCAAATATCCAAAGTCTTGTTAACATCGCCTCGATGTGAATGTGATGTCTGGTGGTCACTCAGCAGAATAAACCACAATTTCGTAAGGATTGCACCTAATTAATGTATATAACAGTGCTGCCAGGTAATTTAGTTTATCTTGCCAAATTAAAAAAACAAAATCTTTTTTGAGCTCAAAAATCTTTTTATTCACCTGTTAACGCAAAAAAACCGACATCTGGTGAATTTTTTTAAAACTAGAGGGAACGGTGATCAAAATGATAAAAAATACGATTAAAATAATCAGTTAACCAAATTTTTGTTTTACTATTACATTTCAATAATATTAATAAAAAATTAATATTTATCACATTTTAACAAAATAAAATATTACAAATATTTATAACAAACTTGTAAATAAACGAAATTAAAAATAATAAACATATAAATAAATTCAAAAAGATATTACACATAAAATTATTAAATAATTTTGTACATTTCTTGATTAAAACTTTGGTACATTTTTTTGTTCGTTCAAATGTGGTACAATCTTTCGCATTTTTATTCATAAACTCTTTGATGAATTAAATACCACTTAAAGTGGTAGAATCCAGTGCATTCCGAATTTTTGTTTTATTGAGATTAATCTGTGAAAAAATTCGTTCTACATTTGCAGTTGCAACATGAATAGTCAAAATTGCCATAATCACAGTTTTTAGATTTGAGAAACATAAATTACCATCGCAACGTTTTAAAAAAATGATTAAATCTGTACATGGTGCATTTTTTTTTAATCAGAGCAAGAATTTGAAATACTGCAAAATTTTTTCTCCAAAATCAAATTTCTTTGGTGGCATTCCAAATTTCAGGCAGTGTGAGGTAATTACATCTGCTCCCAAATAAATATCTTTTAATTCTGTAAGAAAATCACCTTCACAGGTACATAAGTTTATGCTTTTCAAATATTATTCATTTAAATATTCTTCCTTCACAAAATATTCGAAAATTTTGTAATATAAACGCGTTACTTCCGAATACAGTAGATCAAGTTGCGGTGAGTCACTTTGAAATAAACGATTCAATTTATTTAATTCGTTCAATATAAATTTCAAAAATTTTAGGTAAAGTTCGAACTAGGGCTTTTGCATACATTCATTAGTTCGTTCTACGATTTCGATTTATTTCGTTTACTTCTTCATGAATGAAAAATAGGCGAAGCACCTCTCAAAATTTGGTTTACCTTCAAGTGATAGCTACCGAGTTTGTGCAGGATGAAGTAATTTTTGATCTATAGTCCAACAAAATTTGTAGATCAGAAAAAAGCTCTATTCGTTTTGGGCTGTTTTGGATAAAATCATACATAACATGTGTGCAACTTTTCACAAATTTAGGCAAATTTTTGCAAGCCTAGTTAGCACATAACGCGAACGAATGGTATGTGCATTTAAATATGTATAACAATTACTGGGCAATCATTTTTTTAACAATTTGGCCACCGAATGATTGGCACCAGTCATAGTATTTGCACCATCGGCTCCAAAACTAACCAAATATTTTTTAAAATTTATATTTTTGCTTTCTAAAAATGTCACAATTTTATTATAAAAAGAACTAGCATCACATACCTCGACTTTTAATAAGGCTAAAAATAAATCATGTATTTTTACGTTAAATTCCGTTCGTGCTACCAAACTAAGTAACTTTGTTGCCGATACATCGGTTGACTCATCTATGCAAAGCGAGAAATAATTAGACTTAAATATTTCACAGAGATCATCATGCTATGCACCAATGACATTTTTCATTAATGTCGTAGTTTTTGTTCTTAGCATAGGATTTTAGCATAGGAATATGGTGGTACATCGTGGTAAACGAAATGTTGTGCTCCGCTCAAAAAGCAGTTAGTTGCATCGCGGCTTTAGCCATAGCAGGATTGACTTTAAAAATTTTGATTGCATTTGAATTCGAAAAATGATTAGGGGATGTTGTTTTCTTTCTTGAGTCATGGTTCAAGTAAAGGAGCATCTTCTCAACTTTTTAAATGTTTTGTAGGTTTGTTTAGGTGGCTAAAACAAGAACATTATAATAATAAAATGAAAAGATAAAACGTTTACAACTTTAAATAAAAAAAAAATTCTAACTGAATTTTGTTGGAATGAAGAACATAACCTCTTCGCACCAACCTCTGCATTTGTATTCGTTGTTTGATTATGTTCTAAAAGTTTATTAATTAATATTTAAAATTATTAAATATTCTGTTATTGTTTAACAACCTTAACTTATACCAAATTTCTTTAAATATTTATCCATAATTTTAAATTAATTTGCTCGAACGAAAAATTGTGATGCCATGGGAATAGCAGTTGAAAACATTTTTTTCTACATTTATTCCTAAACGATATTAGTACCCTGCATTGCACATTCATTTATGAATTCGATACGATTTATGAATGAATTCTACCAAAATATTAAAAAAATTTGTATTTCGAAGAAAATCTTTTTTTTTTGTAAGAATTTTCGATTATCTTTTCTGGGTTCAAAAATCTTCTTAAGTTCATTAGACTGTACGAAGTTATATCAATTCTTTTATATGGCCTTCAGCTTTGAAATGGGTATCTAATTAAACACACTTCCTCTCTCTCTCTGGCTTTCACATTTTTGCAAATGTAAATTTAAATTTAATTTAAATAAATCTAAATAGCTAAAACGAATTCGAGTTACAATTACTACCAGAGAAAACAGCCAACTATGATGAATAATTTCTTTTTGGTACGATAAATTCATAAGCAAGCAAAGCTAAATTCAAAACTGGCCTAGATTATTTTTTTTCCCAATGAAATACAGCTATTGTCGACAAATTGTCCACATTCTCTAAATTATCGACACCATTTTCTTAATTGCCTACACACATTGTCTACACATGTAGAATATTAATTAACTGAGCGTTGTTGACACAAAACGGCACTACACTGATGTAGAGTGGTAGTTGAAAATGCTAAATGAAATTTTCCTCTGCAGAGTTACACATAAAACGAATCCCGTTTAACTCGAGGTACAACCCCGCATTTCGTTTGTTATCAAAATCACCTGACCGTATTTTACCTAACTTTGGCAAGGGTAATGGTAACCAACAGAGCTAAACATATTGCTATTTGTAATCAAATGTGAAGGTCACTTAAAATCTATCAATTTTAAAAATTTATCATACGATGAAACTTTCAAAATATTCTTAAAAAATAAATTATAGATGTAATAAATTACAAAAACTTAGATGACATTAAATACTCAATTCCCTTAGACGTATCACTTCATGAGACGTGACTATGGATCTTCCTGGTTACTAGATTTTAAAATCAAAATTTACTAAATAATTTTGTGCAAAAACCTCAATGAAAAACATTTAAATCTTAGTTGGCTGCATTAGTTTGATTTTTTTTTTTTTATTTATTTGTCACGTCAAAATTTCAAGTGATAGAATTTGTCATTTTTAGTGACAGCAGTTGCAAGGAAATATTTATAAAGCAGCATACTAAGATTTAAAAAACAGCCAGAACAACTTTATTAAACAATTATTTTGTAAGTTTCGATTTAATGATCTAGTAGCCAGGAAGATGAGTAGTCACGTCACTTGAATGATGCGACTACGGGAACAGGAGTATTAATCGAATTCTCTATTGTAGCAGAATTTATTGTGCACTCCGTAGTAAGTGGTCGAAATAAAATCCAACCAACCCGCTTTTTGTATGAAACAGACGTGGAATTACCGCATGCGGGTATACGCATGAGAAAACGCAAGTTAACTACATGAGCGTATTTTTCTGACTGCGTTTTTATTTTTCGGTAAAGTTTTCAATAAACAATATACAATTTATTTTTGAATTTCTGTCAAAAAATTGAAAAGTGTTAGATTAATTCACGATATTATTTTTTGTTGTGTAATCAACACTGCTCCGGTGCGTTTATTGTTTAGAAATAGAGACAACTTGCGAAACAACGCATGCTATGCGAAATGCATGTGTTTTATTTCATATAAAGTAGTGGATTCTAGATTCTCCGCCTGCGTAATTTTGCACGTCTGTTTCCAGCATTAGGAAGTTTAAATGCACTAACATCACGATTGTGGTTTCATCACGAATTATGGAATAAGACTTTTGAAAGTATTCAGGTTTCTGTGGGTCAAGTTGCTTTCCGTGAAATAATGAAAATAATAAGCTTTTTTCATTTGCAATCTAGTAGTTTGAATTATTCGCACGTAATTTTAAATTATACTGTGTGAAATCAAAATTTCTTATGGGGAATGCAAACCTACTCGCTTGCTAATGAAAAAGCTTTTCATTTTCATTATTTCACGCAACGCGAATTGACTCCCTGGCCTGGAAAATTGGTAAGCAGAAAACAAACAGATTTTTTTCCAAAATCAGTTGCTCGAAACTGCTACGATCCTGTAAACAAAATTACTTTCGTCCTAGTGGTACGATAGTACGTTTTATTTTGTATGTAAGTATTGTAAGTGTTTACATATACTAAATGATGTCCTAATTCTAATAATCTAAATGAATAAACTCTTCTATTAAGAGTTGAACTATTACTTTGACTAAAACAGTGTTACGAATTTCGGGTGTTCGATACGGATTCGTACTGGATTT
This sequence comes from Nephrotoma flavescens, assembly GCA_932526605.1. Classification (NCBI taxonomy): domain Eukaryota; kingdom Metazoa; phylum Arthropoda; class Insecta; order Diptera; family Tipulidae; genus Nephrotoma; species Nephrotoma flavescens. The sequence continues at coordinate 263,865,738 of OW052222.1, read as the reverse complement.
TTCAAAACTTTATTTCTCAACACCGTTGATTTCATCCGCAATTCACTAATTTCCCTATTTATCACTGTTCATTAATTCACTTTTTACTCTTAACTTTTACTTTTCGGCCTGTTTGCTTTTTACTTCTTAACTTGCACTGTTCACAGGTCCCAAATTTGTCGCGCTTATGTATTTGAGCGCTGTTCCGGACTATTTCGTTTATTGCATCTGGCGATGCAAACGTATTGCGATTGTAAATCACTTTCATGTAGTTGTATTCGCGAACATTCCACGTCATCAATTCCCCTGTCTTGATGATTAACGCCGCCGTTTGCAATTTCTTTCATTATCTCTATATACTCCCCTCCACATTGAATGTCAATCGACTACCGAGTGTGTTATACGTGTGTAAAGTAGAATTCGTTACACTACCCCCACCTTAAGCCTGAACCCCCCAAAAAAAACATCCACTATCATATCGCTGCAGTCTATCTATGAGCTGCACAAATTGTCCTATCTCGTTGTGCATCTGGATATTTGCTTTCCCGCTTCCTGGAATAATACAGTCATACTAAGTTACCTCGTCGAAAATCGGCAAATCTCCCGTTCTGGTCGTGTTACGCCTCCGATTTATTTCTCGCGTTAGTGCTGTTGCTCTTTTCTGGTTCGTGGGTCATTGGTGAGCAACGTTATTTTTGCGGTGTCTTACTACTCACTCAATGATATTTGCTCCATTTGATAAGCCAATTCGTCCTCCGAGTCTGCTTGTATTGTACTCTCTTCCTGCAGTCTTTGACTTGTTGATTTTGAACTGAGCCTCTGGTCTTGTGTTTCTAGCACACATTGTGGTTTTCTGTTTTCCGGCTCACCATTTCTCTTGCATATTTTTGAATTTTGATGTCACCTGACTCTGCACTTGACTGTTGTAATTTGCTATGGCTCCAATAGCTTAGTGTTAGTCGCTTCAAATCCTCCTTTATTAATTGTTTTATGTTTGTAACATCCTCGGAATCCAGCTTGCGCAACTTTACTGAATTAATGGTCAAACTTGCTCAAATTTGCCTCTTATGCTTATCCCAATGCTAATACTTTATTCATGGTTTTACCTCTAGTATCCGTTCTCAAATGAAAGTTTCAGGTGATCGTCTCTGGCAACACTAATAAAAATGTCCTCTGTTAGCCTGTTCAATACATCTGCAGGTACCGTAAGCACACGTTCTGCTTATTTACGCAGCTTGGCAAGCTCGCCACCAAGCTTGCTCGTCTATGTTTTCATCTTGATGGTCTAAGTTAGCGCCTTAGCTCGAGATCATTCGTTATATTGTATCTGCGCAATGGCAATGCATGCGTATTGTATTTGTAAATCACTTGCATGTCGTTGTATTCGAAAATGTCATCATAAAACGTCACCAATTACTCTGTCTTAATGATTAATACCGTTGTGTTATATATTTGCAAGCCTTAGTACAGCACTGCTATAAATAACTGGCTTGAAATGGGTTGCGTATTAAATAGTATAATATGTATTGTATTGTATTTGATGTTATATTGTATGAATGTATTAGTAAATAAAATAGAAGATAGATGTAACAGAATATTGGCAGTACAAGATTGTAGGTGACTGTGATCACAAGTACAATTATGTTAACATAATAAATTATTAAATTAAACGAAACTCAAAGTCTTTAAATTAAGAATACAACATGGCGCAGTTGAGTGGTAAATTATAATAATTAAAGTACCAGTGCAAGACATTAAAATAAAAGTTGCAAAACTGTGTAAATTAGTGAAAAGTGGATACATACAAAATGAACGAAAATTTTCGTCGGCCTGGAGCGTTATGCCTCACAGGAAACCTACATGAAAATTGGAAGAAATTCATACAACATTATGAAATATTTTCGGTGGCAACTAAAGGGAATACGGAATCACCTGAAGTACAAGTAGCACAGCTACTAAATTTAGCCGGAGAGGAGGCTATTGAGCTTTTTAGTACTTTTAATATTTCAACGGTGGATAAAAAAGATGTCGATAAAGTGAAAAAAAAGTTCGAGGAATTTTGCAATCCTCGGAAAAACATTGTGTACGAAAGATACCTATTTTACACTCGCAGTCAACGTGAAGGGGAGCCTTTCGATCACTTTTTGACTGACATTTCTAAATTGGTCAAAAGTTGTGAATTTTTAACCGCCGCGGACGACATGCTTCGTGATCGAATTGTATTGGGTGTAGCGGATCAAGAAATTCAAGCAAAACTTCTTAAAATGGATGATTTAACGTTAAAAAAATCAACAGAAGTTTGTCGAGTAGCGGAAATAACGGGAGCCCAAGCAAAAGAAGTTCAACAAGGACGTTCGCCTATAGACAATATCAACCAGCAAAATAAATATGCTAATTCAGGATCAGCAATAGCGGCAGTATCATCAAACTTTGATAAAGTTAAAAATAGTTCGGGAAGTTATTCACATGAACATAATTCAGATAAATATCAAAAATTTAATAAATTTAATTTTAGATCAAGTAATAATCAGAGGGAGAATACAGCATACCCAGTTCAACCCAGTTATAAGCAGTCAAATGCACATACCATGCAACAGTTTAATTGCAAAAATTGCTCGTATAATCATGTATACGGTAAATGTCCTGCATACGGCATTATTTGTTCTAGATGTCGCAAGCCAAATCATTATGCTAAGGTTTGCAAATCGGTACCGTCTAATACAAAGCAACGTGTATATGATATCGCTGAAAATGATGATGAGTGTTTTATGCGGATGGAATCATTAACACTTGATGAAATTGTGGTCGATTCATTGGGGGGTGCGCAAAACAGTAAGTGTTGGTACCAGAATTTGAATATTGAAAATACTACAATTAAATTTAAGCTCGATACTGGAGCTGATGTCAACATTATACCAATCGAAATTTATCGAAAAATAGTTTCGAGTATCCCAGTTCATGCGACAGAAATTAAATTGGAAGCATTTGGTGGTTTTAGATTGAGTTGTGTAGGTGAGGTGACACTTGATATTGATCATAAAGGAGCTCATTATCCCACTAAATTTATTTTGATTTCTGATATTAAATCTAAACCAATATTAGGTCTTAATTCATGTTTGCAATTGGGGTTAATTCAAAGACTAGATTCAATTAATAGAGATGAAACAGATGCTTTTATTCAAACAAATATTGATATATTTCAAGGAATTGGTAAATTTCCTGATAAATGTTCACTTCAGTTAAAAGAAAACTCAGTTCCGGTTTCTAAACCCCCACGTAGGATTCCACTAAGCATTCGTAACAAAGTACTAGATAAATTAAACGATATGGAAAAGTTTAACATCATTTCTAAGGTGGATGAGCCATCTGATTGGACTCATAACCTGGTGATAGTCGAAAAGCCAGATAAAACTCTGCGCATATGCCTGGACCCCCGTGAACTAAATAAAAATCTAAAACAGGATCATTACCTCATTCCAACTCTAGAAGATTTCATTGTTCATGTGCAACATATGAAATACTTCTCTGTACTGGATCTTAGAGATGGGTTCTGGCAGCTTGAACTTGATGAAAACTCTAAACGGCTTACCACATTTAGTACCCCATTCGGATGTTATTTATTTAATGTATTACCCTTCGGGCTAAAAACAGCACCTGAAGAGTTTCAGAAGTTAAACTCAAAATATTTCGGGAATTTACCTGGTTGCTTTGTATACATTGACGACATACTTGTTGGTGGCAAAACGATACAAGAACATGATACAAACTTAGCAAATGTAGTTAGTCGAGCTAGAGAAATTAATGTAAAATTTAACCCTAAGAAATTCCAGTACCGTACAGATAAGGTTAGGTACTTGGGACATGTATTTTCACAAGCTGGAATGGAATCAGATCCAGATAGAGTTCAGGCCATCCAGAATATTAGAAATCCTACAAACCGTAAAGAGCTGGAAAGGATCCTAGGGACTTTGAATTATTTGAGAAATTTTATACCCAACTATGCGGAAATGAATGCACCAATACGAAGTCTTCTACGGAAAGATATAAATTTTTCTTGGACTTCTGTTCATTCTAAATTATTAGAAGCCATTAAAGCTAAAATCAGCAAATCCACTACCTTACAAATTTTTCGAGAAGATTTACCCATTGTGATACAGACAGACGCTTCCAAGAATGGCCTCGGTTGTTGTTTAATACAAGATGAGCGTCCCGTCTGCTTTGCTTCAAAAAGTTTATCTGATGCCGAATGCAATTATGCTCAAATTGAAAAGGAAATGCTGGCAATTGTGTATGCCTGCAAAAAATTCCATCATTTCATTTATGGTCGGCAAGTGACTATACATACTGATCACAAGCCACTAGTATCGATAATGAAAAAGTTAGTGTCTGATATCCACTCTAATCGATTGCAAAGAATGCGAATTAAACTTTTAATTTATACGTTAAATGTCGTTTATGTCCCTGGTCGCTACCTTCATGTGGCTGATCTTTTATCTCGAAATTCTGGTGTGGATGATTCCATCGATACGGATTTATCTTTGAAAGATGTGGTTCATTCAATAGAAATTCCGGAATCTAAAATAGAAATTTTCAAAAACGCAACACAAAATGATGAGGTTCTTCAAACTATAAAAGAATATTTTTTGAACGGTTGGCCAACTGAAAAGAAAAGATTACCTGATGCAGTAAAATTTTATTGGGGTCTTAAGGATAAACTATATTATGAGGATGGTCTAGTATTTTATGAAAACCGAATCTTCATTCCCCAATCACTTCGAAAAAAAATATTGGACTTACTACATGAATCCCATTTCGGAATAACTAAAACTAAAGCACGTGCAAAACATATATTTTACTGGCCGAATATGAACACAGATATTGAAAATGTAATTTTCAAATGTAGAATATGCGAGAAATACAAGCCTTCAAATCCATATCATTCGCTTAGACCACATCCCATACCACAAAATCGATTTGAGAAAGTTGGATGTGATTTATTCGAGCATGCGGGAAATTCATATTTAGTACTCATGGATTATTTCTCAAAATGGTTAGAAATAGAACCAATCCCAAGTAAAACAGCAGGTAGTGTTATAACCTCCTTAAAGAAAATATTTTCAATACATGGGATACCAAAAGTTGTCGTTGCAGACAATCAACCATTTAATTCGTTTGAACTACATAAATTCTCAGATGAATGGGAATTTCAGTTTATCCATAGCAGCCCACATTACCCGCACTCTAATGGACTGGCTGAGAAAGCAGTTCACATTGCTAAAACGATTCTCAAAAAAACAAGAGAGGAAAACAAAGATTTTTATTATTCTTTATTAGAATACAGAAGTACCCCAGTGGCAAATCTTGGCTACTCTCCCTCTCAAATTTTACAAAGTCGATTGCTTAGGTCAAAACTACCTATTCAGTCGCAATTACTACAACCTCAAATAGTATATATAGATGAGCAGTTGAAGGCAAATCAAGCAAAGCAAATATATTATCATGATCGCTTGTCGCGAAGGAAAGAAATCTACTTAACTCCTGGTGATAACATAACATACCAAAATCAAAATAAATGGGATCCTGCGGTAATTGTCCGTCAACACTCTGCTCCAAGATCATATATCATTAGAAATGAATTAAATAATGAACTACGCAGAAACACAACTCATTTGCGTCAATCAATGAATGCCCCAAATTTCAGAATGAATAATGAATTGGATACCAACAATAAAAATGAGACGGTTGTTGAAACACGCGATGAGGAGCATTCTACCAATCAACCGATAACACTTTCATCAACAGGTAATCCAAATCAAGCATCTCATTACATCACAAAATCTGGCAGAGTTAGCAAACCTCCAGCATATTACGGAAACTAATTTCTCCTAGCTAAGTTTTACTTTTACTTTGGTTTTAGGAGGGAGATGTTATATATTTGCAAGCCTTAGTACAGCACTGCTATAAATAACTGGCTTGAAATGGGTTGCGTATTAAATAGTATAATATGTATTGTATTGTATTTGATGTTATATTGTATGAATGTATTAGTAAATAAAATAGAAGATAGATGTAACAGAATATTGGCAGTACAAGATTGTAGGTGACTGTGATCACAAGTACAATTATGTTAACATAATAAATTATTAAATTAAACGAAACTCAAAGTCTTTAAATTAAGAATACAACAGTTGTAAATTCGAGTATCTTCCATGATTATTTTTCACCGCTGTTTTCAATGCTTTCGTTATATTTCCATCACCACCGAGTTTTAAGCGTGTGTAGAGTTGAATCCGTAACACTATATTTATCAAGTGCCTAACGACTTAGAGTTCAAGAGCCCAACAGTTGCGGTACGGAGCTGACGTGAAAAGTTTGTAGTTATCTCATTCCGATATAGACTGCGCTAGTGAAAACTCTACAAACGTATTAAATTTTTTTTTGTAAATGGATGAACAAAATACTTCTCTAGTTGTAGGACAAATAAAACAAACGTCAAAATTTATATCTTTACATAAACTTTTAGCTTACTAATTTATCTGTAATTTAGTGGAGACTTGTGGAGACCGCATTAAAATTTATCTTAGCGCGAGCTGGATACTTAGCTTTAATTAGAAAATGTATTTGTTGGCCATACAATAAAAAAAACTCATGCGCCTATACAAAGTTCGCTGACTGTATTCACTTTTAATTGACATTTCTTTTGTGTGTTAAATAAGATTATTTTCTTGGATTAAGTTCAAAAGTCGTAAAATTATGCTGTGTGTAGTGTTTCGTCACGATTCATTAAAATAGGACTTTGAATTATTGGTGAACTCTATTCTGATGTAATACACGAAAATATAGTTTAGAGAAATTCGCGGTTCAAATAGAATTTCATTTGTATTATTTTTATTACGTGTGGCGGAGAATTGTTGTTTTCGGTTAGTGCATGACTGTATTCCGTTAAAATCACAATTGCATTTATTTTAAAAATTCAGTTCGTGATATATAAATAAATTTTCATAATTTTGAAGGTTCTGCGCATAGAATAAAAATTACAACTTTTTTGGGGGTTGAAATATCGGAAAAGTTGCAATTAGTTTGTATTAAATTAACAGGATTAACAGGAAGTAACAGGAACTGCAAATAATTGTCTAACTGTATAACAAATTTGTAATTAATTTGGAAAAAATTCTAGAAGTGCTGGTGCAGAGTTTAGGGTCATTCAGATGGCCCAAGCATTGGAAAAGTATACGTACTTCGCTGACTGTATTCCTGAAAATATTTGCATTTTCGATTCTATTTCTGCTAACGATGTGTCATCATCAAATTTTTAGATTTTATTGTTCATTTTATTGATTTGCCGATAAAAATCGAATTAGATTTCAATTAATCTACAACAAGTGGAGAAAAACTCAATGTGTAAACATTTGTTAATCTCTCGGCTATTTATTTACAATTTACATAAGTGAGATATCGAGTTAATCATCAGTAGAATGTATTATTGTGCCGGACTCGCGTGTAGTCATTATGATATTGGCAAATCGTTATAAAACGGGTCATACATAAATTTAAAATTGTTTTTAATTAAACAACAAACCGAACATATTTATTTATAGGTTATGATGAGCACACAATATGTTGTACTTAATATATTGCTTAAGACATTGTCATATGTTTGTTTCGTTTTTTTAAATTCCGTGTTCCAATCTATGAATAGACATTGTTTGTAAATAATACGAGTATATAAATTATTCTAGTCCAAGCATGGCAATTAAATTTTTTATTGAAGTAATAATGATCGAATATTTAATCACGACTTAAGAGTATTATATTGTATTATGTAATTGTTCCCGCGCAAATTTTATCGAAACGTGTTTTCATGACACCTAAAATGCGGCGCTTGTTGAACTAACATTTATTATATGTGTTACCGAGAAACGTCAATAAATTCCAATAGCTGCTACCAAAACTAATACTCTAAATTAAATAATTAATCAAACTACAAAATATCAACAACAGATTTAGTATCAACTGATTATGTTTACATGTTGCGATACAACAGAACCAACTACATACGGTGGTGTGACATTGACTAATTCGAATTAAATTGTCTCGTATTATTAGGTTTCGCACATAAATTTTATGTTTTTATACATTTTTTAGGTGATTTTATCTCTGGTTTGGTGGAATTTTTATTATTGAAGTGCTGTTCTTTGGATTATGGTAATTGAATTTTTTGTTACTTGGAATTAAATTTGTGGTGAAGCAGTTGAACTTGTTCTTGAAAGTTTTAAAAAATATACTTTTAGACCACTTAATCCTAAATTATTGGAACTTTTGAAACTTGATTTTTATTATATCGTGCTGTTTCAATATATTCATAAATAAAATTTTTGTATAAGGAACAGGTACATACGTAAATGCGGTTCAAATGAAAATATTTTCTAATGATACTTAGTGGTCAAATCTGCTATAAAAAATGGTTCATTTGCATGATCAAGGAGAATGCACCCGCATGTTTCTATGGTGTCATCATAATTTTTTGATGTTGGACTTGGGCATAATTAAATAAAGGTAAAATGCGTAATTAGATAAAAAAAAAATAATTAAATCAAACGTTACATAAATTTCATTTGATTTTAGAGAAGATAACACACATTTCAAAGTGTAAGTTTATTGAAAATTGCCACTACAAAAATCCTAAATTTGTTGCATGCAATAAACGTTCCACAGTCAATAGGTTGCTGCAACAAATTTCAAAAGATTGACATGTGGCTAGGTTATTTCTAGAATGCTCATGATATGATATCTTAAAGAGACAAGTGAATCGATTCCTGGGGTCGGCGATAAAAATAACGGGTATTTTGCAAAGAGGTAGTTCCAAAACAAATTTAACTAAGAAATCTGTTCAACAAAGTTCTAAAGATTGACATGTGGGTAGTCCCTCTTGAATGCTCCCAGTGTATCCCATTGGGACGAGTAAGACCGAGTAGAGCATGTAGTTGGGCCAATGTCTAGAAGAAAAGTATACTAAGCATATGGCCGGAAACGAACCACCTAAATTGTATTTCAAATTTTGTAAATGCCAATAATTCTTCTAAAAATTATAAATTAAAAAATGTAATGTACGATTTGCTATTGGAAACTTAGCATATAAACAAATTTCGAAATTATTTAAACTTTGAAACAAGCATAGTTGGAGCCATCTTCTAATGGCAGCAACCATGTCCAAATTTCTCAAATTTTATTCTAAATCTTGTTGCCGGCATTATTGATTCGAGCAAGCAACTGCTCCCTATAGTCTGAATGTTTGCTGCGTAGACATGTATGGACTTATAGAAGATCAATGCAAATTTGGTTGTCCGGAACACCATGAATACGCAATTTTGTAAAATTAGCCAAGTTTTCTATAAAACAAGGCCTCGTGACATCTCAGAATATTAGTCACTTAGGACGCTGATTTGTAGGAGTTGCTAGGAACAATTCGAAAAATTGTACGTTCGATTTATAGTTCTTTAAGGAAGAGTTAGCTGTCCTAAACTCCCAAATCCGAACAAAATCTCCCAAAAACAAACTCTAATATGTTTGGTAGTCATTTGTATACAGGTGTAATACAGAGTCCAGAACACTACCTTTTGGAGCCCCTGTCAATGTTTTTTTTAGTTTTGAGTATTCCTCTTCTTGTCTCAACCGGAAGTAATGGCCGTTGTTGCAACACTTAGCAATTCAAAATATTGCTTTGGAAAATCTCGTTAGGGCTTAAATACTAGACCACGGTGCCAAACCTTATCAAATGTTTGGGCTACATCTAAAAATATTGCTGAACATATTTTCTTGTTAACCAACCCCTCCTCAATTGTATCAGTAACCTTTTACCTGTTCTATCGTTGAGTACTTTTCTCGGGACCCAAATTGATGTGCTGGTATAAGATTTCTGCTCCCTATAATTTGCTTTAGTCTCTTGAGAAACAGTCTCTCATAAACCTTTGATGTGGCAAACATACGATGTTTTGTCGTTTAGCGGTTTCTTCCGACTGTCTCGGAACATAACTTGGTCTAAAGATAGCTTTGATTATGTGCTGTAGTTTCCTTAGTGCTTTTTCGGGTAGAGCTTTGATGATTTATTCCGTTATCACGCACTTATCCTTTGAGGTTTTTTTTTATCTTTTTATCTTTGAGGTTTTTGCTTCTAGTTTGATTTCTTTCAGAATAACTGGTAGCACAGATACCCCGTCTATTTTGCTTATAAGTGTTAAATATTAATTATCCGCTTATCTAGTTGGTGGTTTGAAGATCTTTTCTAGGTGCTCGGCAAGCATTTGTTTTTCGCTGCGACCCCAGGTTCCATCAACCATTTTTATGGGTGGCACTTACATTTTAGGCCTTTTTAAAAAGGTCTTTTAGGTCTTTTAAAAAGACCAATTTTGTCTTAATTGAATTGGTATTATATAATTTTGAAGATAATTTTACACCAAAATTTATGTATTTAAAACTAAAAGAGCCATGCTACACACGGTTTCATAAGAACGGCTTCACCTTCCTTTCTTTCCCTTTTACCTACAAAATCGGTTTTAACTGCGACATTAAATTTTTTGGTGAATCCGAAATGAAAAAATGGAAATGAGAAAAATCTATTATGACTTAGTTTGAAACCAGAAGTTGCAATCGTGTGTAGCTTGGCCGAAATAAATTTTGTAATACAAAATTAAAAAACAATAGAAATATTATTTCTTTCTCCAGTTGTTTTGTAATTTTGATGTTAGTTTCGAACAAACTGTTGAAGCCGAAGGATATTCGTTTTTTAATTTTTCTAGTAATACATGTACATTTTTATTTTAGATTTTGAATTTTTTTTTGCATTTTTATCCAACATAAGTCGATTTGTTATATCATCCAATTCAAAATCGTTGTAACTGGTACGTAGATTCAATAAAAATAACAAAAAAGTACAATTATCATCTAAAATAATGAATCCGAAATGAAAATAAAAAATTTAAGGACATTTTTGAGATGTAGATTTTTGTTTAAATTATTATTTTATTTTCGAGAGAACAGAATAAAACAATACAAAAACAATTGGTGTTTTAATATAAAATAAGTGTTTAAATTAAACATAAAAATCTATTGCGACTTAATTTGAAACGAGAAACCAAATTATCGTGTAGCATGGGTGAATAGGCGCATTTCTTTAAATTCTCAATGTTCCATTCCACACAGGGTTTTTTGTATTTTGGTATTTTTTCAAGGCAAACTAGTTTTATTTTGTTTTGTTCTCTTCTCTCTTAAACAAAATTTAAACAAAAATGAGTCAAAAGTGTCCTTGAACTATTTTTTATTTAATTAATGTTCGAGTTGTGTGATTGCACAGAAAATTTATTTAAGTCGCAATTAAAACTTGTATCATAGGTAAAACCTATGCCAATAACTTCTTGAATATGGATCGAAAAAATTCAATTTATGAATTAAGAAAATCAATTACACTTAAGTTGTCTATAATTAATTAAATTTATTATATAATAATTTATATTTTTGACATCTTTGTGAAATTTATTGCCGTCGTAATAAGGGGGTAAGGTGTATTATTTTTATACTTAATTATGTTGTCCTGTCACAGGCCAGTACTATAGAAATCACTGCTTAAATCAATAGTTTAATCAGCTTATCCGAATTTAGTATATTACACTAACTACCACATTCAAATGTTTTTAGGGTTTAGGACAAAATTCAATTTTTAGGACAGATTAGGAGAAAATTCCCGCGAATTTAATTTGATTATTATTTGAGACATATGGAACAATTTCATCTACTTGAGGCCTAATTGAATTTTTATTTAAAAGAAATTTTATTATTTTATTTAGAAAAGAATTTGGATAACCATTTTTGTAAATTGTTAGTTTAGGAGTCTAAAATTTTCTATATAAAATAGATAGCACGATTCATATTTGCACTTAAATTGTGTAACTGAAGCTGTTTCTAAAAAAATCTAGGTCTCTCCACAATTCTAATGTGATATTCTATGTGCCAAAACATGATGTATGAGTTAATATATTGTTTGTGGTTAGACTATTCCTCGGATTTAAAGGTACTCACAGAAAACGTGGAGGGAAGGAGTGGGTCTCGTAGGCACCGAACCAGTGCCTGAAAAAAGATTACCATGGTGACATGGTCAAAAATTGTTTAATTACTCAAAATCATTGATTTTTATACAACTGGTACGAAAAGTTAAGAGACCGCTCACTGGGTGGCAACTTCTACCATTTCTTCATTTACCCAAAACAGTGATCCGATTAAGTATACCATCTGTGCAAAATCGAAATGATAGGTTCTTATCGGGTCAACACCAAAAGGTTATGATCACTGCGACTTCAATGCTAAAAAAAATTGGCATGATCGTTTACCCTATGAAAACGGAAGAAAAATAGGGGACTTCGTATCTAGGAGTGACCTTTTCATAATGGACTTGCAGAGAAAACTTTCGACGTTTTCGTATAATGTGAACTCCAATACTGACCTTACAATGTAAGAAAAAGTATGTGAGAGAAAGTTGGTCATTCTAGTGACCATAGAGTCATCACGTTTGAGTTATCAAACACGCCGCAAAATAGTCCGCTTGAATGTAGAAAAACTCCGAGATTTGCGATAAAGTTAGCTGACTGAGGTCTATTTGCTAGACACTTGGTTGGCTCCTGGAACTGTATAGAAACACATGATTTGCCAACACCCCAAGTTTGGCGAATAAACTGGGTGCGGTAGCAGATCCCATCACAGCGTTTTGATGGTATCCTGGACGATGGAAGTTCGATGGCATCTAGCGTTGTCGTGCTGCAATATCACTCGTTCGTGTCTCATGTCCCATTTTAATTTCTTCGGTCAGTTTATAAGGAACCCATTTTACTTCCTTCTGTATTTTTTGCATTGCAAGCAATCGAAGTGATATTGCTTGGTGCGTAACTCCTAACTATTCAGTAAGCTCTTTTTGAGCTTGACACGGATTTTCATCCAGAAAAGGTTTAAGTTCTTAGTCTTCAAATTGTTTTAGTGCACTTGGACGTGGATCTAAAATTGCCATCATGCAAACCACTTACTTACTTTTTCAATGACAAAGAATGTTCCTCAAAGTCGGAATTATCAATTCCATAGTTTGATCAAAATTTTTTTTGCACACATTTTTTGATGCACACGGAATGTCAGCTTGTAAATGACTAAAACTTATGTCAAAAAACAGCAATTGCGAAGCTCCCTAAATCCAAAATGGCGGGCAATTTGGATTCGTTCAACTATATTTTTTAAGGCAACCAACTTTAGAGCCGAATTTCTAGTTATACATCTAAAAAATTATAAATAAATTAAAGCGTGTGTATTAAATTTATTTGAAATATATTTAAATCGTTCATTAATAAATATGTGACGGTTATTCGTTCGGAAATTTATATAAATAAAATTTCGTATAGTGGAGTTCACAACTGATTTCGTATAACATGACATTCCTAAACTTCAAATAAACACAATAAATTTCTGTCAACATAAGATACATCAATTTTGTGTTTTTGTTCTATTTGAACCATAAAATTCACATTGATTTGAAATAGTAAATAGATGAGGACATTAGGTAAATATTTTAAAAGTTATATCTTCTATATTATAAGTAAATGGGTGTTTTCTTAAATAACGCAGTCTTAAACTTTGTAAATTGTTCCGATTCCCAAAGAAAACGTCTAAAATGTAGTAATTCCAACACCCTGTCATCTGAATCCACATTGCAATAAACACACTGATTATCTTTATCTAAATACTAAAAAACACAATTCGATAATTTATAATTTAAAAACCACATGGCCTACACACAATTAGAAAATTAAACACAAAATTATCTAATTTAGTCTAAGTTCAGCCCTTTTACCAGTGTGTGTGATTATCGAAAAAAAAAATTATATAAAGCAAATTATATTTAAGTAGCATTAAAAAATTTATTCTTAAAGGTGATTTCACAAAAATTTTGTAAAATGTTAAAGTTTTGTTCACCGGTTAAACCACGACAGAACAATACGAGTTTGGTAAAATGTTATTTTGTTATAATTTCGTGTACAAGTGATGTAGACCCAAATATCCGATTTACCGTGGAATTTAATTAAAAATTATTTCTCCACAATCAATGTACGGATAACCGAAGGAGATTTCTAATTTTATTATTTTACTTGTTACAATGTACAGCTACAAAAAAATTAATATGTTCAGCACTAGTGTACCAAAGATAATTAAGGGACTTTTTATTATTTTAAATATGAAGTTTAAAATGTGTTTAGTTATGCGTCATTTAATTTTGTATGCTAAGTCATCTATAACATTTTAGTCCCGAAAGAGTTACACAACTTTGTTTTACATTTAATGTTAAAAAGTATTATTAGCGGAACAAAAGAAAGGGAAGTGCTACAACAACACTAAAATTGTTATACTCATTCAAGGATTAAATCGGGATACGTTTTAATTTAATTTAATTTTCTTATTCTTTTATTTTATTCTTATCACAAACGAATGTAAAATAATTTTTTATACAAAAAAAAAATCATTTAATATTTGTAACAACAATAAAATTAAAATTTATTAATTAAAATTCATTTCACACAAAACAAGAAAATAGTAATTGAAAATCGTCATAAAACAGGTTGTATTAAGCAGCAGGATGGAGTTCATCCCTTTGGGAGAAATTTGTTTGTTTGTTACTAAAGTTAAGATTAGGGTGGGGTGTGGTAATAGTTTGTTACTCACTTCTAAATTGTTTCTTTCATTTACATTAAACATATGACAAGGTTATTTAACCAACATTCCCAATGACATTGACAAGTGTTGACTGAGGGTATGTTTTATGGTCGCTAAAAATACGCACGTGAATAGCACCAAAATTCAATCAGACTCTTAAAACTCTCATCGGGCTCTTTATTCTTGAGTGAATCTCATTATGACGAATAACAAAATACCACAATATTGCAAAAAATGCCACCTTACGCAGATAATTTACTGAAATATGAAAGTAAAAGTGGAACCAGTCAGGAATTAAAACTTAATAAAAAAATGAGAATCCGATAAATGGCATGTCAGTGTTACTACCCAGCAAAACTTAATTTTTACTTAAGAAACCCAACGAAGTTTTCGTTAAATTTAGCTGTCACTTGAAAAAAGGGTACGCTATTTTCGCCCAAAAGTAAGAAAAACTTAAAAAAATGTTTTGAAACCCTGATTTTTATTTTAATTGTATAATTAATTACTAAATTAATATATATAGTTATTTGAACACTTTAACATGCATCTTTCAATTATATATGAATAAAATTTATGAGTTTATGAAACCTAACCTAAAAATTAGATTAAATTGTACACGTTGTTTAAAAAAGTTAAATTTAAATATTGTTCGTTTGTTTTTCTATTATTAACTGATTTTGTTATTACTTAAGAACTATTAAGGTCGATTTATATTATCGGCGCGGCACAGTACAGCTCATACCAAAAAAATATTGTTACATGCATTTATTATGAGAGTATTTATATTATAAGTGCATTTCGGTGCAGTACAGTACAGCGCATATCGTATAATCCAAAAAGAATATTTGAAAACAAAACGCAAACGAATATATACGAAAAAAAACCAAAATAGATACAAACAAAATAAATAAATACAACTAAAATAAATAAATACAACTAGATACGAACGCACACCGGAATAAATACGAACCCAATATATGAGCTGAACCAAGCTGATAATATAAATCGCTGATGCATGAGACGATGGCTAACTGAGCTGAGCCGCGCCGATAATATAAATCGACCTTAAGTTGTGCATGACGAGAGTGTCAAAAAACCAAAGACAATTGGTATCGTTAATTTTTTTTTGTTATTCTTGACTGGTTGGCCCTTAAGACTTACGGGTCTATATTATCAAATGGCGTGTGAACCGTTTCAATATGGAGCACGATTTTTTGAGTAAAATTCTCATTATCATCCTTTAATTTTTGGGTGAATCTCATGTAAACTAGCAAGAGTAATAAGGCATCCGGAAATTTCAATAAAACTCCACCATATACAGGAGTTTAACCTAAGAGTCTAACCTATCAAACGAAGCATGTTTCGCTCCAATTTGAACTTATGCTTATTACGTTTTTTTTCAATAAAGTATCATCAGCTCTTTTTTATTTTGAGTGAATTGATTATGGCCAACAACAAGATATCGATACCATTATAGATTTGATGCTGCTCGTAATGTTGACATTATGAAATAAAATTGCTTGTGCCTTAGACAAATTAATTTTAAAGTCCATGATAGAATAGATTTTAGATCGGCTGTTATATTTGAAAACATTGTTGAAATGTTATTGAGCGGATCACTCATATTTATCTGGACGTCATCAGCGTATTCATGTCATATAGACAATGTTTTGTGGAAGTTGGAATGTTATTGACGAATAATAAGAATAGTTTTAAATTATTGTAATTGATGAATCTGCAAAAACCGTATAGGTATGTTTCAATTTGTGCAATAAAATTGAATGATTAAACCAAAGGCTTTCTAGAAGAGCTCAATAGTACTACTAGCAATGCCAAAACGGTGCTATGTTTTCATCTAAAACGAAACTGGAACTGGTCCAGAAAATTGTGTTTCTCGAGAAAGCTATTTATCTGCTCTCTCCAAATATTTATTAACAGTTTCGTGACAATGCACAGAGTGATTAGACGTAGGCCACTGGTGATCCAGGTAATGACATTTTAGGGATCGGAAGAACTTGTAAGTCGTTCGACTGAGAGGGAAAGACAGACTCGGGAAGGCAGAAATTTAAAATGAGAACAATAACTGGGATTAAAATAGGCATCAGTAGCCTGAGGAACTTAATGGAATACTATCCCCCTTAATAGCATTTGAGTTAATTGAATTGACTGCCCAAATTATAATTGGCATAGGTTGCATATGTTGAACTGTAACTTCCAGATTTGTAGACTAATGTACTGTATCTCAATCCAGTACCTGCATTGTCACCTCTTTAGCGCTAAACCGACAAATTTTTGTTCTAAATTTGTGTTGTCTTAAAATAATTCAAGACCTCCATAACAGAGGCTGTAAAGCCATATTGGTTTCCTGAAATATTTTGAATCCTCCGGATTAGACAGTATTAGGACAGAAGAAGGACGAGGAAAATTTTTATCGCAAAAGCCATTTTTAAGATATCGTCAGTGCAAAGAGACATCTAGATGAAGGATTTTTTTTTTGCTGTTTTGGAATAAAGTACCGGCAAAACGACGAGAAAATTTATTTTGGTCATTGGCTATTTTTATTTTCTTTTATGTATTAAAAAAATGAAGGGGTGAATATGTTGTGGTCAACACCATACTTAATTTTATACTTGCACTAATATATATATATATATATAGATCTCGCATACATCACTCTTGATTTCTAAAGTGAATATTAAACTTACCAGAATTTTCGGTGAAACTGTCTTGTAAATCAAAAACCGTCATTTTGCTTAAATTTCAGAAAACCAACACATGCCGTATAATTCAATTTTTAAATTTATTTGAAACCTTCAATTCTTTGTCGTTTTTTGTAAATGTTAAATTTTGCAACATCATTGCAAAAATTGAAAAAGCCTCTATGGAAGATATCACTTCCAGTACATTGGTTTCTACCAAATTTCGCAAGGATCTCCCATCCCAACTAATAGAAAAAGTAAAAGAATTAAGTTGAAGAAATAAAGCTTTTTATCTAAACTCGTCATTTCGGATAAAATTTAAAAAATTATCTAACTAATTTGTTAAATTAGTTTACAATCTTTTTGTTTGTTGTAAATGCTACAATGGAAACTGTGTAAGTTGGACACTCACGGTACCGCCAAAATGGCCAACTTATAAAGGTGTCCAACTTGAAAAGGTTTTAAACAAAAATCAAAATTAACAGATTTAGGGCATCCACGCAATAAATTTTTTGTTGAAGAATAATTAAAAATGCAAGATAAAATCGTCCAACTTAGCCAGTTGGTGCAAGACAAAATCGTCTAATTTAGCCAGTTGACCAACTTAAAAAGATGTCCAACTTAATAAGTTTCACTGTATATACTTTTCAAAATATTTGCAAAATACGAAAAAATTCTTATGGAAGCTGCAGCTTCTGGTGGACCGAATTCGAAAAACTTACTGGGACCTTCCGATTATGGGAAAAGCTTAAGTATTAAGTTTCATCCCGACCGGCAAACCAGGTAGGCTATAGAAATAACCAAGACATTTAGTCTGCACGGAAATACACACACACAGACACAAGCACACACAGATCTTGCTAAAACCTCCATTTTTGAGTTGGGCGATATAACGGAAATGTAATAAGATATGGTAATCACAAAAAAAGTTGACCTCGAGTTTTTTGAAAAAAAACGTAGTTTTGTAAAATATCTCTGTATGTGTTTGTGTCTCTGTGAATGTTGTGCTGTGCAGACTGCAAAAGTAATGCCTTCTTTACAACCCCTCTCAGGAAAATTGACACAAAAGTGATTTTCGACAAAAAATCAACCACTGTCCCGCCCAGACGGATTGGCTGATCAGGATAAAACTTCATACGTAAGCTTTTTCCTCACATTAGCATATCCCAGTGGTTTTTGGCGGAGATCGGCCCATCCGGAGCTGTTCCTGGAGCTTCTCCTATTTTGCAAATAATTTGAAAAGTACATCACTTACGAAACAAACCACAATGCACTAGAAAGTTCAATTACTACAATACCCAGTCCAATACAGTAACCAATACTTTCGGTTGTTTTTCTTATAGCTAAGTTTATGTTTCATAAACTGAAAGAAACTTATATGACCGAAAGAAATCCAAAAATTACCAAATTTCCCATTTTATCTCGGCATGACTTGAATACCAGAAAAATTACCGTACACATTGGTTTAAATATTTTTTTTTCTGGCTTACTGAGGTAAAAAGCTAGTGTTAGTTTTTTTCAAAACAAAATTAAATTGGGAAAATTTTCCCTACCAATTTAGGTATGGAAAATTATTCCCAATTTATAAATATCTACATGGAACTTTTTTCGCCAGTAGGCCGGAAAATATTTATTTGAACAGAAATTACATATAGGGGTAGATACTCGCTCGGCTAGCAAGCAAGCAATTTGCTAGCCAGAATCCCGGCTATACTCAATCAATTTTACCAAGGAAATTTGATTTTCAAATTAGTTTTTTCAAAAAATTTTTGTTTTTTTTGCGATTGCACAGTAAATTTTGCGGTTTCAAAAAGTAAATCAAATTCTTGAGCCGTTTTAAGGATGAAACACACCAAGCAGCAGCAGCAGCGAGGAGCCAATTTAAATATTGTCTTATTCGCTTATTTAATGTAACAAGATCATAGCTCGTGTGGAAATATACGTATTTCCAATAAAAGAAATCAAATATTTTGTAATTTTAATAGAAAAATTTAAATTTAAAAAAATTATATTGAATGAAGTTGCATCTGTCGCGGCATCAATAGGTTCCACACCCAGCAGCTTCAATTGACTGCTCTTTGATGCTACTCATAACCTCAATAAAATTGAGACAAGTGCATTTTACTACTAAAACAAAACAATCTGCTGCGCTGCTTGATGTGCACACACATACGCAGCCGTTAGTGTGGATTGTTTGGAATATGTTGGTGTGTTTCACCTCTTGGTGTGTTTCATCCTTTACTGTTGCAGTTGCAAAAATAAACAAAAACTTTATAAAAAATATAATTTGAAACTCAAATTTTCTTGGTAAAATTGATTGAGTAGCCGGGATTTTGGCTAGCAGATTGCTTGCTTGCTATCCGATCGAGTATCTACCCCATAAAATCGTTCCCCAATTCCCTATTCCCGGGGAATTACCACAATAGTGCCACTGTAAGAGTTTTTGAGATATTAGCGATTATCTGAAACTTAATTATTTGGCCGCAAAAAATCAAAATTTTGGATGGAGTTCTCCGTTATTTTATTATTATATGCGTACGTTTCCAATCCAAAATTCAAATACAACCCTGCACAACTATATTTATATTTACTTGTAAAGAAGTGGACGAGAAGAGCCAATCATTTCGGAACCTTGTTCTAAATACATATTAGAATTAAAATGTAGACCTGCGATGCAAATTTCCCAATCATTGATTAAGTATTAGCCAGTTCTCTCCAGCACAAACTCCATTTTAACCGTGTAGATTGTGACAGATACCAGAACTTCTTCTAAAAGTAGTGTTTTAATCTAGAATTCAAATTTTATCACTATTTCAGCAAGATCCTAGAGTTACAACTTTACTTTAGGATCCCTAACCAATACTAACTATACTCAAATTTCTACAAAATTCGTTAAGGAATGGTGGAATATTGTAAAATTTAAAAATTCCATATAACGAGTTCGTTTACTTGTCAAGTTATTTACCGAGTTTGTTCATTTAAGCAATACTTAAAAAAAAATTCTTTTAAAGAAGCACAACATGAATAAAAAATGTCCGCTGCGTTTATAACGGAATTATAACAGAAATTTTCTTTAGTGGTAGTGCTTTTGGCGAGTAGCATATGCTTTTATTTTTCAGAGACAAATTTCCTCTGTTATACAACATCATTTTAATTCAGTTAATAACTTTGTTAGATAAACTTTTTTGGCTTATTTTTCTGAGATTTGTTTGGGATTAGCTTATTTATATTTTCGGTTATTAGGTTATTTGGCTTATTTAAATCTTCGATTTATCGTCGTTTTGGAAGAAATTTTTTTTTGGTGAATTGAGATTTCGGTGAATTGATGTTTTCTGTTAATTTTTTTCTTCAATAAATTGTTGAGAAAACGGACTGTGAGTAGAATACTAATCCTTGAATAATTTTTATATTACCAACAAAACTTGAGTGATAAATAAATTGTGCGACTGAAATGAATTCTGTGGCTGAAAATATATATGAACAAAATCCTTTGTTTTATTTGTGTCTTTTGTATTATTTGTATCATTTGATTCAGTTGCTTCATTTTTATCATTTACATTAATTGTAGTATTTCTTGTACCGTAGATTTTTACCACTTGTATCATTTGTACCACTTTTATTCTTTGCATCCATTGTATCCTTCGTAACATTTGCATTGCACCATTTGTATTATTTATACATATAACTATATGATGTGTGATGAGAGTTTTTTCGTTGATTGTAGTACGTCTAATATAACACAGATAATTAAGAAATTATGAAGCGAGTGCTGTGTTATTGAGAATGTATTGCTTGTGCTGTAAATTATGCGCGTCTGTATGAAAGCATTAAACAAAATCATTAAAAAAAATTTAAGGTATAATCAGTTGCTTGTTTGAATAGTTATACACGTTCGTTAAGGTGTTCTTGTTAATATTTTACCACGAAAATGTTTGATTTTATATTCAGATAATGTTGATTTGGTATCAGTTCAGCTATATTTCTAATTTCTCTAGAGATTTTAAATTATATACGTAGACTAATACACAATAAAATTTAATAAATTGCATCGATAAAATCGTTAGTCATCGAATTATTAGATAATGTAGTTTGATTTAAATCACGTAAGAATGAACATATTTTTATTAATTGTGGTTCGTTTAGCCATTACGGCTGCATTTAAATTTCCAATCAATCTAAATAGTACAAATTCTTTGGGGGATGCTGTGTTGGGATTGTTCTCTGCGAATATAAAACTACAGGATATTTGGATAGCGGATTTTACAGTTGAAGGTCACCACATTAACTATATACATCGTGGTTTAAATGTCAATTACCAGATTGTGACGTACATTAGTATACCAGACCAAGTTCCAAACGATAACTGTAGCAAGCCAAAATTTCTTTTAATTGCAATCGATGATTTAGTCAATTTGAGCAACCACATATTTGTATTTTATAGATTGCAGAGTTACGCAGATCTATTCGATATCTTCGAAACATTTATTTTCATTTGCAATTTTGATATATCCTTTTATTTACCGCCAGATTTTCCTGTAAATGTTACAATTAATATCCTGTTTCTATTTCCATTTGGTAATGGTGGTTCGATTAAAAAAATATTGTATCGAACATACGATGGAGCGTTAGCAGATGTAAGTCATATTACGCAAATCGGCCAAATATTTAAACGGGACATAAATTTGAATAAGCACAGCATTAGTGTTACATATGGGGACGATACGACACGTTCGTTCTATCAAGATGGAGAATTGTATGGAATCGATGGACAGTACATGAAACTCTTAGCAACTAAACTAAACGCAACATTGGACATTGTAATTAGAGGACACGGGGACCCTGCTAAACAAAAGTACGATGCGTTGCTAAGTTTGATGAATCTGGATTCGGGATTAAACATGAACTTGCAAATTGTATATGGTGATTTATTTCCTGGCCAAATAAAGAAAACGTACCCAAGGAATTTTAATCGCATATCGCTGTTGGTACCGCGCAAGTTGAATAAAAATACCTTATTTACCGCGTTCCGCAGGTTTGACGTGAACGCAATGATTTTATATTTATTCGTTGTATTATCACTTGGATTAATATTGTTCCTGATACAAAGATATTATCATCATTGCATGCAAAGTACTATAATATTTATCATTATTTTCGATTTGTTTAAAGCTCTGATTATGCTTGACTTGGTACTACCAATGCGAACACGATTTGAGAAATTACTTATGCTGGCTATTCTCTGGATTAATTTTATATTCTACAGCTGTTATCAAACATTCATGCTGGTCGACTTCATGATGCCTGGATACGAGAAAGATATTGATAACTTGACAGAATTGGTTGGTACCGACATTGCGATTAATGTCAATTATCATGATCCGATTGTGGCAGTTCTAGTTTTTGACAATATCGAATCTATTTGGGGTAACAGATACTTGATTAAAGAATTCAATGGTACGGGGGTTACAATTTACAGATCGATTGCTAACAACTCGTTTAATAATTTGGTGTTTTTGATGCTCGATTCAGTGGCCGAGGAATTTTTATTATCGCGGTTTAATTATAACGGTCGGGAGACGATTTATCATAAAATGCGGGATTTTAGCGTGCAGGTATATTTAAGTTATCACTATTCATCTGCCGTGGCGCCTCTCATCGAAGAACTGGAACAGATAATGTCGCATATTTTTGAGTCCGGTATCGAGGAATATTGGAACTTATTGTACGCGCATGATTTAATCCGATTTAATAAACTGTACGAGAAAAACGAAAGTGACGATGCTGATCTTTTCATTATAAGTTTTCAGGATTTTTTGGATTTATCAATTTACGTACTTCTAGTTGGATGGGCATTAAGCATTTTAGCATTGTTGGCGGAATTGGTTTTTACTAAACGGGGTGCGATATGCAAGTGCATTCAATTGAAAATCAGGGCTATAAAAAATAAGCTAAAATAAAAATGGAAATCGACATTAATACATATTCCTAGTGTTCAGTCCGACCAAAATGATAAAAATTATCATGATATTTTTTATCAGCTTTTGTCATAAAACGCACTCATTTATCACAAAAAAAACCAAAAATATTTTCGATTCTGGCTGTCAAAATTTATACATTTTATTTCTAATGTTATTGCGCTATGATTTTATATGGACAGGAACAACATTTTGTTCAACTTTAATGCTATATTTTCGTATTAACAATAATACATTAAAAACAATGTAGTTCAAATCAGTGTCTGGAGTAAACTCAAAAAAATATATTGTTTGTGTATGATTTGTGTGTGTAGTTTCTTTTCTGTGTTTTTGTTCAATCTTCAATGTCCATTTCATTTCCTCTGATGGCGGCCGCATGAAATGTGTCTCGACTCGAGCCTCAACTCAAGTTAAAAATGAGTGATATAATGCAAATTGTTGTTGTAAATTATTGTTGTTGTTGTTGTTGTTGTAATGAAAATGTTGTTGTACCGCCTTTTTGAGTTCACGCACATTTTTAAGTTTTAACTTTGTTGGCTCGGCTCGAGCTTCGAGAGACATTTCATGCGGCAGCCTTGAATGATTGATTAGGTGCGAGTTGTGGTTAAAATTATTCGTGTATTCATGAATTGGGCGAGAATATGATTTCCTTTACATACAAAATACCATCTAAAAACAATTTGTGAAAGTTTTTAGCGCAATCAATTATCTGCAAATCTCTGTCGTAAATTATAATTGAATGAATGTTTAAATGAGTGAATTACTATGTGTACTCCCCGGGTTTGTTTTATTAACTAAGAAAAGATGTGAAGTATTAAAGTATTGTGAAGTACACTTAGGCATTAGTAAATAGTAAATTTTTGTTATGACAGCGCCAACAATATTTTGACGTGCAGAATCAATTTATAATTATTTTTTCAATTTGGTTGTTCACTCGGGTTTGACATAAAATTTTACGGAGTGAAGTTAGGGTCACAAAAAATATCATGATAAATTTTATCATTTTGGTCGGACTGAACACACCAATTATAAAAAAGGTCGTTTATGCACGTTTTATAATCAAGACTATAATTTTGCACAAGATTGAATTGAAATAAATTTAAAAAACAATATATACTGAGATTTTTTAAGGCCATTCGAATTAGGTGTGTGAGCTCAAAACAGAACAAGAGGGAAGGCGGCCAGTGAAATCGCCTGTCATATTACAAAATACGGAAAATATGTAATATAAACACAACCATCGAAGCAGGCGACGACGATTTTTTCGTTGAAATAAATTTAAAATCTATTTCTATTTTTATCGCCGATGAAACAATGCTGCCAACTATTTTTTTATATATCCCTTTTCCTGCCCGGTAACACAATGGTGTGGGTACGGCAAAAGTACCATGTCAAAAATTTATTTTTCTATGCGTTTTGAACCAACTTACACATTTGTGTTTTCTTATATTTTACTTTTTGGTTTTTTCAAATTTGTGTTTTCCTTTCAAACTTATTTTGTTCGAAAAAAACACTATAACTATACACACAATTGTGTTGGTTGTACTTCAAATCAAGCGGATTTTTTTATCAAAAACGCTATTACATAACTATAATTTTTTATACACACATTTTTGTGGTTTGGAGTTAAAGTGAGCCGATAAACGATAAAACTATTGTAGATGATATAATCAAGGAATGGCTGGATCAGGAAATAATTCAGAGAAGTCTAGTCCGATTTTTATAGTAAAGAAGAAGAACGGGAAGATCAGATTATGTGTTGATTGCCGAAAATTAAACAAGCAAATTATAAAAGATCGACATCCATTGCGGTTAACTGAGGACCAACTTAATAAGTTACAAGACGCCATTTAAAGAATGGATTTTTCCATATTCCAATACATGCAGACAGCTGCAAATTTACATCGTCAGAACAGCAATTCAAGAAGCAATTGCGCTAGTTTATATGGATGATGTCATCATACTAGGAAAAAATGAAACTGATTGTTTCAATTAAACTAGCTAGTGAATATGGGTTAAATGTCAATTGTGAGAAATGCGAGTTTCTAAAAACAAAAATTGAGTATCTGGATCATATCATAAACAATGGAAGAATCCAACCAGGTGCTCATAAAATTGCAGCCGTCCAAAAATTTCCGATGCCAACACCTGTAAAACAAATTCAACAATTTTTGGGGTTGACCGGTTATTTTCGAAAATTCGTAGCGAACTACAGTATCATAGCGAACTCGATCAGTGGTTTATTAAGAAAAGATAAGTTGTTTATATATTTGGATCGGAACAAAAAAACCGCATTTAATAAATTAAAAGAAAATTTAACAGTTCGAAATATATTTAAATTTCGATATGAAGCAGAAACGGAATTACACACCGATGCTAGTGCTGCTGGATTGTTAATGAATTAAATTGTTTCGAGCATATCTACAAGGATTACATTTAAAAGTAGTTACTGACTGCAAAGCATTTACCACTACAATGAATAATAAGAATCCGTCAAAAAAGGTTGCAAGGTGGACTTTATTTTTACAGGATTTTGATTTCGAAATCATCTATCGAGGGGCGGACAAAATAAAGCATGTAGATGCTTTAAGCAAAAATGTAGTTAACATTATGGTGTCGAATGAATTATTGTTGTATCCTACAGAACAATCAGCATGATGAATGATGACTGTTTCGCACCGATTATTAAACTATGCTAAGAAAAAACGCCATTTTGTATAAACAAAAGGATGGTTATGATTTATTACTATTAGTAATTCCGTGCAATATGCAGAAATAAATCATAACCAATATTCCCGAACGAGAACATTTTGCAACGTCTAAAACTGAAAGTTTACTGAATAACAAGTACAGTAAAACCTCAATTTAACGGACTAATTGCGGGAGTCCGTTAAATCCGAATGTCCGTTAAATAAATTTTTGACTATAAATTTTGTACCTTTTCTGGAAGATGGCCAAATAGGACAGAACTCATTTATCTCTTAACCGATTATGAAGGGATTTTGTTTGTTGGATGGAAATGAGATTCATAAACAGTTTTTGGAAGAAATTCTGGAATATGGCCATCTGGGAAGGAACCCAGGCATTTCTTAACTGATTATGTTGGGATTGGGTGTGTTGGCTGGAAATGTGATTCTTAAATTATTATTGAATGAATTTCTGGAATTAGGCCACCTGGAAGGAAACTCGATCAATTCTTAATCGATTGTGATGGGATTTTGTTTGTTGAATGCAACAGAGATTCATAAACAGTTAATTGGAAAAGGATCTAACAAATTTTCTTGGATTTACGTGACTAAAACAATAGCAGCTCACAAAACTCTTCAGTGTATGGAAAATTCTTTTATATTCGGAAATCCAGAACGGATAGTGTCAGATAATGGTGCAGTATTTAAAGGAAAAGTTTTTAAAGAATATAGGCGTTCCTAAGAGCTAACAGGCACTCGGATCGGTCCCACTCGTCACAACGCTAAGAGGTACTCAAATAGTAATTGGAAGCTAGGACTACGTAGTAGCATATGTAAATTGTGCAAGATGCAAAAAGCCAATTGCGCAAAATGGGAAAAGTCATTGAAAGGTGCCGCTTTTCGAAACCGTGTTTTTCAATACGCTTTTTTTCAACATACCACTTTTTAAAATCCCGATTTTGCTGAAATTTAACAAATCCCGCCAAAAAACATTTTAAGAATTCAGTCATTTTTCGATTGATCTTACTCAAATTATGGGATGTGATTTGCAATTTAATATGAATTTTTGGAGTTTGGAATTTGGAATTCAGACATTCCATTAAATGTCAAATTTGGATTCTTAATTGAATTTTGAACAAAGTTCTGAAATTTGGCCATGCTGAATGTAACTATAGGCCATTTCTTAACAAATTATGGCCAAATTTGGTATGTGCAATTATGTGCTGAATTTGCATTTTCATGTGGGTTTAACATATACTGTGTAAGATAGCGGAAAATAAGAGATTACGCTACTCGCCGCAAGTAGCAGCGGAAATTTTTCATTAATTTTGTATCTCTTTTTTCACTTAAATAAAACATCCCAGTGGAATAAAATATTAAAAATGATCCTTAAAATGACAAATTGATTGATCTCCGAAGTAAAGGAACTCGGTAAATGAAATCTTGAAATTTAACAATATTCCATATTTCCGCCATTTCATAACGAATTACGATGAAATTTGGATAGTATTAATGATCTGGGATTTTAAATCAAGTTTTCGATAAAATTCTAGGTTCTATATTGGACTAAACTTGGCTATTTCATAACCAATCCTTATGAAAATTGGTTTCCAGATTGATTTTTGATTGAAATATAAATTTTAGATGAAAAAATGGTATCTGTACATTCTACACGAATTAAATGGATTTTAAACTATGGAGAGAACTCGGCTATCTCTTAATTAATAATTGTAAAATTTGCATCGTTGGGATAGTTTCGAAAAAATTTATTGATTAGAATTTTCAATGTAATTTTATGATTTTCTGCGGTCATATACGTTATTTTCAGTGTTTGGCAAATATCTAGAAAACTTCAACTAGTAACCAATACTTTCGGTTATTTTTCTAATAGGTTAGGTCATACTCATTTCTTTTTCATATTGAATGAAACTTCGAAATTTCTTAACCACTTAAAATTATAGTCCACATTGATTCGGAATTAATAATTATTTTATGAATGGTAGTACTGACTAGAAAATTATAATTTTTCAACTTTGTTTTATGAATTCGAGTGTCAATAATCGCAACTTTCAACTTTGTTTTATGAATTCGAGTGTCAATAATTGAAAAGCCGAATTGTGATAATCAGGATTTTGGAAAACGGAATTTTTATAAGCGGGATTTTGAATAGTGGGATTTTGATTTTGGGATTTTGAAAAATGGGTAAACGAGCTCAACCCATTTCTACCATATTTCACAAGGATCTCCCAAATAATGGAAAAACCACAAGTATGAAGTTTTATTTCAAATATTTAATCCGTCTGGACTTGAGGGATGCGGAATTTTGGTGAAATATTTTTTTTAAATCAATACTCGGCATTTACTGGTAAAACTCACGAATCGTACATTTGTTGATCACTGTATAAAAATTCACAGACTGATCTGTATATCGGGATATGGTTTGAGCATATTGAGTGCCATAACAACAATTCTTATATCAACGCGATGCCCAGAAGGCTAATTTATTACATATGCGATTGAACGGACTTAAGAATTTCTCATTTGTTAATCACTGCTGTAAAAAAATTCTCAGAAGGGCGTTACAAATTTAGAAAAACTAAATTTTTTTTTAATTTTTTCACAGGAATGAGTTTAGGAAAGAGAGTACATTTAAAATTAGCGGCATGCTTGAAGGTTTATACCCTGAACAAAGTGGTCACTTCTTATAAGTTTTCACACGATTCATCCAATGAAATTCAAATTTCGCATAGGAATTTTGAACCAAAGAGCAGGTTTTTGTAATATTGTTGAAGTAGTTTGGTGTAGTGGTTTACGTTAATTTGTTTGGACGTATATTCGGAATTTTACCTGGTGCGCTTGAGTGTTTGATTTACAAGTGTCGTTAATTGGGAACGTCCATTAGGAATTGCTTAACTTTACCTAATCACCACAAAAACCTTTACCAATTTACCAACACAAAAACTTCATATAACGACAAGGTATACAGCTTGTCATCTACACAGTGACATATCCCAGCAATTTTACGCACAGTTGTATGTCCGTGATACGTACGGGTGCTGGATTCATTCCGTAAATATAAATTTTGTAATCATGTGGTTGATTACAAAAATATTTTAATTAATTTAGTCAATTTAGGAGAATAATGATCATGTTAAGGTCCGTGCAGATTTGAATGAACATCGGTGAAGTAATATGTTTTGTCCTTGGATAGACTACAAATTAAAACTGCATGATAGCGGGTAAAAGCTGCGGGTGGTGATTCCTTGGTTAGACAAAGTGGATTCGTTAACAGGGTTTTATAACAATCGCCGGTTAATTTTAAAATTGTATCACGGATATAAATTTTATAAAGTAGTTATATGAAGTAGGTGACATGCTCAAATCCGAGGGACCAATCCCCTCGGATTTGACCATGTCACTAATATTTTTTACTCTGACATACTGTAATGGGCGAAACGAATTGCGTTATCAATCAATTTACTTGATTCGTCGAAAAGTACGTATTCTTCTAGTGCTGCTGAAACAAGCGAACAGCGTGTGACACGGCTGGACAAAATCGCTTACGAGAGTCGATTAATAGAAAAATTCAGAGCTGGCTTAAAGTTAGCAGCATCCAGTTCTCAGTTTCTCCCATGCATCGCCGTATCATTTTCGGAACAACACCTTTTACACATCTAGGTTTTTGTTTGAATATATCTCGTAATTATTTAGATAAATATTTTATAAATAAATTAATGACACAAAATTCTTATCAAACTGATAGTGAAACAAAATTTTAATTGTTTTTCTTTTATAATTTCAGATTAACCCAAATAGTAAAGCATCCGAAAAGGATATACAAGAGGGTGATTACATCACTAAAATAAATGACCAATCACTGAAACAATTAAAAAATAGTGAAATTCATTCGTTAATTAAAAATACGGGTGACTCATTAACTTTACATCTGAGCAAGTAAGTACAACGTTTCTTAACCATATTACTAAAACAATTCTATTAGTGAACGGATGAATACATAAAAAAATCATTTTTCACAAATAATTAATTGCGCTGTAGTTTAGGCAGTTTTTGGCCAGTCATTCGAACCAATTGTATTATATGTATAAACGGATAGTGGGTTGCCTTTTTCAACAAAGCTCACACAATAAAACTTATACAGCGAGTGTAATAAAAATAATTCGTATATAAATTTATTAGGAAATGTGTATAATCCCCCCAACGCAATAAAATAAAAACGGATTACAAAAAAATGTGACGAGAAAAAGGATGTTGGGTCGATTGAGATAACAAAAACATTCAAAATTTACAAAAAAAAAAAAAAATTATAAAATTATGGATGAACTAAGATTACTATGATTTATTTCAAAATTGATGAGAGTCTGACTTAATGCTGATTACGATGGGACAAAAAAAATTTTTTAGTTTGACGTTAAAATATAATGTACGATATGACGTGTCACAGGAAGTTTACGTATACAGCACCAAAAAAATGTAGGATTAATTCGTGACCTAAAGAACAGCAATAAATCTTTTTCTAAACTACCAAACTATTCACAAATTCATGATCATCTTTGTGTTTTGTTCCTACATTTTTTATGTGTTTGTGTACATGTGCAAATCATAATGGGGCCCCAATTTGAATAAATTTAAATCGAAAAGTCATGTAATTATTAATAAACAAAATAAAACAGCATAACGAACATAAAATTTATGTGTAATTGAATTTTAATTGAAATGTTTAAAAAATAATGGTGATATTAAGTCGAGTCAAAAGTTTGTGCCACACATAAAATACGTAAGGGTATATAAAACTTGCAACTAAACCTAATATGTTTTACCATTATTCACAGCTTTTATTGGATTAATTTATGAAAATCATCACGAAAATGGTTAATCATGTTCGATACACAATAAAAATATTATAATAGTTTTAATTTATGCTAATTTAATAAAATAGTTTTTATTACATTTTTTTTTTTATTAATTTAACGAAGATAATAAAGGTTAAAATGTTAATATCTCGTAGAATTAATACAAATATTAATTGTTTATGTAATTAAAATTTTAATACCGTGACGATTAATAAATGCGCATAGTACAAATTTTTTAACATAATTCCAGTTAGTAACAATTTATCTATTTTAGGGGATTATGATTGGTTCAATGACTTTGATATTTGAAAAATGTCATTAAAAACCCATATACGATTTAAAATTCTATTCACACCCATCTTTTAGTTATATCGATCTAAAATTAAACGATTTTCATTATATATAAGTGTCTTTTTTCTATAACACTGTCTGGAATATAAAATATTTTTATAGGTAAAGCCGTCAGTTGCAAGCAGTGTAATGACCGTAAAATCTCATATCTCAGAGAGATATGGGTAGCACCGCCACAACAATTGAAGCACTATGGCCGCTTTACTGCAGTCATTTGTTATAATTCTCGTGGACATCTCGTAGATATGTGACTGTCAGTTGCAAATGTAAATACAATGACGCAACAATTGTCATTGTGTTTATATTGTCGAAACATACTAGGTATTAATGACATCTAGTTTTCGGAATTTTAATTAATTTTTATTAATGAACAATTTTTCTTAAAAACGAGTTCACATAAAATAAACAAATCAAACTAAAAAGGGCCAATTGTTATTTTCAAAAAGAGTTTTAAAAGTGGGAAAAAACTTTCTGGGCAGTCATTCATAAAAATACTCAGCAATAATATCTGTTTTAAATAATGTTGGGGTGTTAGAAGTTTAAATATAATTAAAATAAGTTATCTTTAATTTAAGTTATGTTTCTTTGTTAATTGTTAAATAAAATAAGTATGTTTAGGTATGTTGTCAGTTTATTGTACAGATAATTTATAATCCACTCGAAGATTATTATGAGTTAAGAAGCAACAGTAGTACCAACAACCCATAATTGGTGACCCCGACATGATTCGGAGATCACATCCTATACTAAAAAAACACACACCAGCGCTATACTAAAAATCATACATCAACCGCCAACAGCAGCGAAAAACAGTACAATCGGGTCGCCAACACAATCCTTTACAACAATAACCAAGTATAATTGGCCAATTCTTGCATATTTACAAAAATATAAAAAACACAAAATACATCATAAGTCTGATTTCTGCCCAGAAATCTCACCTCAATCTACTTCAGCAGTCAATCCAGTCATGTTGTCACCATTTGGTATCGAGCATTTGATACAAGAGCAGGTTCGCAGGATGCTTCAAAATTTATCGAATACATCAACACCGGAAGCATCGCCTAGTTCATCGCAAATGCTAAGTGAAAACGTCGCATTACTCACGTTTAAATTAACTGCGTTAGTAGCTCAAGATCCGCAAAAGTATGGTTCCATATCGTTGAATCTCAGCTCGCTCTCGGAAAAATCACTTCTCACTATAATCATTTCCTCGGTGCTCTGAACGATCGTATCATTACTTATGTAAGCGATATCATAATTGAACCCAAAAGTGCCACACCATACGCAATCATAAAAATTGACATTTTGGAGAGATTATAGGTGAATCCAAGCAGACTCAGATCTATCGACTACTCCAAGGATTGGAACTAGGGTATCTTAAGCTGTCTCACCTACTTGGAGCCAACGTCGATGACGAATTTCTTAAAATGATTTGGTTGAACCGGTTACCTCCAAGAGCTCAAGAGATTTTCACGGCAACAGCAGAAGCATTAAATACGATAAGACTTGCCGTGTTAGCTGATCGATTGATGGAAACTATGTCACAGAATCATGTCATGCCTTTGTCCACAATCGATCAAACAAATAAGATCGAGTCGTCAATTTTAACACAAATTAACGAAATTACTCGTCGATTAGACCAAATGAGGCAACATAGACCTCAGAATTTTTCTCGTAGTTCCTCTCGTCAGCAATCGCGTTTGCCTAGAAGATTCGATAACCAATACAAATCAACAGCACCTAAAGATTCTGATCCTACTAAGTGTTATTTTCATAGGCGCTTTAAGAACGAGGCTATGAAATTGCAAACCGATTTTCTCATATTGGAGCGGATTCAAAGCAAAAAACTAAATTCATCATCACAAATGGCGACGTGTGGGGAAAAGTTACAATTGTCGTCTTAAAATTGTTGATCCTCCTTCACAAATTACCTTTTTAATTGACACTGGAAAAAAAGACATACATCCGAATCTAGAATTGTTTGCGGCCAATGGATCATCAGTCAAAACATTTGGTTCTCGTCGATTAGAGTTAAACCTCGGTTTTCGAAGACATTTCATTTGGACTTTCATTTTGGAGGATGTTGCGAGGCCAATCATAAGCGCATTTTCTTGAATTAGCATTTTCTAAAATATTCAGGTTTTCTGGTCGACATCCAGAACAGTCATCTGGTCGATCCCTTAACTTTTCTACAAGTACGAGCAATAACTAACAGTAATTGACACCAATACGATTAACGTTACCGTGTTACCATTTCTGGAACAATTTGTCGAGATGACGCGTGACATCCAAGGAAATACACTCACTAAACACTAAATTACACATCATATAATTCACCACAGGTATACAGCACATTTTCGGTATTGAGAATGTAGTAGCAGACGCATTTTCAAGAATTGAAGTCATATCATTGACAGAATAAAAATCGCTAAAATTAGAAAAATTTCCGTTGGCATTTAGTTCCCCAAAAACTCTATATTGGGAGACTTCAACAGGGAAAATCGTCAATACATCCCAACAGATGTTCGCAGATTGGCATTTGAACCATTCCACAATCTGGCACATCCAGGTATTCAAGCTACTGTCAAAGCAATGAAAGATAAATTCATTTGGTTCAATGTAAAAGGACGTTAAAAAATGGCTCAATATTGTTTGGCATATCAAAAAGCCTAAGTACATCGTCATAATAATTGGGGAGTTACACTCCGGTAGTAAAAAGATTTGCCTAAGTCCATCTTGACATTATTGGTCCACTTCTAGGATCTGAACAACATTAATAGATCGATTTACTCGTTGGACAGAAGTAGCACCAGTTCCAGATATCAAAGCCGAGACTGTAGCTTCAGCCATTTTCAAAACCACGATTCGGCATTTCAATTACAACAGTAACTGATCAAGGCTCACAGTTTAAATCAGAACTATTTACAGAATTTTTAAAATTATTGGGTTTTGAACGAAAAGGGACAAGACAGGATATCATATACAGTGCAATAAAAACAAGCGGGACCACCACCACCAACAAGACATATCAGCAAGATAAAATCTTTATCTCTAAATATTTGAATACGTGCTCTCATGTTGTAATACGCACAGCAAGCAAAGCACCGTTTTTGATAATCAAACGTTACGAAAAATAGTTTACTCTGGATATACGGGGCAAGCGTTCTAACATCTCGATCGATAGACTCAAACCATGTTTTATAGAAGAGAACGCGATAGATGTTTTACTAAGTGAGTCGATCTGAAGATGTCAATAAAAGACTATCAAAATCTGCCAAAACACACCGAAAATTCAAATTTAACTTCGAACATAATCAAAGTAACGCGATTATTCCAATCGATAAATCAAATACGACTAGAGTTGGTCGAATTATTAAAATTCCTAGGCTGGGATGTTCTAACATCACCATATTTCGATAATTTATCGAAGTTTATTTCTCGTTTCTGTAGTAGAATAAAATTTAACTCTGTTTCAATTTTTATATCATTTACAAGCCTGCTAGATTGCAACATTGTGATGTTTCTACTGTGTTTCTATCACCAAATAATTATTTTTCGATTGTAGAACGAAAATAAGTGAAATAGATATAGTTCAAATATATTCTAGTAGACTGTGATAGCAATAGAGAAGAAATAATTGATACACGAAACAGAAGTCAAATTGATTATAGCTGAAAGAGACGTAGACTACGATAAAATATCGAAAAATGGTGATGTTAGAACATCCCAGCCCTGGCCTGGATTACAATTTGCTTTAAAATTCTTTATATTATTCGAATTTTTCGCCGGCCAACTTTAATCGTTTTTTCAAATTTGCTTCCAAGCCATCTATTATTTATTTCACTACTAAACAAAAGTCGGTGGAAATTTCCGACTGGGTAAATCAATGCGGGTTTATTCCCCCAAATAATACATGTCACTCCAGGATATGACAAATTATGGATAGTATCGGAGACCTGCGTTTCCGAAAACTTAATGGAATAAATGCTCTTGGTATACCTGTTGAAAAAGCACAATAAATAAGTTTATATATAAAATTTAATTGGAAGTTGCTTAAATTTTAATGGTATATCACTATGCAAAATGCCACTAAGGTGGAGTCTCTAAGGAGGAAAAAAACACCATTTACGGGCCAAGGACGGCGGAAGGTGATATTGATGCATGACAACCCAGGAACTCATATTTCCCTAAGGCTGGCAAGTTGAATAGTTGGCGGCATATTTTCCAGACTTGGCTCCCTCTAATCAGCAATTATTCAGACCAGATGTCATCATATTTGAAAGACTAGCGGGCGCTTCACGAAAGTTGAAGACGTGCAAAAATGGATCGATGACTATTTTGCTTCGAAATCACCAAGTTTCTATATGGTTATTCATAAATTATGTGTGATTTCTGTCTTTACTAAACTATCATTTCTGTGTTATTGATACTCATATCTGTTTTGAGTTTTTGCTAATATATAAAACTCTCATTAACCTAATAAATTCCAAACAAACGTTTTAATTTCAAACATTTAAATGTAACAAACTATTTTAATTGAAATTATTACCATAAAAATTTATACTTCTTCAATTCTCATTAAAATTATTACGATATTCTAGCAACATGTTTACAAGATTGTAAATTTCATTCTGTGTAAATGTACTCGTATGTATTACATAAGTACATACATACACATATTTGGATATGCATAATAAATAATTAAATAATTTTATTTCCTTCATATCCAACATATTTAACAAGAATTAAAGTAATGAATTAATTAATTTTATGTTTTAAATATGCATTTAATTTATTTAAATTTTTTCATTAAATTTTATTTAATTAAAAATAATTTTTCTCTTATATTCATTTGATTAGAAACAGAATTGAAATTTTTTATTGAGAGCAATGATAATGATATTACGATAAATTCATTATTAATACCTTTGTAAGCTCACCTCCTCGAATCACTTTCTGTGTTGTGCCTAGAGTGGCCGCATCATATACAAAAGCAATAATTTATCTGAAATATTACAAATACATATATAACATTTGCGATATACTTATGAGTCTTTTCAAAACTTGCACGCCTTAAAATATTTTTTATTGTCTTAATAAACTCGTACATATTATAAATTGATAAACTGTAAAATAAACAGCGTCCGAAACATATCCATTCAATATACTTATAAAATAGTCCTACATAAAATATACCTAAATCGAATTTTATGATGAAATTCAGGAAGTGGGTACTTGTAAACATCCCATTGATTGAAATCACATTAAAAACATCGAAATATCAGAAGCAAAATCAAACTGTTATCTGTTTTTTCTGGGAAATTGACCATCCGCACAAAATAAATAATCGATGATTGCCGTATTATTTATTCTGTAGTGCATCGTGTACAAACAAAAAATTCGTGTATATTTTAGGGCTAGAAAATGAACACAACATTTCGAGTCAAACCATTCCCCCACATAACTTTTGCGTTTATGTTATGCTCGTATATGGTGAAAAATACGTGAAATCACAAATTTAAGTTAAGAGGTTGGAGGTCGTATGTAAAGAATCCCACGATTCCCAGAAAATAAAAAAAAAATCATCAGGCAACACTATTCAATAAACAAAGCCATTTGATCTGAGTGAAGTTTTTGCCAAAATAACAAAACATACGCTGTGTCCTATAAGTACTTAGAATTGAAAAAACACTCAAATATTGAACTTTCATAATAATATCTGAAATTTTTTAATAAAAACAAATATTTTTACACTATACTTAGCAAACACTTAATTTTTGTGGATAGTTTTGAGTGAATTTCAAAAAATTAAATTTTTTACAACAAACACACTATGAGTTGCACAGAGATTATCGAACTTGTTCTGAACTGCCCCTACGGATTGCATAGAAATGATCGAAGTTGTTCTGAACTAGTAATTGATGTATCGGTTATTTTTGCTAGGAAATATCTGAGGGTTTTGTTATTCGAGACAGAACGTCATTGAGTGTAATACGAAAATTCTTAAACATTTGAAATTATTTATCGTGGCCCTTACGGATTGCCCAGATACGTTCGAAGTGGTTCTGAACTAGTAATTGATGTAAGAAACCAATCTTATTTTTCCACATGCTCGGAAATCTCTTAGATTCTTTTAATCGAGACAGAACGTCATTGAGTGAAATACGAAAATTCTTAAACATTTGAAATTATTTATCGCTGCCCTTACGAATTGCCCAGATACGTTCGAAGTGGTTCTGAACTAGTAATTGATGTAAGAAACCAATCTTATTTATCCACATGCTCGGAAATCTCTGAGATTTTTTTTTATTCGAGACAGAACGTCATTGAGTGAAATACGAAAATTCTTAAACATTTGAAATTATTTATTGCGGCCCTTACGAATTGCCCAGATACGGTCGAAGTGGTTCTGAACTATTACTGTGCAATCCGTAGGGGCCGAGATAAATAGTTTCAAATGTTTAAGAATTTTCGTATTACACTCAATGACGTTCTGTCTCGAATAACAAAAATCTCAGAGATTTCCGAGCATGCAGATAAATAAGATTGGTTTCTTACATCAATTACTAGTTCAGAACCACTTCGAACGTATCTGGACAACCAGTCTCTGTGCAGTGCAGATCAGAATAACTTCGAACATCTTTGTGCAATTCATAGTGTGTTTGTTGTAAAAAATTTCTTTTTTAAAATTCACTCAAAACTTTCCACAAAAATTAGATGTTTGCTACGTATAGTGTAAAAATCTTTGTGTTTATTAAAAAGTTTCAGATATTATTATGAAAGTTCAATATATGAGTGGTTTTCAATTCTAAGTACTTATAGGACACAGTGTATATTTTGTTATTTGGTATAAACTTCACTTCGATACCCATTTGTGTAAAGTTAGCCCAGCCCAGATCAAACGTTCAACACGTGATGAAAAAATGATTCCATGACAACTTTGAGAAATTAGACCCTGGTCTGAAATATAAATGTGTGTTTTGTTCAAATTCGAGTTGTCCGGACATATCTGATCAGGTCTAATTTTGTTATGTTGCCAGGAAACGATTTTTTCTTACTTTTCGAAGCGTAAGAGTTAGGAGTATGACGATCTCACAACCACATGACCTTCGAATCGGACGTTCGATATGGATTCAAGATTTTGCAAATAAAACACTCAGCGAATTGAGCTACAAACTTTATTTTTCAACAATTTCAATTTTTGTACAGCAATTCACTTAATTTATGTAGTCTGCTCACTAATTCGCTTTTACAATGCTGACTTTAACTGTTCACTACTTCTCACTTTTTCTACTCACTTTTACTGCTCATTTTTTCGCACTCTTACCTTTTATTTTTAGACCTACACTACTCACTGGTTTAATTGCACTACTCACTGGTTTAATTGAAACTGTATGTGTATATTATTGTCAAAAATACCACGAAAATTGAGACGAAAATATTTGGAAACGGGATATTTTATCTGACGAGAAAAAATTTAGCTTGATATGAGCCGATGGGAGCTGTAGAGTATAACGTACAAAAGGCGAAAGATATTTGGATGAGTGTATTTTACATACAGTGAAACATTCTTCGTCTGTTATGATACGGGGGTGTATTACCTATCATGGTGTAGGGTCAATTTTAATGGTTGAGGGTACAATTAATGCCGAAAAGTATAAAAAAAATAATTGACGCGGTAGTCCCTACTATTGAAGAACTATACAGTTTCGAGCCAAATGGCATCTTTAAAGGTGATTCCGCCCCATGTCAGAGCCCGTGCAGTAAGTATAATTTAAAAAATTGAACTGAAATATGGTTTATAATGTTTTAGGTAATAGATTTGAAACACAGGTTGGGAATTAATATCCTATTATGGCCGGGGAACAGCACAGATCTCAACCCCAACGAAATGTTTGGCAAATAATGGGCAAATATGTTGCTCAAAAACCGCCGAAAACAATAGTTCAGCTGAAAAGAATATTCTGGACGTCTGAAATAATCAAATATCCAAACACTATTCAAAAATGTTGTACCATTCTATGAAAAATAGAACTAAATTGGTGAAAAAAGCCCGAGGTAAACCAACAAAATACTAGGTCAGTTAATTATGGAAGGTGAATTTTGGAACTTTAATAAAAATCTTCGTTTGGCTAAATTTATTGGTCTCAAGAAAGCTGAAGCATTTTCATTGCTTAAAACTGTAAACTCTATGAAAATCCGTTTAGGATCTTGAAAAAAGAAATTATAAATGTATAAACACATAATAATTTCTATGGCTGGGCATAAAACATCGATATACTTCAATGAAAAACAACCATTGAGATCAAATTTTTACTCGACCACCGAGTGATATACGTGTTAAGAGTAGAATTCGCAATACTACCCTCACCTTAAATCTGTGTTTATTCCGAACAGACTCGTCCATTTTCCTAATGTTGTATCGTCGTAGTCTATGAATGTGGACCGCTTTCATCTTAGTTCTGGAGCCTATTTCAATCCGGTATATGCATCATCATTAATCCGTTTGATGACTTTAAAAGGCCTTTCCCAACTTTGTTATAGTTTCGGTGTTATCCCTTTTCTCTTTTGGGATTATAAATGTAAACCAAATCTCCCTCTGCAAATCCTTCGCTATCTGCCCTTAGGTCATACCCCGTTTTCATTTTCGGATTTTCGATATACAGTGGTACCAATTATCCTGGTTCGCAACTTCTTTCCGCACATGTTCTTGTTCGTTGTACGAGTTTTGCTTGTGTTAATAATTTTGCACAGTTCTTGAACCACGGACGACTCGAAATGTCTAGCTTAATCCTAATATAGTTCCTCCGGTGCTCCGAACCTGCAATCCAATTTTTCACAAATGTTTCGACTACTGTCCGGAGTACATTATTTACAACCGGATAGGTGTCTACCCATACTTGCTGAAGCAGTCAATACCACCAGTATTTAACGATTGCCATTTGTTGTTTCTGGAAACGGGCCGGCGATGTCCATTACTATTTGTTCCGGTGGCTTATCTTACAATTGTGCTCTAGATCTTCCATTATTCTTGTAGCACTTCTCGCATTCGATTGGTTGCTACCTACCTATAATTTAATGTTTATGATCGTCGCTGTTAATTGATTCCCAGATTCTTACTAGTTGGAAGCGAGATGTCACTGGTTACTGATTCAACAAATTCACCTGCTACTCCGGATAAATCACCAATACTTAATGACGAGAATATTTTGTGTGAAAGTGAGGAGTGTCAAATAAAACATGGTATCGTTCGTGAAAAACTTAATAAGATAACTAGACATTGGCATGTCCGATATATATATATATATATCCAAGTAAGTTGGAATCTAGTCAATACAACCGCCCACTACTTTCATCATCAATATTTCTGGTATCTGGAATCGAACCTTTATTGATTCCTTCAGCGGAAAAAAATAATACGGTACGTCTTTATGATGAATTCGTGGATCAACTGAAAACCAGATTTCAACAGTTGAAGAAAAATTGTAACAAAATACAGCTGAAGAATTCAACACGACATAAGTGCATACTAGCACAGCTAAAAATATTCAAAACAAGGACGGTTCAGAAAACCTTTCAGGGCTCAAAGCTGGAAAATGGATAAGTGATGAACTCAGTCGTATAATGCCTTAAAAAACGATTATTTAACGATTGACAAAGTTACAATTTAGAAACGGCTAATGATGTGCAGCACATATTAAAGGAGTGCTTATAAGGACGATAAGTAAAAAAAATGGGACTTCTCTTCAGGAAGCAGTGGAACTCATACAGTTTGCGTTTGTATAAAATATCAAAATGTCAAATTAATTATTTTTGAAACCAAGATGGAGACTTCATTTCATCTACATTATGTAGCGAACCAGCATTACCTTCTGCAATGCGAAAACTACCCAGATTGGATATTTCTCGTGAATTTTTTGAAAAAAGAATTTTTGGACTATGATTGTCTGGATGCTGAATTATTGTTCAGCCAGTGGGTTTCAACTGTCCGATGCAACTTGGAAAAATATTCTAAACAATTAGAAGAATTGTAACGAAACTAAACTGTGCGTTATTTAAGATAATGTACAGTTTAGCCTATGTTAACAGAATATCCTCGGATAGGCTCAGGGTGAACCGCCGTTTCAGAATTTCTGGATAACTTCATAATTAAGCTGAAAATCCTGATTCCTCAGGGACCCCGCTTGCTTTATTTCACTACAACAATCTGGTTTCATAAAAATAAAAAAATCATTCGGAAGCGCACAGAGGGACTTGTTTCATGTGACTTTGCAGAAAGCTATGTGTTTATAATGCTAAATGCGACACAGGGTTTCATTGTAATTACCAAAAATGAAGAAAAGAAATTGCAACAATGCAACTTTATTATAAAAGATGATCTTCACTTGAAAACAATAAAGGAACTCGCGTTATTCACGCAGTTATACCTGCAAGAGGAGGCTACTTAAAATGTAAAAAGTATTCAAATTGTGAAGAATATGAAACATGTCCATCTTGACTGTTTGGATATCCTTAAATTTGCTTCTTTATTTTACAAAAAAAAAATTATACGTTTTAATTTTTTTGCGATCAATATATTTTGTTTTAAATTTAATTTTGAATTACAAAACTGAGTTGGCCTGGCGTTCCCAACCAAATTTTGTAAGAAAATAAAATAATGACGGTGCTCAATTTTGTATAAGATTTGACAGCAGTGAGAACAAAAGAATACATAAAAAAAATCAAAAAGAA
Organism: Nephrotoma flavescens; assembly: GCA_932526605.1. Lineage (NCBI taxonomy): Eukaryota > Metazoa > Arthropoda > Insecta > Diptera > Tipulidae > Nephrotoma > Nephrotoma flavescens. The sequence goes on along the minus strand of OW052222.1, from coordinate 263,823,703 downwards.
CAAAAATAAAACCTTGTTAAAGTTAGCCGAAAGATTCCAGCCGAAAGATAATGCAGATAGTGTCTTGACTATTTTTAAACTCTGTTTATACTCTCGCTCCTATCGATTTTTAAATTCCTATAAACTGAAATAATTTCTCCTTCACCCGAATGATGTAATTCGATCCTAAATTCTCCTAAATTCGAGTTCATGACTGATTTTTGCTGTACTCAAGACACTATCTGCATTATCTTTCGGCTGGAAACTTTCGGCTAACTTTAACAGTATAAAAATAAAAACACTTTTTTGGTTGCTTGCTTTATAAAATGTCAAAAAATATCCATACGACAAAATTTTATACATGTACCGCGTAAGTGTGAATTTCGTCTTTGTTGTATAAGACAAAAAAAAATATTAACCAATCAGAGCGATTATTATTTATGTCTGTCTGACAAAATTTCTACATGAATCACCGCTTAAATTTGTACCTCACTTCTAGGTATGTCAAAAAGAATTAATTGACGAAAATTATAAGTTGATATAAATTTATAAAAAAAAAAACTAACAAAAATAGAGAATTTCATGATGGCTAGATCGTCAACCTATAAGCGTATTTAGCAAGAAAACAAAAAATTTAGGAAAATAGGTCCTTTTTTAATTATCAAATAATTATTTTTCTTTCAATAGCCATATATTCAACATCACGTTCGACATTTTTCTCAAAATTTGTCATCCTGTATCTTTAACAACAACAACAATAAACAGAAAAATATCATGTTCTACAAAAACAAAATTTAATCAAGACTGCACATTCAAAGCATAAAAATCATAAAGTTAAAACATGACTTACAAAAATTTGTGATTTGGCGTATTTTTCACCATATACAGAAGTATTTAAATGTTGTCCACAATTGTGATTTGTTTAGTTTATTTTCATTTTATATTGTTTTGTTATTGGTTGAGGGCTTTTACGAATGGATGAATATTTTTAGATGGAACCTCATCGTTTTCACAAATTTTAGCTGATTTTCAAATATATTCATTTACAGCAAAATTCAATAAATAATTTCGTTTTTATGTTTTACAGATACGACGACAGCCCTACGAGATACCCACGTCGGTTGTATTTTAGAGAATATAAACCAGGTAAGCAAGATTATATATTCATTCAATAATGGTGCTGAATAAGCTCCAAATATTTATATAGCAGCGATTTGCACAGAATAAAATGTTTAGACAAATATATCCATGACCGAATTAAAACAAACAAAAAAAAATCAAAGAATTCTTGCACCTGCCGAGGATATGGAAATGTATCAAAATATAAATATTCGACGAGGTTAACCTTGTGACTTGTTTTCATTCATAGATTATTCCTATACCTACCGCAACTGAAGAAAATTATTCATATTTTCTTTTTATTATTAAACAAAGACGATTTGACTCGAACCGTAAAATTATAAATACTTTTCTGACATAACGATTTACTTCATTTTATCACCGTATTTCTTTTTTCTCTCGTAAAATTATTTTTATTGGACAATTAGATTAGTATTATTAAATAACCCAAGATAAAGATCGATTGAACCCAAGATAAGGATCGATAAGCACGTTTAAGAAAAAAAAAACTTGCAACACCAACACTGCAGGTCACTTAAATAGGAACGAAACATTTCAAGATATTTTTAAAGAATTTGTTTACAATAAATATTAATGACAAAAATTATATTGTTCTTACTATTACATCTTTAACTAAGAACGACTACTTAAACTTAACAATAGATGAATTGTAACCTTTGTGAAGATATCCCAAATTTCTATCCCCGAAAATCGAAAAATTTGCTTTTGGCAATACTCTACAAGTTTATGTATACTATTGCGACATATCAACTAATATAGATAGTAATATTCTAAAAAATTCATACATGCGCTCCTTAAACATTCACCTACCAAATGATGTGCACCGCTAGTTGGGCCAACAAATATTTTCTAACTTCTAAGGACTATATCTCAACTACTATACATTGAAAAATTCTAAAAAAATTCGTACATGTTCCATAAACATTCACAGTATTATATCTACTCTCAGCCCCGAAAATTTCAACTGTCATGACATTTTTTAACTATCATGATAGCAAATATTTTCGGGGCTGAGAGTAAAAATGTCGAAATTTTTTGGGGTGAGAGTAAAAAATGTCATGATAGTAATATTTAGTGTATCCATGGCATTTTTCGAGTATGGAATTTGGGCTATCTTCACATACATTGAATTGTATACCAATCCTACTAACGAACGTTTATCGGCGGGAAAAGTTTATTTCCGGGCTTTATTTAACAGTGCTATACAATCATTCGTTTTGGTTCAAATATGAGCCGTTTTTTCGATAACTCGTGGCTATTTAGAAGGAAATTTCATTATGCCGCATTTAGCCAGTCTTCACACGCCCCTCTTGAGGTTATTTTTATACCACCAAGAGCGTTTGCCGTGAACAAAAATAGATGACCACGTCCGGTGCCACGTCCAGACTATATAAGGTGGATGCACAATACCCTCCCAACCAAGCTTCCGGAGCTTCTAGGCAGGTCATCTTAGAAGTGTAAGGCCTGGCGTTGGCCATTCGCCATATATTTTTAATGAGAATTTAATTTTCAATATTTTGTTTAAAAAAATATAGCTATTGTGATTTTATTAAAAAAATATATATTTTTTTTACTACATATTTATTATTCACAATTTTAATAAAATAAACATTCGATAGTTCACTTTCTAAAGCCACGGCACAAAAGTATAAAAATGGATTTACACCATAATTACAACATGTTTTATTTCCTGATTCTTAGATCTTGAAATGTATTATTCTAAATAAAATGTTGAACCTTGTTTGCCGGTTTGGGTTCTGCTACCTAAAAACTTGCAGAAACCCGATATTTCACCAAAAACAAGTAGAGCCCAAACCTAATAAAGCATTTAGTTAGCCTGCAGAGAGCGTTTAATTATTCTCAGAATGTAAGATCTTGTTTTGAGTACTAAATTAGGTTCAGGTTGGATTTTTGATTTAGGTACAAAAAGCATTAAATGCCATTTAACACACTCCAATTGTAGTTATGTTGAACATTATGAAGATGCGTCAACATTCTCCCCCACCTTGATAAGAGCTGTTGCCAAACTACTAAGAAAATGGTTTCATCATCAGACAGGGCGAGCATGGCATCGCCAATTAAGAAATGCCCGAGTGTTAAACATTCAAGTTCATTCAAGAATTTAATGTTGCTTCAACCTGGCACAACAGAGTTGTTAGTTACTCATATGTTAGTAGTACAGATGCTGCGGCCTTCTTCAAACGCTGCTTTACCGATTTCACTCATGCTTCCCATATGCCGCCGAAATGTGGTGAGTCTGAGGGAATGAAAGCCATTCGAAAAGGACATTTAAAAATTGATGAACCCAGCATAGTCTATTCACGTATGGGTAAATGCTTTTGAGGGTATTGCTCTTGGAGGAAGTAGGCTTCCCATCAATTAAGTTGTTCTGCTAGCATTGAACCTAAAACACTTCTGACATTCTCGATTATGTTATTTTGTTGCTCTTTTGCCTTGGAAGACCCAAAATTGCTTTCTTATGGATGCGAGCGTTAAGTTCAAACCTGCATGCTGCGTACTTTTATGTGCCCAATCGATGATCAAACTTGTGAGATGGCCGTTATGTGGTAGGATGATCGGATGTTTTTCGTTATAATTCAAAATTGAATGTTGCAATCGTCCTACTGTTCGAAGTACTCCGTTCGTGTTGAGAAATGGAAGTAAGGAGAGAATCTTACTCTTGGAGCCCACTGACTCTTTTTTTCCTTTAATTTTCTTATATCGTCCTTAAATGGAGAAGCTTGTGCTATCTTTACAATCCTTATTTTAGCTGCTTCCAACTCTTTAACTGATAGCGCCACCTTCCGTTTTCACCTTTATGGTGACTATTCCAATAGAAACGCCAAACATATGCGAATACTCGAATTGTTTTTGTGAGAGAGGAAAACCTTTCTAATATGTCCGGTTCTGTTGTAGTTGTGCGTATGCTGCAGAGAGTATCTTGTCGTTTTTTTCTAACTCTGTCTCTGTTATTACGTTACTCGATGATGGCGCGATACTAGTACTAAGCCAATCCGGGCCGGACCACCATAATTTATTATCACCCAGCTTACTAGGATCTACGCCTCGAGTTGCACAATCCCTCTATTAAAATATATTGGGTGAAAAAGTCGATAATACAGATGCGGTTTAAAATATCAGCCGAAAATGTCGATAATGTAGATTTGGCTATAATACCAGATCACTTCGAATCGAAAAAAGTCGAAATTAGAAAAAAGACGAATCGAAAAATTGAAAGTTGTATCATTTTTGCTTTTCGAAAATGATACAACATACCGCCATTCGACTTTTTTCGAATTTTGATTCGAAGTGATGGTAAAACATACCACCTCAGGGGCGGTATATTGTACCATCACTTCGAATCGAAATCGAAAAAAGTCATATCGAAAAATTGAAAGTTGTATCATTTTTGCTTTTCGAAAATGATACAACATACCGCCATTCGACGTTTTTCGAATTTCGATTCGAACTGATGGTACAACATACCGCCCCAGAACTGTATCAGCCGAAAATGCCGAAAACGCAGATACAAAGTAACTTGTCTGTCAAAGTCGGTAAGGCTGATTCATAGACATAGTCAGCCGATAAATTTCGATAAAGCGAAATTATTGGGTGTTAAACAGTTATTTCATTTTAAATCAAAAATATTTATTTCGATTCATTACCGTGTATTACTCAAAATTAAACTTTTTTATTAGAAACAATTTTATTACTGAGAAAACTCGATGGCACATATCAAGCAAAACTTCAAAAATTTCAGGTCAATTTCCATGTGAAGAGTCTGGGAAAACTCAATTAAATATGTATATCGCACACACAAAATTTGAAAATTTCTCAAAATTGACCGTTTAAAGTGGCATGGCTGAAAATAGATTCAAATGAAAGGTTTTAATGATGCTCACACTATGCATCAATACTCAAATTTTGTGTGCACGAACGGAGTGCCAAACGGTCAATTTTTAGTAATTTTCAAATTTTGTGTGTGCGATATATTTAATCGAGTTTTTCCGAACTCTCCACATGAAAATTAGCCTGACGTTTTTAAATGATGTTTATTAGATGAAGTGCCATTTAAAATATTCTCTAAACATGTAACTATAGATGCATTTCACGCCTTACCTCCCCAACCATCTAATACGGCACTTAGAGAAATTTGGTTGTTTGGTATATTAGTTTTATTTGTTTCGAATGAAAATTTCTTATTTTAAATTTTTTAGTTGGTTTTTATGAATAACAAAATAAAAATTTCTAATATAAATTATTACATTCCGGCATAAAATTCGTATCTGCATTATCGACATTTTTCGGCTGGGATGTTACCGACAAAAATCGGCTGTCTTTTCCGTTTGTTTAGTTTGAATCTACATTGTCGACGTTTTTCGGCTGGAGTCGGATAGCTTTAATAGGGTCCATTATGGCTCTGTTGTTCGTTGCCCATTTTCTCAGTCTAAAACCTCCATTATTAAGCGTTTTTCTTAACTGTTGCTGACAGTTTACTGCATGTTCTATGGTTAGTGAAGCGGCAATTGGATAACTATTCTGCTCGTTTATGGCAAGTTGTTTTAGAGTTCTAGTGGCTAAATATTTAGCCGACGATAAACCATACGTGTCTGTTCGTAGCTTGTACTCTTTAATTTGTTCGTTTGGGTCAGCTCTCCATAGTATCCTTTATAAGCTCTGTTGTGTTGTTGCTACCAGGATTTGCCTGTACACCTTCTCAATATCTGCGATGTATACGTATTTGTATTTCCTCCATCTTGTTATAATAGAGAACAGATCTTGTTGTATGGTTGGATCTATAGCTGGATATCGTTGAAACTGAACCCGTTTGTTGTCAACATTGATGCATCAAAGACTACCCTCAAGTTGTTTGTTGTACTTGACTGCTTGATCCCAGCATAGTGATGTATGTAACATATTTGCCCTTTGGCATCTTTTGAATTGACCGGAACCATATGCCCTAGCTTTATGTATTCATTCATAAAGTTATGAAATTCTTGTTTTAATTGTGAGTTCCTTTCTAATCTTCTTTCTACTTGAATTAGTCTTCAATTCATCCTTTAATAGTATAGTGACCTCATATCGTCCTTCTGGTAGTCTTCTGTGAGTAATTGCATAGTGTTGCTCACACATCTCTTCTTCTTCTGAGTATGACTTTCCTTTGGGTAGCTCTTCAATTTCTCAGAATTGACGCAGCTGCACGTCTATGTTGTTTTGTACTACCCGCGACAGTGAAATTGGCATTAATCCTGGTTTTTTGTGAGACCCATGAATCCATCCTAACTCAGTTTTCTGAGTTATTGGTTGGTACGGCGATTTCTTTATTACAACGTCTAACAAGATGTTGGCGTAAACCTCTGTTCCTAAAATCATATCGATTGGACCATCAGTCATATTACATATACATAATAACTAATCAGCATAATTTACAGGTCAATATATTTTGGAAGCGACAATAATTTTGTTATTACAAAATTTGTTGTTATTTTCTTGCATTGGGTTCTACTAATTTTTTCTAAAGGTACCAACGTCCATCGTGGCCATGAGAATTCACTGAGTTTTAATATTTATAAAACATATTTAATAAGCCTATAATTAGCATATTTTCTTTTCAAAATTGTATTGAAAAATTATTTTGGACGGCTTCTGCTAACTTTATGTTCAAGACTAAACTAGCAAACTGACTTCATGGTTATTTCGACTACGCTGAAGGCCTTGTTGTTCAACCGGCAATGGCCTCATAGAATATGTTCCTCGTAGGAAGCTCATATATGTATTTCCAATAAAATATGAAGTTCTTTCCAAAATGTTAAAGGCATAACTCAAACCTTCTACCTTCAATACAATATTTGATGAATGTACGAAAACATCTGATTTCAAAATTTCACCTTTATTTTACCGAATAAAGTGGTACTAGCACCCACACTGCATATTTGTTACCCCATGCGACATAAATCGTCTTGTTTATCTCGTAAATTACATCAATAATAGAAAATAATTCATAAACAAAACAGTCGACGATTTATAAAGCAAACGATGGGTGTATAGATTGAATTATACAATGCAGACGAGAATCTAATTTCCTAAAGACATTCAAAAGATGAAAATCAAATCGTGGCTTATATTGTTTATTGATCACAATCACGCGTATTACAAACATAAAAATATAAAAACCGCCCATTTTATTTTATTACGGTGCACAGTTGTTTAGTCTAACATTTTTATAAGAGCGCGCGCAAAGAAATAATAAACCAAAATTTTATTTGTTTTTTGGTTCGTCTTTTCCAACAAGAACACAATACAATTTTATTTGTAATATGATTTTGATTAACAAATTTCCTATCAATGATCCATGACCAAAAAAAAAATAAAAAAAACACAAATAATTATTAATGACAAATTTTTATACGAAGGAGTTAGTTTCTACGTCTCAAGACAGTCAACGGGTAGTACAATTTGGAATTTTACGTAGTGAAGTAATATCGAGTGAATAAAAAGTGCATTAACTCGACTGTGGTCCGCAATGCGGCTCATCGATTGCCCAAATTGTTTTCATACCATCGGGCGTGAACATAATTTTCAACGGTATGAAAATCAGAATGTGAGTGATGATGGCTCGTGCTGTTTGAGCCTAAGTGATGAAACACAATCGACCTCGTCGTCGATATTTTCATTAAAAAAAATTAAAAAAATTCGTAACGCATTATTTTATCGTGGTGTAAGTGATAGTGATTATCGGGCACGTCGTGGCAGTGGTGCTAAAAATCGGGTCGAATTTTATGGGCCAGACTTTGAAAAGCGGTACCGTAAGGAGCGACAATTTCGTGTGAGAAAGAAGGATTTATTAATACAGCATGGTAATTATACAACTTCTTGGCATATATTATTCAACATTTCATATATAAACTTGACACACCCTAATTTATAGTATGTTGTGTATTATAACATATATGTAATTTAAATTTACTGCTTGATTGTGATTACACACAACAACAATAAAAGCAAAATCATAAATTACAAGAAATTAAACGACCAAACCTTTTCCTCTTCGTCTTCTTCAAAATCGAATGTATTTCTTTGTGTATCGTGCTCGGTACTGAATGATGCACAGTGAATTATATAACTTTGATTGATTTATTGTTATAAATGCGGCCGTGAAGCATATAGTTTTTGTTTGAAATGCATCGATTGATTCCTCAAAATTTTGTATAGCGAATTGCATTCTATTAAATTTTTAATTAATTTTAAAAATTTTGTGAATTGGATCTTGAACATGTCGGAACCACCTGTCGCTCATTTCACAACATATTATCTAATTTATGTACCTACAAGTCGTAGCATAATCTTTTAACTGATCATTGAAACTTAAATTAATTATTTCGAACGTTTTAACAAACTGGAGCCCCAACTTATTCTGTTGTGCAGCAAAAATTATAATTAAAACAGTGACAAATGCTTTTTGAACTGTAAGTTGATTTTGAACTAAATATTTCGTTGAGATAAATAATTGTTATGAAAAATATTAGGTTGATTTAAAAGTGTTGAGCGATTAGCGATTCAATAACTAAAATGTGTGCCTTTTAATCCAAAAACTATTAAGATGGCCTACCGTCGCGCCAGACAGAATTAATATAGAGATGGCGAATTTGATTCAATTCTTAGTCCGTAACTTGATGCATTATAAAACAAGTCACATCTAAATGATTTCACCGAAATCAAAACTCAACAAATTATTTGCCGTTAAGTATTCGGAAACCGGTTCGCAAATTTTCTTCCAAAATCGTTTGAACAGAGTAGAACTAAGAGACATTTGGCCAACCCTCACTTTGTGCTGAAACGAATTTTCCTTAAATTATGATTAACAGAAACGCTTTCTGGGTGTCGATTTTATTCAAATTATAGTAGTGGTACGTGTGTTTGTGTTAGTGCGAAGGCGCGCCATTTAAACTTTTGGGCTATGATATTTCTAGATAACATTTTCATTTATAATTTAAAATTTGTGAATGCATATGCTTTAAATAAAATTAATTTTTTTCAATTATTTAATTTTATTTTTAAAATACAAATTACAAATTCTGTGTTTCTGCAAAACAAACATTTATTCGACATTACATTGAAAAAAAAATAAAATCGTTATATGTATGTGTAGTTAATTTTTTTTCTTACAACGAAACGACATAAGCACCAAAAAAACTGAACCAATTTGTACCGATTCATAATTGTATTGTGAAAAAGGTTAACATGGTAAATTAGTCAGAGCAATAGTGTGTCTTAATCCTGGATTTCTCTAGAGCTTTTGATAATCTGTAGTGGCCTACTATAAAGAAAGAATTTAGATGAATGAAGTGTCCATTTAATCTTTATTCGATCATTAACGCAGCTACTTTGGTGTCAAACTAGGACACACTTTCCAAAATCGTAAATAAAGTTTTTCCACAAGGCTCAATTTGGGTTCGCACCTCTGGAATATAGTTTTGTATAGTAGTATGCAGGATGATATTCAAGAAGTAGCATTCGCGGACAACAATAGCAACAAAATGGGGCTATTCTCCTCCAAAACCATAATAATTCAACTCAAACGTTTATTTTAATAGACCACCTTTGGCGGCTGTTAATGGAAAGAGAGCGAATACAGATGGTGTCATCGATAAATTGGTTAGGAGTTGATCTTAATGACTGGCTCGGTGTAACCTTTCACGTCAAAAGTGTTGCAGAAGGTAATTAAAAATGTGTCTTTGTGTTGAAATGGTTAGTGTTGAAAGAAAGGTGGATTTGAAACTAAATACCTTGGGGGAGGTCGGGTCAAGGAAAATTCGTAGCCAACATGCATAGGTTTGCTTTATCTGATACCAGAAGTTGCAAATGCGGTAACAACAATTCGGTTCAACACCATTCCACAGATTTTGTCTAAACACGCAGAGGCCTCTCTCACGGTGATTTTGACGACTAGATCTCAGGGTTTTGAATTCTGGGGAAGTTGAGACTTGTATATTTCTGGCTCCGTGGAAGAGAATAAAATAAAACAAAAGCAACTAAGAAAAACTGAACTTAAATTAAGAGATCCCATAATTCGTCGTACGAAACTTGAAAAACGTAATAAATAAATTTAATTATAACTGGGTGCGCCCACCCAGAGACGACCGGATCTCCCCGAATGACAAGTATACTCACTCTGCTGGAGAGACCTCCCGAATGACTCATCTACCCCGAAAGGCCGATGCCCAACCATAACGAAACAGCAATAGACGGTAGGGACGTCTCTTCAACAGACCAGGCCCTCTCTTCACCCTGAAAGACCTCCAGCTAATCCTCCATAATTCACACTTCGACAGCATGAGACCGCCGAAGTGCCACGGGGAGACCCTGTGAATGTTACGGTCGTCCCTGGATGAACGACACATATGCTGAACTGGCCACTCCGACCCTGTGGATGTCCTGCCAAGGGGATTATAAGGAAGGACACGCCCAGCCAGCAAATATGATACCGACATAGAATGAAATCTCACTTCACTCCATTTTATTAGCTTAACAACACACAAAAAAAATAAATAAAATAACCAGGTTAATACTGGGTCAAAATAAAACCAAAAGAAAAGAAAATAAGGACGAATGCAAAGAATTGTACGCCTTACGGCTTTATTTTACTATTTAAATATATAATCAAAAAAAAATGTTGGCCCAACGGGAAAATAAAAATCAGAGGGCGAAAAATAAATTGAACAACAACAAAATGGTCGCTAAACGGGGTCAATTTTGAGGGCGAAACCAACGTGCAACCCTAGTCGCACGCACTACCGACTTAATTCGGTGTTCGATTACAATATAATATTTTTAATAAAAAGTGAAAAAAAAATCAAAATTGAAATATATGAAAAAATATGAATTTAAATAAAAAGAAATTGATCATAAAAAAAATTAAATTAAAACTAAAAAAATTGAAGCCGTCATGCCACAGATGACGCCACACCCGGACCGTTGTCGCTTGATTGTGCCGATACTCGCGCTCCACCGTTGTGGCCCAACCGTCGGTAAAAGTAACCCCGTTGGGCGTATTCCCGTCTTTGGTAAAAATATTACCGTTGGGCGTCTTCCTGCCTTTAGTAAAAATAGCGTTGGGCCTCTTTCCGCCTTAAACCAAAATAAACCGTTGAGCGTCTTCCCGCCTTTAACCGTAAAAAAGTGAATGGCCCCAAATGGCCACCGGTAAACCGTAGATATCGTTGGGCGTCTTCCCGCCGTAAGCCAAAAATAGGAATGGCTTCAACTGGCCACCGGTAAACCGCAGATATCATTTATCATCCTCATTTATCACAATTTAATTACAGACTTTTTATAATTTAATGTCTACTTTACAAAAAAAAAATTTAATTTTGTCACATTCCAAATTCAAAGTCAGAAATAAGAGAAGTTTATTTTTTTTTTTAATTTTAAACAAACTTTTTCAAAATTCCTAACTCGACTTTTTTCACATTCCAACTGAACTAACAAAAAAATTCTCGCACCAAATTATCTAGAAGAATATTTTTCCGTTGTGCTCTCGCTTTATTTTCTGCGCGTCACTATACCCTACCCACATCTACAGCTCATCAAGCGCACCAAAACGAGAAACACAAAAAAAAAATCTCCTGTACATCTCCAACGGTCGCACACACGCACAAGGTACTCGTTGGTCTCGCCCTCAAAATTATTCGACGTTTACACGAGACATATAAATGCCAATTCACAATCACAAAAAAAAACCCTTAGTATCGATGCACAGACAACAGATGGCAATGCCATCAGTAAAAGGATCATCCATTCGATGAAACGAAATTAAAAAATTCAAAAACAAAATTAAATAAGAAATTATGTTATGACCCCTCAAGGTCGTAACATTGCTAAAACCGTGCGAATTTTGAAAAGAAATATGGATCACAAAAGAACACCGGTGAAACCGCTGTAGTGAAATAGGTGAAAAAAATTCGTTAGAAAGGCTTGCTGTTGGATGACAGAAGTTGTTCCCGAGATCGGACTCCCGGATCGCTTGGATATCAGTTCTCTGCGTGGGAAATAGACCAGCTTCATATAATGACGTGGATTTTGATCGAAAATCATCTTTTAAGACGAATCGCATTTCCATCTCGAGGGCTATGTAAAGAAGCAGAACTGCCAGATTTAGGGTTACGAACAGCCACACGTAATCGTAGAGAAGCCAATGCATCCTCCAATAGTGAATGTTTGGTGTGTATTTGGAGTAGTGGCATATTTGGCCAGTGTTTCTTCGAAAATCCTGCTGGAAACGCCATTACTGTCAATGGCGACCGTTACAGAGCCATGCTGACCAACTTGTTATATCCTCAAATCGATGCTATGAATGTGAACTACTTTTGGTTTTAACAAGATGGCGCCACATAAAAATTTGATAACCGAATAATCAGCCGTTCTGCGATTTAACGCCGTTTGACTATTTTCTATTGGAAGAATAGATTTTAATAAGATAACAGTCGAGTATGCGCCTCCAAGCCGCAGAGAAGGAAACAGGTTTTAACCTAGCCCATTATACCGAATAATAGTACCAAAAAATAAAGAATGCGAAAGACGCAGTGGTAATCGGATAAAGAATCGGCCGGGTGTTCTTACAAATAAATACGTTCACAACAACAATGACAATGACTCCATTTAAACCGCCTTGAAGAGTATGATGACGGTATTCACTTTGATTGTGGTTATTTTTGGTACTTTCCAGGTAGTTCAGTCCCGGTTTCTTAACTATAAATCTCTCTCTCAATGTAGGTCAGCTGCACCCCGTGGTCTGGTTCAAGCTTATGCAGTTTGCCAGAGTTGCCCTGCACGGTGTGGCTTTGAGTTCGGAATCTGAATTTAATAAATAAATAAGTAAGATCAAATTTTACAACACAACGAGGAAATTTTTAATTTTTTTAAACGTGCCAAAAATGATTAGCGACCCAAAAATGTAGTAAACTGCATTATTTGTCATAATTCGGCCAAAATACACAAACTACGTTTAACTAAGATCATTAATTTCAAAAGGCATTATGCTGCTGTTTATTTTCATTGGCGCGCTTTATATTTCTCCTGTTTATTTATTCTAATAGTGTTGTACACTGTTGTGTACCGGGGACTGGAGACAAATCGATCAACATAAATTTACAATTCAAATCATTAATCATTTTGTCTACCGTATACATATTGAATAATTTATCACCTGTATATTTTATATACTCGTAAATATTCACCTTATAACAGTTTTTTTTTTGTCTCAATTCAATTAGAAAGTTCAGATCCATCTTGACTTAATGTATCTTATGCATTCATTTTATCTCAATCACCATTTATATATACTTGAGGTAATAAGATACCTAGAATGATGCTGTACAATATGTTTATATTTAATTTTTTGTACGTTATGTCATCGGTAAGCTAATTTGCATACTTAACCTCGTCATTAAAAATAATTATTTTGTAACGACACGAAGATAGCGAGAAACTACTTTAGAATCGTGTTTTATAAAATTCTTGTGTATCATATCGGCGTGACTTTCAAAGGAATTCCATTTCCATATACAGCAAATATTTGGTCAGAGTTGAGTAAATGCGAAGGAGTTATAGTGATTCTGCAATATTCACAGTTGAATAATAAATTACCCAATATTGACAAATAGTAGTATATAGTTTTATTATACTTGTTGTTACATAAACAACAACAATATCTATAAATAATGCATATGCCAAAAATAAAGTTTAGTTTTTTTTGTGCACAGTAGTAGTTTGTCGATTATTCTTCCTAACAATAGAAACGAAATAACAACTAAAGCTGTATATTGGTTTTACCGTCAATAAATAGTAAATAGCTTTTAGGTCATATAATAGTCGTGCTTGCTGTACACCAAACTATAACTCATTTTGCGGTTTTCGATATTTAATTTTAAAGGAAATGCCTAAGTATTGTGTTTCGTAATCGAATTAAGTTTGAGTACCATGTGACATCTCTATATAAAATACAATTACGACCTCGAATTATATATTCTTGCAAATTTTGTGACTCAATTTCCGATAATACAATTTTCAAATCCCACTTAATTGTTACACGTTTTACAATCGCGTATACCCATTAAGTGGTTAAACTCATCAAAGAGATCATTAAACTCCAACTTAATTTAACAAACCAAACAAAAATTGCAACATTTTGTCAGAGAGAATGTCATCATTTACGGGATGTAATTTAATATTTTTAATGGTACTCAAGAGCAGCTTTTACGGAAATATTAATTAATATTAAGCAAACTAAAAAACGTTTTGAGACGCACAGTAGCTACTATGAAAATAATACAAAGATTATCTGAAATGTCAAGGTTAATATTTGGCACACTGATAGCGTAACATAATCGTTTAGTTTTGATTTAAAACATATTCGAATACTGTTAATTTTCTAACAATATAACAACCATTAAGAAATCTTACGCAAATATTGATCGCGGTTGAATTTCACACATCTTAAGAGTAATGCAAATACACTAATCGCAGCATATTAAAATACCGCATTTCAAACCAAATGATTTTCAAACGTTTTTGATTTCTTAATATATCAAGATTTTCAATTACCATCTAATTTAATTAGTTGCGCTCATTTGCAGGCAAACTACAGTAATTGATTTATTGACAATGCAATTTATTAGTCTCGATGACTTATTTCAAATAAAAAAATTTTTAGAAAGTCGTAACAAAGATACGTGATTTGACTACCATTATTCAAATACATACCAAGTCGCGACTAAACGATCGAATCAACAATGTACGAGTTAACTCTTAACTTTGTCTAATTTAAGTGATATAATCGATCTGCGGATCATTAACAATTAAGGTATTCGATTGTTTCGAAATTCCGGCCGAAAAAAATACGATTCAAATCTCAGTATTATACTTAATGGGATCAAGATCTGAGTCACTATTAATTATTCTTAATGAGACGCATGATTGATCATTTTATTGTTTTACGAAAATAATCCTCGATTTAAAATACTTAGAGGTGAACAGTGATCAGCGCAGAAAATCTAAAGATCGAGAGATTTTCGAGAAAAATCCCAAGTAAGCTTAGCAGTTGTTATGGTATTGTTGTAGAACAGCTTCGACAGCGCCGTTCAATTTTTTCAATTCTGTTTTTAATTTTAAAAATGCGTCTTGGCATACTTCGCGTCAATAGTAGTTTTTTTGGTTGAAGCTGGGAGCCACACACATCGAGTCGTTTGAACAGCTGTTCCAAGTGGAGTTTATGTTGTTGTCGTTGATAATAAAACGTTGAATCGTTTGTACCGTATTTCTTAGACTGAATGGCATACCTATGAATTCGTAAAGGCCAAATGGGGTCGTGATTGCCGTTTTGTGTATAGGCTCAGGTGCGACGGTAATTAAGTAATACATATAGGCTCTGGCGATATCGAAAATGCAAAGAAAGTTTGTTCCTCCGATTGAATTTCTGGGTGGATGGTTAGATGGATTGATAGATAGATTCTGTACCGATGATATTTCAAGAAAAAAAATAGGCTAAAAACTGAATCGCGTATAATTCAGTTTTTAGCCTATTTTTTTTAATTTTTTATTCGGTGAATTGCTTTTGGGATCTCTTCCTCAAGAGGGTCGAGTACTTGCCATTGGAAATCACCCAAAATACCGCTCAATAACACAATATTGCTTTGAAATTCTCCCATATATTCGTGTAGTATATCGTTTGAAAGATCTTGGATTATACAACAAAATCGATACATCTTTAGTTCAAAAATCCACCGTTTTGGCGCTGGTAGTACATTTTTATTTTATTATAAGAATGCCGTAATTTTTTTTTTAACGCCTTAATTCTCAAAGCTAGAATTGTGGTGCTGGAAACAGTTACAACTTGTACTATTCCAATATAATCTTGTGGTATATTGTTTCAAAGGTCTTGGAAAAAGTAACCATTTTGTTATTAGTGTTTTAGTTGATAAATCCACCGTTTTGTGTCGTATATCATTGCAAAGGTTTTGAAGAATGTCGTAAAAATTTTTGAAACATAGTATTCAAAACCATCGTTGTAGCACTGGAAGCAGGTATATTTTTTCTCATTCCCATATAAGCATATCGCGTATCATTTGAAAGGTCTTGGAAAACGCAACGAAAACGTTTTGGTGGCTAATTATTGATTTATTATACTCGAAGAATATATAATTTTGACACGTCAACAAAAAAATCTTGAAGAAGGTCACAAATTTAGCTGATTACAGGTACATTTTTTCTCAGTATGATATAAGATTTTGTACCACGATAAACTTTTTTATCAGCAAGTTATTTCGCAAATTCAACGTTTTGGCGATTGTGGCAAATTATTTCTTTAGTACATATAGAATATATACGTATCTCAATCATTAAAAAGGTCTTGAAATCTCACACTTTAAGTTGAAGCACGTTAGTACTCAAAATTACCGTTGTGGCGCTAGAAGCAGTTACATTAAGCTCATTCCAATAAAATCATGCGACTGATCGAGAACGAATTTTTGTGCGATATTTAGGATCACACTTTTCCACCGATTTATTGGGCACAATGTAGCTCATATTTTTATTTTTTTTTATGATTAGGTTGGTCGTCTGCGAATAGTTTGCTTAAAGTTAAAACTATTTTATCTTTTATGGGCGTATATTGATTAGTAGAAAATTGTGATTCTAAATATTCTCACAAAAATTGGCACTCGAACAGTCGCCTTCTTAGTTGAAATTTCTTGGAAAAGCAACAATTGTATTACTATCACTTTATTTCACATATTCACCACTTTGGAGCTGGTGACAAAATAATCCTTTGGTATAGAATATATAATAATACTATATAATATAACATGATATTTTTAAAAACAAATTTTTCAAAATCAGAAGAATCATAAAATTTTTCTGAATGGTTTTGTGAAGAATTTTTTTAATGGAAATGGGTGCTTTCAAGCCAACGGTTGACAACATGTTGAGTAAAATCACGGCCAACGTTATGAACATTTTGAATTCTATGAGACTTTCAAATCAAACTGGCCATCGCTTCATTAATCATGACGTAACAGTCGGTGGCATCTTATAATATCACATTTTCGATACTTCATCGAATGGTATGACTTCTTTTCTTAAACTGAAATTGGCGATTGTTTCGTTTATGAATTATGTCTTTTATATTGCTATTACAACCGACTAGAATAAATATGAGCAGTACTCCTTTCTCCAATTTCGTCCAAGTATCGAAAACAAATTATTTGATGATAGAAATGGAATAAAAATATCAGAAAGCTCCAATTTTATGTAAATTCTCCGGGTTGGTGCAACGGTAACTATATTCTTAGAAAATTTTATCTTCATATACGTATATTTCTTAACAAATTTTAAAATATCAAAACTGTTTTGGCCTATTTTCAAACTCAATGATGATCATGTATTCGAGCAACGGAGTGAAATTTATGCCAAAATAGCAAAATATACACTGTATCCTTTAAGTAATAAGAAATGAAGAAACACTCAAAAATTGAACCAACTTAATATTTGAAAATTTTTAATAAATACAAATATTTCGACACCAAAACAGTAAAAAATTATCTTTGGGATTACGTATGAGTGAAAGTTATGAAATAAAATTCTTTCAAACAAAACACTACGAATTGCACAGAGGTGATCGAAGGGTTCTGAATTAGTATTTTAAGTGAGAAACCAACCTTTTTTAGAGAGAATTTCATTGAGTGAAATATAAAAATTCTAAAACATTTGAGATTATTTAACTCTGCTCTAAGAATCGCTTGGAGGTGATCGAAGTGATTAGCAAAACGTTCAAATATTTCAATGATTTTTGTTTTTCTGGAAAAACCGAGTTAAATAATTGCAAATGTTTAAAAAGTTTTGTTTTCCTGTCAATGTTACTCTCTCTCTCTCTCACATAACAAAAACCTAAGAGATTTCGCAAAATATGGCTTAACAAGATACTAATTCAGAACCACTTCGAACACATCTGTGCGAATCGTAGCGTGTTTTGTTTTACAGAATTTCAGTTTAGAACTTTCACTCAAAACTGTTCCCAAAGTTAAATGTTTTCTATTTAATAGTGTTGAAACATTCGTGTTTAAAATTTTTTTAATTATTATTATTTGAGTATTTTTTAATTCGAAGTACTTTCAATCTAAATTTTGTTATACACAGTGAAAATTGAATTTATCCATTTTTTATATGGCGCTGATATTTTGTCACTATTTTAAATTGTGTTGATTTTTTAAAAGAACTTTGTTTAAAAAAAACTTAAATATTGCTTTTTATATTTAATTACACTTTAAAAGTTGAACATATAAAACGTATAAACAAATAAAAGTTGATTACAAAAAACATTTCTTAAAGTGACAATTTTATTTTATTTTAATTTTTCTAGGAAACCTGCATATCGATTTTGTCTCGTGAGTTACTCATTTAAAATAAGTGAAGCAAAAAAAATCGAATTGGTACACAGTGTATAATACACAATTATGTCTTTGTATTTTTCGTTTGTTCGTATTTGTGTCATTTGTATGATGAACAGTATCAAAATAACCCGATCCGGGCGAATCGGTTTAATTGCTATGGTGCTTATTTCCTTTTCTCAGCACATTACGTCTGCTCTCGAGCTGTATTTAATTTTTTTATATCATAAATTAATTTTATATGTTTTGATAAAATTTTATAAATAAATTTATTTTAAATTTCATAAATTTTAAAAATAAAATGTTTACTATAAAAAAAAATCGAAAATACATAAACAACACAAAATATGACGTTTACAATGGTTACCCTTTGGGTGCTAGAAAGCGCAAGTACTCCTCAATACACTAGACGAAATCATGTTGGCACTCAAAGGGTTAATATGAATAAACAAAAAAAGAATGACATGTGACTTGCAATGCAGAAATACAATCATACGCACGAAACTAACACAAATATAAATGCCACTATTATATATTTCTGGTTACACTCATTTCGTTTCCCACATGTCGAGACAAAATCGATATACTGGTTTCGGGTGTACACCTTTCTTCAGACTTTTTTTTTACAACTCTCTCTCTCTCATTCTAAATTTTGTTATTTTACGAATCCAATTCTATAAAATTGGATATGTTAGTTTTTACACTGTTAAACACATTGTTGAAAGAGAGTTCTACGATATAAGAAAGAAATCAACACTCGCCATGTTTTTTCAAATAAGAAATAAATAAAAAATTCATTTCTTCTCTTTCTAATGATATTCAGCTCACTCGCTCTTTCATGTATAACTCATATTGGATTCCGATTTATATGCTGAGCGTTTGATTATTAAATACAACTTTCTAAAAATATTTCATCGAGATGTAAATAATATTTTTGACCAAACAATTAAATTCTCCATCGCCAGATTTATGTTTAAATTGAACTTGGCCCCTTAATCCAAAAATCGGTAGGACTGAAGAAAACACACAGTTCAACGGTCCTATCAGCTCAATAACGTTAAATTTAGTTGTATCAAGTAGATATTTGTTACATAAGAGAATCCAAAAAGTAACGTCGTGATCGAATGAACAGGAAACCAATTTGATGACGTCGTGAACCCACCAGCATATCCGACGTTAGATCTTACAGTAGTTGGTGTTTTGGTACAAACTCTTGTTATTGGCCATTAAAGTATTCCACTCAGACTCCATGAGAGTACTAAATTAATGCTACTCAAAAATCTTCCGACGCCAATCCGTTTTGGAATGTGACTGATGTCATTTGATAGGTTAAGTTAATAAGTGTCATCAGTATGTAATGAAGTTTTGGTACAAACTCTACGATGCCCTGTTATTTTTCATTCAACGTGCGCCACTCAATGAAATTCCATGAACGAGTTTAAAAAAAAATCTATCGCGACCTATCCGTTTGGAAACTAAACCTATTTTATTTGAAAGGTAAAGCCTATATAGCAATCATCCGATAATAGTGACATTTTGGTATAAAACTCTGCAATGACTTGTTATTGGCTATTAAATGTAAACTACTTAAAGTTTTACTTTATGATTTGTTATATTTGTTATATTTATTATTTATTTACATTGAATTACGTATTCTTAATTTTTTTATATTTTTTGTACAGATACTGAGTTTTTCTTATTTTTTAGTGTCTTTTAAATTGATTAATTCAATCTTATTTTAGTAAGAAAATGACGCTATGGTTTTCTTAATTATCATAAGGAAAAAACTAATTTTGGTTTCCATGAGTTTTTTTTTATTTTACTCAAAATTCTTATAAGAAATATTTTAACAGTGTACTTACTAATATTGTTATTTGTTAGAAACTTCACACTCATTTATTTTGACATAACTTCACTCTCAATATTAGAGCATGTTTTCCTGAGTCATTTTGCGACCAATTTGCTTACTTTAAATTTGCAATGTTTACCGTTTTCCGGTAAATTTTTCGGGTTTGTAAATTTCCAGACCCAAGATCTGATTACCTCCTGAAGTTTCAGCCCCTAACACTTGTCTAAAGGGGTTTATAAGCACATGATAAAAGAACCATTAATCACTTAAGTTAATTTTACAAACCAAAATTATAATTTTCCTGGGCTGGATTTTTTAAGCTAAATCATTTTTGGTACATAATTCAAATTGCAAATTGGAACTGTGAGGACAACCTATTCCTCTAATTTGGAACTTACTAAAAATCGGATAAAATCGTCATAAGCAAACAAAACGCAATTTTTAATCAAAAAACCTAATTTTCTTATTTCGATGATAACAAATGAGTTATCATAAATAATCAGAGAGTACCAATTGTCATATACGTATATCTGGCAAACTTACTGATTTAGAAACGTTGGTATTATATAAATGTCTGACACGTGAGAGTTTGTTATACTCGCACGCACGTAGAGAGCCTAGAGAAGTAGTAGATATCAGTTTCATTATAGATAAAATACACATAAAACTATAAGTTACGAGGAGCTACGGTGTTTATTTAATAAAATTTCAATTAAAAAAAAAATTCGTTGATAAACAAAAACACAACAACAACAAAAATGTTAAGAAATTTCACCGGTTGAGTAACTCACGGTGTATGAATGGCTAATGTGTATTAGACGGATAGAACATGAAAGATATCAAAAACATAAACTAGGGATTGGCTTAATTATTTGATTATATATCACAAAAAACTTGAATATGTTAATGCATTTGATTTGGAGAGACGGATGTCAAGAAATTAAATTGTCCTCCTCGTTTTTTTAAAATAAAGATATGTGCGCGGTATCATTATCCAATTATGCGCCATGATTAAATGTACCAACAATTAAATAAATAACTATTTAGATCTATTGTGTGCTCCTCACTATTATTACATATTTTTATGAATAAATAGTCGAGATCCCGCGTGCTTCTCTATATATCAGCTATACATAACGAACGCCGCGTTTTTTTTTTTTATTAATAACAAAAAATTTATACAAAAATACACAACAATAAACCTCCTCGGTCGCGTCGTGCGATATATAGCTAGCGAGCCGCGATATATTGAAAATGTACAACAACAACACACGATTTTAGTCATTTTTTAGTTAGTTTTTATTTTTATTTAGTACTGTCGCGATATTAAACAAGTGTAGATGACAATACATGTGTATAGAAAGCTAAAAAAAGTTTTTTTTATATTTCGTCGCTTGACCGTTTCAAAAAAAAAAAAATATAAATATTACGCGATACAATTTTTTTCTAGTAATTTTTTTGTGAATTAAAAAAATTTGTGAGAAAGAAAATTTCCAAATTGTGGGTGAAAATTTTGAAAAAATATTGATCTATTCATTATATATATGTATATGCAGTGAAGTTTTTTTTTAATATTTCTTTTTGAAAAAATTAAAAGAAAATTTTATTAGAAAAAAAGTGAGTGAAAAATAATTATAAAATTAGTTTTTGCACAAAGGTGTCAAAATATTATTAGTGTATTGTGACCTAGTTTTGCCGCAAGCCAACTTCCTGTGGCATTTTCAATATTATTATATTCAGCTGAGTTGGAATACAAAAAAAAATTTTATTTACACTCGGTGAGTTAAAAATTTTTGAATATATAAAAACCAGGTATAAATCATGTGAAGGACACGCGGTCTAGATCCGCGCACGCATCCAACTAAAATATTGACATTGGGCTAATTGAATTTAATTAACCTGCTAAATCTACAAATACCGGACTTTTAATCATCTCGGCGATAATCAAATTGGAGACGACGTTGAGTGTGTTATATGAATATAAAGTAGTTTGATAGTTCTTTAAAATGTGTTCGCGCACAATATTGACATGTGGAAATTCATCATTTTATAATTATGACATTATCGGTATATTTTGTTTTATTTTTATTCGTCTCTCGATCGAATAATAATGCAAACAAGTAATCGATACACTTGACCAAATACAACGAGTGAGTACTTTGTATAAACGTAAACTTGACCATGCCATTGAAATCCGATAATAGTTTCTCGTTCGTTATATGCATTTTCACCTATACTTTGCGCTATATATAGTGAGTGTGAATTGGAATGACATGCGTGTGGTGTTTTATATTTATAAATTATGTATTTTTAATTTATATGCAAATTACGTTGATTGGTTTAAGAATTTTAACGACCTTTCGCTTTATATTTATTGTAGAACTATATTTTTTTAATAAAAATTTTTTAATAAAAAATTTTGTTCAAGGCACACCCGCGCTGCTGTTTTAATATTTATATAGATTTATGTTTGTACAATATACTTGCATGTTACTTTTTATATTTAGTGCTAATACCAAGTTATGAACGTTCTAAGCTAATTTAAAATATGGAAATGCGACCTACATTTCAATTTTTCTATTGTCTATAGAGCATCAAAATGTTAGGGCATTGCAACCGTTTAACCTAATTGCCAAAACGAATTTCATTGGAATTTGATCTGGAAACCAAATTCGATTTTTAGAAATACTAACAGGTTTTCGCTATTTCTCGCCCAAAACCCTTCTCTAGGGTTCGCACTATCTATCATATGCGAAATAGTTATTTCATCTCAGACTGTTTAACAAGCAGAATATTTCGGAATCAGATGAGAAGCTGAATAGAATTTTTTCTGATAGAGTTACAACATTTTTTATAAAATTTTGGTTATTTAGACATTTGCTAGCTATAGTTGAAACTAGACGTTGTCTCTTGCTGGGTTGTTAGCTTTGTAGATGGATGCTGAGTATCGAGTATCAATTGCATCTTTATTTCTTTACAAAACGATTAAGGAGTATTATGACAAATTAGCATATCGCCACACAATATTTCGTTTATTCATTTTACACAGGTTTCATTTATTTTCACGGACTATCGTTTCAGCATAATTCTCTCGCGATTTTGTCGCGATCAAATTGAATATTTTCAGAGTAGCCACCGTATTTTTATTCCAATCGATTGACATCAACCTTAGTTCCACGCAAGCTATTATTTTTTCAGTCACAATCGATTCCAGGTACTATACTCGAAAACAACATTTATCGAAACTATTTTAATAAATCTGTAGATTTATGGTATTTAAATATAGTAGATTGATACTAAAAAAATTGAATTAGATAACGAACGATATGAATATTTCGAAAATACTCGACGCATACATACAAAATGTTGACGTAACTTACTAAACCAGGCCCAACACTTGGTTGGGCACAACATTACGAAACATGATGTAAAACAAATGACAACATCCCGCAACTTGATGCAACATGGAGGTCTCACCGCAGGACTTATAAATTTTCCCGTATATCAGGACCCTTCGCTATAGCTTCTTGGTACGAAAACAGTGCGCCACCAATTTTCAACCAAAATGTGGTGCTCGAGTTTAATCCCAAAAATACTCCAAAGAGGTTGAAGCACCATGAAATCAGAATACATTATAATCACCTTTCATCAGCATTAGAAAATCCTCCTTCCTTTTTTGTAAAGGAATCGAAAGCCCTAAACGAATTTTGTCGAATTAACGAATCACCGCACTCGATCGACCCTTGAGGAACTCCTAATTGTAATTATATAAATCATCTCAACTGATTTCTGGCATTAAATCAACAATTTTTGTGAACACAGTAATAATCAGTTTTCCCATAATCACTACCCATTCCAATTGATTCGTGATGTACTCGAAAACCCTGTTCCAGCAATTTTCATCAAATTTGTTTCAGCAGAAGAAATAATTTAACATCCGAAACAAGTCATCACTGGATGGCCTCTCACTGAATTTTCCTGAAAAGGCCCAGCATAATCGATTTCTATCACTCAAAACTTCCCTTTCCGCAGTTTTCATTCTTTTAGATGAAAAACATTTAAAAAAGAACTTGGTCCCACCAGAGTCATAGTCCATTATGGTACTCGAAAACCTTCTTTTCGCATTTTCATCAAAGTCGTTTAAGACGCTACGAAAAACCTAAAACACTTCTGTGTTTTACTTAAACGAATTTTCTCAAAAGCAAAACTCACATTGCATTCCATTCCTTGTACACGAAAACCTTTTTTCAGTCGTTTTCATTAAATTCGCTTGAGCTGAGAAATCCATCGGTCAATAAGTTCCGACGCTGACACATAGATGGCGCATCTAATGAAATACTGATATGACGTTTATTAAGCACTAACCTTCACAATTTTATGAAAATCTGACCATTATTTTACATGTTAGAGTTGTTGTAAAGATGAATAATTTTCGTGTATAAACACCATTTGTTTTGTCGGAAAAGTTTTAACTTTAAACGTGGACGTACAAATACCGACAAAGCTGAAGGCTCTAGTCCCCCGAATTTGGCATTTCTTCATTTTAAAGACCGTAAAGCGAAGTTGCGTAAGATATTTGGCACCTTTAAGATATCAAAAGGCAGTGTATAGACAATTTTGCACGAATATTTGTTCATGAAAAAGCTCTGTGCAAAGTAAGTGCCACACTTGCTAACATTGGATAAAAAACCACCAATGCGTCGATTTTTCAAAGCACTGTTTTGGAGCTGCTTAACCGTAATAAACAAAATTTTTTGCGTCGGTATGTGACATCGAATGAAACATGGAGCCACTATTACACTCCGCAATTAAATCGTCAAGCATCTGAGTGGACAGCAGCCGGTAGAGGCCTCGGTAATGTAAAACGCAAGTTATTTTATTCGTTAACCATCTTGAGGAACAAACAACAGCAAATACCACATGTCGTAATTGGCGCATTTCAAGGAAGCCTTTGCGAGAAACAGCCCAAATGTAAAATAAAGAAGTGGTTCTTCCAGCAAGACTGCACCGTGTCACAAGTCGTTGGCTACGATGACAGAATTTCATAAATTGATGTTCGAATTGCTTTTCCATCCACTGTATTCTCCGGATCTGTCTCAAAGTGACTACTATCTTTTTGCAGATCACAAAAAAATGTTCCACTAAAAGATATTTCCGTCAATTTTGAGGTCGAACATAAATCGTTCTACAAAAAAGGCATCGAAATGTTAGAGAAGTGTTGGAATAAATGTATCACTCTTCAAGGAAACAATGTTGATGAATAAAGTCGAATTTTGCAAAAAAAAAGTTTTGTTTTCATGTGGTCTATTGACCGTTTAATAAATATACAAAAAAGAAACCCTGGGGTGGCATGTTGTACCATTACTATTTTCGACTATCGACTTAGTTTATGTCTCATTTTTCACGAGTAAAATGGCAGCCCATTTCACTTCGAAAATCTCGCATTTTCTAATGTGTTCTCAGCTTGCTCGAGTAAAACGTCACTCTATTTCTTTTCTACGATTTCTAAGACTACTAGATTAATCGACTCTATTTATCATCAAATAATTTTTCCGTGATACGTTGATCGAAATGTAGAAAAGGGAAAAAGCTTACAATTATATCAAGAGGTTGAAATTGCGAATTAAAACACATAATTGTTTATGCGAAATAGAATGTTAATTGATTCCTGAAAATTGAGACACAAAAGAAGTCGAAAGTCGAAAATAGTGATGGTATAACATGCTGCCCCTGCCCTTACTGTAATTTCCAAATGAATTTTCTAGAACTCGGGGAACATCATAATTGATTTTTATGAAAATCGTTTGAGTTGAGAAATTAAAAATTCAAAAATTGGACCCAGATCTCATTAGTCGACCTCATAAACACATTTATTTTTGTTTTAAAACGCCTACTTTTTACGTTTTAACTTAGCAGAAATTTTTCATATTAAACATGAATTGATTTCGGTCACTTGTCGTTTTCGGGAACTGTCCTTTTTGACAATTCAAAAATGACAATTCAGCGAAATCAACAATTCACCGAAAAATTCTGTTTGAAATGAAAACCTTTGTATGAACAACCATCATTACCTTATGAATTTACGCGTGAGTAAAGAATAATATGTTGGGTGATGTATTGGGTATACACGAAGAACTAACGTATATGTAAAATTAACGTAGTTTGCATTGTAATGTAGACGCGGTTGTGCAATCACTACCAGCACCACATCCTATTCCAAATTTTCCTATTCATGCTCCATTTATCTAGTTTTGACAAAACTTACCCCAATCTTGAGACCTTCCTGAGCACAAATGACAATACCAATGCCTTGTTCATGCAGAAACTATCTAACTGCTTAACCTTGCAACGAACCTGAATTCTGTTTTATTGACACACCTCTAATTTTCGCCAATACTTTAAACATCTTAGTTTAGATAAGCCTAATATAATGTTTGCAACACCGGTATACTGGAAATTCAAATGTTTAAGAAGTAATTAAGTTTCCAGTGGCACTATTCTGGTAATTCCCCGGGAATATCGAAATGGGAATGAATCTATATGGAATTTGTGTTCAAATATTATTTTTCCGGCATACTGAGGTAAAAAGCTAGTGTTAAATTTTTTGAAAACAAAATTAAATTGGGAATAATTTTCCCTGCCAAATTAGATATGGAAAAATTATTCCTAATTTATAAATATTTACATCAAACTTTTCTCCTCAGTAGGCCGGGAAAAAATACTTAAACAGAAATTGCATATAAATTCTTTCCCCAGCAGTAGCCCTGTTCTGGTTTTCCCTGGAAATAGGGAATTTTTGAAAAATATTTTTATAATATTTTTGCCTAAATTGTAGTTTTCTGGCCTCCTCAGTGGGCTTGGTGTAAATATTTTCGAAACAAAGTTAAATGGAAAAATATTTTTGCCTTTAAAAATTTTGTGGAAAAAAAGTTTTCCAATTAACTTTGTTTTGAAAATTTTTATACTAAACTTATTCCTTCAGTAGGCCAGGAAAGTACAATTTGGATAACAGTGCTATGAAAATATTTTGCCCAATTTCCTATTCCCAAGGGAAGCCAGAATAGAGTCAAAGTTCCCTATTCCAAGGGAATCACCAGAATAGTTCCACAGTAGCGAATACAAGTTTATTTCTGTGCATCGAATAGTTCTTATCATACCCAGTAAGCTCCACTTTGTTAAAGAAACTAACTCGTATTTGTCATTCGTTTCAAGTTAATGAGCTATAGTTATTCAAATAAAATCATAGTTTTCGTGTCAATTTCGATTCAGACCTTAGCAAATGATATATGTACATAAAAAAAACATAGTTTAAAGGCTATAATCAGTCCTACGCTTTCGAAGTACCGACAATTTTATCCACATTTATTTTCTTGATCTTGAGATAAACACAATGGTCCCAGCACGCTCACTTCATACATAAGTTAGGTTAGGTTAGCTTTCAGTGGTTGCTATCGCACACTTAAGCCAATTATGGCCCATTGTGATACCAAAGGATCCGACATCATAAACTCCCTTAAACCCATTTAGTACTATTAACATAGCGTAAAACATCTCGCACATTATAGCTTTTGAGATCAGAGAGGCTGTCCATAGTGTATTGACCCAAGTGATCATGTCTTCTGCCAGCTAGCACAGGACACAAGTAAAAGACGTGAACAAGTGTCTTCTCCTCCTGGTCCCTACAGGTTCTGCAGAAGTCATTTGCATCCAGACCCAGCCTTTTCGCATGTTTTCCAAAAAGTTGCCCGGTAAGTACCCTTACAATTCTACCCATATCACTTTCCTCAGTGTGATTAAGATATTGGAGCGATTCAAGTTCAGTTCAGGCCATACTGGTTTCGCTACACTACCAGTTGTATGGGCGATCCACCTAGCATTTGCCGAGGCAACTGCTTCCCTATGTCTTGCTGCTGTCAGCACAGACATAAAGGCCTTCCTACACATCCTCTCCATGGTTCCAGTTGGAGAGCCCGTACCTTGCTAACTCGTCTGGCCTGCAATTTCCCTCAACGTCAGAATGGCTCGGAAACCAGACCAACTGGATTTTGAAATGTTCACCCATCTCGTTAAGAGATGTGTGATAATCTAACGCCACCCTTGACGCTAGAGAAATTGAATCCAGCTAAAGAATGACCGCCCACCTGTCCACATATATAGTGATATCAGTTAATGATATTACATTATGCTTCAACTAGTTCATGACCTCTTCAATAGCTATAACTTCAGCCTGGTACACACTGCAGTACTCAGGTAGACGAAAAGATAGACTTACATTTAATTCCCCTCAGAATACACCATTTCCCACTCTACCATCGAGCTTGAACCCATCGGTGAAGAATTTAATTGTCCCAGTTTCCATAATGAGACCACTATTCTAATCCTCTCCAGAGGAGAGAATCACCTTAAAAAGCTTGCCAAAGCACAACAGGGGTGTTTTATAGTCCAAATTCGCCAGGTCACGCCTCACAGAATTGACTATAGTTGAGTGCCCTTTTTGCAGGCACTTCCACCCCGAAGTCGCTGATACGCGAGCGGACGTATTGACTGCCATTTGCTTATCGAGGATATCCAACGGGAGAAGGTACAGCATGACCTCTAAGGCACTAGTGGGGGTCGTTTTCAGCGCCCCACCAATGAGCAACCGGGTTGCCCGCTGCACCTTCACCATCATGTTCCTGTATGATAATTTCAAGAGAGCTGGCCACCATATACTCACACCATACAGCAGCACGGGTCTTACAACTGCCGTGTAAAGCCAGTGTACCAACTCCGGTTTCAAGCCCCATTTCCTTCCAATGGCATTTAGAGAGAGTAGAGTGCCACAGTAGCCTTCTTCACTCTTTCTATCGTGTTTGGTTTCCAACTGAGCCTACTGCCCAGAAGAATCCCTAGGAATCTAGCCTTTTCAGTAAGGACCAGCCTAGCACCATTCAGGCTTGGTGGAACCATTGCAAAAATTTTATATTTCCTAGTGAAAAGGACTACCTCTGTTTTAAATGGGTTAATCACCAATCCATATCTGCAGGAAATCCCAAGCAGGTAAGGCCTATGCATTTTGCTTCCAACCGAGTTACTAATTCTTGTCTATACGTTATTCATTATTTTCTATACTCTTAACCCAACCCTTCTCATTTTAACCAATTGATTGGATTAATATAAATTTTAATAATGAAAAGTCCCAAGATCTCAAAATTTTCTATTATCACCATCAAATAAGAACTCCTGACATCGAAAGAAGGAGTTATCATGTTCAGTTTTGATTGATAATCCTTTTGGCTTACAAATAGAATGAAGCAAAACGAGCTAACCCGGGGAAGATTAAAACCTTGCTAATTTAGAAGAAAGTGAACCTACACCGAATGGTGGCAATGGCTACTAATAATTTTCTGGAGTCAGAAAAAATTCTTGTCAGACTAACATAGATAAAGCGACACCAACACAATATGCCTGCGAAGAGTAAGACAGATGGTGCCGGCGTCTTACACGGATCGACCAAAAAATAATCTGGCAAAGATAATTTAACCAGGAGTAAGCATTGCACGATACTCTTTAGTATTTAAATTAATCTTCATTGTTAGCTGGGCTGCTCTTCTGAAACTGTATAAATCAGGATTTGATTTGTTCAATAATCCCTCCTGCTGGCCCAACCCGCAGTAATTGATAGCGCATTCTGCATCACATCCCTGAATCTACCAAAGTGTTTACCCGAAACAACTACCACCGGCATAACCAACCACACTTATGCAACCACTTTCCCCGAACAACCCGTCTCCTGACCGAAACTCTCCCCATCCTCACTATGACCCCCTTCTGCTTCCTAGCAAGTTATCAGTTAGCCTGGTTACTGGGTCTTCGATCTTAAGTGGCAGCAATCCTTCCCTAATTGCCCCCAACTTCACGTTGTTGAAAGCGCACTTAATCGCGAGAAACGTCCCCAACGAGAATTCTTGAAAATCCAGTGACTTCTCAATTCCCCGAACTAATGCCGTATCCACTGACTTACTCTTATGGTACGCATGCTGAGATTGTGCCTAGTCTCTGGGTACAATTCTCGACCGAATATAGACGTCCAGCAGCTTTTCTATGATTTTCAGCAGAAAGGATGACAGAGATATTGCTCTTAAATCCTTAGGATTGCTGTGCGAGCTCCTACCCGCTTTCGGCATGAAGATTACCCTAGCCTCCCTCCATTTCATCGGGGTGTACCCCAACTTCAGACTCCTTTTGAAGGCAACTACCAGCCAGGGAAGCAAGACCTCCGATTTTTTCTGAATTTTTTCTGGTACAATCCCATCCGGGCCAGGTGACTTAAAGGGCTTAAACCCTTTAATAGCCCATTTTATCTTTTGTGTATTCAGAACATCATCTGTACGTAACAGGTTGACCCCTCAGTCATTCCTAGACCCACAGTTATCCAAAGGCCCCGCAGTTGACACTTCCTCACTTCCAGGGAAGTGAGTTTCCATCAAAAGATCAAGAGTCTTTTCACTAGACACCGTTCATTCGCAATCCGGTTTTATCAGATAATCTGGAACAGCTGGACTGGTGGAGAGAATCTTTCTTAAGTGCGTGGTCTCCGAGACCCCTTCCATTATATCACAGAAGCGCCTCCACGACTTCCTTTGCGCCTTCATTGTTCCCTTTTAGTAAACTCTCAGGTATTCCGTATAGAAGTCCTTTCTTGAATTTCTCTAGCTCTTTTCACTCTATTGAAAGCAGACCCGCAAGCTGGTCGGCACTCTGCAATGCCGAAGTCCGCCAAACAGGTCGGCTTGCGAATATGTATGGTAATTTTTCAATTATGGATGAAACCAGGATTTGCAAACCTGTACATGCGGTTATTCCAATACGAAACGCATGCGATGAGCAAAGAAGTATCTCTAGTTCTAGCACTTGGCTAGAGAACTCTAATATAGCTCGAATATGAAAGTCAAAACATCTTTAGTGATAGGCCATTATTAAGCGAGGGATAATCTCTTTCTAAATAGCTTTTACGATAGGCCACCTTGTCATCTGTTTACTTCATAGAATTAAACAACATCTTTAAATCTGATTTTCAGAATAAGTAAGAGAAGATAATCCTCGAGCTAATCTAGTACTTTTTTTAAAATAATTTGATTTGAACAAATCAAATCCTGATTTATACAGTTTCAGAAGAGCAGCCCAGCTAAGAATGAAGATTAATTTAAATACTAAAGAGTATCTTGCAATGCTTACTCCTGGTTAAATTATCTTTACCAGATTAGTTTTTGGTCGATCAGTGTGAGACGCCGGCACCATCCGTCTTACTCCTCGCTCGCAGGCATATTGTATTGGTGTCGCTTTATCTATGTGAGTCTGGCAAGAATTTTGTGGAACTCCAGAAAATTATTAGTTGCTCCTCTTTGAATCGATGGCTCACTTTCTTCTAAATTAGCAAGGTTTTCTTCTTCCCGGGTTTGCTCGTTTTGCTTCATTCTATTGATGGTCATAATAGAAAATTTTGAGATGTTGGAACTTTTTCATTATTAAAATTTATATTAATCCAATCAATTGGTTAAAATGAGAAGGTTGGGTTAAGAGTATAGAAAAGAATGAATAACGTATAGACGAGAATTAGTAACTCGGTTGGAAGCAAAATGCATACGCCTCACCTGCTTGGGATTTTGGGATTTCCTCATTGTTGCCCATCTCGAACTTTGCGTCTTACCATATACCTCACCTCTAGAATGGGTGAGCTTAAAATTTTCTTTCAGTATAGCTTTGGTGGTAATCCCTAGGAATTTCCTACGGAGGTTTCCATTGGCTTGGGATTGCTCTGTTTAACGCTTCATCATGAAATTTTGTTATTTTCGAAGCAAGGCCCTATAAGATTATTGTCTCTATACCAACAATATTCGTGCAATCGCATATTATTTTTATTTGATACATACCAACAAAAATTCTATCTGACATATTTACATTCACAATTATATATGCTCGCGGTTATTGTCCGATTAAATCATCAATTAACAAACAAAACAAAATTTTATCATAATCACTCCATCTCCTACCCTACCATAAGAACAGTCAATTTTAGTTTTGCGTAACCATTATTAATTGACTAAGCTCAAAAAAAATTCTTCACACGCAATTCAGACATCGCTATTTACTGTATGCGATCCAATTTATGATACACGACCATTAATCTAGACAAACTCAGCCTGGTCCCTTCTTAGTAACCGTATATTAGAGAAATTAATTGTTGTGGAAATTAAGCCTGGGCCGGGTCGGTATGATATTCAATATAAGTTGTCGCAATTGTGTGATTTTGTAAAATATGTTTTTCATCTCAACTGGATGCGTCTCATATAACGATGCATCATGATTCAAGCATATACAACAACAAAGATATTCTTTACGATGTATCTGACATTTAATTAAATTTTTATTTATTTACTTAATGTTTTTATTTACTTAAGTCGTTTATTTGTTATACATTTACAAATTTCAAACGAAAATACAAAATAAAAACAGTTTGACCTTTCTTAGTGTTACATTTAAGATTGTTAGAGAGTTCATCGGAAGATCAATAAATAATGTTTTGAGGAAGTTTATCTCCCCGCGCTTTATGTACATTAAGATTTGTTCATTTAATTTCGTTTATTATTTGCGTTAATATTATCTGTAAATTGTGTGTATTATCACGTTCGGCCGATCCATACAAATTGGAAATACTTAATAGAAAATATTATATTTATTATGAGATTATCTGTTGGGCGCGCTATATTTGTTTGAAGATTTATTCCGTGCCACTCTCTATGATTATCAATATTTAATGTGTGTGGTGGGGTCACCAGCCGGTCACCCCTATGCGTAGAAAATATTCGCACAAATCGTTATTCCAAGAAGTAAGTAATCAAAATGCCTCGAACTATATGAAACTAAAATATCAA
The DNA here is from genome assembly GCA_932526605.1 of Nephrotoma flavescens. Taxonomy (NCBI): domain Eukaryota; kingdom Metazoa; phylum Arthropoda; class Insecta; order Diptera; family Tipulidae; genus Nephrotoma; species Nephrotoma flavescens. The sequence goes on along the minus strand of OW052222.1, from coordinate 263,790,380 downwards.
ACTAATTTAGAGTCAAAATACCGTAAAACGAATTTGCATGTCACACATGACAGAATTACAGTTTTGTTGTGTTTGTATGTTGTTATCAAATGGTTTGTTGTTGTAGGTATAAAAAAAACTTGACATATGGAAATCATGAGAATTTTAATTTTATTTTTATTTCATTTCATGTTTTAGCTTTTATTGGTTTAGTTTAGGTTTTTTATTGAAATGAGTTTTGTGTGTGGAATAGAGACGACGACATTTTAAGTTATGCTAGATTAGATATAGAAAAATTATGTAAGTTAACAAATAACAACATACTCGTATATGTATGTATGTTTGCGATGTCTAATTTTTGTTGGGGAGGAATGCGGATACTAAAGCATATGGTCAAATTAAAACTTTGGAATATAGAAGATGTACACCCGCATTATAACATACATATGTCCGTATATTTGTACAGTATATGCGTATTCGCATAATGCAATAATTTCCCATAAATCTCATCCAGCAGGAAATTCAATTTATCATGTTTTGTAAATGGTGTATAATTTCCCAGAACCATCCATGTCTTACTTTCATAATTGCCAAAGAAGACACAATACTTTTATGGTTTATATCATTCACAGAGCAGACATTTTTCACATCTGGTAAATCTGAATATTTTTATTTGTTTTGTCCTAAAATTGGCGCACATGTACAACATTTTTTTTGCATACCAAAATAAATAATTTGTTTTTTAAGAGAAAAACTTAAAACTACTTTAAAAAATTTGTCAAGGCAGCGAACCCTTTGCCGCAAGTATAAAATTAAGTGTAGTTATCATGAAAATATGCCGAAGTTTGAAAATCAGGTTTCTAAAAGGTTCAATTTGTGTAATTTATAGTGAAGATAATCCAGAATTACATTCCTGATAAATCATTGGGCAACCATAAAATTGTAATGTTGTCAAACCCTCGAATCGAATTTAAAACGAAGTGGTGGGTTTTGAAATCTCGCTTTGTCACGAAGTTTTGTCACCACATGCGGTCTCATGGAGAGTCATGGAATCAGTCTAACCCTGGCATCCTCCCCCTGTAGAATTAAGTCCAGCTCGTGCTCAGTCTGCTGCAGATGATGTGGGTGATGCCTATACAGGGTCATGAAAGTTGTGAATTTTCTTATATAATATCAAAACAACCAACCAACCTCATCACACTCATCTTCCAAACTAGAAAAGATTTAAAGAGGTGAATATTTTGTGGTCAACACCCGATTTTCTTTTACCACGAATGTATACACAGATCTCAAATGCACCTCACTTGATTTTTAGAAAAATTAAACTTACCGGACTTTTGGTAAAAATGTCTGTCTTGTGTAGCGTTTTCCAATAGATGGACATTTCTCATGATATGTCAACATCAAAACGTCAGTGAAGGTTAACGTTATTATCATATCACATTATCTATCGCTGACGTTAACAAAACAAGTTAGAATATAATTTACAAATAACAGGAAATCGAAGGGTGTCTCCAGAGTATACCATGCCAATATGCTGCTGCTCAGTCGGTGGAGGTAATCTTGGTCGTGGATAGCGGTGTACTTTGGTATTGGGTAAACACTATATTGGCAATATGAAGAGACACTCTCACTCATCACCCCCAACACTTACATCAGTTCATTTCCCGGTCAATCCGCCGATTAGCCCATAATGATTAATAATAGAATTCAGTTCATTAAAAACTGCAGGTTAATTTAGAAAATTTAATTATTCAATTATTCAGATAAATATAAATTTTCAATAATAATTAGTTTTTATTAATCCGAAATGAGGCCAAAACTGAAAAGAAAAAAAATATTGTAAATTATTATGTAGCATTACTTTAATATGATTTTTTTTAGTAGTCGATCTCATAATGAAACTGAACAAACGAGACATGAATCCCTTTAGATTATGAAAGTTACATGAACGGAGCAGTCCTCAGACGAAAAAGCGCAATATAGCTCTGCAATATAGATAATTAATGCATACACAATGAAGAAAGGAAAGGGAATCATATTAGTTTAACTGTTAAACAAAATTAAAGCAACTTCAGCAAGATTAGAAAATAGGTAGAATATAAATAAAACAAATTATAATTAGAAAATTTGAACAATATAAATATAAGATAAAACTTATCAGTAAATATTGGTCAATCCTGCTGCCACCATGTGGTTATGTCAACCTTGACCGCATCTCTCGTCCTTGCCAAATTTATTACCATGCCACTGTCGCCTCCCCAGAGAAAATTACTCCACATAAGGTCGATCAAATAAATGTGGTTGTTCCGCTTCTTGCTGTACCGCTGATATATGTATTATAGCGGGCTATGTACCGGTTTATATATACCTTATTTAATCACCGATCATCATAACATTTATTAAATTGATCATTTTCCAACCTCGCATTAACACAAAAACAAAATTCAATTACGTAAGCTCAAAAATTCGCAACTTCCTGCACTGTAATCTTCACGCAATTTCGTTTTTTCTTTATTTTCCAAACAGAAAAATAAAATTTATTATTGGACTCCCCTTGTTTCTCACTGGGAATTCACTTTTAATTTTATATTTCTTGTGGGCTAAACTCCAACTCGAGTTGCAACAAAAACCAATTCACAATAAGAAAAACAAATATAATTGCTAATTTTTGTTTTACGAGTCTTGCACTCTATACGAGTCTTGCTCTCTCTCTCTCTCTCTATCTATATCTGATAAGAGTTTTCAAAACAATCATGTTATCGCACAACCAATAAGAATCTAATTTGCATAAAAAAAATTTCATGCGATACAAAAAAAAAACGGTCAGGTGCACACATCAAAAACAATCATCGCAATGATTTTATCAAATTGCCAACCCCTCAGGCGAAAGTGATTGTGCATGAAGAATAAAGTATTTTTATTGCGTTTAGGCGAATAAGATAATTCACCACAGTTTAGTGTCGATGAATGTATACTGCTTAAATACATACAAAATGGAACAAACGTTACAAATGAGACAACGAACCGGCTGAAGAGCTTCAGTTCAGCATGAGCCAAATCAGTCGATTCCACGCCGTTCGTAGGAATTCGGAATCTCTCAAATCAGTTTGTGACAAATGTTGCGTAAAGATCTAAGCCAAGACCGTTACAAGGTCAAACTAACTCAAGAACCGAAGCATCTTGATCATTTGAAGGGCTCTGCTAAAATCTTGAATTTAATCGAAAAATCATCCTCAGCGTTGAGCTCATTTTGGCGTAATGGTTTTATCAATAAGCAAAAGGCGCTTATTGGACTGTAAAAAACCCACATGTGCTTCAACATTACAACCACAAAAAATGAAATTGTGGTGTGGATTCACACCATCGTCATTACCGTGAAAAAGCATTTCAATGCTTTGAAAGCTCTTGAAGTCAATATTTCTGGTTGGCATCTGTTGCCGGTGCATCATATGTCGGTTAAATTAGAAACCACAACACTCATTGAAACTAATCGACACGCATTTTTGATAATACGATTATTTAGAAATACAGAGCTGTACAAAATGTATTATAAATTCTTACAAGAGATTATCGATTTCAGTCAGATGGAGTTCGTTGATGATAATAAGTAAAGGAATTTCCGGAATACTATTTGCCCATCACGTATAGAGCTGCTAGAGTGTCGTTTTAAGCCATACGCACGCTGTTTCAACTAGCTGGTGATGAAAGGCAAAGTTTTCCAAGAAAAAGTAAAATATTGCGGCGAGATTTTTATGTAGATGATGCGGTGCTACTTTAAATGAGGCAAAGCGAATGTGGGCTGCAAAAGTGTTCTGAGTCCTCAGGATTGTTGCTTGAGATACGAACAATGACAAGATACAAATTGAATTGGGTAAGTTTAATTCATTGGCAAAAATAATTAAACGTAATGTTTTTGCATAGAGATCAAAAATTATTGATGCCTTGGGTTTGTGTACTCCCATCGTAATACCTGCAAAATTGCATATGCAAAGGTTCCGGTCCATGCACGATACTGGTTGGTAAGACCCGCTGCCAGCAGAGTTCGTGAAGGCATGGCCGGAATTTCACAATCAATTGGCCAACTGTTCGTGAGTGGAAGTACCTCGATGTAATAAGCCATTCGTTTGTGCCAATTTTCAATTGCAAGTATTTGGTGATGCTTCTAAGGTAGGTTATGGCACAGGTATTTATATGCAGTATATACGGACGATAAAGGGAACCATGTCTATTTGATAAATGCTCGATCTAGAGTGGTTTCACTAAATAAAATTCTGACTATAAATCGTTTTGAGCTGTGCGTGGCATCTAGTTTGGACATCCAGATTGAAGCAACGTATTATTGGGCGGGTTCTCAAACAACATTACATCAAATAAATTCCATTCCTACGCTATACAAAATATTAGTTTCCGGCAACACTCAAGAGTTTATTTCTGTTCTGCGTCGTTTTACCGCGCGTCGTGTTAAATTCAAACGACATTTTCGGACAACGTCGCGAATCTTATAGGCGCTCGACATATCATTCAGTCAAATTAAATGTATTTAAGGCAAGAGAAGGCATCGAATGGAAAACCATTTCCCCCAAGATCAGCGCACTTTGGAGGTCTTTGGGAAGCGGAAGTTCGTTGTGCTTCGTTGTGGGGAATTCTTAACACTTGTCGTCTTTCACCCATGTTAGACATAATCTTAGCGTCCTTCATTCAAATTTTAATCGTTTGTCGGCATATCATAAATTACAACAAATATGGTTACGTTGGACTTCGGAGTATTTGTCAGAATTAAACAGCTATATTAAAAGACATCGGCAAATTCGTATTATCAAATTAAAATATTTGGTACTAGTCAAGGAAGACAATACTCCTCCTGGGAACTGGATTATTGTTCGAATTGTCATGGTACGCACGGGAACTGATGATATTGTACGTGTGGTGGATGTTAAAACTAAAAATGGAAGGTTCAAGCAAAGGAATCTTGTTTTTGCGAAACTTTACCGACTACCAATTCATTATTGAAATAAGAGCTATTTCAACATGTTGGAAATTGTGCGGAGAAATGTACTAATTTTTTTTTTTTTGTTTTTATTTTGTTTTAATCGCTCTGGTTTTCATAGTAAAGGATAGTACGCAGCTATCGTGAAATAAAATTTTCGCTGATGGTTTCCAAAATAAACCAGATCTCAAAATGTCAAAATGTTTTTTATGTGCGTTTGTTTAACAACAAATAAAAATAATTGATGCAATGCCAAAAATTTAGCCAACTTTTATCGTATCTACAGCCAAAAATGCGTAAAGGGGTAACCATACAAAAATTAAAAAAAATATAAACGTAACTTTAAAAAAACTATGTTTGCGGTAAATGCCGTTTCTGTGCTTTCGCCCATGGAAAATCTAATTTAAATTATAAAATTTAACGAAGCTTCGTTAAATATGAAGTGTCACTTAATAAAAATTATTGGAGTGAAATTTTGCGTCCAAACTTAAAATAAATTAAAATTTGTATCGAGCTATCTAAAAAAAAACAACAAATAATAAATAGCTGTCATTATAACAAAGAGATGTCATTCAATATTCAACAATATTTACGACATACGTTACGACTAGTATGGCTGGAATGTCATTAAAAATTAGTGCCGTCAAAACTTTTAATTTTTTTCATTTTATAATTTTTTTATGGTTGGCGGCTTGGCGCTTAAAAAATGAGTAGAATTAAAATCAATCGATACATTAAGGTATATTTACCTCCGATTCTGACGATAAGACTACTAAGACCATCTTAGCTAAGACTTTCTTGTGAAGACTTTTTTTTAAGACTAAAGTCGCGTACATGACATCGAAAATAGATAGTTCCATACTCACTTCCGAACTCAAAACCATCAAATTACGTGCAATGCTTTATACCATGCCTACTAGCTCCAAACCCGACTTGAAATTGTTTTAACTTTGTTGTTGTTTTAATACATTTTGTTTGATACCATGGTATTTTTTCCTATCTAACTTCCGATGTCATGAACGCACTATAAAGTCTTCATTGAAATTCTAAAGGCAGTATAGTCTTAAATAATATATTAGAAACTCGCCAAAGGCTTATGTAGACCAAGTTTTTACCATATTAGGCTGTGTTTCTTGACGCTTAATTGGATCCGGTTCAGCTCGTGGTTCGTGAAACAACACAAAGACGCTTACTAGATTTAAAATCAAAATTTGTGATCTGAAACAAAATTTGAATAAAGTTTTTCATATAAAATTTGAACTGACACGGATCAATTGGGTGTCATATTTTTTCTTTTTTTTTTTAATTATTATTTCTGTTTAAATTTCAAAATTATTAACTGAAAATACGTCTGTGTCTGTACGCCAGAATTGGGAGGTTAGGCACAAATGGCCTGCTTTAAGAACTCAAATTTGTTCAAAGTAATTGGACTGTTCTAGACCAGCACTCGGTACAGAGTTAAACAGAGACATCTATATTCTAATATCAATTTTGCTAGCTAACCTGTGTACCGCAAAACAAAATTCAGCTGTGAAATTCACATTTTCGTTTGTTTTCGCTAGTGTCATTTTTATGTGTAAAATTTCAATTCACTTTAGCTGCTTATGCCTGCTTACTACGCAGCTGACGTGAAATGAAATTTTTCATACAAAAATGACACAGTCGAAAACGAAAATGAAAATTCCGCTGCTGCCAAATTTTATTTTGCGGTACGCAGTTTAGCTATTGAAATTGGTATGTTTCGTATTAAAATTTAGATGTCTCTGTTTAACTCTATACACATTTTTCACTGCGTTTTTTGCAGGTACGATAAAAGTAAGCTAAATTTTTGACGTTTCATAATTATTTGTATTTGTTGTTGAGTTGTGTATCAGTACCCCAATCCCCCTAGTGATATGACTACTCACTCATCTTCCTGGTTATACTAGATCAGTAGCTCAAAACTTACAAAATAATTTTTCAATAAAGTCGTTCTGGCTGTTTTTTAAATCTTATAGTATGCTGCTATATAAATATTTCCTTGCGACTACTATCACTTGAAATTTTGACGTGACAAATAAATAGAAAAAATTTAAAACTAACGCAAGATTTAAAAAATTTTCTTTGAGAGTTTTGCACAAAATTATTTAGTAAATTTTGATTTTAAAATCTAGTAACCAGGAAGATCCATAGTCACGTCACATGAAGTGATACGTCTAAGGGAATCGAGTATCAAGTGTTTTTAAATATGGCGAATGGAAATTTTGTTAATTTCGAAAATTTAGAATGTGCGTTAAAATCTTACGAAATTCTACAAACTAATTATACTTTGAATATTTATCTGCTAAATTTTGGAGACCACCGAAACTAGCTGCATACTAGCCTTTACTAGACATATTCGTAATAAAAACCATTTTTTTTACCTAAAAATCTAAAATTAGTACATTAGTACAAATTGTAGAAATATTGATTTCCAGCTGGTTAGAAAATAATTACAGGAGATGATACAAATATGTGTTTAATTTGGAGACTATCTACTTATTTATGAATGGACTAAAAATTTTGAGAAATTTTACATGTGATTTATTTTCAGATTCGGGCTAATGTTTCAAATCCGTTACAGGTACCCAATAAATGTTCGGTTATTTTTTTAGTAGCTAACGTCATATAGAATCAACAATGAAATTTGCAAAGACCTTTCATGTATTACTGGCTTCAAAAAATAGTAATATTTACCAAATACAATAAATGGTAAACAGTTGCGTCAACACATGTCAAAGCTTATTCTTCCAAAGTACATGTTAGTTTCTTGATAAATGGTAAAGAAATTGTCAAGGATTACAAATTTGTGCATAGAGTTCCCGCATAACAGAAATCGTCCAACTTGACAACTGAAAGGAAATTTTTAGGATTTTATTCTTCAGCAGATCGATTCTGGCTTTCCTATGGCTTTCCTATAGGAAAAATATTTTCATGGGATTTTTGTTGCAAAATTTTTTTTTCTGGCATACTATGGCAAACAGTTGGTGTAATTTTTTTCAAAAACAAAGTTAAATTGAGAATATTTTTCCTATCCAATTTCGATACGGAAAATATATTTCATAAATTATAAAAATTTAGGTCAAACATGATTTCTCAGTAGGCCAGAAAATGATACTTTTGACAAAACCGCTATGCAAATGTTTTTTCTAATTCCTTTTTCCTATAAGAAAGCCAGAGTCGACCTGCTTGAATGTTTTCTTGTGTAAAAACATGGCACTAAAATACTAAAAACAAGTTGCTTAATTACTGTATAGATCGGCGGAATTTGTAAACGCCAATATCATCCCTGGTCTAACGAATGTTACACTTTTCATTTTATTTGTTGGTGAAAACCAAATAATTTCTTCCAGTAAATGCCATAATTACAGACAAACGTTCAGATGCAGAAAATATATATTGCTAACATTAATCAGTATGTACACAGCATAACCGCAAAACAAATATTTTTTATTTATCATTTTGCAAACATAGTTACGCTAATGAATTCACATAATCAATAACCATATATTCCGTATGCTTATCAATTATCTAAATATTTCTCTACCGTCTTTCATATGAATATACACATATGAAACGAAACCCATAAAAGAAAGGTCATTTCTATACATTATTTAATATATCGTTACAAAACTTACTATACTAAATCTTTAATTTCTTAACATAAACCATACAATAGCAATTATTGTTCCTTGTTCGTCTTGTATAAAAAAAAAATACAACGAGTTGTGTATTACCCGAAAGATTAAAATCTGTAATGAAAGCCATTTAAATTAAGAAAAATTCATTAATTTTCCTTCATCGTTTTGTCTAACATCTATCTTATATCTATAAGGCCTAATCTCTAAACAATATAATATTATTCCGAGACATCTTTTCTTCTAATCACATCATGAATTTAATGCTCATTCGTATCTTGTAAAACATTATTTATTAGACATTTCCATAATCATTTTGTGTGTCTTTTGTTTCTAATTTCATCATTAAGCAAGATGTGATGAAGATTACATTTATTACTATAAGAAATTCAAGAGTTAGGCGACTTGGTATGGTATATGCGCAAGCATTAGATTGCAAATATTCGTATACGTACGTAATCAATTCGATTGCACAATCGTGATAATACCAAATAATACACTTTCGAATCCAAATAAAAAAAAAATTCTTAAAAAACGACAAATTTTACGATCAACCCAATATTATATATTGTGTTTGATACTACATCGTTTTCTTATCGCGTAGCGCTTAAGATAAAAAAATAAAAATACAAAACAAAAAGTATGAAATATCAATAAAGATTATGGCACATAAAACATGTTACATACATATATCGTAAGTGTGGTATGAAGGTATAAAATTTATGACCTCATAATAATGTGGCGCATAAACTCTTCAAAAATATGTGTACACCATACGGTTGGTTCCTCCTCCATCGTCTTCTAACATAATGGTTTCTTATTTATTTGAGTTTCGTCATGCCAAAGAATTTTTTTTATGCTGTTTGCTTTTCTGGTGATAAAATACAAAAATTTGTAATCAACAAGTGTTTATCAACAGAGAATTTATTTCTACGTATATACATGCGGAACGAAAGATGAATGCGTGAGCTTTATTTTTAAGCTCTCTTTGCGCTATCTCGTAAAATATGAACATTTTTTTCCCCCCCAAATAACATATTGGGCGATAATTTGCTATCAATTCGTTTGCGAATCGCGATTTTTATTTATATTTTTAAGCGTGAAGGTCATTGTGATAAATGTCTTGGGTGGTGTGGTGCGATAAAAATTGAATAAAATTAACGAGTTTTCGACAAAATGACAACAACAAAGTATTTTTCGCGCTTTTTGCGTAAAAAAGGTTAAAACATTATTAGTACGCATTTCATTCATGATTCTGACGTGTAGACTTGTCATTCATTGTGCTTTTGTTGTTGACATTGAGATTTTTTTGATTCTCACATTAATTTAATCTATATGCTATTTTCAACAACCTCTTGTCTAGAAGTTATCGGTTGTGTGGAAACTTGAGTTATGGGGTAATCTTTATATAAATAGCGAATTGTTAACCCTTTGTAGAAATTTTTAGAAGAAGTATTCGTTTTTGTATAATGATTGGTATAATGACAACGAATGATAACTTCCATTCGCAAAAAAATTTTTTCAGGATGGCGGACTTGAAAACACTTTTCAATTTTAGCAGAGAACTATTTACTCTCGCAAATTTTATTATTTTTTTTTTGTTATAGAAATACGATCATATAAGCTAAAGCTATAAGTACTGGCGTCTTTCAACCAAACTAATTAGTAAATATTTGGTAATATTTTATTAATTAAGTTTATTTGTTATTGATATAAATAATTCATGTTTTAAAAATGTTTTCATTTCAAATTTACAAAAAATTACTTCTTCAAGTCAAATAGAGGTAAAACTGTGAAGGCTGATCCGTATTTCAATTAAAATTTCTGCCTACCACAGAAACATTTTAAATAACGTGTTAACAACACAATTAAGTTATGTTTATGGTTTATGCAATTACTCCTGATTGGTATTCCCAAATTCCCAAATTCTCCTTATCTTAGTTCGTTATAAGGTCTTTAATCTACCTCGATTAATTCAGAAATATTTATTAGGTATACAAATAAGTCTCCGCCGTTTTTATTAAAAATTGGGCATTTATTGTAAAAGAGCTGTAGGTTATGTTTTTTCAAAGTATTTCGCCATCTCTAACCACTATTTTTTTTTATCTTTCTGGAAGCATACGAATACCACGTCGAAAGAATGCTTTATCTTTTGAGGCTATTCTTGGCCATGCGCCATCGATCGAAATAAGTGGTAATCAAACGGGGCAATATCTGGTGAACATGGCGGGTGGGATAAAATTTCTCAATTAAAAGTTTTAAAGTAGATACCGTACCGCAACATGTGGATGAACATTATCATGCAGGTGAATAATTATATCAGGTCTGGAGTAGTAGTGGACGCGTTCCTCCTCTAGTGTTCGACCTAATCTCCCAATTATGTTAGATAGAGAGCCTTAGTAATAGTTTACACATGACACCAAGCTGATTCCACCAAATACACAACATGAGTTGTTTCCATGAATATTCGGTTCGGTTGTCGTTGTTGAAGTATGGTTAGGTGATTCAGGGATCCATTTTGCATCACAAGTGACTATGCAATGCAAAAACCCCTTTCGTTTATTCCTGCCTGGCAAACTGCATTTCATATGAATAAAATCGGCGTTCAACATCTCTTGGCTTCAATTCATATGTAACCCAATTCCCTTGCTTTTTAATCATTCCCAATGATTTCAAACGATGTAAAATTGCATCCCTAATATAACCGCAAGACAACGAACGTTCTTAAACTTTTAAAACCAGTTTCAACAATTTCTTTCACTTAAGGCAGCCTCACCATATGCTTCTACAAGCGATCGATGCGCCTCAGCTGCAGATTTCTTCAAATTAAAGAAGTAAGTTAAAAGTTCCCGCAATTAGCGGGAAATATTATATATAATTTGAAAATATTATATGTATAATTTGAAAACACTTAAAAATAAGCAAATCAAGCAATTTGTCCTTATGGTTTCAATGTACCTTTGGTTTGATATGAGAAATTGATTAAATTAATTAATTGTTTTTGGAAATTCTAGAGATAACCCCATCGGGAAATTAAATTTAAAAGTTAAGTCCATCTATCGCCTAAGCCATACTAAAAGCTCATCTTAGAATCATGACTATAAGATCCTGATCTTAAGCAATTTGTCCTTATGGTTTTGATGTTCTTCATGCTTGATTTGAAAAATCGATTAAATTAATTAATTGTTTGCGGAAATCCTAGAGATAACCCCATCGGGAAATTAAGTTTAAAAGCTAGGTCCATCTATCACCTAAGCAATACCAAAAGCTCATCTAAGAATCATAAATATAAAATCCTGATCGTAAGCAATTTGTCCTTATGGTTTTAATGTTCTTCATGTTTGATATGAAAAATCGATTAAATTTATTTGTGGAAATCTTTTTGTTTTGTTTGTGGAAATCCTAGAGATAACCCCATCGGGAAATTAAGTTTAAAAGTTAGGTCGATCTATCACCTAAGCAATACCAAAAGCTCATCTTAGAATCATGACTATAAGATCCTGATCGTAAGCAATTTTTTCTTATGGTTTCGATGTACTTCATGCTTGATATGAAAAATCGATTAAATTAATTAATTGTTTGTGGAAATCCTAGAGATAACCCCATCGGGAAATTAAGTTTAAAAGCTAGGTCCATCTATCACCTAAGCAATACCAAAAGCTCATCTTACAATCATGACTATAAGATCCTGATCTTAAGCAATTTGTTCTTATGGTATTGATGTTCTTCATGTTTGATATGAAAAATCGATTAAATTTGTTAGTGGAAATCCTGTTGTTTTGTTTGTGGAAATCCTAGAGATAACCCCATCGGGAAATTAAGTTTAAAAGTTAGGTCCATCTATCACCTAGGCCATACCAAAAGCTCATCTTAGAGTCATGACTATAAGATCCTAATCTTAAGTGATTTGTCCTTATGGTTTTGATGTTCTTCATCTTTCATATGAAAAATCGAATAAATTAATTAATTGTTTATGGAAATCCTAGGTCCATCTATCACCTAAGCCATTATTATAGGGCTTCCCCTTCTACAGCCATTGATTTCTGAACCATTATTTTTATGTACTTTGTTTTTATAGTAGCTGATCTCTGATACCGAATTTTAAACCAAATAAAACAAGAGCAGCATATACATAGATCAGGTTCTCTGGAGAGCTTTAAGTTCTCTGTGGTGTCCGAAGGCCTCAGTCACATAAATAACAGGCAATATTGGGTACACAAAGCTTTAATTAAAAATTGTGTTCTAAAATATGAAAAGGCCTCTCTCTATGAACTATATCGAGTTTTCCAATAAGAGGTTTCATTTTAAATAGTCTGCTATTTGGACAGCTGTCAATTTTCAAGCTGTCATCTTTTGACATTTGACAAGTAAAAACTACGCCATTACTAAAAATGGTATGATACTCGCTTCAAGGGGTACCGAATTAAAAAAGTTTGAATTAAAAAAGTTTTTTAAAAATGAATTAAAAAAGTTGATTTTTGTATGAACATCTGCTACTTATTTTAATTCATATTTTTAACTTAAAATTATGAATTAAAAAAAGCGATTTAGAAAAATGAGAAAACTCAAAAGTGAATTAACAAAGGCTTACACTATTTCATTTTTAAAACACCTACCTTAATTATTTTCAAAATGAATTAAAAAAGGCACATTTTATTTCATTTTATAAATTAAAAAATCTTAATTCGACTTTTAACAAATATTCAGAAATATGCATTATTTTGGGCTAAAGTTTACTTTACGTATACATCGGGAAAATCAGGTAAAATTTTCACTTAAAAAAAATAATTGAATATTATTCTAAAATACGTACAAATGTGTAATATTTATACAAATTTGGATATTAGGATTGTATCTTAACAGTTTTTCAACAGTACAAATAATTTTTCCGAAATTTTCTCATTTTTTTTTACTTAGTTTGACACTTAAATAATTGTACAAATTGTGGAAAATCGGGGGTTTGGGGGTCGGGGCAGCCCCCATCCTCTAAGGTATAAACGAATTAAAATTACATTAAAAATATTTATATATACGAAAGTTGAGTCTTTTAAAATTTGTGGCACTATCAGAAGAAGCGATAAGGGATAACAATTGTTATTAATAAAAATAAAAAATAATATTGAAAAAATAAAAAAAGTAAAAATTTAGCATCCCTTCCCCCTAAAAACTGATAGTAAGCAATCCTTCATTATAAATTTCCAAAATTTATATTCCTTACCTGGTTTTTCCGATGTGTAAAGTAAAATTACGCCTTATTTTGCATTGCCAAATTTTTACGTGCAAAATTCAAATTTCAATTCCAAAAAATTTTCATTAATGAAAATACCATTTTTTTCATTTTATAAACACTTATGTTAATTCATTTTATCGAACTTTTTTATTTTTTTTTCAACTCTGATTTTAATTCATTTTTAAAATGAATTAAAACACTTATTTTAATTCAGAAAAAAACTCTTTTAATTCATGTAGCCCCGCTTCAACAACACAATGAAATTGTTAAAATTCACTACAAAAATGGTGAAAATTTTGCTGTCACAGTTCGCAAAACTAAAGCACTTTTGGGTCGTAGTGACGCACCTTCTCGTTCGGCAATAGTGAAACTCTGGTTTAAAAATTTGAGCTTTTGGGACACGTTAGTGATGTGAAGAATCAAAACCGTGTGCGTCGCTCAAAAACAACTGAGAACATTGCTGCTGTATAGCCCGTAGCGTTGACAAAAACCCAGGTTTGTCGATTCCTCGCCGATCTTTGGAATTAAACATTCCGCGAACGACATTATACCGTATTTTGCATAAAGACTTAGGTCTTAAGGGTTTTAAAGTTCAGTTAACACAAGAACTCAAGCCAGTCGATCACAATAAACATCGTATCTTTGTGGATAGGGTCGAAAAATCATCTTCAGTGATGAGGTCCATTTTCACTTCGGAGGCTACGTTAATAAGCAAAATTGTTGCATTTGGGGCTCAGAAAATCCAAGAGTGATTGTTGAAAAGCCTCTCCATCCTCAACGTGTCACTGTTTGGTGCGGTTTTTGGTGTGGCGGTGTGAATGGACCTTACCGAAAATGAGGCTGGTGCAACTGTAACGGTGAATGGATTGCGCTACCGAGCTATGATTAATGATTTTTTATGGCCGAAATTGGAAGATATTGATGTGGACGACGTTTATTTTCAGCAAGACGGCGCATTTTGCAAGAAAAGTTTCCTGACCGTGTTATTTTTCGAAGAGGTGATCACAATTGGCCATCGAGATCTTGTGGTTTAACACCTTTAGACTTTTTTCTTTGGGCCACGTGAAAGATAAGGTCTATGCCAATTCATTTTTCATCTCAGCCCTACTCAGTAACATGCAGCATGGAAATTTAAATAATCTCTAAGATTCATTTGAGATCGTTTGACTCAGTGCGAACAGAAGCCTAAACTTTATTGCTGGGTTTAACATTCCGCATTCATCAACTTTGAAAACTCCTCTCTTACTGGCAAACGATAAGTAAAATATTCTTTCAAAGGCCCTCGAAATCGCTTTTGTGCAACGTTCTTTTTAAAATGGCAAATTTTTGTGCTCGGGTACGTTATGGTATCTAAATGAGGATAGTGAATGTCAGGTCGTTTAAATTTTGGTTGGTAAGACAGATAAGCACGTAAATGTATGATAATATCCCGATGAAACAGTGTTTCTCCATCTTTGTTTTGACAGTTTCAATGGCATGTTTTTCCAATTACTGAAGCATTTTTTTTGATTTTGCAATTGGATGGTATCGTCTAAATTTCTCATGGATGTTTGTTCATCCACGCTTGATTTCTGAAATGAATATACCAATCTCGTTGTTAGTCTGCATCATCAGGGTCCAGCATGTATATCTGGGGCAAATTCTCTGGCTTTGTTTCCCTTGGGATGTCTGACTGTCCCAATCCGATGAACTAGTTGTCCTAAATTATTTGCTTTCTGGCAGAGCATTGGTCAAAAGATTCTCTAAATACCCGGGATAATAACCAAGTGGAGATAGTTTAACTTGACCTTTGTGTCAACATCGGGTAAACTCATCTGTATACTATTTTCAGTGTTTTCTTCTGGAACGTGATTAATGATTGCACCTTCTCTCAGACGAAATTATTGTGTAACCGTCCTTTGATCTTGCATGTCGAATGAGAGTCTAATAAAAATTTAGATATTAGATTGCACTAAGCTGGTTTAGGGCTTGTCTATCAAGAATCAAAGTATAAAAATTAACGATGACTGAATAAAAACGTTGCTGAAATTATTTGCTTGCATCAGTTATTATCACTTGCATTATTAATAAAATTTATATTTAATAGTTTTTCCATTCACTTGAGATGAGCCAATTTTAAAATACAAACCATTTAACAACCTCACCAATTTTCCCAATCATCATTCAACACACTGCTGCCTACCTATACACAAAACTTTGATTTCGCAATATATAAAATTTTGTATTTTTTCTACACACGAAAATCCATTAAATTTATCGTCAACGAAATATAAAAAAAAATTGACAAATCAAATTTTATAACTAAAAATTAACAAAACAAAATAATATTTTTTTCATTTCCCATTTCAGGTGAAAATCAAAAAACACAGGAAATAAATCAAACGTCAAATACTGTAAAGCAAATTTCAATACAAGCGGGTAAGTGTTCCACCGACATCAAATTCGTTTTGGTGTTCAGCAGAGACCAATATTTTATAATTTAATTTCAGCAGTCATTCATTCATTCACTATTCAGTTAGTCTTTTACTGATTTTTCTTAATTATTATTATTTTTTTTATTTTTATATAAATCGTAGTCGTAAAATATTGACGTTATAGCGAGCCGTGTTGGCTCATTCATTAATGAAATTTTAAAACAATTAACACGTTGTGGAATTTTATAATTTTCTGTGTTTCGTTCTCGTTTTGTTTGCGTTGACATAACCACGCCACGGGGCCTTAAACTTATAATTATTTACATATAGAGTTTTTGTGTGATTATCTTCAAATAAAATCGACGACAGGTAATTTATTTACCTAGGCCTGTCGAAAAAAAAATAATTGATTGACTCAAAATTAATATAAAAATTTATTCAGTGTCAGAATATGTAAAAAAAAAAAAATACTGAATTGATTTATGTTGTGTGATTACTTTATTTTTATAGTGTGACCTTAAAATTAGCAGGCAACAATAAAATTCGATTTTATAACGCTAAACTAACAAATTAACTAATGCAAGTAAAATAATATAATTCTAATAACTATTGCAAGGTCGGTTAGTTGTGTAATACGTGATACGTTGATACGTTTTTATTGCAGTAATGATTTTATAATTAGATTTTTATGCGGCCTAATACCGGACCATAAAATATTGGCAACACTGTACAAAAAAAAAGTAAATATGTATAGTTCGCGTGCTACTAATACTATACGATCACTAATCGATTACAAATAAATATTAATAATTAAAAATGTTTTATGACATAATTAAGATCCAAATTAAGAAATATTATCGATTTGAAACAGTTAAGGTTAAATATAAGAACTGTAAGAAGTTGCGATTATAAAAGCCATACTTGGCGGCTTACATGCGATATTATTAGTATTATGAAATTGATTGACATCTGAAATTAACACATCAATGAAATAATAAAATCGTTTATTATTAGATTTGCTATTAGAATTGAATTATAATAGAATATATTATTATTACAAAAATACGGTAGATGACTAACTTGGAAATTCTTTCTATATAATACTTTGCACAATTTTGTTTGTGCATAACGATCTAAAGGTTAATCTAATGTGGAAACAATCGGAAGTTGCTGTGTAATCAGTCACAAAACATTTTTTCATGTTAGTCTGTAAATGGATGTAGGTGAAATTATACCTATATGTTGAATATAGATGATTTGATCTAAAATTATGTATACAGCAGTGTTACCCAAACTATATTAACGTATGTTACAAAAAATGGTGAATCAAATTTAATAAACCATTTTAATCGAGGAGTTATACTCTAAATCGTTCATGTGTAATGGCCGTTTGTGTACATCAATTGCCAATCATATGTAATTTTAGTTGTGCTCCGTTGTCAGCGTAATTAGATTTTTTATATCATCCGTAAATTACATTTGGCCTTGGAACACGAAATATAATTATGATAATTTATCGCGTTTTCGGTTCAAACTTTTATGAAAAAGTTATATTTATTGTATAGTGTACTTGTTGAAATAATTGATATGTAAATATTTTTTAATGAACCGGTTTTGCATCTACACGTTAACTGGTCCAGAGCGAATAAGGGGGTGCGAGATTTAAATCTATTGGGTTTACAACTAATGGGTTAAAGTTTAACACCGTTTTATTTCGTCATTCTCAGGGATACAATAATCTATGGAACCTTGAAATTTGAAAGTAATTTGTTTCAAAAATCGAAAAACATATAGTTCAAATTATACAAAGTGATGCCGAAATCCCAAAAAAAAAATAAAATTTTGATTAAAAACAACAATTTTTCATCTATAAAATAATGTTATCGTTGTAATTTTGAAAACTTCTTGGGCGTTTAACACTAGAATGACGGCGCAGGTCAATTTGACTCATTTACAATTTTATTGCTGTATATACAGAAAAATTTACAGAACTACAAAATGTATACACATACTACTTCCTCCCCCCATAACTCCTAAGTTATAAAAATCAACATGTACTATACCTATTTTGACGGATCTGAGTCAAAGTGACTCACTAAATATTTTTAAAGTTGATCGTTTCACACACATTATAACTTATGTCTTGCGCATAAAAATTGTTTGTACACTCTGATGCGAGAGTTTTCATATTCAATCTTATCAATTTATTAGTTCTTAGAAATTTATTGCAAACTTGTCCATTCAATATTCTGAAATTATTTATTGCAAGTCCTTTCTGTTGAAAGTTTCATTTCAATTTGTGACATCGGAGAGAATAGTGCATTTTTAGTAACACAAAAAAAATTATAAAAAATTGAAGGATTTTTTGCGAACCAAGGTAAATGTAAATAAATATTTAGTTCTAGATTAGGGTTGCTATTATAGTAAAAATCGAAAAGATCTATAATTGCGGAAAAATCTAACCCAAATAAGAGAAGACCAATCAGACATTGAATCTGATGCGGAACTATATGAAATCGAGAATGAGAACCTGAAAGCGTATCAAGTGAAAGTAATATTGATCGTTATATAGCTCCTGGCAAAAAACAGAGTATCGAAACCGAAAGTGAAATAGACACTACAGATAGATCTGATAATAAAGAAATTTCAACACAAAAAGCTGCTGATAGGACATTATGGGAAACATTGAAAGATATGGTCCAATTACGAAAATATGGTCCAATTATATAAACCAACAACTATTTAGTGAACCACACACCACCTTGTGCGCATGAAAGCTCATTTGTAATGAGATGTGTAATTCAATTTTTCTAAAACTTCCAATGGAATACTGGTAGATTTTCCAGTCATACCAAATTCAAAGACGTCTCAGGGCCAACTTTCTATGCTCAATCAAATATTATTCGAGGGGACTAACGAAAGTTCGCTTAGTTGACCTGACAAAAAAAAACAAAATTTGTTTTCGTATTTATTCTTAATGTTCTTCTTCTTTGTCTTCCCTACATAATCGCCATTGATTTCAATGCATTTCTTACGCCTATAAATCCGGGGAATATGGTTCTGGTCGTATTTTTTCAGATATCACAATAAGGTTACTCGTTGTTTTAGCAGTGTGAGCTAATGCGGAAAAATTTAGCAAAATGCACTCGGGCCTCCTTTTGGGCCTTATTTAAAATTCGAGGAACCCATCGAGCAGTTTTCCTCGTGTATCCCAGATGATTACTTAATATTCGCGATTCAGCCATCGCATTCAAGGCCAATTGATCAGCAATGATTTCTTGTGGCAATCATAGATCTTCGTCAACTTTGGACTACACCAAAGCCACAGTGGCCTCATCAGTGGAAGATTTTGGTCGAACTTCTCGGAGATCGTTCTCTACAGAAAAATGTCCCGTCTGGAATCTTCGGAAACACTTTTGGCATTCATTGAATATTTGTAGTGGCTTTAGTTTACGCCGAAAACCGAAGAGAATCACATAGCCAATTTCTGTTTTCGTTGGTGGTTGAATTTCGGCCATCCTCAGCTATTTTGCGTTTTCTCGTCTCCATTTTAACCGATCGTTATGAAATTTTGAAAAAATCTCATAAAACAATTGGAAAGGATTTCGTATTTTTGATTTTTTTCTAAGCGAGCTTTGTTAGTCCCGTCGTACTTGATACTGAAAAGAGTACTTTTAATTTGATAGTTGACGAAAGCATAATGAAATATATAAAATCATGCATTGAACTCGAAGCTCAGTAATAAAATCGCAATTACGGGTCATTGTATAGAAATTTTGTTAAAGAAGCTTATGAGGCAAGAAATTTGAAGTGTTCGAATTAAGGGTCTAAGAAGTGAAACCTTTTGTTTTGAGTATAGTTTCTTTAAAATAACATGTTATTTTTAAAAAAAAAACTTCAATTTTGATGTTGGAGTCAAATTGACTCATTTCAGGCAAAATAGGTATATACTCTATATACGCACTATTTGACGAAATTATAATCTTGGGTAGCCCTTATCTTTAAACGTTTGGTTTATCATGCTTTTCGAATTTCGTCTTTTATTTTGTTAATTAAAATCCTGTATAAATTTTGACTATCGCGTATTATCTAAATTAATTTCCGAAACGTTATTTTTATCGATAGCCTGCCTTTCTTATATCCCAAGTGATAACGATTCCCGGATGACCATTTTTCACTAAAACATCTGTTAAAATTTTGAATTTTTTAGAATGTAATACAACAGCTGACAACCTCAAAATTATTTCAGGTAACAAAAAGGCTGTTTTATTTTTATACAACTGTGGAAGCCAAGAGTCATAATTTAAATATTGGTCTGACCGTGTGTTTTTATAATACCAATCTGTACTCAAACTTCCATTACGTAAATCACTACAACATCTAGAAAAGCTAAACGATTATCATTTTCAATTTCAATTGAGAATTTTATACACTGAGTAAAATTGTTAAATGCTTTCAAATCATTTTCCACTTTCGAAATTGGTATTACCGTAATAATATCGTCAACAAATCTGTAAAAGAAAATTGATTCAATAGAAGGTGCTTTCAACACTTCGATTTCAGCATGTTGCACTGAAAGATTCACCATAGTTGGAGTTACCGGAGAACCCATTGCAGAACCAAACACTTGTTTACTAATCTTCTATTGCAACTAACTTAGTATTATCTTATTCAAATTTTAAGGTTAATTCCAATTTTGTATTGCTTCTTGATTTTATTTCACTCCAAAATTGTTTTACTAAATATATCACTAAAGAGCATTCTACATTGGCAAACAGGGAGACTATATGTCCTAAGATACTAATATGTAACCTGTTGGTAGAATTATATTTTTAATTTTTATTTAAAATCTTCCACGTTTTTATAGCCGAAAAATTATTACTAACGAAACAATTTAAAATTCTAGACAAAAATTTTGATAAATTATATAAATAAGAACCTAAATAGCTTTCGATTGGTCTCAATCGAATTCCAATTTTGTGCACTTTTGAGAACTGTTGCTGTAACTTCCTAACCAATTTTGTGTAATCAAATTCATTTTTTTAAATTCAATTGGTATACTATTTTTTGATATTCTGAAACATAGCTCAATTTTTTGGTATATTAGGTTGCATTTAATTTATAGGCTTGTTGAATTGAACTCGGCCGTTTCTTTATCAAAGCGATGCCAGATACACATCTAACTACAGGCGATCCCTGCCTAAAATTGTTTTGCTTTCAACAATTCTTTATATTTTGTATCATAGTGAGGTTAAAAACATAACAGAGAAAAAATTGTTTAAAATTTGTATGAGTTCGGAATTCGCTTTTAGATTTTTGGCGTTCATTCACGTGTAAAATTATATCATACAGAGCAAAAATCGTTTCTAGAAACGGCCAAACCCAAAAAATGATTATTTTTTCAATTAAAATTATTAAATAATTGCAAATTTATTATTTTCGCTACTAATTTGAGATAATTTACATACTATCTCATTAATTTAAGCCAAAAATATGCTGTACTCAATTCATAAATGCCAAATCTGTTTTTAGAAGTAGTCCGTAAATACGTGTATGTGGCATCGCTTTCATTTCGATTAATTTGTTTTTATTAATATAGCTATTATGTATTTGTGTGGAACCAAAAGGTCCCGCACTCAATGCGAAATTAGACCACTTTGGATTTAAAAATAAAATTTAGTTTTCAAAATGAATTTTTGGTTAACTTATCAATTATGGCAATCTTGAATTAAACTTAACTATATCGAAATATAAAATTAATCTGCTTAATGGTCTAGAACCACCTCTCATCCTTACTTAATTACTGCTGGCGCTACATCTCATGCAGTGATTATTGTCTGCAGCGTCAACGATATTTCTCCAGATATTTCGGTTAGCAACAAGAGGATGTCAGACACGAAGTCCAAGTGTGTGCAAATCCTTTTTCACGAGGACACCCTTTCGTTGATCTCCATTTTATGACGTCTATTTTATCTATATTCTTTCGAGATAATACCGTATCTCATTCGCGATCTGTAGTCTTACCATACTTTCTTTTATTGCTCCGAAATAGGGAGTGCATACCCGTTTACCGATTTACTGTATTTACCGTATAAAATATATTGCCGATTTATCGGTCAGTTTTACAAATTTACCGATTTTTGGGTAAAAATTTATTTACAATTAATAGGGCGAATTTCATTGAAAAAAATTAAGAGCATATTTAGGGTGGTTGGCGCGTGGATCAACAGCATTTTTTGGTAGATTGGGGGTTGAGGCTCATTTGGAAGTTTTCACCCCATTCAACTGATGTTCTAAGTGGCACGGTAACTGAGATATAATAATTTAAAGTTTTTTTTAAATTACCCAAAATCTCATATTTAAATGGTTACAACTTTTTTGTTTGTATGTCGCAAAGACACGAAATAACTTTCATTGTATTCTGCAAAGTGATTTTATTCTAAACCAATCATTATTTAATACAATTGGTTTTAGCAAAATGACTTCTGTGAGGGTTAAGAAAATGAAAGAAGTGCCCGTATGTTTCACTTTGTTCTTGTTAAATTATTAATTGTTCCAGCTTTCGAAAAGGGCGATAATACTAGATGGCTGGAGTTTTGTAGATTTATACTTCCTATAGATGGTGAGGATGATAGATTTTTGAAAAGGATTTTCTGAACAAATAAGTCTAACTTCAATCGTGAGGGAATTGTGAATTTACACAATCTGCTTCATTGGGGTGGAAAAGGCAAAAATCTACACAAGGAAAGACAGTATTTTTTCCAAAGGAAATTCAGCGTTAATGTTTGGGCTGATGTTATTGGTCGAAACCTTATCAGCCCATATTATGTGCCAGAACGCCTTTTCGGAAATATTTATCTCGAATTTATTCAGAATGAGGTACCTGAGCTGATTTTACCAGTTTTAGAAGTATGCTGATTGTTTTTGAAAATGATTGCTGTCCGGCAAGTAACGAATGAACGGCAAGAGAATACTTAGATAATTCATTGCGAAAGATCCATAAGGGTAACCTAATTTATTTTCCCACGCGATCCCCAGACCTCACTCTCCTGGATTTTTATGTCTGGGGACTGCCTAAGGAATTTGTGTACGCAACAAAGGTGCCCACAAGAAAAATTTTAATTGAAAGTAAAAGCGCCGCATTTGAAAAAATGAAAAATGAAATGCAACTTTGCACAACAACTGTGGAGATTAAAACAAAGATGACGTGCATGCACATGGAATGGAGGAGGTCATTTTGAACAAAATCTAATAAAAGAAGTTGATTACAAATTTATAATAACTTAAATGGTTTGTTCTAAACCCTGACAAAATTATATCTCATATTTTGACCACGAAATGAGTGATTTCTATGATATGACAGTATAGACTTTTGGAAAAGGCATAAACTAGAGAATTTTTTTAAAACAAAAAAAAAATCAAAATAACCATAAGTGTTGTTTTTACATTAATTTAGATAGTGACATTTTTCGTACTTCTATAAATTTTTTTAGGATTTGGAATAAAATCACTTTTAGAATAAAATCACTTTGCAGAATACAATGAAAGTTATTTCGTGTCTTTACGACATACAAACAAAAAAGTTGTAACCATTTAAATACGAGATTTTGGGTAATTTAAAAAAAACTTTAAATTATTATATCTCAGTTACCGTGCCACTTAGAAAATTAATTCCATGTGATGAAAGTTTCCAAATGATCCCTAAACCTGCCAAAAAAATTGTTGGCCCACGCGCCAAACATCCTAATATAAACAGTTTTGTGATATGAATTTCAATTTATGTGATGAATTTATTTACTATTTAGTTTTATAAAGTACATTAATTTGTTTCAAGCACTAGATTAATAATTTTTCACTGGTTTGATGCCTAAGGCACATTGTTTCAAATTATTATTTAATTTTATTATTTAAATTGAATTTAAATTTTAGTTAAATTACGAACCTCTTACAAAATTTACCGTTTACCGGTAAATTGAAAAATCGGTAAATTTGCAATATTCCGCTACTATTATCGATATTCCGCTACGATTCTTGATTTTATATCTACAGAAACTGAATTTTGCTCCATTACTCACGATTCCAAATATTTAAACTCTTTTATTTCCTTTTACTGCGTGTCTCCTGAAATAAATTATCCGCGTATCTACTGTCTTGTCGTAACCATATATTTGATTAAACAGTATTTGGGTGACAGGATTACCTATAGTTCGATAGAACAGCGGACAATGTGTTCCTCTGTATACTGTATTAACTCACTAAAAAAAAAAAAAAAAAATGTAGTAACTCTGTTGAAAGTCTATATAACCCTCAGAGTGAAATCTGATCGGTTATTGATCTGTTTGGGCCAAATCTACACTGATCTACACTTACACTGATGATCTACACTTGCTGACAATATACGTTGTCCAACATTTTATAACCAGTGTTTAGGAAAGCCATTCCGCGGTATAGTTATTCCAATTTGCGGTAGAAGCAGAAATTGCTTTAATGAAGATCACATCATCATGCGATTTAGTGGATTTTGGAAGTAGTTTTACCAAACTGAGAGACCATGGGTATACTTCTTGAATGGAAGTCTTTAGTGAGATTCATGGCGTTTGCAGAACAGCCTATCGAGCTAATTTGTCATGATGTTGATGTTTTCGATGCAATTTTTCATATGTTCGTTTTTCTTTTGCCAGAGGTATTTAGTTGTCGCTTGCCTAGCACGAACATATTCGGCTAGAGTCCTTACAGTGTTATGAGCCAACCGTTTTCTAAGAAGCTTTTAATTAATTGTTTTCGACGAGCAGGTGACACTTATCATCTAACCATTCATTGCGAGATCTCGGTGGTCGTCTTCCTACAGTATTTTGCGCTGCGGTAGTTATGGCTCACTGTAAAGCTAGCCACTGCTCCGGGATGTTAAGTGAAGGTTCTTCGGTATTATTGTGCTAGTCTAGGTAATCAGTGAAAGCTTATTGGTAACTCTGCACAGTGAAGTTTAGTCTTTTAAAGCATCGACATTCTATCGAATATTCACAGCTGTGAAATATTCACAGCTATTGTAGATACTGCCGCCGCAGTTCGTTCTAAAATGCCAAAAGGAAGTTTCTGTAAACTCAAAAATATTTGTAAATAAATATTTTTCGAAGCATTCAATTTCCTTTTCAGAGCTGTCGTAATTCGCATTTCGTTTAACATATTAATATCTTTTGGACAAGCGTGTTACTAATTGTAGAGCTGAATGAGTCAAATTTGTGGTGAAGCTCTGGTACACCCAGTTTGAGATGTTGAGTCTCACTTAATTGGTTAAACGTATTACAAATAGTGATATTTGATCGGCGTGAAGTTACTGCAAAAATATCGAAATATAGACTGCGCGTCACATAATTGCAAATTTTTTTATTAAAATTATCAAATGTCTCTAAGTTGAGTGAAAAAGCAAGAGGGGTCAAAATAAACGCTAATATATCTGAATTATGGATAGGTACTGGGGCCTATCAAAATGAATACGCCAAGTCCCTATAAAAAAAACTGGGTTCTTATACCTCTAGAATACTCGAAATTAACGTAAAATATGAATGAAATCCTTACGTCGAAAATTCGGAGATTTCTGCAAATCGCTGTAATAAACTAAGGGTTTCGCTCATATTCCTCGTTTAAATTTCGAGTATTCTACTGATAGATGGTGAGTTACTTTCATATGGACCTAACATACTAATTTGAATAGGGCCAAGTATCCACTATTTACCCTTTCCACACACTGCGTTTTGCAAGAAAACTCAAGCAGTACTCGCCTCTCCACGCAAAACTCAAGTGCGACACGTGTATGTGTAAAATTATTATCATTTATTGGATGCCTGAGCAAAACGGATGGAAAATGAAATTTTAAAATTGTAGTAGGGATTGAAATAAAATGTTAAATTCTCCACACTCAGTCATTTATTGTTTTCCAAAACTCATTTTCACACTAATCACGAAAAAACAAAAAAAAATGTGAACTTCAGTTTTTATGACGTTTTTGTTTGTGTAAGTGAGTATACAACACGAGCGAGGCGCACATACACATTATTGCTGCAAACGTGTTGCAAAATACCCCCAAACAGAGACGAAATAAAACGCATCGTGTTACCGCACGGTGTGGAGCGGCACAATTAGATATACTAGTGCCTTATATAGGCCAAAACTCTAAGATTTCAGAAGTATCCACTATTCAGATTTATTAGAGCATTTGTTTTGAAAGCTCTGTGCTTTGTGATAATTTATTTATGTTATACATTTAAAATTTCGCTCATATTTTTTGTTAATTCACTCAACATGGTGGTAGTTGATATTTTTAATACAAAAAATTCGCAATTTGGCCTGTTTTTTTATTACATCGGAGAGATCAAAGAGATTAAAAGAAAGCCTTTTCCGTTTTTTTATTTTACCGGATCTTTCCGATAAATGTTTTTTCGTTTTTCTATTTTTTCTGCTCATTCTCAGATCGTCATTTTTCCATCTGAATTTTTTTCAGATAGTTCAGAGAAAAAACATATTTGAAATATGTATTTTAACAGAAAAAATGGCGGTCGCTGTGGAAAATGGTAATTAACAAACTAATTTGTAATTATTTTTATTAAATTAATTGTAAAATTAATAATATGCTAATTTATTATTTTTTCGTAGGAATTACCCAAATTACATATTTTCAGTACAACGTATAAAACTCGGTAAAACCCGTTTTCAGATAAAATATTTTCCGATTTGTCAAGTAAATAATCTCTCTCATTTATTGGATATTTCGGATACAATAAAAAAACAGGTAATGTGACGCAGTTTGTTATTTGGCAGTAACTTCACACCGATTGATATATGCATTTGTATGTTGATTGAAAAGTTTGATCTGAGTTTTAAAGTTGCCTTAGTTTTAAATTTCAAAACTATTGAACGAAGTTTATTGGTGAACAGTTTTTCTCGTTCCAATTTTTTGGGATAGATGTCTAACACAAGTACGTCATTGGTTAACATTATGCGACATCTGGTATCAAAATTCGTTTAGGCAATTTAATCGATTAACAGCGCGATTCGCTTCGAGATTGAAACCTACAACGATCGGTTTATCAATAATTCAACATCTTATTATGTTACCATTACTCATTATTTCTTATGTTGAGTCGTAATTCGGATCACCAACGATGTTATTATAATTCATTATAATGTTAACATTATTACCGCCTAGTAAACACATCGAACATCGAAAGGCAAAATCCAATGAAAAAATCACAATTCAATGTCATTTTATTGCAACCTTGCATGCGTTACATCCGTTTTAAATTGACCTTGTAAATTGCACATAAAACTTTTGGAGAAAACTATGAACTGCACTCTCGTTATGAATGAGCTTTGATGTTCAAAATGGGATGTGCGGTTTTGCAAAATTCTAAATTGTATAAAAATAAATAAATAAATAAATATTGCAACATTGACATTGAACTTTTCGCGAAAAAATTTATTACCCATGTATTTTCGAAACTGTCGAATTTTTCGTAAATCAATATTTAATTAAACCGATTATTCTTTCTTTAAAAAAAAGTGTAATTAGAAACGAGTTAATGGCGATTACGTTTTTAGTGTTGTATTTTATCACCGCAATGAACATTTATAAACTAGATTTCAATCAATTTCGCTTCAAATCAAATTCATTCATAACTGAAAATAACTGCCAAACAGATCAATAAATTTAAAAAATCAATACACTCAACATTTAAGTACAAAACAAAATAAAGCTTTTCAAGTCTATACAAAAATTTGTTCTAAACTAAAAATAATTTCAAAATACCACAAAGCTGTAAACTAAAAAAAGCTTTGCATCATATATAATTCGCCTAAATGTTTACTAAATTTTAATAATATGTTGATTTACAATGTGTTCAAAATTCTAATTAAAGAAAATCACTCAATAGAGTAAACGAAACACTCATTATATTTTGCTCATTTAGTTAATAGTTGTGGCATACAAACCGGAAACGATAATTTCCCCCCATATATACGCACAATACAGACAAACAATCCAAATATAAAAGACTTCTACACTCACACATCAAATTTGAATAATATTAAAGTTTAGATGTACTAAATTGTAATCGACCTCTGCGCTGGTTTAGATAAATAGTAAAAACTAATGTTGCAAAATATAAAATGCTCAGATAATTGCCAGTCATAAATTTCAATTTGGAATATACGAAAAAATTAAAATTGCCATTGTAGATTTATTCATCGTATGCATGAATTTATATTGCAATGATCCGCAAAACTGGGGTAAATGCAAATGAATGTAGAAACATATATTTGTGAAATGTCATTGTGACAGATATATAGAGCTACATTTATCCCATTTCACTAGAATGACGTGTATGCGATTAATTTGTTTAATTGCTGTGTGTGCGGTGACCGCAGTTTGAATTATTTATGTTTATATCGTTGATAGCAGTGATGATTAGTTGCCTACACAATATAATTATTTTTATACTATACATAATTGTTTTTGTACCAACTGTATATACTACGTGTACATGATTATGTACTGTCATTAAATAATATTTAATTAGACTTAATATGTATGTATATGTGGCCGAAATGTATTTCGAGTATAAAAAAAAAAAATTTAATGGGAGTCTTTATGGAAGGCATCATATTGATTTCGTGATTTGAATTTTAAATAATTTAAAAAAAAAAATTATTTTGATTTTTAATTAATTTGGATTGAAAATATGTCAAAATAATAATTATTGTATTGTGACTAGTTGTTTGAATTTAGAATTGAAATGATATTTTGGGAATTCATAACAAAACATTTCGTTTATGAGGTTTCCTAATTTCGCATATAACCTGCCTAGATAATTATTTTGAGTATTAATTTTTGCGGTGAGATTAATTTTTGTTATATCATTCGCATTATTCATCGGGCAAGATTACTGAGTATTATGCTAATTAAAACTTATACAATTTATTATCGGAATAGATATTTGACATATTAGTTTAGACATTAGTTGATTCGAATTTGAAACTTAATTGAAAACAGGTTCTGATATCTGAACTGCCTCAGGAACAGTAATGAGTTCTTTAACTCTAACTTAACGCAAACTTGAGTTGAATTAAAATATTATTTAACAAGTGACAATGGCTAATATTTGGTATTTTGGGAATTCCGATAGCTGAATTTTGAATATATTCCTTCTATTAATTGTGTCCACTTAGTAAAGATTTCTGATCACGTTAAGTTATATATAATTTAAGTAGGTTGCGATTAGTAAATCAATGTTCGTTATAGGAAAACAATATTTTGGGATAATTACAGTTATTTAAGAATTAAGACAGGTACCCGTAATGTATCTAACTCCATTCACATTTAAAAAATCGGCAAGGTGCACATTCCACAAACATAGGATAATTTAGTGGCAAGCAATGACCCAATTGAACAGCGCACCAACTTAATTGTATGCACTCTTCATAAATGAAACCATCTGAAATCATCCTGAGATCTCATCACATCTCTCTAATCAGATTGAATTGGTACTGTAAAAATTACGTCAAGGTATTTTTTCAGATTAGACGGACGTTGTGATGTTTGTTAACGATCAAACCAATTCCAACGGTTAAGCACCAAAGCATTATCTTGTAGATAGTTAATAGATACCGAAGTCTTCCAAAACTACACTTTTTACAGCTTCGAGTACATAAGAGTCTGATTTATGATCTTTAATGCACAAGCTGCCGTTGTCCTAATGATGAATGATGGAAATTAAACTCAGACATTAAGCTTTCATTAGCAATGTCCGGGTAAGAAGTGGTTCCCAATGTATCCTTCAACTCTTAGAGTTTGTCTAATCCGACTTCACGGGCTTGGTATGAAACCAAATGCCCCGCCATAGAGCATTAAATTGTTTTGTGGTATAACAGGTTAACAACAAATTAAAGCGTTAATAGAAAATAAAAAATTATAGCGGATCGCCAGCATCTTTAATTGAACAGGTTTATTTGTACGCAGGTAAACAAGGAGTTGGTGACTTATGACATATACTACTTGTTTCATATTCAGCAGATAGGCCGATCTTAGACTTTTACTTTTCTAATAGTTGTTCTCAACCATTTAAGCTCTGAACAGGGACCACAACACATGAACAGATTTTGTGAAATATTCTATCAATCTTGCCGCGCAACTTCAAGATGGTATGATACGCATCGATTCAGACCAATTTTTTTTCTTTTCATCCGTCACGATGTTATTCACAAAAAATTTTTGTTTTAACTGAGCCATGTACTCATAAAAATTTTCTTTATTGTGGTCATACGCATGAAGCCTCGCAAGAAACGCCCGAAATAAGATCGAATTTGGAATTTAATTAAGGTTATTTAAGGGTATTTAAATACACCAGTCAGGTTCCAGGTCTCTGGAAATGTTATCTCTCTTCATTTGTCAGTTTTTGACAAGAAAATTTATGATTAAAAGTCTATGTTCAAGTTCCTAAATTTAAAGTCCCGGAAACCAAAATCTCGGATTTTAAGATAAGGATTTGACGCAAGTGAATCAGATTCGGATGAAACGTCCTTGCAGAACCCATACAGCAGAACATTACAAGATAGTATGGATAATTATATTCTAATATTAGGCAATCAAATGCTCTATTTAAAAATTTTGATCTCCATTTTCCAGAGCTATATCCGAAATTCGTAAATAGAATAAAATTTTTATTATGCACATCGCATTACGAACATTTTCCTTATCGGGTTAGAAATTTCTCCAATTTCTTCAACTAAGCTTCATCCTAGCGTCCCTTGAGCTAGCAGAACCATTATAGGGTTAATAAATGCGCTATTAGAAAATTTTAGGAACCATCCCTTCCAACTAAAACGCGGGTTCTGCTAGCTTTAGAAAAAGTTAGCAGAACCCATATCAAAAAATGATTTAAAAACAATTGGAAAATTAAAAAGTAATTTTATTATAATTAAATGTCCTAATTAATTTTTTTTTATTCTGTTACTTCAAGAAAAACCATAAGGCTTTATTGCTTCAAAGCTAGCAGAACCCAAATCGGAAATCGAACCAAAAACGAAATTAGAATGCAAAACCTCTATTGGGCCTAGATCTATTGATAAACAAATAATTTAAGACTCTTTATGGCAGGTCAACACCAGTGACGTTTCCTG
The DNA here is from genome assembly GCA_932526605.1 of Nephrotoma flavescens. NCBI lineage: Eukaryota > Metazoa > Arthropoda > Insecta > Diptera > Tipulidae > Nephrotoma > Nephrotoma flavescens. Next base: position 263,758,940 of record OW052222.1, on the reverse strand, counting down.
GTTGTGCTCTCAAGGTGTTCTGCTTCGGATTTTGATCACCCAAAATAATTAAAATTATAGTAAGTAATTAAGAAAATAATATTAGAAAAACTATAATTTAAAATAAAAAATTTTAAAAATAAAATTTTCTGTAATAAAAATAAAACTTTTAGAATTCGAATAAAAATCAAAAACTGTTTAGTCGTTCGGCGAACGAGCAGAACATCACTAGAAAACACCGCTGATGTCCAGTTAGCTTAATATAATATATCTTATATCATAAACAAATAAAAATTATCCCCATTTTAATACGATGAGGTAGACCCATTTGTTATTGACCCCGAAGTTGTTCAATTTTTGCAAATGGAATTTACACATTCACTTAATCAAGGATTGGCCAGTACCGAGAGATTTGCAAATGACATGGCATATATGTCTAGTTAGCTTAAGATATCTTAAACAAATAAAAATTATCCCCATTTTAATAAGATTAGGTAGACCCGTTTGCTATTGACCCGAAGTTGTTCAATTTTTGCAAATGGAATTTTCGCATTCACTGTATCGAGGATTGGCCAGCACCCAGAGATTTCCAAATGAAATGGCATATATGTCTAGTTAGCTTAAGATATCCTAAACAAACAAAAATTATCCCCATTTTAATACGATGAGGTAGACCCGTTTGCTATTGACCCCGAAGTTGTTCAATCTTTGCAAATGGAATTTACACATTCACTGTATCGAAGATTGGCCAGTACCGAGAGATTTCCAACTGACATGACATATAGGTATAGCAGTGGCGTGTCCTGGTTGTGCTCTCAAGGTGTTCTGCTTCGGATTTTGATCACCCGAAATAATTAAAATAATAGTAATTAATTAAGAAAATAATATTAGAAATTTATAATAAAAATAAAATTTTCTGTAATAAAAATAAAACTTTTAGAATTAGAATAAAAATCAAAAATTGTTTAGTCGTTCGGCGAACGCGTAGAACATCACTAGAAAACGCCGCTGGTCAACACTCTGATTTTGATCAAATAGGAGGTTTATATTGTTTAAGACAGTCAAATTTGCCTTGAAATGCTATAAATCTATTATACAGTTTTCTGATTTTTTCCGAGATACTTCTTTAAATCAGCATGCTATGTGACGTATATTTGAGATGCTACTAGGCGGTTTGGGTGTTTAGCAAAATTTACTACCTACTTTACCACTGAGCATGCTGGATTATATATGAATTTCTTGGCAATTTTTACTTTTCTTGGTGATCTCGCTGTAGGGAACCTTCATTTTTTTTTTTAATTATGTACGCGGTTATTCTGAATAAATACGCGCGTTTCAAATATTCTTAAAAAAATTGTTTTCGCCTTCACTGCTCTAATAAACTTTCGATTATACAAAGAAATGTCTCGTACAACTCAAGAATTACTTGATATGATTTATGTCCGCTAGTAAAAACTTTTATAGTTGTTCCCCATAATGTAAGAAAAAATTACGAGACGCATTTATTGCATACATAATTTCACAACAAAAACATTTAGTGGACCATTGTACTCTACACACACTTATACCACAAAAATAACTTTCGGCGGTGACTAATCTAAAACCGCAGTCCACAATACGCGACTTCCGACGTACAGTTGATTAGTTTGTATGTTATTTGATTTTTAATTCTCACTTTATGTTGTTTTTTTAACGCGATAATTACAGTGCCAAACATATTATATTTCTGCGCCATCGCACAATGTGATAATTATGTATCATTTATTTTTGTAAATTACGCGATCGATGAGTGTAAGGTATGAGAGTACAATCGAAGAAATTTTGCGATGTATTCTTACTTTATTAGCCACATGGAGATGTATATGGTTTGTACTGTAAATTCTAAAGAACCTTTACAGAATAACATCACAATGAGAAGCACGTGCTACAACTTTATATTACAAACTTACGTAAAACTATAAACAAATCGGTTTTATTGTTAGAAAACTTGACTTCCTATATACGAGTATTCTTGCGTCCAGTGACCGTTTCTAACTAGAATTAATCACTCAGCTACACCTGGAATTCAATTTGCAGCGATTCAATTATTATTTTACGTATTTGATTGATTCGTATAAAAGCTGACAAAACCAAATAAGGGAATCCCAAAAACTATTAAATACCTAACTACTGTACTCTATATAAAAAACTATGTGATATATGTATGTATGTACGAGTAATGAGGTGGGATAGAGAATTGAAATTTGAGGTTTTGAAATTGGAACTGTGTTTGTTATGTGTATAAAGTAGTTTTGGATAGTTTTTGGGTGGAATTTTTGTTTTATAATTTATGTATAGTGCATACATAAAATACGTACATAATTTAGTTTTATTTTCATTTTGCGGCTAACGTGAATTTTAACGATTTTGATGGTCATTTTTATGGTTTTCATTTTTGATTTTGTATAATAGCAATTGAACATGTATACGATGCCGCGATAGGTCAATAGTTCAAATGTATTGATTCCGCTCATATTGCAGTTTCAGCGCCAAACGATACTGCCCAGGTTTAAATTATTTCGTACATGTATAGTCGGGTAATTACCTCAAAATTATACGTTGTATTGGTAAAAGGCACACATATACCTAAATGAGTAAAATTATACAGTAATACCACGATAATACAGATATAGCAAAATAAAAATATTTGTGCTTACACAGTATTTTGAAAATTTGAACTATCTTTGTTTCCGATACCTAGGCCGCCCAAATATTTTCCGTAAACTCGATTGATATTTCGGATCATAATATATTCGATTTTTGAAAACGTGTTGGTCTTTTAATTGATCCAGATTTTTCTTTAATTTATTTTAGTATTTGATTGCTGAAACTGTTGTTTTTCAGCTAGATGATCAATCCTATCAAAGAGCTTAATTATATAGGTTTATTTCGATGCTGTATAAGATAGCGGAATTTTGACAGCGGAAAATAAGAGATTACGCTACTCGCCGCAAGTGGCAGCACTATCACTAAAGAGAATTTTTTGTAATGTAATTACCAGCGGAATTTTTTTATTCATTATGTATATATTTTTTCACGAAATAAAACATCTCAGCGGAATAAAATATTAGAAGTGATCCTTAAAATGTCAAATTGATTGATCTCCGAAGTAAAGGAACTCGGTATATGAAATGTTGAAATTTAACAATAATCCTCATTTCTTCCACTAGTAACCAATATTTTCGGTTTTTTTTCTAATAGCTTAGCTCATACTGAGACTATATGGAAAATTTGGGGAAAATTCATCTACTAGAATTTTCAATATAGTTTTTTGATTTTCTGCGGCCATATAAGTTATTTTCAGTTTTTGGCCAATATCTCAAAAACTTCCACTAGTAACCAATACTTTCGATTAGTTTTCTAGTAGCTTAGGCCTTACTGAGAAAAATAAAATTTGGGAAAATTTGGGGAAAATTTATGGACTAGAATTTTCACTAGAGTTTTTTGATTTTCTGCGGTCATATAAGTTATTTTCAGTTTTTGGCCAATATCTCGGCGTGAAAATTCTAGTCCATGAATTTTCCTCAAATTTTTCGTATAATCTCAGTATGAGCTAAGCTATTAGAAAAAAAAAACGAAAATATTGGTTACTAGTGGAAGAAATGAGGATTATTGTTAAATTTCAACATTTCATATACCGAGTTCCTTTACTTCGGAGATCAATCTATTTGCCATTTTAAGGATCACTTCTAATATTTTATTCCGGTGAGATGTTTTATTTCGTGAAAAAATATATACATAATAAATAAAAAAATTCCGCTGGTAATTATATTACAAAAAATTCTCTTTAGTGATAGTGCTGCCACTTGCGGCGAGTAGCGTAATCTCTTATTTTCCGCTGTCAAAATTCCGCTATCTTATACAGCATTTTATTTCGTATCTTAAAGCATTAGAGTGATAGTATTGAAACCGATTGCTGCTAGGAAAAATAAGGCACTATCGTGAGATAGGTAGAATCCAGTTGCATTTATTCCTCGCGCTGATGAGAAGAATTAAGAAATAGTGTATCGCCTCTCCTGATACTAAACTAACATCGAAACGGACAAATGCCTTATGACTATGGTTGATATTTGAGGCCAGTTTGTTGCGATTTTTTTTTTGAATTTTCAGAAAGATTGGAAAATAAACCTTAGATGCCTTTTCTATTTTAAGAAGCCAATCCCACTGTTATATTTAGTCAATAAAGACAACCTATGACTTTTGCTAAACATTTGATGATTAACATCTAACACACCATTTTAAAAGCGATTTGAAACCCCGAAACATATGTCTGACTCCGTACCTTCGAAGTATAGGTAGTTGATATAATGCCACACGAGTGAAATCAAGATCTTATTTGTTTCAACAAAGAATCCTTTTACATAACAATAGAATTTTATATTGCCCAAAATGTAATCACCAGTTTATTCCCGAAATAAATTCTGTCGTCGTGACATTCAGCTTTTGTCAACTGGATTTGTTCAACCATGGAAAACTGTCATTGATTTAATCTGCTAACTAAATATATCACATCAGCTGTTTCAATGCTGTGTATTTGCTGCCTCAGTGTACACGATGTCGAACGGGTGCGAGGAGATGAATCCATGCAGCGGTTTGTAAGTCGAATTTTCATATTAAATTTGTTTTTCGTATTAAATACATCGACCTACAAACCAGAACTGTACTGCAGACCAGAATTTATTATAAATTAATTAAATTTCATTGGGCAGTTCAAGACCACCCCTATAGTTATGCTAAGGAGTAAATATTGCCCCCAAATGATTATTTTCATTAAACACTTATTGAAATCTATAAATAAAAACTACAGGTGAATTAAACATTTTTTGGGGTCAAAACTGAAAAGATATAGACTTGAAACGTGATCAACACAAAAACGTCAATCTAACTATACGTTTAATAATTTATTACACCGGACTGTCACCAGATATTGGATGAATTACTACTCCGTGGGCCTTACCCAGGTGTGTAATAGAATATTTTTGTGTCAAGTTAGTCGGAATAGGTTTCAGACGAAACAGGCTGATGATATGAAAAATTCGACCCTTATATTCACATTTAATAATTTATTACACCAGACCGGCAAGTTTGGGCTAATTGTTGCTCTAGGAACCATGCAGAGGGCAGGTCAAAATTATCCAGGTGCGTAATAAATTAGTTTGGAATTGATTTCAGTCAACCTTTTACAGGTGTGTGATAAATTATTTTATTACACACCTGTAAAAAGAAAGCCAATTTCGCCTAACCGAACAAAAAATATTTTATTGCACTCTGATGGTTACTATAGAAAGCATAAAAATATTTTAACAAATCAAAATATTAGAAGAAATACGTCTGGATTACCAGATAATGAAATGATTTTTAAATAAAACCGCTGTCTGGTTATACCATTTTTAGGAAGGTATGTATAGATCAAACATGATTTAGTATCCTAGAAGGTATAGCCAGAGCGTATTCTACGGAGCTGGCTAAAATAGTCGAGAACAAGGCTACGATACCAATGAAGTATTTAATGCACATGAAAAGACCGGTCTCTGGTAAAGGGAGACCAAGAAAAACTTGACGAACTTATTTATTACAATGTGTAGAATCTCTTATACCTTCGACAGACAGAAAAATTATTTTTGTAAACTCGATTTATAAATTTCATTTATTTGCATTCTGTTTATAATTACATTTGAAATAAAATTCCTGACACAGTTTCACATTCGTTGTCTCTTTTTTGCATTTCATAGTTAATCAGTTCTTAGGTCCTTTCCCAAACACCGACTTATTACAACGTATGTGAAGCTGGCCAGAAAACCATCCCGAAAAACGCCTTTTCAATTTAGGTGCGTTTCTCCGCTAAATTCGTTAAAAGACTCTTAAGCCCGAAATACTAAAAAATATATGACGAAAATCAAATTCAGTAAAATGCGAATATTAAATCAGCTGGAGAGTCCCCTCAGCCATATTCTGCCAACCTCTATGAACCGAAACATTAAATTTCTTAATTGAAAGTGTTGTAAATCTCTTCTTGTAATATAATTTCAACTAAAATTTTGTTTTGTGTACGTGAGATTGTTTTTATATTTTCGAGATGGGATTTGATTTTCTCCATATTTTTTAATTTTGCAGGCTGAAGAGTCTTTTAATGAATTTAGCGGAGAAACGCACCTAAATTGTGAAGGCGCTTTTCGGAATGGTTTTCGGGTCAGCTTCACATACGTCTTATTCGGACTTATTGACTTATTTGACGCCATCTTGAATAAGTCGGTCAAGTCGTTCCAGTCAATGCCTCTTAAACTACAGGCCGCTTACACCAAATGATAACGACACGCTATGTCGACTTTCTTTGTAGACATATTTATTCAAATAAGTTTCCACGCGAGGTGGCTTATTTGAATAAGTCGGTGTTCATAAATAAGTCGGTGTTTAGAAAACAGCCTTACAAAGGCATAGATTGCGGTTACCAAGTTATGAAACGTAGTAATCCTGTTTTGCCAAAATCGTGCGCTAACAGTGTCGGTCGAGCTTGTTACAATCGACAATCAATTTAATTCATATTGAGCAAAGTCGGCAATAAGCAGGATTCGTGATCGATGGCAGCAACGCATCAACATAAATTGGGAATGCTATATTTCTGAGATAAAATCGTTTAGAGATTTTGTGTGATTATAAGTTTAGCGAAATGAACGATTTGAACTGTAACTGGAAATGAATTGCTCCAATGAGACCCACATTAAAATTAGCAACAATCTTTAAAATCTAATTTGATTCTAGATGGCTTTGAAATTACCAGTGGTTAAATGTGCAATCAAATTTCAAACAGATTAGAAATCTTGAGAAGTTCAATCAAGAATTGTATACAAAACACTTTCCATTTAAGAATTTACGGGTAAAATTAGCTGAACTCATTCACCGGAAATTGTACTAAGAACTGAAGAAAAACAAAAGCGAAAGATAAAATTTTAACCACGAATGCGACCATAAAATCACAAAACGATTTAAAACTGTTTTTGGTCTCGAAATTGTGCTACGACAAAAAAAACTTTCAGAAAATATTATTTTCCAAAATTTATTAATTTTGTAAAGAAGGATGCCTTATGGAACATATTTAAATATTATTTGACCATAGACTCAAAAACAATTTTGCACAATTTTTAGTTACACGGTGAAGTTTGGAACGTATTTATACAAAAACAGGTTTAGGTGTGCTCAGAAACGCCAAATAGAGCTTTTCTGTAAATCTCTCAGTTTGCAGAAAAAACTTCAAACGAATACATTGGGTGTGTGAATTAATTTTTAGACTTTTTTTTATAAAAAAGAAATGTTTATTAAAAGATAACGATACAGTATATTTTATCCAATATATTTGCCATCGTTAGCTATGACTTCCTGCCATCTCCTGGGAAGTTTGTGGATTCGTTAGCCAGGCCTATTTGCATTGATCGAAACAAATGGTATAGTCGGAAGATGCAAGGTCTGGAGAGTACGCATGTTGTTCAAGCCGATCCCAACCGAGTAGCTCTACCTTGTTTTGAGCGGTTTTTGCACGATCTGGTCTGGTATTGTCATCATGAAACAAAACTTTATAGCTTTTGTTCGCTATTGCTGGCTGTTTTTCGTCTAATGCACGTGCCAAATTGTCCAATTGGCATCGGTAGCGATCACCTGTAACCGTTTCATTGGGCTCATAATACACTACACCTTTCTGGACCCACCAAATACTCAGCATAACCTTATTGCAATGAATATCTCGTTTTGGCTGCAATGGCCTGGATCGACGAAATCTGCTTTACATTTGGGGTTATCGTAATAGACCCACTTTTCATCGCCAGTAACAATTCGATGCAAAAAAAACTATATTTTTGTTGTACTCAGCAAATTTTTTTTTGCATGCTTCAATTCGTGCTCTCAGTTGATTTTCGGACAGTTTATGTGGGGCCAATCTTCCTAGCTTTCGAATCTTTCCCATTGCGTGCAAACGATGAAAAATGGTTGATCGGTCAATGTATAACTGCATTGCAAGTTGTTTTTGCGTTTGGCATGCATTTGCATCCAATAATGTTTGTAATTCGGCATCTTCAACCTTTCTTGGCTGACCAGGCCGTTCTTTATCTGTCAAGTCAAAATCACCACTTTGGAATCGATGAAACCAATTGAAACAGCTTGCTCTCGATGGAGCTTGATTACTATAAGTATCAGAAAGCAATCGGTGAGCTACAGAGGCAGTTTTCTTGGAATCGAAAAAGAAAAAACGAACCCCTCGAAAAAACAACTTATCACGATCCATTTTAAATCGATTACAAAAAATGACGTAATATGAAAAATAACACTTTCTGCTCTGAATTAGATTGACAATTGTGACAGCTAAAAAATGCAATGCTTGTCAATTGCTTGTCAAACTATACGCAATCTCACGTAGCGACATCTAAATGTCGACTCTAACAATTAATTCACACACCCAATAATAAACAAATTAAAATTTCGAGCTGAAAATTCATGCTAACTTAATGGTGCCCAATCACGTGGTGCCAGTTGAGTTTCCGCATTGTTGTTTCCAGCTTAGGTTAGAGCTGTCTAGGCTTCCCAGCAATTGAAGCATAATTTAAAAATACATAACAGTCAGATTACATGTTTATTTTTTTAGGCTGAAAGTTATAAATGTCATGACAGATTATCATGACGAATTTTACTGTTGCGATAGTGATATTTTTTCGGGGTGGGATAGAAACCTCACCTAATAGTTATAGTTTAGTGTTGCTATTGAGCTTTTTGGACTAAATATCGGGCTAGCTTCATATAAATGAAGATTTTAGGTCTGGCTAGGCTACCAATCAATAGGAATATATCTTAAAAATACGTAAAAGTAATTTTAAAATTTCGGGCTGAATGTTATCAATGTCATGATAGTATATCATGATACTGTTTACTGTTGCGATAGTGATATTTTTTGGACTGTGATATTAAATCCTCACTAAGTATCGGACTAGCGTCATATACATCTTTAATCCGAAAAATTTATACTTTTAAATTGCCAAAAACTAAAGTAATATTAGTTCAGTATATATCAGGTCTATTGCCCAATTTCGCTAATTTTTCACGGAACGTTTTTTTTTTTTAATTTCCCTAAAAGTGGGGCATGACTGTGGCTATTTCAGAGTTACATTGCCTTAATCCAACAAATTTATACTTTTAACGTTGCAACATTTAATGTAATTTCATTTCGAATGCGGGTTTTATATAGTTAAACTCCATACATTCGGACTAAAATTCCTAAAACATAAAAAGAACGAATTTTATTTTTGTATTGCCATAACAGTCATTTCTAATAAATTCCGGGTTTGGCTAAGCGATTAAAGTTTTACGAAAAACGAATATACAAAAAATCATATTATTTATTTCATTATACTGCCATCTCTAGTTAAAGATCGGAGTCATTGACATAAAATGACGTCTCGCAACAAAATATTTAAAACAATAAGGCCATTAGTATTCTAGGTGCATTGCAATTATACTGAATAGCCAATTGATGTTTACATCATTTATACAACCTGATTAATTGCGTGAAGATCATGTCATGTAGTTCAGAATTATACACCTGAGACTTAAATATCGTTTGTGTTTTAGTACAAAGATATTGTCGTACATAGAAATTATTGAAGTATGTACGTACATTACCGCTAACTGAAACATCTGCCATTAATTACTCAAAAAGACAAATATAAATCTGCAACGCCTCTACTACGTAAGATGTTTAGAACTGTCACTTTATATCGAGTTCAATCTTATTTTTAGATATTTTTTTATTTTTTAATGCTGACACGTGTAATAAAGGACATGTTACTTATTCCAAAACTGTGTATCATTACCGTTCTACTGTATCAATCACGTATCACAAATGACTACCGATGATCAATCCGTTTATAACGCGTGCATGTACGTAATTTGTAATAATTTAATTAACCTAACTGATTAAAAACTTATTATTATATATGTTGCTTGTTTTTAACACACACAACAAAATCACTGTTATCACTTGGCCGGTCAGTTATCAATATATTATTATAAAAAAGGCATGTGAACAATTTTCTCGCGCAACGATCGCGAGTTCTGCGGTAAACAATTTTTGAAGTGTGTCGCACTGTATATTCGTTCGTTATTTTTATATACGCGCGAGTATGTACACACAATAATAATTTTTGTCCGTTTTGTGTGTTAAGTGGATGCGATTTTTTTTTTTCTTGTAATCAAATCGAATTGAAAAAAAAAATCAACAAAAAAATCCGACTTCAGTATATTTTTGTGTGCCGCCTCAGTAAGAAGAAAAATGTCTCATTCTTAACTTCAACGGATATTTATTTATTTATTTTTTTGTTTTAAATATCAATTGGAAAATTCTTCAAGAAAATTGTTTAATATACGTGTGTGTGTATTAGTGAGAGCATAATAATCTAAATTTATATTTATAAAACTATTCGTGTGTACATAATATACGCGGAAAGCAAGAGAACGAGCGGCGCACATCTTCTAACCTACAGAGACAAATCGCAAAGCTGAAAAATACGCGATCGTGAAAATTTTTTATTTTTATTTTAGTTATTTGAGAAATTTTCTAATGGAGTGAAAAAAAATTTGAAAAAATTTTAATTTGTAACAAAAAAAAAAAAAACTTGGTTAATTAAATTTATAGATTTTATATATTAAACAAAAAATGCCACGAAATAATAAACGAAAAAATAAAAATAACCGCCGAAATAATAATAATAATAACAATAATAATAATAATAAAAGTAATAATTATATCAATAATAGTAAGAAGAATAGTAATGATAATAATAGTAATGTTATTTTAGAGAAAAATGATGGTGATGATGGCACAAATCCAAATAGTACAAATCTCAGTCCTGACGCAACCGCGAACTCACCAACAACAACTACTGTATTTAGTGAAGAAGAAGATGATCAAGAATTAAGTAATGATGATCGTGATGATTCTAGTCTTATGTCATCATGTTTTCCAATCACGAAACATAAATCGAATACTAGTCATAAAATAGTGGATTCAAGAGCAACCACAACAACAACAACAACAACTACTGTAGTGAATGAGCAGCAGCAACAGCAAATAGAAAATCAGAAAGTGACGTTAGTTGTAAAAACAGTGAAATTAGAAAATCAAGGTGACCAAATTGATAACAATACCAGCAACAGTGTACTCGTCGATTCAAGTGGTGATAAGAAAAATATTATCATTAAAAATATTCTAATATCAGACGTACAACAGTACGAAAATTATCGTGTCGATTCGCCGGAATTAGTAATAGCCCGGAGCAGTGACCATCCAAAATTGGGTGCACAAATTAAAAAAAGTCGCAGCCTCGATGATAACGAAATTACGATACAAGAATTAAGTGCTAATTCAAGTACCGCGTCAATAGGCAACGACACAAATCAACCAATAATTCATGAGGCATCGGATTCTGAAGCATCCCGAAGTGATGGGGTATTTTCGCCACCGATCAGCGAGGAGGAGGAGCAAAATTTACGAGGTTTTTTGCGTACACTAAATATTGACGATAATGGCAATGAAATATTAACGTCGACACCACCGCAATCACCGACCGAAGGTAAACCGCCTGAAATATCAATTCAGGCGCCGCTTTCTCCGACCCAGTCTAGTCAAGCGAACGATATTAAGGCACGTCGGGCCCGTAAACGTGCCGAAATTGAATCGCATTTTTTACCGTTAATTGCTAATCCGCGGTATTTGGACATCATTAAAGAGGAAAGCAGTGACACGAGTGATATTGAGCGAAGATCGGATAAAGCCGATAACGAATACGAATATGATTACGACCCGGACGACGAAGTATTCATCGATAGGAACAACATTGTACAAAAAACTAGTGCGGTATTTCCTAAGCCGGCTCAAATACCGCGCCACATTGCCCGGAAACCTACTACACCGACCGATGTTATACGTGAGGAGCCACAACTTATGATCGTCGATACAAAATTATTGGAACCGATTAATTTGATTGAAGAATCGTGTACAACGAATTGGAGGAACGAAATGGCTGAAACGCCAATTGAGGCGAGCGTTGAAATGATTTACCTTGATTCAGCGAGCGATACCAACTCGAGCAGTGACGTTATGGATCTGGATTACACCGCCGACGTTGATGATGAATTAAGTGAAAGTGAAGTGCGAATTGAAACGCCGGTGATTGGCGAGGCGGATACACAAAATAAAAACAAAAGCGATAACAGTGATATTGATAGTTTTTCACGTGAAACTACACCCGATGCAAATCATCTTAACCAAAATCATTATGCTAACAATACTAATTCATCATCATCATCTGCATCGCTAGTGTTAGATCGGCAAGATAGTGTCGATAGTGTTTGCTCATCGAATAATAGTCAATCGACCACACGCTATGTAGAAACATCGCATACAAGTGAATTGGATTCTATTTCAGATCTTGAACAAATGAAAACATTACGTGAGCTGTGTGTCGAGCATTTAGCTGAAAAACCGTATGGTGGCGCCGTTTTAGAGGAATTGGCGACAGTTAGTGAATCGCTAAGTACATTGACAAGTGCTAAAGAAAAAAAATTGCGCGGTGAAATAATGACACCACCACCACCCGCGCCACCGGTACGAAATTTGAGAGAAAAATCACCAACACCACCACCCGTCCCATCACCGCCACCACCACCAATACCAGAGCGACCAACGGAATTTTTCTCGCAATTCGAAACACAAACTACTGCCACCACTACAAATGCGAGTGCGACAAAATCTCTCCCACAAATACATACATCAACCGCGCAGGTTAATTTAAGAATAGCCGAAAACGACGACCGTCATGCAAATATACAACAGAAAACACCCGAACAAATCGAGAAAATCGAAAATGTTAGTCTTATTTCGCCATCAAGTGAATTAAATACAAAACCTAATAGTAGCACAGCAACAACAACAACCATAAATACAGCATCCGCGACAACGGCTAAGATGTATGATTTAATTTCGGAATCACCGCCATTACCGCAAATACCAACACCGACCTCAACGATGAAAAGTACGCTAACAGGGGGCGAAGATGATATCATCGATGCAGCGGACACAAAAAATAGACTTTTGGCTATATTACGCCAATCGAGCAGTGATAACAATACCAATTGTGATAATAAGTGTGAAACCTCGACGAAAAGTGTGCAATCGTCCAGTTTCGAGACGAAAAAAGTTATTGAAAATGGTAATGTTGTGTATGAGTCATCGGATAAAAATCGTAAAGTGCTAAAAAATGTAGACGGACAAATTGTCGAGAATGTGAATGAAACGGAATCGAGTGAGAATAAAAACAATAAAAGTGATACGATTCGGCCAGCATCCGCGTTCAGTAGTATACCGCAGAGTAGTGACAAATTACCTAAAAATAAAATATTCAATGACAACGATAATTTTGTATTTAAAGAATTTGATTTTGTTCCATCACAAACGAAAAATGTATACGCGGGCAAAACCAGTGACAGCACCACTCAAAATGCGGATAAAATTAAAAGTAAATCGCATCACGACTTTTTCTTCGATAAACATTTTGACGAGCTGAATGCTGAATTTAAACGTAAATTTGAGTCAAATTTAATGCGAACGACTGTGACACCAGCGCGACCCGTCTCGATGCAGGATCAAATGCGATTGAATAGTGAAAGTTTTGATGATTGGTTGAAGCATGCGCGACAAACCACCGCCGCAACGACAAAAACAACAAATAATCAATCGACCGAGAATGTAATGAAACCGATATTGCGGGAAGATAATTTTGTTCGGAATGGTCGATCAGCGTCAAATGTCGATATCCGGGCACCGCGTATTTCTACACAAGCACAAACGAATCGTGAACAGCAAGCTCGAGAGGAAGTGGTACAGAGACAATATAACATTTCGCAGAATCGTAATTATCAAGCACGCCAATCCATGATCGATGAGACGCCGATTACACAAACGTTGGGGTCAAGCACATTACCAAAACGTCGCCTTTCGTTGCCCAAAGAATTACACGAGCGTCAGTTGAATTTGATCCGGCAAAAGGAAAACGAATTGAAAGTGGAATTTGAACGTCTGGAGGCGGAGCGCCGTAAACTCGAGGCGGATATGTTCGAATGGAACGAGAATATCGAAGATAATCTAAATTTTGAGAATAATGCCGCAGAATTCCGTAAAAAAATGCATAACGAGTGGTTGGATAAAGTGGCTGAGCGTGAAGAACGGCGTATGCAAAAAATTGTGAAAATATCAAAACCATTCGATGAGGTCGCCGTTACCGATACGTCAGGCCGCAATGACCTTGGCCTTGAATTCCTATCGAAAGTGAAAGAGCGTCGCTCCAAATTAAATATGCCGTCTGATAGTGATTGGGAGAGCGGTGCAGAATCTCAACCCACCGAAAGTGATGTATTCGGAAATTCCGAAAAACGAAAAGAACATATCATCAAAGTGAAACTAGTCGAAGGTGAAGAAATAGTGGACGATCGTAAAAAGATTCCGAAACATTTACAAGAATTTTTAGATTTAACATCGGAATCAATACAAAAACAACACACGTCGGATGTGCAAGCGCCGCCACCGCCGCCCCAGAAGTCTGTGCCAAATGAAAAAATTATTAAAATTGAAATTGAGGGCGGCCATAAAACGACATCATCGTCCGCAACGTCAACGAAGAAAACAAGTTCCGGCGCACACGACGATGATGATGGTGAGTGGAAAATAAATAAAAAAAAATCGAATTTAAGTTTTGTTGGATTCATGTGTGCTGTTACAATAATTGGTTGGTCCGTATGTCGTGCTTTCTTTACTAACAGATGATACACCTCCCGCCTACACATATATTAGATATTTTTGGCCATCAAAACCATATATACCAAAAAAAATTTATATCCAAAAAATTTGTAGTTTTGTAAATGTTTGTGATTTTTTTTCTATATTAGATTAGTATTTAATAAATATTTAATTATTAATAATTTATTACAAAATATAAAATTAAAAATAAAAACAATTTATTTATAATTATGAAATAAGAAATAAGACAAGAAAAAATTATTTTTGTGTTTTATTTTTTAATTGCTAAAAATAAATTTTGAAAAAGAGCGTTCAAACAGCATCATAAATTGCTCAAAATAAACAAATCAAGACGTGTTGCATGATTATTGTAAATAGATAGAAATGTGAAGAGTATAGTGGACCCCACTCATTGGATAACTAACTAAGTACCTTCGAAATTACAAATTCCAGATTTAATTTTTTTGTTTGATGTTGGCTTTTTAATTTTTTTTTACGTGCAAAGCTTTCAGTGCGGAAATAAATGCAAACGTGTTGAAGGTAAATATATGTTATACGTAACGAGTACATAATACAAATATTGTCAGTGTTATGTAAATCTGGTTATATCAAGTGTGCCCACACGCAGGTAAATTTCTAATAATCTTAATAGTATTTGGTCAGCGTCTTAAAATCATCCATATGCCATCTAATTTACGTTAAATGGAAAAAAAAATGTAAATTCAATGTTTTTGGTGTATATAACGTTTAGTAACACCTGAAATCCTCAGTCAGTGAAAGTGAAGACACATCGTTCAGTAAAATGTACGATTCATATTCACATTGTTTCTGACAGAGGCTCATGTATAAAATTGGGATTTTCATTAAACCACCATGCTGGAAACAGTCGTAATAAAAGGTAATTCATTCGGTTTATGATTTACTGTCTGTTTATCGTGAACAATTTATCGTGAGCAATTTATCGTAGAACAATTTATCGTAGAACAATTTATCGTGGAAACAATTTATCGTGGAATCAATTTATCGTAGAACAATTTATCGTAGAACAGTTTATCGTGGGCAATTTATCGTATAACAGTTTATCGTGGACAATTTCGTATAATAGTTTGGAAC
The DNA here is from genome assembly GCA_932526605.1 of Nephrotoma flavescens. Taxonomy (NCBI): domain Eukaryota; kingdom Metazoa; phylum Arthropoda; class Insecta; order Diptera; family Tipulidae; genus Nephrotoma; species Nephrotoma flavescens. The sequence goes on along the minus strand of OW052222.1, from coordinate 263,742,979 downwards.
AGCTTTAGTATCGCAGTCAAATTTTTTGGACAGTCTGAGCGTCGGTAGCGCCACTTTGACCAAGAGCGGAATTGTTTATAACTAAAAATGTGCCTTTGCTTGGCATTTGGACCTAGCGCCATCTATTGGAATAAAAACGAACTAAAATTTTAAAAAAATACGTTAAGGCGTGCTAAAAAAATTTAATAAAAAAATATTGAACCTGATTTAAAAATAAATGAAATTTAATATTTTTTTATGAATATATTAAACTGAGAGTGGGAGTCGCACTGCGTGCCGCACGTAGGGGCAGATTATATAGAATCTATTAATAACACCTACGCTCCTCCCCGTAGCCCTGCGGGGCTCTTTAGATTTTAATTTCGGGGGGCGTAGGAGCCGGGATCTTTAATCGGTTAAGAAACTACCGAGTTCCGTCCCACATGGCCATATTCCAGAACTTCTTCCAAAAATCATTCAATAATCCCGTTTCCATCCAACATACCCAATCCCATCATAATCGGTTAAGAAACTATCGAGTTCCGTCCCACATGGCAATATTCCCGAACTTCTTCCAAAAATCATTCAATAACCCCATTTCCATCTAACATACCCAATCCCATCATAATCGGTTAAGAAACTACCGACTTCCGTCACACATGGCATATTCCAGAACTTTTTCCAAAAATCATTCAATAATCCCATTTCCATCTAACATACCCAATCCCATCATAATCGGTTAAGAAACTACCGAGTTCCGTCCCACATGGCCATATTCCAGAACTTCTTCCCAAAATCATTCAATAATCCCATTTCCATCCAACGTACCAAATTCCATCATAATCAGTTAAGAAACTACCGAGTTCCGTCCCACATGGCAATATTCCAGAACTTCTTCCAAAAATCATTAAAGAATCCCACTAATTTATTGATACCACACATAAAACCTTTCTACGATAAATTGTCCACGTAAAACTGTTCTACGATAAATTGTCCCACGATAAATTGTGTCCACGGTAAATTGTGTCCACGATAAACTGTTCTACGATTAAATGTTCACGTTAAATTGAAACACGATAAATTGTTTACGATAAAGAGACCGTCACCCCATCGAACCATCTTGAGCTCTCAACGAAAATATCCTTGACGTTCATTTTACTGACGTCCGACTAGTCATTCTGGAGGGAAGCCCCCAGGGAGCAGGTGTAAAGCAAATTAAGAACAGTTTCTTTCTCTGCTTCATCCTCACAACTGCGGCGATAATCATGTGTGGAGACACCCTTCCTGCTTGCATGCTTACCTATGCGACAGTTTCCCGTAAAAGAATCCACTACAGTACACGACATGCCGTCTCTGTAGCGATACCCGCTGTATGTGTTACGTTACTATAAGACTATCTGGCGTTCGCTATTCTTCTAGCTTCCTTTTGAAGCAGCAATTTGGACGTAGCGAGTGGTATATCAACAACTCTATATTTGGTGAAATGAGGGCTGTATTACCTTGTCTAGCGAGTTCGTCCTTGGGCTACTTTCGACGTAATGAAATATAATTTGAGTGTCTTAATTGAAGCCTGACTGTCCGTGAAAATGCGAATACCCCTTGCTGGTATTACTTTTTACCTCAAAACATTGCAGTAGCCCCAGGACACGAAAAGAGGAGTTTACCTTTAGTTCTTCAAAGAAAACCCCACCTCAACCATCCCATCCACCTTTGAACAATCATTGAATAAATTAACACCTTCATTATTCAGTTTAGTCTCCTCTGGCGGGAATATCAGTCCTGAACCTCTGTTCAAAAGATGTTGATGGGATGGTATAGTTGGTCGTAAAATGTGGAATGTTCCTGTTTCTTAGAATAGACGAGTGCCCTGTATTCTTACAGTTTCACATCCGGATGGAACTGAGCATTAAGTTTGAGCTCGCTGCCACTTCTTTATCTAGGAAATCTCACTAATACACAAGGCAGCTGTTCGCTGTACTTTCATCAAAGAGTTTAGGTTGGTTAGAATATTTAAAGCTTGCCACCAACCAGTAATCCCTACATAATAAAATGAACCGATTAGAGAAATATGCAGACAATGTACAATGTAGGGACTCCAAACCCTATCTTTTTACAGGGGTAAAGCGCCATTGTAGCTTGCTTTACTGTTAGGCTTCCAGCTTAGTTTGCTGTAGAGAATGGGACCCAGCTATTATTCCTTTTATCAGTGAAGGTCAATCCAATACCATTTAAATTAGAGACCCAACTCAGCTTTCTGCTGATCAATTCTGGACATTTTAACTGAATTGCTTGCCTTAAACGCGTTAGTTGCTGATTGTAAAGATTAGAATCAATCGTTTGGCCCGGTGACAGCACCTCATAATGCACGATTCTTTTCCAATCCCAACAAATACACAGCATTATCTTCTTATTTATTTTGATATACAACGTTGTCGTATCTTATCCACTTGTCATCACCAGTAACCATTTGCTTTAAAAATGGCTCGATTTCGTTCCGTTTCAGAAGCGTTTTGCAGATAGAAATCCGGTCCATTAAATTTTTAAAAAATATCTAATATATGTGTAGGTTTAAAACTCAATTTGAACTCGCCGGTCTTCTTCAATTTTCTGCATGATTTCAAGTGGTTGGTCGACCAGTGCGAGGTGCATCTTTGACATCCATATTTCCAGAACGAAAGCGCGTAAACCATTTCTTTGCTGCTGATTTTGATAAAGCACCTTCTTCATAACCAGCACAAATTTTTTCGCAAGCCTGAGCCTCGTTTTTACCTTTGTCGTAATAAAATTGTAAAAGATATCGAATTTTTTCATTATTTATCTCCATGTTTAAAATGTTGTAACTTTTTATTCACTTCACAGATTTTAATGTTTTGTATGTCAAAGTGCAAGTCAAAATGTTACCTTTCAAACACACATTGCCCGATACGATCAATGAGTACCTTTTTTAGATCACGAACTTTTGCCCTACCTTATATTTATTCATTTATTTATAGACATCAATCGCAATATTATCCTCATAAGAAACCACTTTAAAACCGCACCCTACTAGGTTTAATAACAGATCATTTATGACCAAGTTCCAAAGAAAAAGATAACACTCTATTGGTGTACCTCTACTCACACATCTGCTCCTGGAGGACTCACCTATAGGCTGGCCGCCACGACCCTGCATTTAACTATTTCATGTATCCAGCCCCTGAATGACTCGTCCAAGTACAGATAGGAGAGTGCCCGCGTTTTCGCCTCTTGTTTATATCCAGAAAAGTTATCATAGTGTAATCCTTAAGATCAAAAGATTTTTCGACAGGAGTAATAAGGAAGTAGAGAACAGTTTCCACAGATTTCCCCTTGCAATATGTATTTTGTGATTTCGTAAACCAATTTGGCTCATTCGAATTTCTAATGTAGGATTCTATCTGTCTTTTCAAAAATTTCTGTGGAGTATAGAACAGAAGTTTTGTAACAGAAGTAATATCCAGTGACGATCTGATAAGATCATGAAAAAATTCAATCATCTCATCAATCTGTTACAAAACTACATCGAAAAAAGTTAGCTAAACTTCCACTTGATCATAAGAGTAAGCTTAAGTCAGTCGTTTGTTGCACCACCACCAAACCCGACATATCGAAACTAACGGAAACAAAAGTATTTCTTCAAGCGTTACCATTTCGAAGAAGCATTCGAGTTGCCACGTGGAGTGTGCATGATCGTTACATGCCACATAATACCGTACCTCGACATCAGAAGTACGAATTTCTCACAAATTTCGCTCTACAGCTATATATAGTAACAAATATCCCTACCTAGTAAATTTGGCATCTGATTGTTCAAATTCTAGATTGTGTAAATTCTGGGCATAACCTAGTAACCGTAAAAATATCTGTGGAACGACCATCGGAATCCAGGCAGTAGTCCAGGGCGGCTATTCTTGAAATCGGTGGATATTTTGCATGCGGATAGTTTACATTACAATTTTTTATATTATTCGAATTTTTCGCCGGCTACTTTAATCGTTTTTTCAAATTTGCCCAGGCGTCTTTTGCATTTTAACGTTGAGGTTATGTTGATTTACGGCCATTTTTCCAACATTTGCCTTCGGAGAGCCATTGTTTCTATAGCAAGGAAATAGACGACACCGTTTTCATTTCAATAAGACCATGTTGGCCGCTGAACCCGTTGTGGGGCTACAATCAGTTACAATTTTTCTCATTCTCATCTGGCCTATCATTTTAAAGGTCTTGGAAAGAGCTAAAATTTTGTAATCAGCGCTTTAATTTAGTTCACAAATCTACCGTTCTGGTACTTGTGGCAAATATTATTAAATATCTTATTAAATTCACTGGATAATCCGCCGTTGTTATTAAATGAGAATGAACAATAAATAAAATAAAAAAAAATAAAAAAAAATAAAAAAAAATAAATAATTATTTTTGTAAAGAATATATAACAAATATGTATGACATTTCATTGAAAAGGTTTTGGAGAACGTCACAAATTTTGCTGAAGTACAATAGTACCAAAAAATACCGTTGTGGCGCTGAAAGCAATTAGAATTAATGTTTCCAGTATAGTCATGTGGCATATCGTTTGAAATGTCTTAGACAACCAACAATTTCGTTGAACTAAAGTTCAGTTTACAATTTCGTCGCTTTGGCGCAGAAGATAAATTAATACATTTTCCAGGTTGAAAAAGGTAGAAAAGTTTTTAAGTACATTCTTACACCAAATTTATAGCAAATCGGAACATGGCGATAAATAATTTTAACAACGTAATTTAAAAGTCTGTTTTGCGACCAATTTAGTTCTAACGTTCTGATTTCCTCATGAGGTTTAAGCCTGTGGTACTTTCTTTTAACATTTGGTTGTCGTTATTAAACGTCAACGACTGGTTTTAACAAATAAAGCTTTTATTTTAAACCTACTTTCATCAAAAGATGAGTAATCTCAGTATACACAATGCCACAATATGCTGAAAGCCACATGACTGTAACTCTAATCTGGAACAAATAAGTTTGATGAAGTATTTGCTATCCTTTACCAAAGAAGGCTACCGTTTTCAGCTGGGGCAAGTACAAATTGGCCTGAAACGCAAGGAAAAAGATTGAAGGCATACTTTCCGCAATAGCCTCTTAAGCAACTCCCTGCGCAAGCAGATTAACTTGCTAATCGAGAAGATTCGATTTGGCCAAAAAACCACATCGGTATCACAATACAGGAAATTGCAGCAAATGTGGTTTTACATGCCAACAAATGAAAGTACCATTTGAGGGTACCACAAGAAGCCACAAGAGAAAAAGAGAGGATCTCCCCATCTTAGGCAGTATGATGAGAATTTTGTATGACGTCATGGCAAAATATGAGCCGTTTCACCCGGGTACACTCTCTCTCTCTCTCTCTGGCTTTCACATCCCATGAAGGGATTTCGCCGCCCGCACAATGGCCCTCCATCCATCCCGATCCATTGCTCTCGTCCTCCAGTTTCGACATCCTAATGCTTGCAAAGCGTTGTCCGTGTACAATTTCCGAGGTCGAGTTTGTAATGAATCCGATATGGTTATCCGAGGCCTTTGTTTAGGGTTCATAACTTGATAGTTTTTATGAGGGGAGGTTGTTGGCCTTCCACTCAACCCGCTTGTTACGTGTGTGGGTCACGTACTGGTGAGAATCTTGAGGCATCCAGTCCTACCTTGAACACATTTATATAGCGAGCCGCTTGATACAAGACAGACGCCCGCTTCAGCCGCTCCTAACCTGGAAAACAGACGCTGGTTTGGCATTGGTTTTGAGGCGCCAATGGCTCGCCCTGACATGTAGTGTCCATGACTATAAACAGGATTTAGCTGCTCGTCTCCACTACACCGCCTGATTCATTTAGCGTTACCCAGAGAGCACCGCGAGGAGGTATGAATCTCGAACTTCGCCCCCCACCCGGGTACACGCTTCAAAATAAGTCTTAATAGATTTTTTATTGCTAATTTAAAACCTTATTTGATATTAAACACAAATATTCTGCTCTCCCGGAAATAAAATTTAAACTAAAATCTACATCTCAAAATGGCCTTAAATTTTTTTTATTTCCTTTCTATTTGTGTTTGAGCTGCTTCACAGAAAAACTTTTTGTTGAAAAATGAGTCGCAATTAAATCCAGTATCATAGGTAAACGGGGAAAGAAACGAAGATGAAGCTGCTTTATTTGACATCCCGTGTGGAACGGCCGTATATTTATATTGAATCTGATCATGCTGATGTTTTTACTCATGGCATTGTGACAAAATGAGTAGAAAATTTAGAGTATTTTATTCTCCAATTAAATAAAACCGAGAACATAAAATGCTTTTACATACATTTAGGTGTTAATGGCACAAATAAAGGCCATTTTTAAAATTTAGATTTTATGGCTAAATTTAAAGTAAGGTTTTATAGCAATAAAAAATCTATTACGACTTATTTTGAAGTAAAAAGTATACTTGAAAAGAAGTAAAGTGTGGAACGGGCCAATAGATGTGAGTATAAAAATACAGTTTAGTCACGTCATTCTATCGTCATGACAAAATTTTGCGAGTTACAAAAGTTGTACATACTTACTTGCTAAAAGTTACTTACAAATTCTTTTTATTTTTAGGTGATCTTTCTATCCCACTGAAAAGCTCCTATTGAGCATTTTCTCAGAATTGTTTAAACAAGGTGCATGTTACTGAGTGGTGTGTGATAGTGAATCTTTCGACATTTCGTTCGTGAGTTATTAGTTTATGAGGTAAAACTCAATCAAAAGAACCAACAGTAATATTAGGAAGCGACATGGTCAGACTTCGTAATGCAGGAGTTAATTCAATCTAAAGGTCTGAAGACAGACTTTTAGATTTTAAGAATACGTACTACGCTTTGAGATTTTTCACCAATCTTCTTCTATTTTCAATTCAAAAAATTGAGAATCTTTGGAGACTTTTATGTGAAGAGGGTTGGGTATTCTTGCTACAAAATCGCCCAAAACGCCTTCTAAGACCATATTTTATGGCCTTACACTTCACACCATTTGAACGGTCTTTCGGCCAGATAATAATTTTAACAAGGATAATTTAGTTCATAAATCTACCCTTTTTTTAGTTCACACACCTAGACCAGCTCTTTAGTTCACAAACCTACCATTTTGGGGCTGGTTGCAATGTATTCATGTTACAAATCGTGAATATAGCTGAAGCCACCCTATCCACCATATTTAGTCGCTTGTGGTAAAGTATTCGCTCATGTTATGCAATGCAGCTGAACCATCTTAGTATTCAAAACTACCGTTGTGGCGCTGGAGACAGTTATATAGATTTTCTGATTTAATGCCAAATATGTATGGCCAATTTTTTGAAAAATTTTTTAAAGGCGCAAATTTCATTGTCAGTACTTTAGTTGGCAAATCGGCGCGGGGGGGGGGGGGGGTTGTCCCAATTTATATTAAGACGGATGTGATCTTCCACTCTTCTGGCAGTAGCTCCTTATCTCTGGTAGTAGCTTCTTAGATATGTGAAGTTTACCATCTTGTTTTAGCATGCCAACGCTCCGACAAAGCCCGGTATCGTACCACACTTTAATCTTGTGATTGGATCATATACTTCCTCTACTGTCGACTATGTTCACATTTAGGAGCGGTCCAACGGAGAGAACATAAACAACATTTGTTCTTAATTCTCCACCTCTCATCTAACTGTGGATTTAGAATGGACATCTTTAGTTAAATTTGTGGTGTTAGTAAAGTAATGTCAGTTTCCTTTCACAGAGAATTTTACTTTATTTCTTGCACGCAAATATTTCATTCCAGAATTTCACGGTCTATGTGTTATTGTATTTGTTGTGGAACCACTCATTAGAAGGTTGCGATTGTTTTTCTCGATATTCAGTTACAACTAACTGAAAAGCTTTTCACTGTTACTGGATGTTATAGGGCTGGTTAGTAAATTTAAATTCTATAACTATGGCAGTCGACTGGAAAGTTGTAGCAAGTAGCGATTAGTTAATGCATATTTTTAGATATTCTAACGTCTGTTATAGTCTGGAAGAGTTTCGCTTTGACATGACGCTTTAAAGATACAATGACGTGAACGTTTGAATTTCCTTTATTCCATCAAATGTCCTCCATGTTGTTTTTTGATCCTTTCGTGAAACAAAAGCGAATACTTGAAAAAAAAAATAGAAATTATAACCAATTCCAGATTCGAAGTTCACATATGGTGAGAAATGACGTGCTCCAACTCAAAATTCATTCTTGACGTTAAATTTGTATAGTTATGGTTTTTGTTCAAAAAGTTTGAAGATCTCCGAGTCTAATCGATAGTTAGTAGAATTTTATCTACTTTGTCCACAATTACATATGTAAACTGTTTGCTATAAAACAAACCCCACTTCTGTGGCCTTTAACTTGGAAAACAGTCGCTGCGATGTAGTATATGATGATGATTATATACAAAATTTCCTCTGTATGACTGTACTGTACCTCCTTATTCATTTCAAGCTATCCAGGGAGGACCATGAGATATTTATTCACCGATAGTGTAAATATTTCTAGACAAAAACTGTTATAAATGCAATATTAAAATCTGTTCCATTAAATAGTTTGACATTTGAGTGATATTAAAAATTTTGGAAGGCCACATTTCACCGCGTCTTCTCATACGAACAAAACAATAAATTTGATTTTATTATATTTTCGCAATAAAATAACACAAAATATTTATAAAACATTCACACATTGCAAAATAAAAGAAAAACAAAAATAAGAAAAACTGTTTATCTACAAAGAAATCATTAAAAAATATTTGGCTTTTTGTGCCGGTGCCAAAAAAAAAAAATTCGTGGCATCACATTAACTCGCGACCAAACACTATATAATGAACGACAAAACTGCATTAATTAGTCATCGCACGCAAATTACACCATAAATCATTTCTAATTCGTCTAATAACATTTTCATAATAGATTTTCACCTATATGGGCGCTAACAGGTAACTTACATAACACCGACACTCTCGTACTATAAATAGTTTGCTTTTATGTATAGCGTTATGTCATTGTGACAAACCTCAACACAAAATGTTTACCATTTATTGCAAAACCCTTTTTCGACATCTAATTATAACCCCCAAAAATATGTCAAAATGCTGTTAATTCAATTAAATTTTTTTTTTCTGTTTGTTGGGATAAAAATCACTACATAGATTTTCCAAGACATTAATCAGCATGATGCTCATACATGAAATTAACAACAACAATAACACAAAAATCATAACATCAAAAAGGAAAACCACTTTAATTAAATGAAAATTGAAGCAATAACAAACAACAACAAGTCGGGCAAAAGCACAACTTTTATATATATACTCGTACGTACGAATATATCGCCACAAAAGTGTGGTTTTCCTTGCTGGAAATGGGAGAGCAAAAATTAATTTACATGAGCTTTAAGCTTTTTTTACACATTTTACATTTTTTTTTTTTTTATTTTTTACATATTTATTTTTTGGAATATTACGATGCTGTGCTTTGCTATGTACGTGTACATAAAATACAAAATTTTGTTTCGGCTGTGATGCTTTTTTGTTGGGACGGTCTATTGATTTCATAAAATAATGTATATGGCGCGCAGAAATTCATCCTGATGTTGAACTAAATACGAAACAGCGACCGCCGAAACCAGAACAACAAATTTCAAAACCCGCATTCGTTAGAGAATATGCACAGATTACAAGGCGGAAATATCTCAAAAATGAAAAATTTGTCCGCACCAAAAAAAGTTTAAAGACGGATAGTTTTTATGAGAAGCAATATCGGCGGCGTAGCCTTTCCGAAAACGATTTACTTTATGAAATTGATAAAAGCTTGAGTGAACTGGCAAGAGGATTTTTATTTGGCCATGGTATGCAATGTTTTCGTTTTTGCGTATGTACATGTGTCTGGTGTGAAACTCAATCTTTCTTCGATGTTGGAAAATTTGCATGAAAATTTTATTTATTTTCGTTGATTTTATATCGCATGTTGCGTATTTTAAATTTATTTTTTGTTCGCTGATGTGTTTGTGCGTGTATGTATGTGTGTCTATGTAAATTGTATATGTTTTTCATGAAAATTGTATAAATTAGAAATTTTCGCGTTTAATTTAAATGGTGACAAAATAATTATTGGTGTAAGTTTAAATTTTAATTTGCCAAATATGCAAATTTTTTAAAATTATTTTTGTCTCGATGTTCGAAGTTTAATTTCACTTAATTTGGCAAAGTTATATGCGGTTTATATACGTACGACAGGTCCGAAGTTTAGATGCCCGAAAAATATTCATCGAAAGGTAAGATTAGTTCGTTAAGAATTTTTATTAGAAAAAAAAAAAATTTTGGTGAAATTTAATCGCGTAATAAACGGTAAACAAATAAATTGCGCGTTATGATGGCAAATTTTTCAGTTCTCACCAAGCGACAACATATGGTTTATCCGTCTGGGAAAATTTTGGTTTTCCCATCTGGTTTATTTAAATGTGGGTCAATGTTTGCCCTGTTTTTATGTGAGAAAATTATTTTCAATGTGATGTAACCACAACCATGAGAAAAAAACAAACAAGGCGCCAAATATTTAAGTGATTTAATTTGTAAAATTTCCGGTAAGGTTTAAGAAATTATGTGTCAAAAAATGACATTTTAAGTGTCATCATTTTGATTTCAAGCAGGAAGCAGAAATGGATTATAACGGTCAAATTCGATCTTTTTTAGACTGCTCTTGTGAGATTTTATATTTCTAATATTCGAAACTAGAACGTGTTGCTATTAGAACAACCTAGAGATGCTACGTAAAATTGGTTTCGGAAAGTGCGCATCTGTAGGTATTGGAAATTTGGGAGAAATCTGTCATTTGGATTTCCCAGACATTTTTTATTCAGATTTAATTTAATCTTTGCTACTTAAAAAATATTTTCGTTACTAGAAAACAGAAAAGAAACTAAAAAACCGTGCAGTAAATTATAAATTTTCAGTCGCAATTTTTCAATCCAATCCTGCATATAGAATTTGGAGTATGAAAAATAATCGAGCTCTTTTCCGCATTAACAAAATTGAGAATTGTCTAAAACTCATTTTGGACACCCTATTCATTCAATACGACAAACCAACTTTTATCGTGCGACCGACTAACCATTAAGACACAAGGAATAAGTCGGTTACTTTACTGCTATGAATTTGCATTGTCAAACTCCTTTCTTATCACTGAGCTGTGAATACTACTATAAACTTGACGGTCTACAAACTTGTTCAACAAATTTACCTGGTACAGAAGAAAATGTTCTCAATCTGAGCAAATATCATAATTAGCTCAACAGCTTATTTAGCTGAAGTGACGAATTTGGCCAAATTTCTCAATAGGCGAAATTAGAACATCACCTTGTCCCATGTCTTGTTACGAAATGGTACAACACCATTCCGCAGATTTTATCTAAACACGCAGAGGCTTCTAGCACGGTGATTTTGTCGACTAGATCTCAGGATTTTGGGTCGTGGGGAAGCTGAGGCTTTCGTGCTCCTAGCCTATACCGTGGAAGAGAATAAACATAAAAATAAAAAAGCAAAACAAAAAATTAAATTAAATTAAAGGACTAACTGGGTATACCCATCCAGGAACGACCAGATCTCCCCGAAAGACAGTACAATGTCAGATAAAGAAACCCCACGAATGACCTATCGACTCCTAGAGGCCGATGCTCAGCCACAGCGAAGCAGCATAATAGGGTAGGGTGTTTCTCCAACCTACAAAGCTTTTCTTCACCCGGAGAGACTTCTCAGCATTGCCCCACAATTCACACTCCGACATCCTGAGACTGCCGGGGTGCCACGGGGAGACCGCGTAGTTTTTACGGTCGTCCTCGAATGGACAACACATATGATGCACTGACCACTCCGACCCTATGGATGTCCTGCCGAGTGACAAGCCTAGCCTGCAACTATGGTACCGACACGAAATGAAATCCCCTTCCCAACATACCAACCCAAAAGAATAAGTAATTCATTTTATTGGTTATTTTATTTGTTATTCATAAAAAATCGAATAGAAGGAATAATAATCATAATGCCGAAAGAATTGCAGGGCAAATTTTTATTATGCCAATTTTCACGCTGGGCGCCGAATGTGAATTATTTTGAGGGTGAAACCAACGTGCACCCGACCGCGCGCACGATAACCGTAACTTGGATGCTCGATTACAATATTTATGCTATGTGCCTGATGGCGATTTTTTTGTCTAAATTTCCGCAAACTAGCTAAATTGGCCGTTAGTTCACCCAGGTATTGTTAGATGCCTCTAATACTTATAAACCAAAATCTACCCGATATTTAGTTCTAAACTGCAAACTTAGTTTCGATTTATCAATTACTGATTATAAATGTCTTGTAGAATGTTAAATTTAAATTTATATAGCAGATTTTAATTAAATATCAGATGCGGGTTGTTTTGTGCCGCACACAGCATAAAATAAACCAAATTTCAAAATTTGAAAAAACTAAAAACTTAATAAAAAAAAATCGTACCTTTGGACCTCATAGAGGTCGACCTTGGGTTGTGGTGCTTTTCACCGATACTACCGTGAGTCCATTGTCGGTTGACCATCGAACGATGCGTTGGTCGTCCTCCCACCTTTGGTAAGTTAAACCGTTGGGCTTTTTCCCGCCTTGAACCAAGATATTTTACTGATTACCGGTATGTTGCTACTCCGATAACCAAAAAACACAGTTGCGACTTCCTTGATTTGTCGTTTAATTAATAGGCTGGCCACGTACTTGGCCACCTGTTATGAATTATGCGGAACTCCTGTTGACTGTCCGATACCAAAAAAAAACTTTTACCATACCGCAAACAAAACTAGACGAGCCTCGTTTCGGGTGTATATATGGGTTACGGCCTCCAAAATACCGAAGCAAATTAATTTAGGCCGCAATAGGCAACCTTTTTTATAGGTTGCGTCGTTCACCTGCCGATAAGCGGCCTCGTTTGGTAAAATGTATCTTAGAGCGTCCACCGGATATTATACGATATACAACTAACGGTCCGGTCCGTCCAGCACCGATGTAAAACTGAAAAAACCATTGTGAACTGAAAACCACTTTTCTTGACTTTGATGCTTCTTGTTTTGTTTTTCGTGCGCGTCACTTGCACACTCTTTCTTACCGCGCGTCATTTACATCGATTTTAGTATTAATACCATAGGACAGATGGTAATGCCGTCATTAAAAGGCATCACACATTCCATCACCATGGAACTAAAAATTCAAAACGAACAAACGAAAAAAAATAATATTATGACCTCCACAAGGAGTCGTAACAGCCTGTTCATCTCGAACAAGATCCCCCTCCCTACCTCTGTTATTCAATCAACAAGTATAGCACCAACAAATTTAAATGATTCGCAATGCATTTTTCCTTTTCCTAGGGTCCATTGTCATTGGTATATGACTGATAACAAATCCAAATTGTTCATTTAGAACGACATATCTATAATCATTAACATCACTTTCGTTTGTTGATTCGCTTCTATCCTCATCCACAATGCGCACCGACTTTTCTGGTTCTTGTTGACTAAACTGTTGACTGGCTACGGGATAGCTATTTTGTATACCGTTGAACATCAAAAATTTCCGATTTATTTCATCATCCTTCGGAATAACTTAGCTAGTTTGCATATCTGTCATATGTCCTCGCTATCACCCCATTCGACTAAGTTTAATGACCCCTTCCGATCAATGACTCCCACTCCAAGCCCTTCGTCGTCTAACAACACTTTATTGCGTACAGCCATTTGCGTCATCTGCTCCTAATCTTCTGCTCCATCTAGCTTGCCTCTATGACCAGAAGATTTGGGAAATGTATTCCCCATCTTCATCCACTGATTTTTCTGTCATGCTTTCTTACCACTTCAAACTCGTAATTATCCGGGTTTTCCATGCGTCTTACAATACACATGCAGTACCGGTGTGAAGTACTTAACGTTATTGAAAAGTGTAGCTACACATTTAAACGAAAAGTGTAGACTCAAAAAGTGTAGATACACAAATTATCGAAAACTGAAAAATAAAAAAAAGTTTGAAATTCGAAATGCGTGGATTAATTAAAATTATTAAAATAAACAATAAATATTGAGAATCAGAGTACTACAATATACCATTTCATAAAAAAATTAAGGCTTTTTAATTCAGAAAGTCTTCGGAACCACAAATAAAGAGTGTGGAATTTAGTTAGTTTTTTCTCCACTTGGCATGGTATCTAAAATTTGTACAAAAAATTTCAGGAAAATTTGCTTGTTGTGATTGGCGATATGGCCCTACAACGGAAAACATCTTTGACCAAATTCGCTTAATTGATAATTCCAAAATTCATAGAAACAGGGAGTACCGTCAAACAACTACAAGCAAAGCCACCATTTTCTGATATTCGTAATCCTACCGCCGCTACTAATTGGAACGAGTAGTCACAGTTGTACTGTCACGGTTTACAACAACATTTTAATAATTTACACCACTTCTGGAATAATCCACATAATACCGGAAATAACTTCACCATAATTTTCAAATATCCACTCAATAATTAAATACAACAACCATTATTTACTACAATTATTATAAAATAATTTTATTATTAGTAATTGTTAGTAACATTTCTCTGGTGACCTACTAAATATTGCCAATTAGGGTCTCTCCAATGCCATTTATTTATTTAAATTTTGTCTCATATTCTTTGCATTAGAAATGCAGCTTCTTTCTCTCTCTCTCTAGCATTTACATCCCATGAAAGGATTTTGCCGCCCGCACTATGGTCCTCCATCCGTTTCAGTCCATCGCTCTCGTCCTTCAATTTCGACATCCTAATGCGAGTAGGTCTTGTTCGACGTCGTCACGCCAGCGCAGTCGGGGTCTTCCGCTACGACGTACACCAGCTGAGTGTTGATGGAACACTTTGTAAATCATTCGTTGTTGTGGAGACCTTATGCACGTGACCGAGCCATCTAACTCGATTAGATTTGATGAAGCCGATAATATCGCTACCTCCGAGAAGTTGCTTTATTTCGTGGTTCATGCGAATCCGATATTCATTGTTCGCAACTTTAACAGGACCAAAAATTGAACGGATGACCTTCCTTTCGAAGGTAGATAATAATCTACAGTCGTTAGAGGTCATGGTCCAGCACTCGCTTCCGAAAGTCAGCACAGGTCTTATTAGTGCTTTATAAAGTGCAATGCAGCTTCTTGACTTCATTTAATTTATAATACGATTTTAAGAAGCACAAAGAGCTTATGGTTTTGGAGAAAATTTGTCCGGACGAAAGTTACCGATTCAAATTTAGAAGTTTTCAATTCATAATTTTAGTTATAATACATAATTTAGTTTGAACTTTTCATCATCCCATTGCAAATGACCATATACAGTTGCTCCTATTACCAAAAAATAGAATTTGGATGTTCCAATGTTACATGGTTCCGGACTATACACGTTGATTAAAAATGTCGTCTTGCAAAATTGCTTCAGCCTGAATAGTAAAATGTTCGTACTTGTTTTGGTGTCTAAAATTCGAATAACGCCTACTTTTGACTTTTAAATAACGCTTATTTGAATAAATAACTGAGGTCGGCTTCCATAAAGTAAAGCTTGACCTTATTGTATCTGGGCTGGGATGTTCTAACATCACTATGTTTCGATAATTTATCGAAGTTTATTTCTCGTTTCTGTAGAATAAAATTTGTCTCTGTTTCAATTTTTATATCATTTACCAGCCTGCTAGATTGCAACATTGTGATGTTTCTACTGTGTTCTATCACCAAATAATTATTTTTCGATTGTAGAACGAAAATAAGTGAAATAGATATTGTTCAAATATATTCTAGTAGACTGTGATAGCAATATAGAAGAAAAAATTGATACACGAAACAGAAGTCAAATTAATTCTAGCTGAAAGAGACGTAGACTACGATAAAATATCGAAAAATGGTGATGTTAGAACATCCCAGCCCTGATTTGAGAGCGGTGCAACTTTTTTGTGGTGGGTTCTACATTGCAGATTTTGTTGAATTTCGAACTATTAATGATTTTTAAAGTACGATTTTTTTCGAATAGATATTGGTGGATTTGAAAAAATTAAATATTTTAAACTTTGACGTCAGCTCAGTTTTAATTTTTTTTATTTCGCTTTTAAAATTATCTCACACTCTAATCTCTTTTTAAAATTACTGACACTTTCTATTTGACCTAGTCATTAGTTTTTAGCCTGCATCAAACATTTCCATTAGACAGATCTTTCGCTCGAAATGAAACGAATTACTTATTCTCTTGGACAAACAATTTTAGAATACCAAGTGTAATGCCACTCTAACTATATACAAGGAATTAACACTAAAAAAACTTGATAAAGCCAATAACAAAAATATGCGGGATGTGTTGTTCCAGAAATATCAGTACCACAGTCATAGCTGCCGCACTTATGGTCACTAAAAAAATTTTTGTTTTGCTTGATCTCACGATGTCTAATCCGGTCAACGACTGATTAAATTTTTGAAATGTTCACGTGCGGCTTTATCATTTTGTTCTAGTTAACACCTTTTGAAGAAAATATATTTTGGATCTTTTTCTAGAAATTTAAAAACCACTTAAAGGTGCCAAGATACCTAAATTTTGTATATGTATATTTAATTAAATTTAGAATACTTCATTTTAGTTCATGTCAATTTCGATAATCACTAAACGACTGTTTATATTCACTTTGATCTGATATTATAATCTTCCGTTAAATTCGTGCGCATTTCCAAATAATAGATATTGCCTAAATACATGATACATACGTAAACTCCCACTTAAAATGACGTAAATTTAGTGCTGTAAGTGCAAACCTTATCAAATACCAATTTTGTATCATAAATCGCATCCAACAAAATACAGAATAATTATTACAATTCTCTTTACTGTTTTGTGTTTCAAAATTTTATCTAACCTACGAGTATAATAACGAAATATCGCAGCGGGCGATAAGATTATCTTAATTATTTTATTTATTCCAAATCACCCAGAAACCACCAACTCAAAAATACACGAATTCCATATAAACATAATTTTTTTAAATTAACGTCTTTAAGACTTTTACACTATTGTGTGAACTGATAATAAAGATAACACGCTTTTAACGTCTTAGCACAATTTTTATACACAAAACCAAAATATATCGACATCGATCAAAAAGCTTTCAAATATATTTGCCCTAAATGTATGCTACGTATGTACGCGCAACTCGTAATTTAGAATAGTTTACGGCGATTCATTTCCAAATTAATGATTTTAAAACTTTCCGCAAATGATTTTTTATATTATAATTTAAACTGAAAATTTATTTTTCAATATATTTATAAAACAACGTGAGATTTTCAATTTTCATAATTAAATATTCGATGAGAATGAGTTAAATATTTAATTATCTCAATGGTTGTTTAGTGTGCAGTATTTTTATTCTTTGCTCGCATTCTCGCACCTCCAAAACAAAAAAATTGATAGAATTTTTAATTAATTTAATTTTTTTTTTTTAATTACATATTTAGTATATAATATATACAGTGCGATACAAAAAACTGTTTATGTTTGAATATTTATATTGCAAACCTATTTCCCAATTATGGAATAATTTTTTGACTGCAATCATTATCTAATTTTAGAGCAAGATAAACATTTTATGGCATTATATACGAGCAGTAGAAAATTGTATAGAGTGTTGTGTGATGATAGTTTTGTGTTCTATATAAACATACTCGTACAATATATTATGTATATAAAGCATAACACAACAGATTGAATAATATATTCACTTCAATTGCAGTCAGCATTATAACAGTATATACAGCATCGATCGGTATATACACAATACCGTAATATAAACACTAGAATGTGTAGGAAAAATTGAAAATATTTACATGAAAATTTTCATTGATTACAACACAAAATTTAAAAATATATATGTAGCTCTATGTGTATATGCTTTGCCACTGCAGGCTATCATTATTGCTGCGCTGACTGTTCTAACATTGCATAGTTTTGGGTTGCTGTATCGTTCATTTTTGGGAGGTATCATGATGAATTAGAAAAGTATTTGTTTTTGATTTGATTTGCTTTTCCGAATTTGATTTTTGCGTAGGACTATTATCGGAATACACTGGTATTTGGAAAGTTTATTGTTTATTTATTATTATAGTGAGTGAAATGCTATTATTCGATAAATAAATTTTTATGTTTTATATAACAAAAAATACACGAATTTAAAATATTTATAATAAAATTTATTGACTTTTTGTGGCAAGGTTAATATATCGTTTAAAACCCAAATTTTCAGAATTTTTGATCGTATCAAAAATATCCTACCGTTAAAACCAAAATGAACGGTGACGAAATGTACAAGGAACATAAAAAATTATAGTAGGGGCCTAGAGTGTAATAGTATTTCATAACTCATACCGTCTAAATTCACACTTTGAATAATTAAGAGAACGATAACAAAATGATAAAAAAAATTTAAAATTAGAAATACTCTAATAACATTCGTTCCATAGAATGGAAATGACCGAACCACCGGATTGAATCAAAGTTACAAAAAATTAAATATTAAAATTTAAAGAGGCCTTCATCAAGTGATAGTTATAATTCTAAAGTTTAATGCAAAATACAATTTTTTTACTTACAATGTAAGTCGATCGAGAGAATGTGCCCTTTAATTCATTCGGAATATTCCGAACATTCAAAAAATCACACTTTTATTAATTTTATTTCTATTTCTATCCTCTTCTTTTATTTAATTCGGAATACTTATTTGGAGTCGTACGACTTCCGATTATTTTCGTACGACTTTCATGCTGATTTTTTTAATGAACTGAGAAGTAGACGGAGTTGAATGATATCTTCAGTTAAAGATACTGTTGATCTTGATAATTTGGAATTCTAAATTCGTCTAATTTCGACGAGCCAATGCTGTGCAACCTAGAATATTATACATTCGGCATTGCAGTGTCCACTCCCACGACATGGACGCGGCTGCCTAAAAATTTAGTAGTTAGTTTCACACCTTTTTTGGTTTGATAAAGCTAACATTACAACGTCCACAATTGCTGATATCTCTGAGTATTTTGAGCCTAAACTAGTAGACGATGTCGGTTTTATATAAACTATTAAGACTTTTAAACATTTTTAATTAAGATTTTTTAGGATTATTTTATTCTTTACATTTTTTCAATGATACACTTTTTTATCAGTAACACTTCCTGTTACAACGGAATACGTTTATAAGTTAATTTTGTTTTTTGAAACATAAACCTTGCTTGATGTAAAGTTGATACATTTTAATAAAAATTAAAAATTAAGTAAGCCGACGGATATCATCATGCCGCTCGATATTAAGAGAAATTATTGTAGAATTTCGGGAGAAATAATTTTCCTATTAAACCGAACTTTCCGAGCTACAACTCTCGACTGGTAGAATTTTGAAAATTTCAACATTTCTATTTGCATGTTCAGAAAATTCTTGTTATGCAATCAAAATAATTCTCTTAGGCAAATTATAACAATTTTGAAAATGCAAGGATTTAAAAAATATTACAAATATGAACCCCCAATACGAACTCCCATTGTGTAATACTAATACGAGTATGTTATTTTAAATACTGTTCTAAGCGCGAACATCAAATCTACGAATAGAAAACCCTCGAATATTGAATCAGAGCTGTATTTCATTTTTCGATTTATTTTTCATTTTAGCGAGAAAAAATTGGCCTCCATGAAGTTGGCACCTCATCAAGCTAATTTTATAAAAACATAAGTTGGGTCTAATTGGTCACTATTTGGTCATGATTAATCAGTTATTTCCAGTAATTAATCAGTAACAGGAATTTTTTAAAAAGGTTTAAAAAAATTTCAAAGTCAACTAATAATTTTTGCACCCCAAGTAACCAAAATCGATTAGCTAGAAATTCTGATAATTGGTCGGCTAAACCCAATGATTGGTCAGACCTACAAATATATTTACACAGGTAAAAAAGATTAATTTATTTTGCTGTGCATGCATTTAACAAACTGTCACACACAAGGTTTTTGTTATATGTAGAGATGCGCATGCAACACAAAAAACATGTGTAAATTTATGTGTAAATTTACACATGTTTTTTTATGTGTAAATTTGGTCTAGCAATAGATACCGAAAATTATAGCTAGTTAATATGAATAAAAGGTTTAGCGTGCTTAAAGAGAGGGTCTGAAACAGCTTTATAACATAGCACGCCCGCAAGTTTGTTAACGTGCACCATGTAACAAAACATGTTGCTAGCACTTTCGATTTAATTCAATTTTTTTAACTCTGAACTTGGGTATTTGAATATATCAAAATCTGCAGTTTCGTTGTAACATCCTCACTATTTCAAGAATCTTGACCAAATCCCAGCATATATTGCCGAATTATCTCAAAACATTGGTTTATTCAAATACAAGTTTTCCAAGAAAATTTAAAGAAAACAGGGAGGATGCTACACCGATTTTCGCAAATACCCAAGTTCCGCATAAAAAAATTAATTAAAGCGAGGATGCTACACCGAAAAACTAGAAATATAGATTTTCTTCAAACCAATTTAATAAACGCATACATTTTGTATACAAATTGAAAATATACGCTTGAAATTCAGCAGCAAATTTTATTTGTGTTGCGTGCGCACCTCTACATATAACATATAACAAAAACTTTCCAAGCGATATTTTATCAAGCCCGCGCATGTGCAGTACTAATTAAAAAGTCTTTTGGGCTTAACTGACCATTTATCGGGATCTCGGGCTTAATCGATGGCATTCATTCTTTTTTTTTTATTTTTCTTACTTGGGGCATTAAAATTTTTCTTGACCTTGAATTTTTTTTAAAACGATTTTAGAATCTCCTGTTGCTGACCAATTACTGGAAAAACCTGACAAATTGTGACCAAAATGTGATCAATTAGACCCAACTTTTGTTTTTACTTCATGATAATTTCAAATAATTTCATATTTATTTTTGAGAGTGTTTCTCGATAGATACTTTGTATTGTCATATTACGGTTTCTTCAAGAAAAATAATCCGAACCTATACCGATACGGGCAACTTTTGTTTTGTGGTTTTGACAAAAACTGTTCAAAAATTTTTAAGGACCCTGTACTATACATAAAGTGTTACCATAACAGTCGAACGCAAGTAACATGTAACATTGATGGTTTTTACAGCGAAGGAAATTAAATTTAGAGAAATTTAAAAAAACCATCGAAAAAAATACAAGGTTGATAATGGTGACATCAGCAAAAATAATTATCAGAAAACAGGGTAACTACAGGGCAACGATGCTGTATAAGATAACAGAAAATTTTCAGCAGAAAAAATGTATTTTATTTACTATTTACCGCTAGAGTCATCACGATCACAAAAATGAAATTCTTTTTGCTGATATTGTTTGAAACCAGCAAAAGAATTTTGAAATTTTTATGCAAATTAATCATTCTCAGCAGAAAGTTTGAAAAAGAAGAGCAAATATATGCTTAAACGAGTGCTCTTAACCTGCACCGACCAAATTAGCCCGCCTCAATGAAACCTGTACTATAATTTGTTACACATTTATTACAACAAATCCCGATTTTATTACAGTTACCGTTTTCGAGGAACGAGTGGTCGGTTTAACTTATAATTAAACCTACACCGCCAAAATTGTAACTTCGGAAGTAGCTGTGATATCGGGGTGGTTCTTTGACCAGAATTTATTTCAAATTAATTACATTAATTAAAAAGTTCAAGATCAACCCAATATCTTGACTAAGGGTAAATTTCACCCTAAAAGATTATTTATGACAAAAACATCGATTTTAACAATAATAATAAATAATTACAACAGACCGCTACCAGATATTGAGCCAAATGTTACTCCTTGGACCTTGTGGAGGGCAGATCGACCTTATCCAGGCGTGTAATAAATTATGCTTGTGCCAGGTTACTTTGTGTCAGGTTAATTTATTAAACACCTGGACAAGACTGATCTGCTCTCCACAAGGTTCAAGGAGTAACATTTTTCTTAATATCTGGTAGCGGTCTGATGTAATAAATTGTTGATGGTGATAAAATCGATCTTTAAATTAGACGTTTGAACCCTTTACGGTTTCGAGCCAATTCCGTGTAACATATCGAAAAATCGCCATCGTTGATAGCACTCCTTACATTTCTGAAGTCATTTTAGTGTGAAATGTTTTCAGTTTTTTAACAAAAGTGTTAGAAAAATCCCAAACAAGGTAACTCCTGGGTGTATGTTTTTATGGTAGCTGAGATCATAATCTATATACATGAGAACCCTAAGATTCACATCTGGCATCAGTAGCCTTCTATACATTTTTAAAGTCATTTTAAAGTGAAATGTTTTCAGTTTTTTCATAAAAGGTTAGAAAAACCCCCCTGTAACTAGATCTGCTGGAAATTTTCTGCTATCTTACACAGCATCAGAGTAACGGAGGGTCGTGTTAAAAAATAGGGTGTACTTAGAACAATTAAGAAACAATTAAAACATAAATTTAAATATTGAGTATTAATTAACATCAACAGTTTTTTGGTAGAATTAAAGAGCAGTTAAACTTTCTCGGTATATTTTCAGCACTCTCGAATTAAATACACAACCGTAGGAAATTCTCCCATTTAGCGCCAATCTGTAGTATGACAACGACTATGATAATTGTACGTGAGATGCTTGTTCGACTGCCAAGAAGCAATTGCGTGAGTTCCAAATCCAATTTGTTTAAATTACCGGTAGAGCAAAGGTTTTTAGATACGGCTGTTTGTTACGTTCTGCTGTGATTACGAAACTTAATTGTTTCTCAGAATATTATAATTGAACGAGGTTTGCAGGATAAAAATACGTAATTCCCAAAAGAGAGATCATCCCATTCTCAACCGACTATGATGGAGATCGGTTTGTGTGATGAAAGTGGGATTCCAATTATGAGATCCGAATTTGGTGGTTGGAATGTAATTAATCCCATCAATTGATTGGAATAAAACTCGGTTTGTATAATAAAAATAGGATCCCATTATGAGTAGTAGATGTGGATTTGTAAAATGGGAAGTTTAAATGAAACTAAAATCCGTTTCTCAACTATACGATTAAAACGGTTACACGATTTAGCTAAAGATAGTTGCAAAGCAATCTCTACAAATTGTTGTCAAAATAATCTTAATAGCTTATAAGGGGTAATAAACTTAAAAGACGGGCGATTAGAAAAATTATACAAATGTGTGTATTTTGCTAAAAATCTCTTTCTAGCGACAAATTTTTATGAGTTTTGCCAAAATAAAAAATACATTTTAACATTTAAAGTTTTTCATACAAATAATATTTTCTAACCTCAGTTTCACTAATTATAT
This sequence comes from Nephrotoma flavescens, assembly GCA_932526605.1. Taxonomy (NCBI): domain Eukaryota; kingdom Metazoa; phylum Arthropoda; class Insecta; order Diptera; family Tipulidae; genus Nephrotoma; species Nephrotoma flavescens. Next base: position 263,719,555 of record OW052222.1, on the reverse strand, counting down.
TATTTTTCATAATTTCAAAACCATCCATTGGTTCTGCAGTAATTCGGTCACGGCTAAAAAAATGATGAGATGTATAATTCGTTATTGATCAGAATTTCGGCTATTAATCTACGGTCCAGTTCTATAAATAAATGTGAAGCATTTGCTACATATAGATTGCAAGTTTCGCCTCATTTAAGTCGTATATATCACTATTGCCGCCAGACTCCAAAATATTAAATTGATCAGACCTTCATATGACCTCACCGTCGTTCGACTAATCTAAACGAGAGGTAAGACAATAAATGAGCCAATCAGTACTAAAATGTTTATGAACAAATCATCTATTATTTCTTATGTATCAGATCACAATAAACCGGAATTAAATCACCTACCAAACATCACTCATACTGTATACAAAAATACATTCATCGATTACACAAATCATTAATTTTCCGCAAATGGATCACAAAATAAAAATTCTAAAACGTCGAAAAAAACTTAAAAAATTTTAATTTAATTATACAAATAAATCATTCAAAACAAAACTAAAAATAATTATTGTTCTTGACGTAATTAGTCTGTAATATTTCCCGCTTTCCGCTAAAATCGTTTTTTTTTCTGTTAAATTAGTAAAGCAAACCCAGTGATTCATATTTTCCGATATTTTTATTCAACCAAAACATTTAAAATATTTACAATCATTAATGTATATTGATTGTATTTTGTAGAAAATTACCGAAATACATTTTTGCTAAAGTTATAAGTAGTTTAGAATTTTTTTTTGTATACATATTTCCACCACTGTATGCGTACTAAACCCCATATCAATATTAAAGGAAAATGGCAAATTTATGATTCCTCGGACATTCATTAGCATAAATATACATATTTATGTGTGTATTATCTAATATATTACAATAATAAAAATGTCGAAAATATATGAAGTGCCTCGTATACGAGACGACACAAACACTGGCTGTTGTTCACTTTCAAATCAAAAATATATATTTTGTTGTTTCAATTTCTAATCTATAATTAGTTTTCTAGTTCTAATTCTTTTTGTATGTATGTGGATATAGGTTGATATGGTAGTAGGAATATGAATGTATAATTAAACTTGAATAATTATTTTTCCTCTCTAGTTTTTCTTATTTTTCCTACGTTCATCCCACAAGTGTAAAAAATATGTGTATATGTACCAAAAAGATATAAATGAAAATCGGAAAAAGTGTTACAACGGAAATTTTTTGGCCACAGTGTAGTAGATAATGGTTGATGATTTTGTTTTCCAAAACCGTATTGCAATATAGACCTAGCGAAAGAATCCTCTAAGATACTTGTATACCTACAAAGTAGTTTACAATAAATTTACTCGAGAAATTTTTAATGATCAGGTCCCCACCACTGTACCAGTACCAATGATGTAATATATTAAGAAAAACTATATTACAAAAAAAAAATCAACGAAAACGAACATTGAGGACGTTTTCTTATTTGTTTTTCGTTTATTTTTCTAAAGACGCGCGATATTCATTTATTTTTTTATACTCGATATTTTCTTTTCAGTTTTTCTAAGACGCGCAAAAATATCGGCCACTCGTTATTTGTTTGCTTTAATTTCTTGTCTTTGCATATAACCGTCTTGAGTTTTTTTTTACAAATTTTTTTTCTCATTTTCCGATTCCGTTATATTATATAGAAAAACTACTTTGCGTGTAAAGATTTTTAGGTTTTATTTTAATTTTAATTTAGTTAGTGAATGTGAATTTTTCATTTTACTAATTTTCGTTTGATAGAAAAACAGTTAATTAAGAGTTCATACAGTGAAAAATCGATTTAAAAGAGTTTTTAAAAATGTTTTGATAACAAAAAAAAAGAAAATTCGTCTGATTTTCCAACATCATATTATTTTTTTCAGTTTTAGTGGAAATTTGTTACATAATACATAGTTTTGTGGGTGAAATATACATAAATCTGGAAAACGAATAAAAAAAAATATTAAAATATGACCACAGGGCAGGGTTAGTGTGTGCTTGTGATATTTTGGTATTCTAACGGAAAACTATTAATTTTTTTTTTTATCTACACCACCACAGAAAATAATATGAATAGTAATAATACAAAAAATAGTAATGCACGCCAATTACCACCGATCAAATTTGGCCCAACATTTAAGGCGAAAGCACCGAAAGGTATATAAAACTCTAGCATATAACGTTTAATATTATTTTTAATGAATACCTGTTGCTTGCTAACTAAATAAAAAAAAATTACTCATCGTCGATGTTGATGCTACTGATTTTCTATTTGAGTGTAGTTTTGAGGTCACGTGAATAAAAATTCACTTTGCCAAATTTTTTATGTTGTTTTCCTCGCGTATAATTGACGTTTTGTTGCGGTTTGATTTTATGATGCTTTGGGGTATATTATATACATTACTCATTTCAGTGATCAGGTATGAAGTTCGCCAAGTTTTTTGACAATGATATCTATTATTGAATTTTAAATGTTTTTCTGAGTCAAAACAGAATTTCATTTGAGTTTCGGGTTGGTATGAAAGTTTAATAACCGCAAGGGTAGTGATTTAGCGCAAATATTGTTAAAATAATTGATTCTGTTTTAGTTTGACAACTGAATCAGTTTTACGCACATTAACAGTTTATTTTCTCCCCAATCTCCCGAGTTTAATTAAATGATAAAATTTCTATTCACACTATTTCGAGTTTTTACTTTTTGTTAACGTAAAACTTTCATCCCAGTAAGCTAAAAATTGGAATAAAATTTTTAATGTTTAAGCGAGCAGAGAGATCTGATAAACGTTTATCCCAAAAGAAATGTTTATATGATGTGATCTGAATAATAGTAATACTAAATCTAAAATCTTTTTGAAAAAGGCTTTTTTTAATTATATTTCTACTTGCTCCCCGGTAAAAGGCGTGTTCTTTTATTACATTGGAGCGAGCAGAGAGATCAAATAGGCGATTATTCCGAAAATATTTACATAATTTTTCTAAAAAATCAGATAGGAAAATCACAATATCCAAGCGTTCAGGAACAATAATAATCAAACGCAAAAGGCTTTTTTAATTATCTTTTTGCTCGTTCAGATGTAATAAAAAAACAAGCCATAATTCCATAAAATTGGGAATGCAGCGTGTAGAATTTAATGTCGAATGAGAAATTTACGTGTGCTAGAAAGAAACAAATTTTGCTAACGAGGCTTCCACTTGTAGGAACATATCGCCAGTCGCACTTATATATGCACTTTCCGAAGTCAAGTAGACTAAAGTTTCCAAGAAATTATGTTAAATTATTACCAGAATTAAACAAATTTCATACACAGGAGTTATTTCTTAAAAAAAATATTTTAGGAATTTTTTTTTAATTCACGTTTGTGTGGAGAAATGTGAAGTATTCCCAATTCCTAGATAAATATGAAAACTTTTGTGTAACTAATTTATATTTTTTTATTATTTTATTACGTTTATTCGTCAGTTCGCAGTTTTACCAATACCGCTTATCGAATGCTTTTGGTTAGAGTTTCCATCCATTGGATTTATTGAAAAAGATGGTTGCACTTTGTAACGCTAACCTACGACATCGCCTAACGTTAGCAAAAAAAAATAATTAATTTAAAAGAATGTGTGGTCCCCTATATTTAAATTCACCGTCAGCTCAGAGATCGATGTAAAAATTCGTCGTGGGTGGGTCTTGCACTCTGAAACTTGATTTTCTATGGCAAGGAAATCAAAATTAGGACTCACTCACATCACTTACCCTACTCACATCACACCGGTTGGCTGGCAAATTTATTATGAGATTACCCAATAAATAAAATTGAAAAATTAAAAAAAAAAATAACAGAAAACAATGATTAAATCAAAACTCGACTGAATCTTGTAATTTAGTATCGAACCCGCGTTTAGTTTTATTAAGGCCAATCAATAGTACCATGTGAATCGGTTGATTCATCAAGGTGAATCCACAAAAAATTAAATTATGCTTAAATGATTACTTGGTCTGGCATCCGCAGGCGAAGAAACTATACTTCAAATAATTTTCTTCAAAAGAAAACTAAATACGAAATTTCCTGGTTGCAAATAATTCACAGATGCGAGAATTCAATGAAAACTAAACCAAGATGAAATCGAGAATAGTCTCTAACTCTAACAAAAAAAATTAGAATGGTAACCAAAATAATTAAAAAACGAACGGGGTTCAAGCTCCAACTGAACCGCAAATGTTTGGTAAAATATATGGTCTTTCTCATAAAGGTTTTTAGGAATCCCATTTCCATACCAAATCCCATCATAATCGATTAAGAATTGATCGAGTCGTGTCTCAGGTGGCCATATTCCAGGATTTCTTCCCAAAATCGTTTAAGAATCCTTTTTCCATCCAGCATACCGAATCCCATTATAATCGGTATCGGTAATTGATCGAGTTCCGTCCCAGGTGGCCATATTCCAGAACTTCTTCCAAAAATTATTTAAGATTCCCACTTCCATTCAACATACCCAATCGCATCATAATCAGTTTAGAATTGGTCGAGTTCCGTCGCAAGTGGCCATATCCCTGAATTCCTTCCCAAAATCATTTAAGAATTCCTTCCCAAAATCATTTAAGAATCCCATTTCCATCCAGCATACTCAATCCCATCATAATCGGTTAAGAATTGATCGAAATCCGTCCCATGTGGCCTTATTCCGAAATTTCTTCCCAAAATCCCCATTTCCGTCCAGCATACTCAATCCCATCATAATCGGTTAAGAATTGATTGAAATCCGTCCCATGTGGCCATATTCCGAAATTTCTTCCCAAAATCGTTTAAGAATCCCTTTTCCATCCAGCATACCAAACCCCATTATAATCGGCAAATAATTGATCGAGTTCCGTCCCAGGTGACCATATTCCAGAATTTTTTCCCAAAATTCAGAAATTCTTCTAAAAATCATTTTAGAATCCCACTTCCATCCAACATACTTCAATCCCATCATAATCGGTTAAGAATTGATCGAGTTCGGTGCCAGGTGGCCATATTCAGGAACTTCTTCCAAAAATCATTTAAGAATCCCATTTCCATCTAACTTACTCGACCCCAACATAATCGGCTAAGAAATGTCTTAGTTCCGTCCCAGATTAAATTCGATCGAATAGATTAGATTTAAAAACATTCGGATTCAACGAACAATAGGATTTAACGGAGTCCCCAATTAGACCGTTAGATCGAAGTTTTTCTGTATAACATGTTAAGTTAAAATGTCACGTAACCAACGCAACAATTTAACGCAACATTTAACATAACATAGTATTTGACGCAGCGTGTAACATGGACCCAAAACTAGCCCCCTATAAATATTTTACCAAACATAAAAAATCACTATGAACATAAAAACGTATAGAACTGTACCAGAAGGTACGACAACCGATTATCATTGGTTCCGCTTACACGTGTTGTGATAGAACCGCCATCATGTGTTCTCGAAAATAAATCCAGTTTACCATTATGGCCACAACGGTATCAGTACCACATGGTCCTCGATAGACATCATTTAGGAGCCGCCTGGTTAGGCCTATGTTGCCCCAATATCGAAATTATTGCATAAGCGTGACACACGAATGCAATAATCATCGAAAGCAAGTCTCAATGTAGTGCGATCTGAGACATCCATACTGTCGACTGTTATAGACTCGTTTTGATGCACCGCGATCACATTTTTTGAGCTATCGGCCAATTAACACGAGACTTTTTTTGAGCGTTTGTGAAATTATGTGGGATGCAACGCGAACAAATATTTTTGATGGCAATATGTTCATACAATATTGAATGTATGTTAGTCCCACTAAAGCTCAAGGATGCCCCAATCTCACGATAAGTCACCTGATGATCTTGCAGTATCAGTTCATGCAAAGCATAAATGTTTTTCAGAACAACAACCAAATTTTGAACGGCGTTCATCAATGCACTGTTATTCAATTAATCCACGTCAAAAGTTGTAAAAAATAATCGCACGGAAATATTCACGATTTAGATCCATTTTTGCACTGAAACGAAATTTTGAATCTAAATATACCACCTTAAATGTCAAACTTTACGATAGATACGTCAGTTACCAGCAGTTTATGTCACCGGCTTAATGCGTATAGCGATTTCAGCGCCAAGGTACTTAACATCAACCAGACTTATGTTTTCAATATATATTTTTCTACATTGCATGTAACTGAGCTTGTTAAATATCGAAAAGTATTAAAGAATCATATTGCATATCAAGTTATTATACGAAGGAAATTAAAATATTTTCCTTCTTAAAATTTCGCTATTAGCGAAGAGAATTATAGTACACGAAACGCTACACGAAACAAAAATTTTTACCTGTTTTCATTTTATGTATTGGCGATTTGAATTTTTGAATGTATATAATAATATCGAGTGTTGGATATTCAATTACACCTGTATTCTAGGCCTTAGGCTGTTTCCCAAACACTTATTTGAACTTATTTGAATAAGTATGTCTACACAGAAATTCTCCAAAAATGTGACTTGAATAAATGCAATCATAAAGTAAACTATACATAAGAGAACTCATTTAGAAATTCCGAGGTTAATCTATTTTACTATTGTCTATATAAGCCTATAACAAAAACAATGAACTATAAAATATGTTAACTAGAAAATTAAAAAAAAAAAGAAAAAATTAATTAGAAAAAAATTAAATTTGTGTATTAAAATATATTAAAAATATAAAATAAGAGGTAAAATTTGCTTATAAAATTTGCACTACTTGATTTCTCTTATATATTCGTTTTTATTTTCAAATCTAGTGGCAACGACCAACATGTCAAGATATTTATTTTCTTCCATATAATAGAAATTACGTTTTGTTTCTTTTTTTTTTTGCTATTACGTCACAAACAAGTCGGTACAATAAATTGGAACGACTTGACTGACTTATTCAAGATGGCGTCAAATAAGTCTGTAGTAAGTCGTTGTTTGGGAAAGGGCCATAGACTATGTTCCATCCCAATATCTTTATATACAGTCAAAGTACCCCTTCAAAACCATGTGGCATTTAAAAACTAAATTCTTAAAATTATTAGCACGGGGTCTACACTATGCAAAATCGCTGAGACTTTCTCTCATAATATTTTATGTATGTGTATGTTTTTTTCAATGTATTGATAAATAATTATCAAAAACAAATATCATAACTGGGCATTTTAGTCTCATAATAATTTCTTCAAATGTCAAAAAGCCATAAATATTGTCAACCAATTTATAGATTTGTATGTCAAAACAGTACCATTGACTATTTCATTAGGTAGCATTGACATTTCATGATAATTTTTTCGTGAAATAGCCTCCTGATAATTTGCTGAGTGTTTCAAAATTTGTATAACATATTTACACATACATTCATAAATTTAATCTCATGAGAGAAAATCTCAGCAATTTTGCATAATGTAGACCCCGTGTGAAAACCATGTTTTCTATAACTTTGCTTCAAAAATTTCTAAGAATCATTACTCTATCATCCCTGCGTATGTTATTTCAAAATATCGTTAGACCCATTGGCGATTTCTGATTTCTGATGTATGACTCACACCGATTTTTGTAACGAAACTGACGTCAAAACTTATTTGGTGCTAGTTCGTACTAGTCATTGATAGATGTCAGGATGCATGGCTTAAAGAAATTTTATAGTTTATGCCTCTTTTACATAAACTCTCTCTGCCTGCATTTACCATCTCTATATCTGCGTCAGTTCTAATTCACCACTTTTCTCACATCAACAGAATAACTGCATTTCTTTCAAAAAAATATTAAATAAACAACAACGCAATCAAAAATACCGTAATTGTACACCAGGCGCTGGATAAACGGCATTCTGACGTTTCTTGACTTTAGGCGCTTTCACAATCGTTCGGTAGAATTGTTGCATATATTTTTATTTTTTCATTTGAATTTTTACTCGTTCTCATGGTTATTTAACAAATATTGTTCAAGCGATGGTCTATTGTAAGTTTTTCAAAACGTTAATGGTAATGGAATGAATATGTCAAGTGGAAAAACTATGTTATATCAAACAAATGTGCATATAACTTAGTTTATAAACTTTTCTTAAGATTCTTGTGCTTCTGTTAGGCAACAATGAGGGTGTGAAGTTTTGAACGTGTCCAAATTGTTTGAACATGTACAAATTAAGTTCTAAAGTGTATTCTAAAGTTACGAAAATGCTGGTCAGTGATGGTACGAAATATTGATAAATAGATAAAATGATTAATATGCACAAATTTTAAAAATTATCGTAATTATACAAGCACGTTGCCGCTCCTCCTAATTCCTGGCCGTTTGTGTATACCTTGCATATGCCGATCGTTCTTCACACGGTTATTGCTCGTCACTACCCTCTGTCAGTTTCTCCAACAATCTTAACATAGTCGTATATGTTTCACATATGAATTTTCCTTCTGTACTCCCCTATATTTAAAACCTAAGTTGGTCCTCCATGACGAATGTGCAGGATGACTTTCTGATTTTTGCAACTACTATACAAACCACTGATTTAATGGGATAATACCCTGGCGGTAACGATACACAGTCTGCGCTCGTTCGATAACTTTCTGCAATTCTTACTCGCCTTGGTCAGTATCTCCACCAGATACATTTCAATGTTCTATCCAAAGGTACTTCATCCGATTGTTAGATAACCGTGTCAATAATCCCATATTGATCTAGCCAGAATTAGTTCATATTATGTCTCTATCCCTCAAACATAGCTGCCATAATTGCTCTTCGGCGTCATCCTAGAGCATCGCCACACCTGCAACAAGTTTCTAATTTTTCTGTAAGTCTGTCTCCGTCACCACCACCTCCGGCATCAGGATTATCAGTTTCACCAAGATTGCTACATAGCCCTGGGTTACTATCGTTCTCCGGCACATAAGCAATCGTTGCACCAAAATCTTCGAAACAACCTTTGACAGTTCCAATTGATCAAAATTTTGAGTTATAAAAGCCAGTATTTGTGCCAAATCGAAAGTTTCCAGTTGTAATATTAATATATTTTCGCGAACGAAAGTTAGAAAGATTTCGAATATTCAGCACGGTATATTCAATACGAGTGCAATGATTACAATTATTAGTCATTCAGGAGAATCGGCAATCAAATCTCCTGAATGACTATTGACTAACAATAGACCATTTTTCAAAAAAATTGACAGCTGAAGCTGTATAGTGAACCAGAACAAACTAAAATTTATTTGTAATTTTTCAAGTTGATGACACAACTATTAAAGTTTAATGTTTAAAACATAACCACAAACATTTGTACTGTTAAATTTTAAAAGCCCTCTGAGAATTTATGAATAAAATAAAAAAGTACAATTTTATGTTAATGATTTGCCATACTCGGTCACTATGGACTATGGTCATATTATAATTGTGACGTTTGAGGAAAATGGTCTATAGTGCTCATTGCACTCGTGTTTATATACGGCGCTGAATATTCGAAATCTTTTGCAACTTACGGTTCTGTTCCAGGCTTAACTGGTATAATCATAACTAAATGTTATAAAACTACATCTAATGCTAGTGCTTAAACCTAGATGTCACTTATTTTTTTTACAAAATCCCATTAAATTTCTATACTAGTCTGGCTTCTAAACTAGTTTTGATCCCCATTCGAACAATGAACTCTTAAACTTTTTATGAACTTCATAAAGCTATCCTTCTTCAGATTGTATCGCGGTTGACAATAAACTGCAAAAACGATCAATGAATGATTTTTTGTCTTGATGCTGATGCTGGTTCGTTGTATTTCTTTTGTGGTATATTTTTACGCTTCGTAATTGATTCGTATTGATATCCTGATAATTTTATTTGTGTTTGGAAAACCAATTTTTGGAATAAATTTTTGTATGCCAAAAATTTTGAAAATATATATCATTTTCATGTTTTATTTTACACTAGATGAGATGATACAACAGACTGATTACAAAAAATAAAATCACATGACCACAACTTGAAAAATGTATACTCCAAAATGTTCGCCCATTTATTAAACAGCTCTCAAAACACTTCACATCTCATATACATATGTATAACAACACATCAATCAAAAATCCAAAAACACAGCACATAACATAACCGCAAAGCATAATTTCAAATATAACAAGGATTACATAAACCATAAAAAACCACTTTGCCAACGACTTTTGAAAAAAAAAAAAAAAAATTTAGAAGAATGATTGATTGCCATCAACAATGTTTCCACTCGATATTACAATAAAATATTTTCCGACTCGTTCGCTGCAAAACGCGGTGAAAATTTTTGAACAGCTCAAATAAACGGTACACACAACAACAACAACAACACCAAATTATTAATAAACGGATATATGGAAATAATCACAACAAAATTTTCATGTGCGGAGTGTCCGAAATATTTATATACATTAACTGAAACGTAACGAATTGTCTCAAGACGAATCCGTTACAAAGTTTATTATTAGCACTTTGTTGTTATTATTATGAGTTTCTATCTATTTATTTATTTATTTATGTTATTGTGTGTGTGTGGGCACAAATCCAAAATACACAAAATTAGTCATTTAAATAAACTATAAATATGTTAATTTGCTAAAATAAAAATAATTCACAAAAATATTGTGTGATGGTGAACTAAATTAATTCGGGGCATTCTATTTTTGGGATCCAGAACATTTTGGTCAAAATTATCGGCGAGATCAAAGAATATAACAAAAACCATTAAATGTATATAAGTTATAAGATTTACAATGGGGTGGAAATTTGCTCACTACTGTATTGCAATTTCCGTATATATATTTTTAGCAAAAATACGTTTGTTGTTTACGTAAAGAAAATTGTTTTCCAATCGGCATTTAATTTAGTTATACTCAGACCGTATTTCATTTCAAAACATTTTATAACCCTCAACTTCCGTTTCAAAAATATTTTTTTATGTTGCTAGCCCGTCCGTCATGTATATTATGTTTATGATCAGCAAGATTTCACCATCTGATCGTGTGTCACAGACGATTTTTAAAAAATTGTTTCCTAACACAAAGTGTCTTTGACAAAATCGTAAACTTTCGCCTCGATATTAATTAAACAAATACAAATTATTTATATTTTATTTATTTAATTTTGCTAAAAAATTTAAATGTTAAAATTTTGTACATTAAACATCCGTCAAAATGTTGTGATGCTGCATTAATATGACGTCCTTATTCTCACATGGTACGCTGTTTGTTGTTTCGATGAGTACATCGCGGGTGTATTTATATTGTCTTCCATCAAATCGAATGTGGATATAAAACGAATCATGTGAAGTTAATACTCGTATATTTATTTTATTTTTAAGCGAGTATTTTTATTTTTATTCGATCGATTCGAATAAATTTTATGAGCATAATAAAAATGCTTGTGTTTTGTATAAATTACAAACGTATAGATGAGCTTATGTCATTCCGTATAAACAGAACTTAATCAAATTATAGAAAATGTCTCTAGATGATATTTATATATAACTCGAAGGCGATATTTGGTTTCTATATAATCTAATCTGCCACGCTAAGCTTACCGCGTATAAATAATTGGCAAGTATTTGTGTTGACAGCTGTAATTACCCTACGTAGGCGACTTGATAAACTGTAAAGGCGCCTTAAGTGTGTGCTAATGATGACCAGCACAATTTTACTCTAAATTTTGAATGTCAGTTTTACTCAAGTTCATATAATACAGTAGTAATATGTGTGTGCGTCCAGTTCGGTCTAAATATATGGCGAACAGATTTATCAACTGTTAACACAAGATAATAATAATATTTTGTTAAATCACAATAAATTGTGGTTTGAGGGAAATGAGTCACTCTTTTCAAACTTGTTGTATTTATAGTGAATGGATTATATATGTTTTTGTGGCATTTGGCACTGGTTAACAACATAATTTATTTCGTATTTGTTAATATTAAAAGTTTTGATCAAAATTTATGTTTTGTAATTCATAACAAGTTTTTCGAAACCAGGTATAGGCGTAAAATTCTCGAATACATGTCGGGAATCAGGGTTGAATAAAGAATTGAAAAAAAGACCAAAACTATTAATTCTGTAAGAGCTATAAATGAAAAACACCCTAAAATTATTGGGCTATTTTTCATTTGGAAATCAGGCTCGAAAAATAATAAACGATATTCGAATTCAAAAAAATGTCATTTTAACTCAGAACTACCTTACAAACTTTCAAGCGTTTCATCAACGAGATCGTCAGAGATTTCAATTTCAACATCAACTTCATTTGGAACAAATCTTCCAATAATTCTCAAATTACGGTGGCAATATTAATACGCCAAAATGTCTGTTCGGAACAAACGATTTTCTCAGTCTCGGTTTCTTTTAATGGCATTCTGCCTGCCGAAGGACGAATTAACTCAATTAGGGATGTTCCAGCACCGCAAAATGTTAAACAATGTACTACCACCGATTTACTCAAAAACTCACAGAGATACTTGCCATATTCACACATAATTTACAAGTCTTCTCAAGAAACCAAAAATGCCTTAAAATTTTTCTTGACCTAACGAACGTCAAAACGCATTCCTTCAGCTCAAAAACTATAGCAGTGTTACCGTGTTTTTATTATTATAATTAATAACACTCACTATATTATAGTTATAATAAATTATTGTTCTTTATTATTTATAAACTATAACTAGAAGTTGAACTGGTGTACGATCAAACCATCAATTTATCTGGGGAGGTCTTTGTGAGGGGTATTTCACACACACAGCTAAAAACCAACTGCGTTCCTTGTCACCGCCGGTAATCACTCCCAGGACCTCTGGTCGCTGGAGCAAGCATGCTGCCCACTTTGCCACCGGGGCGGCAAACTGAACTCAAACACTAAACTTAAAACTGTAATCCCAATCGGTGTTGGACATGAAGACATTATTATTCTTATGGTGATGATTTAAGCTGGTAAATAATTTACATCTCCACTACATGGCAGTGAAGTATGTCCCAAATAACAAAAATAAACATGTATTAGTAAATACACTGTAAAAAAAAATCTTATAAGAATTTTGAGTGGAAACTAGAAAATAAACTCAAAAAAATTATTTTACATTCTTCATAATTTGCCGGAAAATCATTTCCATTTTTCCTCATTTGTAAGTAGTTTTACAGAAGATAATATTTCAATATATCTAAATGCTGGGTATTCAAAATTTGTGTACAAAGCCACTATGTGGAAATTACACGATGAGGATATCGATACAGAAAAGACAATCAAGTGAGGTAAAAGACATTTCCAAAAGACGGGATACTTCTGAAGTTTTTTCTGGTAAATTAAGTCAATTCGTTAGGTATGTATGAGTAGTTTTAGTTTAAATATTTTACTAAAATCGTGGATTTTGTTCGAAAATGCCTATATAAGGTAACACAATGAAATGAACCTAGTTTGCAAATATCATTTTTAGTTCTGCTAAATTAAGTCGATTTTATTAGTTTGCGTAATTCTTGTTAAAATAAATTCTGGATATCGTAAACTTTGTCGGAAAGATCCACTATGTAAAAATAATACCCTTAGTTGACAAAATTAAATTATTTAAGTGCCATTTGAGTAGGGATATCATATTTAGTTGTTGGAAAATGAAGACGATTTTTATTGAATTGAATAAAATTTGTTTAGATAAATTCTGGTTATCGTAAAGTTTGTCGGAAAATTCCACTATGTCCAAATGTCAAGTTCAAATAAATCAAGAGCCATTCCCATATCTAGGGGATAGATATCATTTTTCACTATCGCAAAACTAATCGATGCAAAGCTAACATGAAACCTATCCCTAGATATGGAAATGACTAGATTTATTTGATTGTGTCAACCTAAAGCTAACATTTGGACAAAGTGAAATTTTCCGACAAACTCTACGATATCCAGAATTTATCTAAATTAGAACTACTCAAACCAATAAGATCTATTAGATTTGCGAGAACGAAAAATGACACCTATCCCTTAGATAAGGAAAAGGCTCTTGATTTATTTGATTGTGTCAGCCTGAAGCGTACATTTGCACATAGATAGTGAAATTTTCGGACAAACTGTACGATATCCAGAATTTATCTAGACTAAAATACTTCAATCGAAAATAGTATCACTACTTTCCGTTTGGAAAGGGAGCTGGACGGTTACACTAATAGCCTGGACAGACTGCGGATTAGCTAAACTGGTTTAACAAAATCCGGTCAAGTGCTCTAGGAAATAAAATTCAATTCAGATCGACATACTACGAAAAATTCACAAATCTACTATAGCAAATTCAAGTTTTTCCATAGGGTGCTTGATTGAATTTTGCTAAACCTGTTTGGCTAATGCACAGTCTGTCCAGGCTATAAGGCTATCATTTCATCGTAGTCAAATTTTCCGACAGATTACGATTTATTTTCTAAAATATTTTTATCAATGAAATCCACACACATCAGCTCCTGTTTTGAGTTATACTTTTTATTCTTACAAGAATTAATTTTGTTTACTTTTTCTTGTTTCATTTTTAGTTATTTTTTTAAAAATATCTATATAGTAAATAATGTTGATAATGTAAATAATGTAAGATTATTTATTACTCTTTCTCTTGCCTCCATCTTTGCAAAATAAATCGAACATGAAAAAAATGTGGGGCCTATTTTCGCCTGGTTATTTCGCCAAAATTTTAGATTGACAGTGTAATTACTAATACACGTTCTGCATTAAAAATTTCTTATTGGATTTGTATATGTACACGGGATGTTTTTTAGGACAAACTTCACAACCGTCTCCACTACCATGGTTGTTCGGTATCCTAAAAGCACCCATTGATTTTCCAAAACTTTCTGTCACGAAATCATTTTCACAAAATAAGTTTTCTGGTATTTCCGAATTTGGAAGTGTTCCAACTCCAACTTGTAACATCCACTTAATGATCAACGCATCTCATGCTCATTAATTAATTATTGATCAACGCATCTCATGTTCTCCACTAAACTTAGCTTCTCAAAATTGTGCCAGTGTTGTGAATATCTACTTTATCCCCTCCAATTAACATGACTTTTCCACCAAAAGGAGTGTTGGTTTGCATATTTTCATGTAGCACCTTGTCAAATGTATTGAAAATATGACTGGACGCCATTTTGCACTCATCACCGGTTATGAAGTTTTTGGACATGTACAAATTTCAAAGACTGAAGTTCATGCGAGTATTGAGTGTAAACTTTTGAATGAAATTTTAGTTCTTAGTAGATTTAAAGACTCTAGAGTACATTCTGGTATCCCGGTGCAATTTGACCCATTCGTTTACTACAATCGTTCTAACGCAATAGTCTAAAATAAAATCTTTCATAATCCTTGAAACTAACAGTATACATCCGTCGAATTACTTTATTCCCACCACGTTGTTGCTTCATCCGGAAAGTATTTTTGTCGTCCCAAATATAGTGAACGGGGATTTCCCAATATTTCCGCTGGTTTAATTTTTAAGCGTTATGTTTCGTATCGCTGTTTCGTACCTCACCGTGAGCACCACCTTACACCATATTTCGCGTAAACATTACGAATAAAAGCCGATATTATGTTGAATTGATATGTATACTCACACAAATAGAAAACCAAATACATTTGTTTTACACTTATACGGTCTATTTCATCATTTTTATGCATTTTGAAACAAAATTCGTCGGTCGCTCATGCAAAGTACAACTGGGCAGTAGCACTTCAAGAAGAAGTTCTGCACCGAACATTTTCAAGCCGTTTGTTATGCTGTTCAGTTTTTCCGCTCCTCTTGTGGCTTTCATGTCCTTCGATCTCGCCATAACTTGTCCAATAGATCTTTTTTTGGTTGCATTTTTAGACAAAATGTCATTATGCTTACAAACAAAAAGTTAACAACAGACTGACACGTTTATATAAACTGAACTAATTAACCTAAACCATATAGCTACGCTACTGATTAAAAATTTCAATTAATTTGAATTATCACAAAAAATGTCCACTTCGAAACTTGTCACTATAATAAAAAATATTTGAATATGACATTACGAAAAACAAAAGAAAATTGTAAAACTAACTCGTTTTTACGCGTACAATATTTTGTATCAAAGGATATTTCTTGTAAAAGATGAAAATTTAAATTTAAGAAAATGCTAGTACTTTTTTACGATGCAACGTTTATTATGCTTTGATGATGTTAATAAAATTGGATCATATAAAAAAGAAAATCATATCAATATTGAATAAAAATAAAATGTAAAAATTGGTTCTTAGAAATGTTTTGTTCTTAACCATTGGTGTGTCTTTGTTTTATATATACACAACGGTCCACGTTGCATGTTTCGCCATTTTTGTTGGGGGGGGGGGCGGGGACGGGAGGTAATAGATGTAATATTGAAGATATAATCAACTAGTCACAAACGACAATATTTTCCAAACAGTGGTAATGAAATTTGATAATTTGTTCTTTTGATATAATGAACGGGAACCGGAGCTTTCGATTTTTTTAATATTTCGCGTAAAGCGTTTTTTATTTTTAATTTGATTTTTAATTTTTAATTATTATAAAAAATCCGAAAATTGAACGATCATCTCTTAGATTTATTCACGATAGGTTTAGCGGGTGATGCGTCCATTCGACACAAGCTGTAGTTTAAAGTGATAGAGGGATTAAAAAAACGTAAAATTATCTGCTCAGCACATATGGCCTCAAGGCTAAACATTACTTTAGATTAATTTAAGTATCAACTTTCAACATCCTGCAGTTAAAAGCAACCCGCGACACAAATCAAAATTTTACATCTGCGTCTTAAATACAAACCTAAAATCTTAATAACATATGTAAAATGTTGTAATACAAGCATGTAATAATTAGTTCAATGTTTCAATTTCCACATAGACATAATAAAACTCATCCACCTGTTACACATAAATAATAAAATTTTGCTGACCTTTTGCGCTATAGGAAATTCATAAAACCTTAACCTCAATATAATATAAACAAAAACGTTTTAAACACATCTAATTTCCCTGTGTACCTTCAGCATCACAAATCATATAAATACAAATTTCTAATCGTTAGATCCAATATTAACTGAGATTTATATTCCAAATATATAAATTTAAAACATTTTCAAATACAAATTAAAACTAACAAATTATCATCTTTAGGTTGTTTATTTATAAGAGGCGTAAAACAAAACAAAAAAAAAAAAAAAAGAAAAAGATTTTCCATCTTTATGTTATGATCACCATCATCCGTAAGAAAAACAACATAAAGCAAACAGAAAAACATAAAGACGGGCACACACGCACACCAAATGTTCGGGGTACATCATAAAAGTTTTAGGAGAGAAAATTTTCATCTCCAAAAATTTTCTTTTATAAAATTTTATTTATGATTATTAAAATGTCTTCTTCTTGTTGGTTTTCTTCTTTGTCATGTTCATCAAGCAAAAATAAGATAACATTTGGAAAGGTTAGTTTTTTTTTGTTAGATTTTCTAAAAACAAATTATTTTTAATTTATTATTATTAAAAATAAATATTCTATATAGAAGCATAAGAATCATAAGAAATATTATAAAGAAGAAAATTAGAAAAACTGGGGGAAGACAAGAAAATACGACACGCAGGCCAAAAAGAAGAAGACCCGACGTTGTCTTTTAAAATTAGATATTTTGATCTTGATGGATTAGAAATTTATTTTTATTATTTTAATACGAGTTTAGTGAATTGTTGTTGTTATTATTATGAAATATGTCTAATACAAAAATGATCTTTTAAACTGTCTTTGTGTATTTGTGTCAGTAGTGTACATATATAAATATATACGGTAGGCATACGCTGCAAAACAATTAGTAAATAATGGAAATTTAAGTCAACGCGTTCAAAATATTTTGCATGCTGTGTTTACTTTACGCCAATACTACAATATACGTAACAGCAAATGTTACAAAATCACATAACGATATATTACAAATCGCGGCCCACATATAAGCTGAAACGTTATTATCCAACCACATCAAGTCGATCAACCATCATACGCAAAATCAACGGAAAACACATCTGAAAACCTAAATCAATTTTAAAAATTATAAATATGACATAACCTCGTTTAGTATTTGTACCT
The DNA here is from genome assembly GCA_932526605.1 of Nephrotoma flavescens. Taxonomy (NCBI): domain Eukaryota; kingdom Metazoa; phylum Arthropoda; class Insecta; order Diptera; family Tipulidae; genus Nephrotoma; species Nephrotoma flavescens. The sequence continues at coordinate 263,701,404 of OW052222.1, read as the reverse complement.
ACATACAGCTAGCTATACAGAGTTCGTGTAGAGGCGGGGAAGATATTGATTAGTTTTTAGTAAATTCTAAGAATATTTTTTTTACTATAGGAGTATTTTAAAATTTGAAAATCTCGTTTTTGGTTGCAAATGGTTCAATTTGTTGAGGTTAAATATCGATTTGTTACTTTTTGAGGTTTCAAGTTATTTGGGAATTTGTACGTCCTACTTTGTATGGTGGTACTTAATGTATAATAAATTATCGTATTTCATACTAATTTGTGGTAATTATGATAATAAACCACTTTATATTGTAAGATGTTCAGCATGTTTAGTGTAACCATAACGTCAGAAATATATTTCCGCATATTAAAGTAAGAAGGTTGGGTTCAAATTTCTAGTTATTTATTTTATTTAACCTTAGCGGTTTTTCATTTTGTATAAACAAAGTCGAGCTAAATGTAACTTCTAAGGAATCTAATAATAATTAAATTTTAGAAGGTTAAAATTTCAAGTTGTAACAAATACTTATTACACCACAAAATCTCGATCTAGTACACACCAGATGGAAAACCGTATAAACAACCAACTTTGAAAATAGTAAAGCTCGGTCGTAGTATAGAGCCCTGTACTAGACAGAGATGGGGCAAGACCATGAAATCCGACCGAAAAAAATCATGTGGTCGAAAATATTTCGATGAACAAACAATTACAAAAAAGTTTAAAAAATGGTCAAAGTTGGCCTAAATATTTTGTATGAAAATACAAATAAACAAAAGTTCAAACGGCAAAATTGTTTTCGACAACTATTTTATGGTCGAGCTATTTTGAATGGAAAGGAGTATATTTGAAAATATTTTTCAATCCGTTTAAATTTTCCGGTTGCATTTCATAGTACCGCCCCTGATTTTGATTCTGAATATTTTCTAACGGGCAGTATCATGAAACCCGAATGGAAAATCATTTGTTCCAAAATATTTCTATGAACAAATAAGAAATATTTCGAAAAACCATCAAAGTTGGCTTGAATATTTTATAAAGAGCCCTATAGACGATACAATTTGGTCGGGCGGTTGGTCTAATTTAGTTGGATCGGATGCAAAATTGGATGGTGTTTAGACAAGTTGGTCAAAAAAAATTAGTTGAACATGTTGGATGGAAATTCCATCCCACCGACAGCCAACCAACCAAATTGGATAGTGTATAGTAATTTTGTACGATATTACGTCACTCATGTAAAAAATTGTATTGAAAAAAAAACAAATTAGGGAGAAACCAAAAAAACAAAAACGAAAACTAAAATCGTGGAAATTGGATCCGATTTGGTTGGACTGACAAGTTGGATCGTCTGTAGCGCTCTCAAGAAAACACAGATAAACAAAAATATCAGGAAACAATTTTCCCTACCGCTTTTTCCCGAATGATTTATCGTAACTGACATTAGACAGAACCTAAGGACAGAAACTTAGACTACTAGTAGCACAATAAAAGATTGGTCTTCTAATTGGTATTTTAAGGTTCTAGTATTTATTATTTTCCGGAGGGCATTGCAAAATACAATCGGCCTTCTCCTCCTGTGCTGCGGCGTGGAACAGAAAACCATTTCGGCCGATAACAACTAATTCTTCGGTAATGTGATGTAACACGTTGGATTACTCAATCCAAAACAAGTTTATTATCTCAAAATCAAATTAGATTTGGCGTTTTACATAAACTTAACAATTATCCGTCTGACTAACTGAGAGACATCGTCGAACAGACTCATATGTCGAAGATTTCAAATAGAATTTTTTTTAGAACTTTTATGTAATTTATGTAATGTAATTAAAGCATTTATCATACCATTCTACAAATATCACACCATTCTATAAACTGTTAACCAGTTTAATTTTTTCCAAATGAATTAATGCTAATTTAAGTGAGAAGGTGGAATTTTTCCCTCACATATTTCAAATCATAAGTTGCAGACGAAAAACTTTGGTTTTTCGGTTAAAAATATCAATAAAACTTTAATTACGATCAATATTTGCATCACAATCCACAATAAGGCATACTGTAACAACGATGCATTATGTAACAGACGAATTCCGTCCTAGTTCTAGAATATTATTCTAAACTCATTTTAACATCCCTTTCCAATACTAGAAACCAAATGACAGAGTTCCGCCTAACGTTTTAAGTTTTCAAAATTCCGTATACTGAGTTCTTCAAATTACGTGGTCAGCCAAATTGGCAATTTAAGCAAGATTTTCATTTTGTACAAAAAATGGCATACAAAAAAGAATTAAAAATTTCCCCTAGTTTTAAAATAACAAAAAAAAATTCTTTGGTGATAGTGCTGCCACTGAGCTCTTGTGGTTAGGTGGTTAGTAGCTTTACCTCTTATTTTTCGCTTGTAAATGTAGTATTTCGCATTTCGCTAGCTTGTTTACCATTTGTCACTATAACTTTTTGGAAATGCAATAAAAACTAAGAGAACATACACTCCTTCTCGTCACATGAATAGGGCCAACATATTTTTTTTTATTTTTCAAATTTAATATTTTCCTTTTCCCATTGTGGGGAAGAGAAATCAACAACAAAATCAAATAATGAGATTCGTTCAGCTCTGAGAATAGAACGAAGGACAAAAAAAATTTGTAGGGCCTTTTGAATTGTCTGATTAATGTTACAGTGAAGTGAATTAAAGAATGTTTCAAATTTAAAATTACTTTGATCTTATTCGAAGTCATGGGTCGTGGAGAAATGTTAAGTGAGGTTGAGAAACCTTAAATGGATCCTTACAAATAATCAAATCTTACGAGTCGCATGATTTCAAATAAAATCGGCAGAAGCAAATCGGTTATCAATAATAACCTTGATATTATTGAGAACTATGGCAAAAACATGAAAGGCCAAGTATCAGAAGCTACATACCCGTAAGACAAACATGCTATCGTCCGGGAATTTTACATATTCTGTGGCGAAAATCAAAACTTGAACCGGTATAACGGCAAGTGTAAATATTATTCTACGTGTTATAAGCATTTAAAGTTTATTCTACGTGTTATAAGCATTTAAAGCTAAGCATCTAAAGTTTAGAAAACGACAAAGAACCACCACTGAATGCTTTGCGGAAAGATAATCGCTTGGAATTTTGTAGAGCGCATATGCCGTGGAATAAGGAATGACATACTGTATAGTGTTCTGCGATGAAAAAAAAATTTAATTTAGACGGGCCAGATGGTTCCAATTATTATTTTAACGATTTAAGAAAGGATAAAATACTTTTGAATTGGCATCACAGCAGAGGCGGTTATGGTCTGGGGCGCTATTTCTTGGTATGAAACCATTGACTTAGTTTTCCCAACAGGCAGGATGACTGGAATATCCTACAAAGCAATTCAATAATTTTTCAAGATTTTCTAAAACTTTTAAACCATTACAATGGTCATTTCAACACGATAATGAGTGAAATTTTCTTAAATTACTTGATATCACCTAATCACCTTTCTAATCGAGTTTACTTACGAAGTGATTTTAAAAAACGGAGGAAGTACCAACTACTAAAAATTTAATTTTTGTTTTTCGTTTTGTTTTAAAAGGAATAAAAAAGTTGAATTTAAGTTTTCCTGATTAAATTATCGCTTTGTTTTGTTCATTATTTTGTATTTTTTGAGTTGGTCCTATCCAAGTGGACAACTAAAAACACACAAATTTTTTTTTCTTATTTTAAACAAAATATACAAAAATAACGGTTTTACTCTCAGAGATGACCGAACCTCATTAGATGTTTTTGTTATTGATTTCTCTTCACACTAACGCATAAAAGAGAATAATTCAAGAGAAAAGGAAAATATTAAATTTGAAAAATAAAAAAAAATTATGTTGGCCCTATTCATGTGAAGCGGAGTGTACTTCCTGTAGCATTTCATCATTCAGAAGATAGATTTAACTCCTTGAATTGCAATAACTGATCGATTGTAGAATAGCATCAAAAAAATTTCATAAATTGATACACTCAACGGAGTTAAGAGTACGCAAATAAAAAATCTGGTCATCTGATTTGAACAAATATAGGCTTTGCTTTTCATGTCGAGCAATCGTGTATTTTTTCCATGTTTATTGTTTAAATTTAATTTTTTCATACCATGAAAATTAGACAAATTATTATACAAATGATTAAAATATAAATAATTTCAACTGGGCATGTTGGGAGTTACGTGAAACAGGGCATAGATAAGATATGCATTTGATTCGGTAAATCGTTATGTATTTTGATAGTACGTGTTAAGTGTTTGCCAGTTGAATGGCGCAATTCAGTCAGAAGAGATTTTTAATTTGGAAGAAATTTGGAAGCAGCCGCCTGTCTGAAAAACATCGATACATGAAAAGGAAAGTTACATGAAGATTTAGATGTCAATATGAACCTCGTACGTCTGTACGAATGAGCTTCTATGCTCAAAATGGGGTGAGAATTTCAAGAATCATCAACTACTGTGAAATAAAAACGATATCCAATGAGGTCACTCAGAGAAATAGGAATATTACACCAAATACAAAAAATTTATTATATCGATCAAAATTTATTATTAACAATAATTTTTTGAAATGTTGAATTATGTGATATTTAATTTAAATTAGAATTATTAAAATTTCCCATAAAATTAAGATCAAAAGAAAATGTTGAAGATTTTGTTCTTTAAAAGAATGTTACAATAAATTTTGGACCACCAAAGTTTGTTTATGCGTATAAAACATAAATTTATTGATAATTCGCCAAAAATCAATTCCTTATTCGTCTCAATAAACGCATAAAAATTTCCAATTTATCACACGAAGTTAATTTCGCAATTAAATTATTATAAACTATGTATGTGTATGAAGCTTTTTATGTACTCCCGACAAATAACCATCAGTCAATCAATCAACAATTTTCACAACGACACCAATACCAATATAAATTTGATAAAATTTCGAAAAAAGGGATTTTCGATTGATTGCATTCGATATCGCTAATGAAATTAATAAATTTTTGTCGAAATTTTTTTGTTTTTTGTGCTGTAGCTGGTGCGCTCCATTCGAAAATGTGCATTGATTGTGAATGTGCGATGTGTGATGTGGCGGGAAATTGAAATAAATTAATTTCCGTTTAAAATACTACATGTTTTTTATGCTTTTGTTATGTTTTCTCGTATATTACCAAAAAATTTATGTATGTAATATGTATGTAAATGGTGTTTTTTTTGTTTATTTTGTTAAAATGTTTCAAGGGCTCTATTGTGCTGTATAAGCGTACCGTATACATATGGCAGGTACTTTATGTGTGTACGCACATACGTTTTGAATTATTTGATATGATGTATTGTGTTATATTTCATTGAGTTTCTCGTCGACTTGATTACATAATTTTTTTCTTTATGTTGTTTTATGTTTTACGCTTTTTTATGCTTTATACATTTTAAGCTTTTAAAAAATACGTTTGATTAATTTTTTGTTTTTTTCTATTTTTATTTTGCCAAATCGACAGGAATATGGTCACCAAATAGTAAATCAACAGATAATTTAAAATTCCAAGACACAACACAAGGCGGTAAAGAGAATAGTGTACCAGAACCACCACCACCGCCCGTTTGGACGCCAGGCCCTTCACCAACATTCGGCCGCAAAGAATTTCGTCCGGTCAATTTTGAATCGCCCACATTTCAACGTAAACTATATACACGACAAGATTCTGATCCTCCAATACAACCACCCTGGGATAGTAAATTTAATCCACAAACGCAGAATATACAAACCTCCTCGACTACTAATCGCATACAATCAAGTAAATCGACAAGTAACATAAATAATTTTGGATTGCAATCAACGTCACCGTCTATTTCGTCGTCGCAATGGAGTACACGAAACGTAAATTTACCTAAATTTCAAAGCCCTACCGTAACGCTATTGCAAAGAGCACGTGAAGAACAACAGCAACAAAGACAACATCAGCAACAACAACAACAACAACAGCAGCAGCAGCAACAACAACAACAACAACAACAACAATACTATCAGGATTACAATAGGAATTATCAAAATCATCAGAGCGTTCCTGCTTTTATGCAGCGAGACAAACCAAATGAAATCAGTAAGTTTAGTATAAAATTCTATATTGATCTCCTTCACATATTATCCAATAAATTTCTCGCCTATAAAGGAACACCTGTCTTGCTTTTAACTACCTAGTTTTATGTAACATGAATTCGAAAAAGATGTCAAGCTGAACTGCTATAGAATCTTTTTTTATTTTATCTTTTTGAAACTCAATATACGAGGTACCTCTCGAGGAGTTTGATAATTAATCAATTAACCTGTGGCCCTATTCTGATAATTACCCGGGAAAATGGAATTGAAATAATTTTTTTCTGGAATACTACAGTAAAAAGTAGTAATTTTTAAAAAAAAAGTGGTAATTTTTTTGAAAACAAAATAAAATTAGGAATAACTTTCCCAACAAATATTTACATCATTTTTTTTTCATTGGGCCAAAATAACTGGTTTATAAATAAAAGCTATGCAAAATCTTTCCCCAGTTCCCTATTCCCAGGCAATTATCAGAATAGGTCCACTGGGCTAAATCCAACTAGAATAGAACTATTAAAATTAATTATGTTGTGGTTTGGTGAAAATGCATTTAATTTTGAGAGCAATTACTAACAAGATTGGTTGAGGTTAGACGATTTTCAAAATTTCACTTCTCCCGGCAGTCCATTTCCGAAATAGTTCTAACATTAGCCATATTTTTTGACACTTCATCTGCTCCGGGTCACTTCACTTTACATGAAACAACACAAAGGCTCTTATAAAATTTGAACTGATCAGGATCGGGAATGTTAATGCACCGACCTGTACAACAAGTTGCGCAATTCTTCAAAACAGCTTCCTTTGTTTGCTTCCAAATTAATGCGAGCCATAGGTCGCAACTATCCCCTAGCACATCCCATCTAAATCCTCCGCTCTTTTCTTTCCCAGTTAGGCAAGCTGGAATCGGATCAAACAAAAGGGGTCCAAGACTCATCGGATGAAATAAAATTAGTCGCCCGATTTCACTTCGCAGCCTCATGACTCCTGCTGACAAATAGGGTGTATCGATCGATAGATCTGGGACAGAATTTCCATGAGTGAAACTTTTTGTACAGAGTAAAGCATATGGCAAAAACGTAAGATGTTTCTTTAAATGACCTTCTCAGTGACTTGCCTCCTTTACTGAATGGAGTATAGCAACAACTGGATAATTCTTGGATATACTCCGAGGAGTGTTGGGACAAATTTAAACAAAATTCACACCGAGGTTCCAAGGTAAAACAAATTCTGAAGAAATATATAGCTAGACAGCACAGCAAACCACTAAAAGTAGTAAAGCTTTTAATTCGGACTTCACCTAATCAACCAACTCGTTTGCCAAATGAAATACGAAAAACAGCTGTTCTCTTATGTCGGAATTGAATTCAAATCGGCCATCGTTATACATATTGCGATGTAATGTGTAATCATTTTAAAGCCGCATTTCACAATCTGCCAAGACGGTAAACTTGCCCAGGGAAACAACCGCTGGTGGGTCGAGTCGTCCTCGAATATAAATTATGCAGAGAATCTCATTTACGCATTCACAAACGAGAGATATCATATTACGTTCAAATAAATATAGATCTTATCGTTAAGCCCCAAATTTGTTTAGAAATTTTTCAAAAACTAAATTTTGTTGCTCCATTGAATATCTTGAAGATGATCGACCGTATGCTGACATTTGTATTTATAGATTAGAGGCTTGTTGGACAGTGTATCAAACTTGTATCTTTTACCGTCTACCGTAATCCGCAGCATCTGCATGACCACATCTTCGTTATCTTAAGGATCTGTTTATATTGGGAGTATAACTTAGTATTTTGAATTTTTTTTGCAGACAAAACACGTTTATTTCTAAGAAATGGTAAATTTTATTTTAATCAAGCATGCGGTAGAATTTCCCATTTAAGTACTTCCAGCGTATTTTTTACTTGTTTTGCGACATATGGTCAAGCATTGACGTGCAGCAAAATCACTTTACGCTGTTTGTTGGCTGGAATTGGACGATTTTCGTTCAAAGCATGATCAAATCTATCATTTGTTGTTGGTAACGTTCACCAGTCATAGCTTCGTTCAATTTTAGCAGGTCTCCTTTCTGATCCCACCAAATGCACAACATAACCTTACTTCCATGAATGTTTCGTTTTGCTGTTGATGTGGATGGTTAGCCTGGATGAACCCATGATTTTTGCATTTAGGGTTGTTTTTGTAAATCCATTTTTCATCGCCAGTCACAATTTGAGACAAAAAATACCAACTTCGGTATCTTGTAAGCAAAGAATTGCAAACCATTAAACGATTTTCAATGTTGACTTCAGTCAGTTCATGTGGTACTCACTTTTCTTCTTTTTGGATCATTTTCATGGCATGTATGAACGTTTGCTTATGGCTGCTTCAGTGACATTTAACTGTTCTGCAAGTTCTTTTTCTGTTTAAGCTGAGTTTTTCTTCAATAATGCTTCCAGTTCTTCATCTTCGAATTTTTTTTGGTTGACCAGAACGTTCTTTGTCACTGACATCAAAATCACCACTTTTGAATCGTTTAAACCAGTTTTCGCAAGTTTGTTGAGTTGGTGCATGTCACCATAAGTTTCTTAAAGCAAACGATAACTTTCAGCAGCCCTTTATTTTTTTTTATTTTTTGATTAAAGCGAATGCTTCCCGCAAATGCTGTTTTGTTGGTACGAAATTCGACATGTTTAAACGGGATTAAATATATGTTATTTACGCTTTCACGAATAATGACAAACTAAATTTTAATGCGGAATGTCAACAGTTTAAAACGCCGTAGGTGTCATTGAAAAAGTATGTTTATTACTAAAGTTACGCCATCTCTTAGAAAATCCGTTACGCCATCTTTTAGAAAAATCTCAGTTATATACCCAATACCAACCGAGTTTCTATGAATACTTATGTTTACTGCCGGATGTCATTGAAAGGCTGATAAAAACTGAACTTACTATAAATACTACTGAAAAATATCAAATATATCTGCTGTGTATTTGATGAGAGCGGCTTGCAACCTAGTATGTCCGCTTTATCAATGGATAATTAACTTTATCAGCTCCTCTTACATCATTGTTGAAGAAGAACTTGAATTTAATAGCCCAGATGAGGCAGAAATATCTTTCAACAAATGAATGCAATCTCTTTCGAAAGCACCGGTACAGTAATATTTTAAACCAATGATGAACAAAATGATAAGACCCATAGCTTACATATCAAAAAACTGAATACAGTTATGTTAAAATGAAGTATATTCTAACACGGAGCAGGAATATCTGACGGCTATCGTGATTAAGAAATTTAAGTTTAACGTGGAAGATTTACCGATTACAATCATAACCGGCCACGCAGGCCCAATTGCCTTATGTCTTTTAAGGACATGTCCGAAAAATTCGCGCGCTGTTCCCTTAAATTAAAGGGTTTGAATTTGATCACGTAACGAAATCGAGTTTCATGGTATTTTGCCAGCACTTCAGAATGATGAGCCGCTTCACATAGATTTATTTCTTCGGCATTTCTCGAACCTGATTACCGACAATTAGCTGATTAGCTCATTAAGAAAAACAAAAATTTAAATTTAAGTACTGTCCACAATCCTAATATACATTAATATCCATCCAAACTAAACTATTTTACCTGATACTCTTCCTACAAATACCATCGTCTCAGCCCCGTGCATCCGGTAATTAAAAAAACCACCGAGCTCATTCGAAAACACTACTTTTGGCTCCATATTAATTCTGAAGTAGCGCATTTTGTAAATTCTTATGAAGACTGGAAATTAAATAAAGCTCCAAATCAAACAATAACACTACTGGTAAGAGATTTTCCTAAATCTTCCACCTGTTTCAGCAACTATATTTAGATTTTTTAGGATACGATCTTCGCATTAAAAATGGTAATACGGGCATATTGATCACGAAATTGTTAAATTAAACATTTTTTAACCCTGTTTGTATAAAATTTGTGTAAAAAGTATGTCAGAGTGGGTGAAACGTACTCTGCTTACATCCTTACGAGCGTATATCAAATCTGACTAGTGAGTCTGGAATATAAATTCGCCCGCGCTTCGAACACTGTAGACGAATCCGCTAAATATTCGTTACATTTTTTGGTCTTTGCGGAACACTTTGCGGAACACGCTATACTTTCTGCTGAAAAAGCAAAGAAAGGTTATGACTTTAAAGCCAATGGTCGTAAAACTCATATAGGTCTGATAATTGCGAAGTTTTAAATAAATCATGGTAATAGAATGCAAAATTCATTAAAGGAATGGTCACAAAACTCGTTGGAATATGCGAAATGTCTGATGAAAATTGTGTAATCTTAGGGATATATCACTTGCAAAATACCAAAACATAAGAACTTATCTAGATTTGGAATTAAAAAGACTACCCGGCTTTTGAGACCCATCCATATGAATGAGTCGTCCCCACGATTGTTACGACCGCTGCTTCATCCGCGCGGTCGTATCAAAATAATATAAGTTGGTTCTTGTAAGTATTTTGGTTGTGTACTTAAATGGTCAAGTATCAGTTTTCATTTTAACGACAAAGAAGAAAAACTTGGATGTATGAAAAATAATTTCTCGTTACCGCCATTCCACGTCAAGTGATGTCGTTACAAATATATTGAAACCGTTTAGGTCTTGTTTTGTTCCTTCTGATTTTGTGAGTTTAGTGGTTTTAATGGGATTCTTAAATTAGTAAGGATGCGGCTCTGATTGTGAAAATTGGTCAATTTAAATTATGTAAGCGACTTCTCAGTCGTATTGGATAAATCTCGGAAATGCCTTTATGGGTCTTAGTTAAAGTTTTGAGAAAAGTAGAAGAACTAAGTCATTTCTCTACGAGCAATCGATTTGTGCGACAAAAATTTCAAGAGTTGAATTCTGCATCGAACCCATTATCGAGTAGTGTGAAATTTGGGTTGAAATATAAAAATGAAATCCACCAGCATAGTTCCCCAACCGAACTTTATTTGTATAAATAAAATTCTATATGTTTTCTTGATAAATTTCTGTAAAATAGCCCGTGAGTGCATCTAACTCAGCCATTTTACACCCAAACAGTATGAAACCCGGTTTGAAGTATGAAAATGTGATTGCAATATGAACTGCGATTCTGCACAAACGATTCACATTTCTCAACAGAATGGGAAAATATTCAACTAAAGTCAAGTTCAAAAATTCAAAAACTCATACGTGTTAGCGAAACTCTAAAAGAAATAAAACAACATACTTTTCACTGTCACATCATTTATTAAGAAAATCTGCAACCACAGAATTGAGCGGGGTAGCCGGTTATATCAGCACATCAACAACCTAAAATTAAATAAAACATTAATGACACAAAACATTATTTCATATACTCACCAACTTTGTTGAATTAATCCAAATAGTATTTAACTGAAATTAACAAACTAATTAATAATTATATAATGTCAAACAATAATTTTATATATAATTTATACTTATCTTTAACATTTCTGTAAAATTCAACTTCAAAACAAACCTTGTCAACTTAACTGTCATTATTTAATATTGTACTAGAGTAGTAGTACGACGAGTGTATTTTACAATGTAATTAATTACATAGTATATATCGTTCTAGTACTTTATATAATATTATTAATAGTACATTTATACATTCAAACGATACAATCTACATTAATTATAAAATTTAAATATGATGGATAAACGTACATATAATTTGTAAAACTATATATTGTAAAAATTAATTCTATTCTCATCGAACTGGCGAACAAACAAGTTGTTAAAAATTAAAAATTAATTATTAAATTATAACTAATAAACTCTTTTGGTTTCATAATAAAATAGTAAAGTGTTCAAATCAGTGCTTAAGTTCCTTTTATTCAAAATTTGCTACCGTAAGATCATCAGCTTTGCCTAACATCATCATTTTTCACCACACATCTGTAACTTCCATCTGTAACTACTATCCATAAAATTTTCACACTACTTCAATTGCATCTGGTTGGATCTCCAGCAACATTACACATACACATACGGGAATTCTATTTTCATGTTACAAACCAGGTTTTATCTAAAAGGTCAGTCTGCGTATTTCATAATTTCTATAGACAAATTTTATATAAATTAGCTTTTTCTAGTACCCTTGCTTTGTTTCATTCAAATAACCTGTTAGAATAGCACCGTCAATCATCTCATATTTTTCAATAAATTGTCTTCGATCCATTACAACAAGTCGAAATCGATCGCGTGATTTTTTAAACTTTTTGAGCAAATTTTTTAACTAAAATATTGAAAAATCTAAATTTGCGAAATAAAAAAACAAGTGTTCAATAAAATGTGTTAAGTATAGATTATTCAAAATACCTAGACGCAGTATTGCTTTCAAATAATCAGGCTACTCAAAAAATCTGTCAGGTGCTATTGATTTAGTTTTAGATTGTTTAGGATCCTAGCCGCGCAGGAGCTATGTAGTTTTACCAGATTGGTCCCTAACCCTATTAATGTCAGCCGAAAGTTTCCCATTCGAAAAATGGGAATGCAGATAGTGCCTTTACTATCCCAGATGGGCATCAGAGACGTCATATTCCTAGGTAAACTCAGGCGGACTTTGTGACAAGTATTGGGCCGTATTCTTGAAATCGGTGGAAATTTCCCCGATCGGAATACATTTTGCTTTGAAATTCTTATATTATTCGAATTTATCGCCGGCCGTAATCATTTTCTCAAATTTGTTTTCAAATTTACTATTTGTCTTCCTACTAAGGGAATAATTTCGATTTGGTTTACCCAGTCGGAATTTTTCCTTTAGTAGGGGTAAAATTATGTTTCTAAATTTAAAAAAATGATTAAAGTAACCGTCGAATTGTATAGAAAATTTTCAAGCAAATTGTATTCCGATTTGGGAAATTTCCACCGATTTCAAGAACACGGCCCCTGAAGGTGATAGAGGGTGGTCTAATATATGGTTTAATTTAGAAGAAAATCTGAAATTTTCGAAACAAAACGAATAAAATGTTCTGTAACTTTTGAGTTACCCAGTTGCGGTGTTGTGCGCTTGTTTCGGATTTGTCTACATGTTAGTTAGTCTCGAAAAACGCGTAGACAATTGATTTTTGAGTACACAATGTTGGGAATTGGTAGACTATGTAAACAATTTGTAGATAATGTAGATTATTGTTTATTTCTCGTTCCTTCAGGACGTAGTTTTCCCAGTTTAAATCGGGCTTTACTATATTTTGAAAGTTAAAATTAAATTTTTCCAAAAGAAATAGGTGAGATTAGTACATTTAAAATAATTCAGGATGTTCCAAATCTTATTCAAATTTTTAATTTGCATTATCATCCGGTTTTATGATCAAAAAACTATCGAAGTGACATTACATTTAAACAAAAATCCAAAATAAAAAAAGACGGCGTACAGGTCGAGTTTTTCGATTGTTTTGTGTGGTTTACCAAATTAAAATTTTCTGATACAGGTGGGAATTTATTAATGTGAACGATATCCATTTTGTTCTGGTTAGCTGAGATTTACATTTGTTCGAGAGCTTCGCCAATTGATTATTAATCAACGTTTATTTTGGGTGACGGTCTCTTTATCGTAAACAATTTATCGTGTTTCAATTTAACGTGAACATTTAATCGTAGAACAGTTTATCGTGGACACAATTTATCGTAGAAAGGTTTTATGCGTGGTATCAAAAAATTAGTGGGATTCTTTAATGATTTTTGGAAGAAGTTCTGGAATATTGCCATGTGGGACGGAACTCGGTAGTTTCTTAACCGATTATGATGTGATTGGGTATGTTGGATGGAAATGGGATTTTTGGATGATTTTTTGAAGAAGTTCTGGAATATGGCCATGTGGGACGGAACTCGGTAGGTTCTTAACCGATTATGATGGGATTGGGTATGTTGGATGGAAATGGGATTATTGGATGATTTTTGGAAGAAGTTCTAGAATATGGCCATGTGGGACGGAACTCAGTAGTTTCTTAACCGATTATGATGGGATTGGGTATGTTGATTGGAAATAAGATTATTGAATGATTTTTGGAAGAAATTCTGGAATATGGCCGTGTGGGGCGGAACTCGGTAGTTTCTTAACCGATTATGATGGGATTGGGTATGTTGGATGGAAATGGGATTATTGAATGATTTTTGCTTAATAAACACATTTTTATTAATCACTTGTTTTTGTTTCGCAGAATATTTTTCAAAAAGTTTAAAAAATCACTCGATCGATTTCGACTTGTTAGGTCATCATCAGGAGTATCTACTCTGATGATGACCTAACAAGTCGAAATCGATCGAGTGATTTTTTAAACTTTTTGAAAAATATTCTGCGAAACAAAAACAAGTGATTAATAAAAATGTGTTTATTAAGTATAAGTGTGTTTCGCCAAGTGCCTACGGCAAATAGCGTAAAAAGAATGATTTTTGGAAGAAGTTCTGGAATATTGCCATGTGGGACGGAACTCGGTTGTTTCTTAACCGATTACGATGGGATTGTGGGTATGTTGGATGGAAATGGGATTATTGAATGATTTTTGGAAGAAGTTCGGGATATGGCCATGTGGGACGGAACTCGGTAGTTTCTTAACCGATTAAAGATCCCGGCTCCTACGCCCCCCCCCCCAAATTAAAATCTAAAGAGCCCCGCAGGGCTACGGGAAGGAGCGTAGGTGTTATTAATGGATTCTATATAATCCGCTCCTACGCGCGGCACGCAGTGCGACATATTTGAAGATCCCGGCTCCTACGCCCCTCGAAATTAAAATCTAAAGAGCCCCGCAGGGCTACGGGAAGGAGCGTAGGTGTCATTAATAGATTCTATATAATCCGCTCCTACGTGCGGCACGCAGTGCGACTCCCACTCTCAATTTAATATATTCATAGAAAAATATTAAATTTCATTTATTTTTAAATAAGATTCAATATTTTTTTATTAATTTTTTTTTAGCACGTCTTGACGTATTTTTTTAAAATTTTAGTTCGTTTTTATTCCAGTAGATGGCGCTAGGTCCAAAATGCTAAGCAATGGCTCATTTTTAGTTATAAACAATTCCGCTCTTGGTCAAAGTGGCGCTACCGTCGCTCAGACTGTCAAAACAAATTGACTGCGATACTAAAGCTGTTCCAAACTGTTATACGATAAATTGTCTACGAAAAACTGTTATACGATAAATTGCCCACGATAAACTGTTCTACGATAAATTGTTCCACGATAAATTGATTCCACGATAAATTGTTTCCACGATAAATTGTTCTACGATAAATTGTTCTACGATAAATTGCTCACGATAAATTGTTCACGATAAACTGACAGTAAATCGTTTGTTTTTCCTGATCCTCTTTCACTTGAGTTATATTGCTTGGAATACCCAGTGAAAAAAACTGTTTTACTGATCTGAAATCATTGAATCGAGGGACCCTATATTCGCGAAATGGTTCATCTTTCATCTGATGGTCCATTTGGTCTAAAACGGACACCATAAATTAACACTTTATCCTTCCAAGCTAAATAAACAGTACTGGGAGATGAAGAGATCAGCTGACATGTCAGTACCATATGTCCAATTTTCAATCGGTTTTTAATCGTCTAAACGATTTAGCACTTTGAACCATGAACGTGTTTAATTACCATGTACCACTTCGGATCAAATGTTTTATACATGAGTATCATCAGATAGGTCTAATCCTAGGTAAACTCAGTCTGAAGGGAAAATGGGGGCTGCGATGTGGGGTAGTTTACTAGAAAATCCAACATTTTCGTAACTTAATTATGTAGGTAAATTCAGGCAGAGTTTATTTTTTAAGTTAATTTAGTTTCGAAATTTTCGAATTCTCTACTAAATTTTATCATATACACCTCCCTCCTCCCCCCTTTCAGACTTGCCCCAACCTCTACCTGAGTTTAGCCATGGATTATGCCCTATCTGATGGTGATAGTATAGTATCGATGAACTCAAAAGTTATAAAACATTTTATTAATTTAATTTCAGAATTTTTAGTAGATTACGCCCCATAGGAAGGATTAGGACAAATCTGGAAAAATTATGTAGCTCCCGACAGATTATTGAGGTATTCTGATTAGTTGGAGGTGATAGTGGAACTAGGTATTTCGAGTGATAGATCTTCTGGCTATAAAATATTTTTCGGTTGGGATAGCAAAAACACTATCTGCGGCTTCAGATAATATAGCTGAGCCATGTACATTCATTGTGATTTTTTCTTGCCGAACCTATACTTCTCACAAAATGTCATACCTTATCACAATTCATTCATAAAGAATTTTCCACAGTTTTCGTACATAATCCGATTGTAATTATAACTGAGGCTTAACGTGGGCTTTTATAACAAAGCTTACTAAGTGTTGTCCTATCAGTCTTCCTCCCTCATCTCTCTCTATTCGTCCAACAACTGCACCGACGGCGAGGTTATGTTTTCACCCAATGTGAAATATGTATGTATGACAGCTCCAAATCGTTATGTCCCCTATTTAGATTATTAATGTGTTAAAATAAAAGAGTTAAGCAACACGTAGTACCGTGTACACGTAACACCCCACATAGTATCATATGCTTGTTTAGATTGACCGTATTGCAATCATAAACAGAAATGTGATGTACAAAAACTCATCAAACTGTTAAACTTGTTAGTCTTTGCGATTTGTTCTCCCAAAGCTACAACCTACCACCACAAATTCTCCTAATTTAATCAAATTTATTGAACGAATTTTAATAGTGATTTACATATTTTTTTTTGCAGTTCATACCGTGAGGCGAAATTACGTGAGCGAATCCGAAGTAGTTGATAATAACGATCGATCGACAAACAAAATGACAACCAATTCATCAACAATAGAAAATAATATAAATAATAATATCAATAAAGTTACCCCGATCGATCGACACTTAGCCAAGGAAACTAAATTTATCGAAGGCATTGGGCCCACAACCAAAGACGGTATGCCAACAGTTTTAAGATCGGTAAGTCAAAATGTAATATATACTTTAGAATGATTTGAAATGCTTTAAAAATATTTGTATTCGATTTTAGGAAGTTAACGAGCATAACCAATCAAAATGGTACAAAAAAATGTACAACACATTGCACAAAACCAAAGATGATGGTAAGATAAATATTTAACAACAAGATTTTTGTATTAGTTTGTAACTTTGTGAATTAGTTCAATCCAATATTTGTAATGTTTTTTTTTATTTATTAATATTTTTATTAAAACAAATTTCCAGATGATTATGTTACAGTACGGTATAAGACTAGAAGAGGTGAATTTTATACAATTTTCTTTTTAGACATATTAGTATTTAGAATGCAATTTACACTATGGGATCGCTATCTTTTAGACTTCTTCTCTTATTTCTAAGTTTTAACACACAATTTTCCATTTTCAGATTTCTAACGCACATTAGATATATAGGCTTGTAGTACTAGGCTGGAATGATTTTAATTTAGAATTAGTAATTTATATATTTAGAATTAAGCTGAAAGCACGATGATCAAGCATAAATCGCAGGTGTGGTGCACGCATACATAATTTGCATATAACCAAAGAATTTTACAACTCCCATCTATATGCTTTATCATTACATATATTTATTTATTTTAAACGTTATGGCTGATCGAATTTACGAGTTAACCGACCAACAATACGTTTTTGTTTACGTATTTGACATCTGTGTACAGTGATTTATTGTTACATTGAAATTATGAGGGCATCGTTAAATTGTGGGAACAGTTAAAATAATTAGTTCGCGTACTATATTTTTGGGCACAAATGTTAAAAAATTATGTTTAGCCCTTTATTTATGCGGTTACGCATGATTTATTTAAAGATGCAGTGAACCGATATCTCTTAGTTTGCTCAGTTCAACAGGTTAGTTAACCCTTTGTATGTAATTGAAACCGGAAGTTTTACATTAGGTAGTATTTATAATCTACACGAGTATGTATAGTGGGTTAAACTGTGAAAACAAAGTACATTTAGTACTTTTTGATCTATTTTGGTATGGCATTGCTTAAGTAAAAAAATTTAAAATGGTAAACTGAACATCTTTAGCATCGCTATTTGGTGTGAAATCAAATTTGCGGATATTTTTAAAACGAGATAACCGCACATATTCTAAACGACAACGACAGTTCACCAAAAACGACAATTCACTGAAAACGGCAATTCATCGTAAAACAATTTGTATATATTTTATTTTGACATCCATTCGTGTGTCTTTCTGAATAATTTGTTTACGGGCCGCAGTATCCTTTAATTTTTTAAAATTATTCGCTTAAAGTCTATAATGTAAATTGAATTCGAGCATGATGTAGTTCCGTAAACACCCAATTTTTATGGAACTAGCCCATTTATTCACCTATCATAATGTAATTGGGTGTGTAGGATAGAAATGGGACCCTAAACTAATTTTCGGATGATATTCTGAATTATGACAAACTGCGACGGAATTACAAAATTTATTAACGGATCATCACGAACTTTGATATATAGAATGGAAATTTTATTCTAAAATAATTTTTGAAAGAAATTCTGGGAAATGGTCTTAAAGTTCATCCGCGTTAATCAGCTGCGCACTAAGCAAACAATGACTTGATCGAACAAAAGAGTTTCTAGTTTGCTGTTAGATTTCCATGATCAGTCAAAAATAGTAGTATTAGTGTATACTTAACAAGTTTTTAAGTGAAAATTCTATAAATGCAATCCAATCGGTAAAGAAATGTCCTAGATCTTTCTCACTTGGCCTTATTCCTGAACTCATTTCCGAAGTCATTTTAGAATCCCACATCTATCTTACGAATCAAATTTCATTATAATCTGTTAAAAAATGGACTATTTCCTTTCCAGTTCATTATACTCGTATCCTTGAACGTTTTCCACTCAATTTAGAATTATATTTACATTACAAAAAAACGACATTGATCACGAAAAAACACTCGATCAATCATTCACCATTAAGTTTTTATCAAAGTCGGGTTTGAAAATATCGAACAAAATATCGAAAAAAATAATATCGAATTTATGATCTACTTTCGACTAAGTTGCCATAATTTTAATGGATGGATACTACCACCCAAGCCCCGCTTTTTCTATTTTCATAATTTTCAGCAATTTAAGTTAAACTATGGGGTTACCCTAATTAGCCGAAACAAATAATATCGATTTGCTGAAACAACGAATATATTTTTTTTATTGTTAACTATGCGATTTGTTTTGAGGCTCAAGGCTCACCCGGCTCTTCCGCGGTTATGCTTTTTACGTCCTTACTTTACGCCTCCCAGCCAATCCGAGGACGTATGGCTATAGGACCAATTTAAGACCATCTGCACATTGCAAGCTCCATACCAGCCTATACTGGCATGGAAGATGGTTCGGCGCAGGGGAACAAAAATCCATTTTTTTTATCGAATTTTTGATCGATATCGCGGCATTAGAATTTCCCCGCTTTTTCAATTTTGATAATTTTGAGAAATTGAAATTCAATTGTACTAAAATTTGAAAAAAATTGAGGTACCATTATGCCTCTACAATGTTTGATTATCTTGATCGAACCTTCATATCATATTACCATACTAAAATAAAAAACTTCTCAACCCGCTAGCATTAAGACCAATTTCGCAAGAAAGTTACGAAATCGTGAGGTATACTCGTATGTTGTTTCTAATTCCTATACTAAAAAAATGGTTTACAATACCGCCTTTTACTCTGCGAAGGAATGACAGAAAAATAGTTTTAAAAAAATCCATAAGTTGGCTTCAGTTCGATTAAGTATATGCTCGCTATTGCACTTTGCGATTAAAAATGTTTCGATTATTAATTTTTCGACAAAAAAATATTCGACGTCCAGGTAAATCGATATTATTTTTGCGGCATATTAGGTTTAAGGAAATTGAAAAAGCGGGGATTTGAGGTGGCAGCCTCCATCCTCTAAAGCAAACCACGAATAAAATTAGCCTTAAAAATATAGCGACTTATTCAAAATTCGATCATAAATTAAACGAAAAAAATATCGGGAGTTTTTTATTATTTTAATTATTTTTTGAAATTTCCGAAATCGGTCGTTTACCCGAAACAATTTTAATATTTTAATAAAAAGTTGTGTTATTCGGAAATTTTTAATTATCCTTATCCTACCTTTAATGCAAACCGAAAATCAGTTTAGAGGACAGGGCTGCTGTTCCGAAACCCCGTGTATTTTCAGTGAATTTATTTTCAGTTGGTTATCGTGCCACTTAAATCGAAATACAGGAATTCTCATAATCAGTGAAATTTCAGTCGTTTGCTCAAGAACACAGGAGTTCAGAATATACCTCCTTTGACGTTTTATGAGGATAATTGTTTACGACCAAAGTATTTCATATTCAAAAATTCTTCGACAAACAAAAAAAAATGTAAGTGAGCGTGAAGCCCTAAAATTCTCTTATGTGATGAGAAAATTAAAAATGTAAAGGATGAAAAAAATATTGGGATGATAAACGCGTATCATGGATATAAAATAAGAAAAGTTTGTGATGAGAGTTTTAACACTTATGTGGGAAAAATCTGGAATAACTTCAAGGAAATTATTGAGAAATAATTTACATTTTTTTTATTTCATGTTTACAATTTTAAAAGGTTCTAAATATAAAAACCATTAGGAGTTACTTTAAATAACATCGCACATGGAAATTGGTCACCTAATGATTAGAAAAATGCGGAGGCATGCGCAATATGCAGAATATAGCGCTGAGACCGAAACAAAAAATTTCAGAATTGATTCAAATTTTATTGAATTTTTATAATTTCGGGTTTAACTTTCTCTAGTGGGAGATTTCTCTGAGGTCCGCCGAAGTAACTTAAATTGTTAAAATGAATGAATTTAATTTCGGTCCATCGAGTATTAAAGTTCGGACAATAATAACAAAAAATAATTTAGAAGAATTTTATAATCGTCCGTGAATTTAATTTGTTTAAGAATTTTTTCGGCTTTTCGGACAAAATATTATTTCAATGGACACCCATACAATGTTTACAACTATTTTAGTCGCAGAAAACAAAGAGGCCATTTATTAACAATATTTCTACCACAAAAGTAGAAAAAATGCACTCCCCTCCCCCAAACCTTTAACCCCAGGGCGCACTTGTGTACACAAAGAACACAAACCCTTGCAAATTCACGGACGATTATAAAATTCTTCTTAATTATATGTGTTGGCTTGTTACACATACATAGTGAGAATTTCCTGTGCTTTCTGATTTAGTGATATATAATTCGCTAGATCGATATGTTCTTGTTTTGTATTATCGGTACAAAGCAAGAGTTGGATTTTTGCAGTTTGGTCGTTGCAATCTGATGAGTAGACCAACTTTTTATCAGTACAAAACCAAGCTGCCAAGAAGCTACCTAAGGGAGTTCTCATTTTTGCAAGGGTTTGTGTTCTTTGTGTACACAAGTACGCCCTGGGGTTAAAGGTTTGGGGGAGGGAAGTGCATTTTTTCTACTTTTGTGGTAGAAATATTGTTAATAAATGGCCTCTTTGTTTTCTGCGTTGTAAACATTGTATGGGTGTCCATTAAAATAATATTTTGTCCGAAAAGCCGAAAAAATTCTTATACAAAAAATAATTTAGTTCTAAAATAACTTTGTTTCTTGTTTTAAAAGACCCTAAAACATAAAAAGTTATAAAAAATGTTATCTGTCTGTCTGGATGTCTATTGATACCTATGATATCTCTATCTTTGGTAACCTGTAATCACTAAAACCACCCATCATCAAAAATGTGTTTTGCTATTCACGACTAGAGGCAGCATTATCACAAAAAAGAAAAGAAAATTCTGTTGATATTTTAAGGAACTAGTAGAAAATTTATTAAATCTTCAAGCAAATCAATAATTCTCAGCAGATAGTTTTATGAAAAATCAAAGGGTTTATGAAAATATATCTTTAAATGTTTTAAAACGAAAAAAGAAGAAAACTGTGAAATGTTTTCGGTATTTTAATAAAAGTGTTAGAAGAACCCCATCCAAAATCAAGTGTTACAAATAACTCAGATTCAATTTTTTTGTTACAACTTTCTCAATAACATCGCACCAGCAGCACTCAACTGTTAAAACTTCACTGCTAAACAAAAAATGGTGGATTGTTAAATACTACTTTTAAAATAATATTTCTGATTGTTCCAACTCACACAAAATTACGATAGGTTTACAAAAACTTTTTGACATGAACATGGTCGAGAATATTTATATTGTGTTAAACTGCTGCTGCCTAATCTCTGCTGTGCAAGAATGCATTAATTAAAATTGCCCATAATTAAGTCCGGATTGCGAATGCATTAATTAAAATTGCGAAATAGCATTTATTTTGATATGAGTCTCAACAGACCCATATCAAAATATATAAAAAATAAAAAATTAAATTAATTTGCTTTTAAATTCGCTTATAGAGTTGCTGAAATATTGATGAAGTAGATGACTGTGCAAAAAAGTACTTTCAAGCTGGATTCAGTACTCCGTTACTCAAAAATTCAGTACTTTTGATTTCCTTTTATATTAATACATTATTTGCTTTGCGCGCCATCTCTTATCAAATAGATTTATCTATCGCGATGGAAGATTTCCGTCGACCATGACAGTGCATAGTTTTGATATTTTCGTTTGGTTTTTGTACAGTGGTTAAATAATCTTACCAAAGAAAATTATATATAATGCGATTATAAAATATGTAGTATGTGAACATGTTGAAACAAATTATTAAATTTCCACATCACAGCATAACAGTATTTTAAATCACTAACAGTTTGATTTGCTGCTTTCTCAAAATATCGCGTCTTTTCAATAAAACATTTTCCATTCCCAAAAATAAAACAATTCCACTACAAATAAGAATATAGTATTGTTACGGAACAGATGGCCAAGTATTTAATTCCGTAGAGTACAGTGTTCTGATTAGACTGAGAACTCCCAGATTAGCAAGCAGGTTGCAGCTACACATGTCCACGAATAATCGACGTTATTGACGTTGTCGACGAGTTGTCGACGCCATAACGTACAAATTACTAGATGACGCGTAAAACCCCATCTCTGCTAGATGCTAATAAAAAATAAAACTGGGCTTACTTCCCTGAAATTTGATCAAACAAAGCAAGGAACAACGAAACGTGGGTAAAACCGAAGTTCTGATATCCTCTTCAGGTTTCAGCCCTTAACACATTTGATTTAGTGGGATTACATGAAATCGTTTTGCATTATTTATTATAAACCCCCCCACATTTTTCTCAAGAACTTCTTGTATCAAATTTTCAAATCATCTGACATGGGAGAAATTTCAAAACTGTTCGAAATTCGGAATAATTTGTTCAGAATGGTTAGAATATTTCTAGTGGTTGTCTTCACATCATATAGTTAAAAAAGAACCTTTTAAAATAACAAAAATTACACAATCATGTAAAGTATCTTTAAAAGGGGGAGGGGTAAAAATTAAAATTTTGGGTATTTTTTTAGTAAATTCATTGTCACAACACTAAACGGAACTAACTAGATTTTTAACCAATCCTAAAAATCAAAACTCATCTGCTTAAATTTAATGTAACATTTTTGAAAATAAGTAAACCTTTTGAAAATAATTAAACGCTAAGGTAAAAAACACATTTATGTAGGTATAATATTTTTCATAACGTCCCACGATTTAATTTATTACCTTAAGGTTTCTTATTTATAGATTTTTAATCATCATGATCGAAATGCCATAAATTAACCATCATAATTGAACAAATAAATCACACCAAAGCCAAAACGTATTGTAAACCAATGCGAGCTACTTAATAAAAAATTTATTTAACCCGCCAATTAATCATCCGGCACGCACATAACAATTAAGCCATTATTTACAATAAATCAAAGCCACTTTTTGCGAACAAATTAAGTCACTGCCACTTTTTATGTGGTTCATAATACGTTCAACTCATAAATCTTTTTCGGCCAAAATAAAACTAATCAACCAATTTTTGGCAACTTCACCTTAAATTCACCACACCATCAATCGGCATCGCGCACATAAAATTATATTTTCCAATCATTCATAACGACAAACAATGTTTTAAGAAAACAGAAGGAAATTAAAATCAAATCGTATCCGTGTATATAGTGTAGCGTAGTGTACTACATAATTTTTTGTGTATATTTAGTTAACCAATTGCCATTATAATGTATGTCCATGTAGTTTTGTTACGTTATAGTAAAATTATTACTACTAGATACGAGCATTATTGGTTTGGTCTGGCACGGCGGTATGGTTGGTATGATACGATAAAACATTTTTTGAGGCACAACATCATCGTGCATAGATATAACAAATAAATTATTGGAGCATTAAATTGTTGTGATGAGATCAAAAACTAAATAATAATATTTTTTTTTACATTTCTGGGTGTGTTGGAATTGGAATATGTGATTTTTTAACTTTTTTTTGTAGTTTTCAGTTTTATAGTTTTTAATTTTGAATATATCGATAATAATTGAAAAACTAAAAAAAAAAAATCTTTAATCATGTTTCCATATGAATAGAAAAACTTATTTGGTGTGGTGGAACCTAATCTACCTCATCGGAGGTTTTTTTGTTGTTTGGTTGTCGTTAACAAGTTGGAAAATATATAAAAATATAAACAAAAAATTATTTATTAACAAACTGTATCATATATTGATAGATTTTTTTTTTTTTTTGTAAGTTTTACTAAAATTTATTTTACTCTGCTTAGTAATCAATTGTACATAGTTTTGGTGTTATGTGTTTTGTGTTGTTGCCATTTGAATTTATTTAAATATATTTTTTTTTAAAAACAGACTATTTTATTTATAATTTTAAAACGTGAATAAGTGCATTAATATAATTTTTACTATTTTGTGTGAAATATAGGACGTTATCCTTACAAAACAAGTGGTTATATGTCAGAGCCTGAACCAAATTATGATTCAGATTATTCAATAAAGTACAGTACACTAGATCGTCGAAGAACACCAATCAACGGAAGTCATTCGTATTACGAAAAGTAAGTAAACAATTTTCTTAAACAAAGAAGTGATGTGGGAAGTAAACAAGTGGTTTTGTAAAATTTATGTATACCAGTGCAAAAATTACCTTAGTACATTAATGGATAATAGCGAAAACTTAACATCAGAGTAAGACAAATGTCTACAAATTATTAAATATTTTGAAAAATTATCTTGATGTTCGACATTCAAAAGTTTATGATCCGTGAAGATCGTTGTTCACCTACTTTAAATATTATGATTTATTATTATGCTGGCGGAAAATTAAAAGTTTACAACCTAAGTATGTTCATGCGCACGTGCTCAGAGAAAAGATCAGATACGTCTTTTAGTAATGAAATGTTAGAGTAACGCCTTACGAAATGTTAGAGTAATATGTTTACCTGGTGGCTTTGAGAAATTGTCGACTTGAACGAAAATGTTACAGCACAAAAATTTTAAAGTACATATGAAGAAAATTCAAATGTTTAAAACAAAATAAATTTATCATAAAACTCAGTCAGCTTACTTTGATAAAATTATTTTTGTACGACTTCACTTTTAGTAAAAATATTATGTTTTTATCAAGAAGTTTGTAGTTTCTTACATAAAATGTACCGATGAAAAATTTGTATATTGCTATCGAGTTTTCATTGAAAATGCGTTTTTTAAACAAAATTTTGTATGAAAATTATTCGATTTTTTTAATTAGATATCTAGTAACCCATCTACGCATCTTATTATTGACCACTAGTTAATAATGAAAAATGATCACTAGATGATAAAGTAGATTTTGATAAAAATTAAAAAATCCAAATAAAATAACGAAACAAAATACATAAACGTATAAATTAGTGTAATAATATAAAGACAAATATATTTTTAACCGAAAATGAACACACTTTATTAAATATTTATTATTACATGATAAAAGATGGCACTAAAAACTCATTTTGCCAATTTATTTATGAAAATAATTGTTTATAGTACAGTTATAACAAGTTAAATTTACGAGAACAAGTTAAAGATGCTGGTTCCTGCGTACTTCATTTAACAGCGGTTTCTTTTTTAATTTTTTAAATGTTGAATGTGAGGAACGCTGTATTATACGATGGACGGTTGCTCTGTTGGCCATAACACCGGTTTTAGCACTAATTTTGCTAATCAACATGGTAGAATTTGAAGCTTCTCTAAGAATGACCCGTCGAACTTGGATTGTTGTAGCCATGTTCACGCGTCGTTCACTGTTTTTCCATAGCTTTGGATGTTACTTAGGTAATTATGTACAACGCTTGAACTTCTTCCAATTTTAGCAACAATTCCCTGGATACTATGGCCGTCCTCCTTGAAAGCCCGAATTTGGGATTTTTCTTCTATATTCAAAAACTTTCCTTTAGGCATAGTTGCGTGCGCACACGTCAAGGTTTAATCATGAACTGATACCCTACACTCTATTATTTTTATTTTTTTTTTGAGCCTTAGAATCGAGATATTTCAGTTGTCCTTAAACAAGTGAGACAAATAAATATGCAATTTTTAAAGGTGCATCCCGTTTTATCAAAAAAGTAGCGGTTTTCTAACGTACCTGCAAATTGCTGTATGGGATATCTTCTAAATAGAGCCCTCTTCCGATATAACAAATAAAATTTGTTTAATACTTTAATTATACATAGTATTGGAGAAACAATCTGATGTTTAAAAAAAATAAGTGTTCTTAAACAAGTGAGACTATTTTTATATAAATATTTTTGGGCAGCAGCTGGTCTGTTATATTTTCGACTATCTCACATATTTCAGGTGATGTGCCGATTAAATCATCATTCTCCATTATTTTTTTTAGTTGAATGCCAATTTGACTCAACAAATTAAAACTTCAAATAACAAAACAAAATGCAGTGTCATTTTAAATTTACGCTTACTACAATTCAGTAAAAAATTCGGGCTAAGTCGAGCAAGTCTTTCTCTTACCAAATTAATTTTCTTAACAACAAAAAACCTTAATGGTTGGTGTGCCTTCTACGACTAGTAGTAGAAAAAGTAGTATATACACCACGTTTGAGAAGTGCTATTAATCGGGCTATAATAGCATACTCCTCAACCTTGGTGTATAATATACTATTTCGTCATCACACATCATTGTAAAGATTTTTAACAGATAAATTTCTGTGCGAGTGCTTAGTGTCAAATTCTTAGAGTATTTTAAAAATTTGAAAAGACTTTTATCCGATAATGTTCACTAAAATTAAGATAAACTACCCAAATTGAGGAAAGTTGTTTGTATAAAATTGTTTATGTGTTTAAGTTGAATCTAAAAGTTAAAGTAGGTGGATTGATAGGCCCTTAGAATGAAATAATAAAGAAATTGTCTAAGTAAAATTCACTTTATTTTTCAATATAATCTCATTTTAGCTCGAACATTTCTCCAATTTCATTAAACCAATTTCTTTAAAATACGATTTGTCAAACTACTCAAAATAAGCGTTCGTTTAGCTAACCCAAATCTCTTGCCACCGAGCCATTTCTTCTTGTTTGGTAATACTGCTTTTTCGTATTAGGAGCTAGATCAGGTGAATATGGTGGATGGGGAAGCAATTCGAGACCCAATTCATCCAATTGTTGCTGTGTTTTCCATGATGAATGTGATAGTACATTGTCATGATGGAAGGGCACTCTTCTTCAAATTTAGCCGTTTTTCCATAATTTTTTCATCCAAAGTGCTTAATATAGTGATGCAAAATTTTCACCTTTGATGGTATTACCTTTTTCAAGATAGTCGATGAATATTATACCTTGTCCGTCCCAAAAGACAGTGGCTATAACATTTCCAGATATTGCAGTTTTACTTTCTTTGGAACACTTGAACCAGTTTCTACTCATTGTTTTGGCTGTTGTCTTGATTCTGGCGTGTAGTGATGGATCCATGTTTCATCAACCGTTAAGAATCGATGCAAAAATTCAGTTGGATTACGCTGAAACATCTTCAAACATTGCTTAGAAATTGTCATTCGAATCATTTTTTGAACATTTGTTAACAAGCGTGGCACCCATCTGGTACCCATCTTTCTGACAGCTTTGTCATATGCTATTCTTCTTGTATAATGTTGTGGAGTGTATTTGAGATATGAGATATTTACAATGTCAACAATCTCGCGCAACTTTATGTGATGGCCATTCATAATAATTTCATAGAGCCCGTTTCAATGACTCAAATAACTAAAATAACGCCGCTAAGGCATATACTTTATCGTCCCGCCATACTTGTTGCAGAGTGGACATGTCTTGTAAAACGGCGCTTGAAAGTCACTCAGTAAACAAGTTTCCTATGGATATACCTTCGTAGACATCGTGGAAGTGTTTGAAAGCACTTCGTTTGCCACTACCTCCAATACCTGTCACAAATTTGGGATTGATAATTCTCTTGTGAATTGGGTTGAATCTATGCTTAAGTCTTGCATTGTTGAGTTTAAGTTGGATGGTATGCGCGCTGATGATCTTGATCTTACGGGTTCAGGCAATCACATAAACGTATTATCTGAATTGACGCAACTATAGCTCTACGTATTGTAGGTAGAGCCTTCATGTAAGTGCATTCTACCATCTAAAACTGATCTAGTAATTTTTACTAGACGTAGAAATTTATGTGACCTTATCAATTTTGATAGCAAAATCTCTAAATTGGAATAATGCGTAAGACATCTGTAAATTATCTTGGATGCTCGCTTATTCCGCCATTGTTAATTTACGCGTCTGCTATCTGGTGTCCGATAATTATCCTTAAAGGTACTGCGAAACTCAATTGTTTGGAAAATTTTGATTGTATAGGCAATAACTTTTACTTTTTCCTCGACTCTACTTATTACTAAGGAGTTCATTCTTGACCTTTCTCAGCTGTCGTGTATTTTAAGTGTTAAGTTAAAAGGTAACGAAGGGCGATTATCCCAAAATTTAACTTCTCTAATCCATGTTCCATAGTCTTTCCATCTAAAGATTTGTGAATGTCTCAAGACCTCAGGAATGGCCTTTCCAAATCGCCAGTTTTCTTTTCTGATGGCTCGCGTTCGGTCCGTAGTGCAGCTTTTAATATCTACTGTACCATGCTTGATCTCAGATCATTAGGGAGCTATAGGTTATTCCAAGCTGAGATCACGGTTTCAGCTCTTTGTGTACTTGAGGCTTTGAAACGTGACGTCACAGAATATAACATCACTTTATACACCGACTATAAAGCCGTGCTTGATTTGTTGATTAACCCTATGGTTGATCTGAAACTTGTTAAGGAGTGTAAACGTTTCCTTAATCTTCTCTGTCAATCTAACACTGTCACGCATATGCGTACCAGGTCACTGTAACATTGTAGGAAATGAAATCTTCAGGCCAAAGCTGGTTCTCAGGTAAAATTAATCGGTCCCGATCTAGTTGTTCCATTATCTTTTAATAGTGTGGTTTGCTGAGGCAAGAATGGCTCTCAACTACTCCGCAACTTTTACCTGTCCTTTTACCTAACGGGTCATGGCCGCTAAAAACATAATATTCGCATAAGGTTGGCTCCAACCTTGTATGTGAAGTTAGTCCAGAATTAAATCACAGCAAAATAAAATTAAAATCATCCGGTAACACTAAATCTGTAACGATATATTTCAACCTAGAATTTAATATAGCAAATTCGATCAATCTCCATATTTTGTTCTAGGCCACAAATAGAATTCAAATTTTAAATATTATAATCAAACTTAACAATTTTGTAAAAAAAATAACAAAAATTTAAATTAAAAGAGCAAAGTGGGGTCGTTGCTCGTTGATTCTCGTTTTCGAACAGTTTGATTGTTTTTGTGAAAGCGGTCTGGAATTTCTATAAAAATGAACAGCTATTCTTCGTGCTGTGTCTAGATTTATAAAAGACATTGAAGGAATGTATAGATTAGCTCTAGTTTTGTAAGGTGGTCAAAGACCTAGTCTACCAGATATATTGGATGCCAGTAACAGAATGTATTTAATTCTATACTGGGTTGCATTAACTAGGATTGGGTCAGTAATGGTATCGAGATTCTATAATTTTCAGCGAATTCGAGAAACTCGGACTCTTTGTACTTTTAGTGGTGGAAATTTTGCCGCACCAATAGGTCGATTATTTAATTCAATGGGTTCGTTGGCCCGAATAATATAAAAATATTCAAGCAACAATTATAATCCAAACATTTATATTTCAACAAATCAAAGTGTCTACAGAGATTAATATAATTTCACCTTTCCAAAATATCGCGTTGTATAGTAATATACCTCCATTTATTTGTTTTCCGCATTGTTAGGTCATGAAATTTTGATAAAATAAAAACAAATTGCGTTGAAAATATGAAAATGCAACTTTGTAACCTTGGAAACTGTACACTAGTAATAAGTGGTCAAAAATATTTTAAAAGTTGTTAAGCTTCAAAAGTTAAAATTTGTGATGTGTGAATTTATAATATAAAGGTCAAATAGTGTCAAAATAATTAACAGTGAAGAATTAATTTAAAATACTCAAACCTCAAACCGTTCCGCACAACAATCGGTACAATTTCAAGGCATAAGGGCAGTCATCGCAAATTTTTTCTACCCAAATTTCAGCCGAACTAACTCATGCCCAAGCTTTACTTTGCCAATATGGTCAAGAAAAGTTTTACGCAGATGAAATAACTGATACCAAAAATTCTTGCTGTGCAGCTAAATGAAACTAGTTATTTAAAATTCCTGATTGAATTGATCTGTAGTGGTGTATATCAAATATCCACAACACTCAAGCTCAGTTGGTTGATATTTGGTAATTAGCATGAATTTAACATCCTTATTAGTCATACATTAGTAGTTTATAGATGGAGCGTGTAATGAAATCTCGATTTTCAAAAACCCGTTTTTTATAAATCCCGGTTTTCAAAATCCCGGGTTTCAAAATCCCAGTTTTCAAAATTATCGTTTTCAAAATCCAGCGTTTTAAAATTCTGGTTTTCAAAATCCCGGTTTTCAAAAACAGCGGTTTTGTATAAAAAAAATCCCGATTTTTAGGAAATACCGTTACTGTCAATGGAGATCGGTATAGATCGATGATAACCAACTTTTTATGGCGGAAATTGGAAGAAGTTGATCTTGACAACATTTGGTTCCAACAAGACGGGGCTACGTGCCACACAGCAAGTGCAACAATTGAATTATTGCGAGAAAAGTTTGGAGAATCGATTATTTCAAGAAATTGTGATTGATATTGAGTTGTGATTTAACACCATTATACTATTTCTTGTGGGGTTATTTGAAATCATTGGTCTTTAGCAAAAAACCAAGCTCTCTTCAAGCTTTACAAGTCAACATTGAACGTGCTATTCATGACATACGAGTTGATTTAGTGAAAAAAGTGCTCGATAATTGGGTTCATCGAATTCATTCCTGCAGAAGAAGTCGTGGAGGCCGTTTGAATGACGTTTCATTCAGAACTTAATTGTATCGATTATACTTCACATTAAATAAAAATTATTTCAATTTCCTTAACAATTAGTGTATTTTTTTTTGAAAGAAATCATATCACTCTTATTGGAAAACCCTTTATTTTTTTATGATAAGCACAAACTTCGTCAGTTTAACCACCTTCGGAAAACGTTAAAACTCGGCTAAAATCGATTTCTGGTGTTTTCTGAAATCGGGTTTAACTTTTACCGTCTTTAAGGTGAAATATGAAAGTTTCTTTTCTCGGCTCTTCTTCCCAGGAGTACAAATTAGCACAAATTGGACTTAATCGGTATGCAAAGTTTCAATTGAAGTTCAAAAGTTTCACGATACAATCCACTAAAAAAACGATTCTGGATATTTGAGGCTAAGATCATTACTATTCAAAATGTCTTGAATCAACGTACATTCGCGCGAAAAAATATAACGTTTAAGCTGTCAATTGGAATTCATAAGAAATCTGCAGTTTGCCAGAGTAAAGTTAGAGCAAGTTTTTTTGGAATACTTAGGAGATTCACTATAGAAGAGGTTGCAGTAAAAAAAATCGAGTAACAGTTATTTGGATAGTACAGCTACAGATACTAACTATTATTATTTTATTATTATCCAATATATTTTACGAAGTTTTTGTACAATTAAACTAAGCAACAAAGGATTATTAGAAGAACTATTAGAAAATCACTTGATACTTCTCATTATAAATTTCTTTAGCAATGCATAACAATAATCTTAAATACTTCTTACTATATTCTTTAAACAGAAGTTATGGCACATTACCAAATCCAATAAAAACTGGTGGTGGACCATATAAAAATCAACCTGGACGTATAGAAAACTATGTACCTGGCCATTCATCAATATCGGAAAAAGAAACAAAACAAGTAAGTCTCATAGAACATAACCTTTATAATACCTTTATTGATTAACAATCTACCAAATATCTAGACAACCCAATTATTTATAAATGTCGTATATTTATTTATTTTTAATTAAATCGATGTTGTTACAATATTAAAATATATATTTTTAACAAAAAACTATATGAACGTAAAGCACACACATAAAAACTCGATGTTGTTTGTTAAATTTATTGTTAATATTTATTTATTATTATTAAAAATATAAATATGTACACGCAAAATAATTGTAAAACAACAAAAAACATTTAATAATTTACATCTACATATTTTTTTTTTATTATTATTTAAATAAAATATAAAAAATTGAAAGCGGTAAAATATATTTTCCAATTTTTCATCTGGTGCAGCAGAAAAGTTAAAATTGATATAAATAAACAACCAATAAATAGGGCTATTGGAAGTGCTTAATATTTTTTAAAATAATTAAAGCGTACACGTTGGGGATTTGGGCAATGTAAAATATTGGGGGCACGTAGTTACATCATTTACGGAATTGCCACGGATCAGGACATTTGAAATTGGAATAAATAAAACACTGGACCAAATATTAAAACCAAATGTATATAGGATATAAAATATTAATTTTCATCTATAGGTTGTACATTATTGTAAAAAAGCTTTTCTATAAAATACAATTAATATTTAAATAACCGACATTTTACACAAATTAGTGCTTGCGCGCTCATATACACAACACAACATAATATTGGGGACGATTCTGCATTCTTAAAATTTATGTCATGTTCTTTTCTCGCTTTCGATATAAATCAAAGAAACCAAACTAATATAACATACAATTTGGAAACTCAGAATCGGTACCTTCTGTACATAAATCAACAGTCATAAAAATAATTTTTGAAAATTTGCATAACCAAAATACTTAAAACTATTTTCTAAACAGGATCACCGATCTGGCCGAGAAGAAATTTGCTTACATTTACGTATTTTTGTTGTTCTGATTTTTAAAAAATTCGTTGTTGCCAAGTTAACGCCTTCGATGTCAGATCTAGCACTTTCAGATTATTTTTACCACCATAAAAATCAGTTTAACATCCAAGTGCAATCTCGTCCTATTCGAACTAATTTAGCACTTTACAATCTACTGGAGCAGAATTTGTTGATAAATAAGTTTGAATATTTCCCCATCAACCTGTGCATTTTAACGGCTTTTAATTTGATTCGTTTCATTTCAATATGTTTTCGCAAAGTTAACCGTCAATATAGATTCTAGATAAATGCTTAGGTATTTGGCTCCATTTGCTTGGGGGATTTGTATTTCGTTCATTGTGACAGACGAACACGTAAGCTTATTTAATGAGAATGTTACTTGGGTCGATTTCTCTTCATTGACCTTTACCTTTCACTTCTCTAGCCAGATTTCGATATCATAGAAATGATGTTGCAGAGTTTCGGACGCCGTTTGTGGATTTTTATGGGTATACATACGATTGCCGTATTATCTGCGAAAGTAAAGACGTCATAATTTGCGTGGTAGGTCTAAAGTGAAAATTAAATTTAACATTGCGCCATGTTTTCTGTTTAAACAACCGGCGATAAGCTAAGGTTTGGAGTGGATACACTTTCAAGGTGATCGGCAAAGCCTTTAGCTATTATCTCGTCACTTCTAGCCCATCTACCTAGATAATTCCTTCAGACAGTTTTGCATATTATAATCCATCTTGTTTTTTCGTAGTAGACTTTGTACTTTTCTTTTCGCCTGATTAAATTTGAGTTATGCATCTGGGGAACGATTATTTAATCAAATGCGTCAGCGGTGTTTCTCATTTAACATTTTTTCTATTTCAGCTGATGTTATGCGGTGTGCCTTGTATGGTCTTTGGTTTAGGCGAGGCTGAAACAGCTGCGTTGACTAGTAAATCATTAAAGTTTTTCATAGTAAGGTTTATATGGTTCGTCGTCTTCAGTTGGCCTGTTTTTTTATTGTGTCCGAAGTATCAGATAAATCAGAGAGATAATTTATCTGATAAATCTGATAATATTTTATATGAAAAGGCTTTTTACCGATTTTTATGCACTGTACTGAAAATACGTAAAGATCACTGAACATTAGACAACCGATTGTCATTTCAGCCGAAGTGATGACCTGTGAAACGTCAAAATAATAAAAGCGAAACGTCAAAATAATAAATAATAAGTACAAATAAAAATAAAAATGGAGCAAAATGTGTTAGTATTGACGGAAATAGTTAAAACACATACAATATAATATATAACAGTGATCACTCCGACGAAAGCATCAGTGATGAAGTTTTTATTTCATTTAATGAAGTTTTTATTTCATTTAATGAATGTTGTGTTGTCCATTTAATTTCGTTGTCTACCACGAACAAATAAATTAGCGTATATTAATTTTACAAATAATTTAATAAAATAAGATAAAAATAATTACAAATTAATTTATTAATTACCATTTTCCATAATGTCCGCCATATTTGCTGTTTAAATGTTTCAAATATGTTTTTTCTCTGACCTGTCTGAAAACAAATTCAGGTAGAAAAATGGCGATCTGAGATTGATCAGAGAAAATAAAAAAACGATAAAAAATTTATCGGATCGATCCGATAAAATAAAAAAACGGAAAAGGCTTTCTTTTTATCTCTCTGATCTCTCCGATGTAATAAAAAAAAAACAGGCCAAGTGTAGACGTCAAGTCGCTGCGAACTGATGTGCATCTGTCAACCAGATAGACATTTGGTTGTAGAACATGGCTTCTGGTCAACCCATAGTAATGTAGTAAAGCCGGAGGGTGGTCAGAAGATAATTCTAAACGTGGATTAGCCTAGATTATTTCACGGTTTATTTTACCTGTGACTGCAAGACCAAGCATGTCAGGAATTTTTCGACAAATAGGCCAATAAGTTTTATGGTCCCCTTAGAGTAGTCAATCTTAAACACCAGTAGGTTTTATTTGCATTAAAGCCACCGGCGACAATGAAATGTTGACCCAGAGTTGCAAGAAACTTTTTGTAGATTTTTGGCGGAACGTTATTTTTTGAGCGGCAGCATGCTAAAGCGATGACCTATTTTTGAAAGTCAACACAAACAAAGGTTACTTGAATTTCCTCAGTGCCATATGTTCTTCACCTAAAATGGTGACATCCTATACGAAATTGTACCAGCTATACTTAAAAATCGAAAATTGATTTAAGACAGGTCATTCACAGATAGAATCATTCAAATTCAACGACACCGCACCAAAATATAAATATCGTGATTTCATTGGTAATACATCACGAAATTTTGATTTTCTGACACTTACTAACATTTTTGATAGTTAAATAATCCTTCTTTTGGGTAGCACCTTCTGTAGTTAATTCTGAACAAATTGTTTCATCATATCCATTCCCATGCTTTTGATGGCGTTCCGCTCAATTCCTAGATTTAGCTTGTGCAACAATATTGCACAATATTGTATCTTGCGGAAAATCAATGGATATTGCAGGATGATGAACTGCTGCCAGAGAGCTCCTTAAGGCTGACAGTAAGTTTTTATCTTTCATTCTCTTAGAGCTTTGTCTTTTTTTTTTTTTTTTTTATTTATTTTAGGATCACTTTAGAAGTCTTAAAGACTATAAATAAGTGACCAAATTACAAATTTTAATATACATACAATAGTGTTATTTGTCTATTATTATACAATATTAATATAATTAATTAAAATTAATTGATATAAATCGATCTAGATTTAGTTGGCATACATTATATCTAAAATAAATGATCTGATAAGTAGATATAAATAATTAAGATTGAACTCTAAGAGATTAGGCTTGGCGGATTGCGCTGTCAAAAAACTGATTAAATTATTACACTATCCTAATAATTTAATAGTGCGTTAATTTAGTTAATTTATTACACTATCCTAATAATTTAATTTTAATAGTGCGAATAGTGTTAATATCGTTAGTATTCAAACTCCTCCTGCTATTTCAAATAATACTGCACGTAAGATGAAATTACGCAGAAATATTAGACGGTTGCGATATGCAAATAAAATTATTAAAGCAGATTAATAATAGAACTATTCCTCTGAATGTGTTAAAATGTTTCCAATGCGCAAACCATAGGCATATAGAAATTTAGGTGTCGATTTTAATTTACCCAGCATCCGAAGGGCACAGTCGCCTTGGCTTCACTCTTTTATTTTTGCATCTTAAAGAATCAGATAGAGAAGTTTCGACAGATGTCGATCATGTCATTTTTGACATTTTCGAGGCAACAGGACAAGATTATAAGATTAGTGGGTTTTGGTGAGAGTGCTTGCAATGGAATTCCTGCGATGTCAGTTTTACTGATTATGGTTATAGAGGTATTTTTAGTATATGGAAACAGGTAGTGGCTTTAATGTGGATCATTAATGTTTCCCTTGATAAAGTAGATATACTATCGGTTTAAGTGTTAGAGACATAGTAAGTAATATGGGATCGAATTGCTTTAGCTAACACTTAAAAGATAAATGCTGACAGCCCTTTTTTCTGTAAAAATACCAAAAGTGCCTACTATGATATTTTCGATCCGCCTCACTTAATACAAAGTATTCGAAATAATTTACTCCAAAACCATTACCTGTGGCAAAGGATTGCCAAAACTTTTGTACATCTTGGGAATATGTCCAGGAAGCCTATCATCACGACCGACTTGGTTGGTTAGTAAATTAGAAATCGTTGGTTACAGTATCTCATGCAATGTGCTTAAAGTTCGTACCGTTGTGGTGGCATATCGGATGGATTTTTGATTTGCGACTGTTCTAAAAACCGTACGGCACTCAGCTTCACAATATTTTTAGCTTATGCTACTTTTACAATTGTTGAAGCGTCCGTTGCTAGAGGCGCTATATCAGACAAAACATATGTTGGGCTGCATGGTAATTAAGGCGGTTTGTGTCGAGTGCACATACTCGTACTCGTGGTGTTTCGTCTTAGACCTACAATAATTAAAAAACCAAAAATAAATCTAATAAATGTACGAAAATTTGCAAACATTTAATTAAAGGCATGTACAATGTAGGAAAGGGTACGATCTAGAATTGCTTCGGAGGTTGTGAATTCAGCCAACTGCAATAATATCTCTAAACAAGACAACTTCGAGCTATACAGATCCTCGAATACGTGAAGTGACAACTATCGTAATAACAATCAGTCTATTATTTTCATTAGACGAGCCAACCTTCCCAGTTTTTCGAGGTTCTTACGTTAAAATATTAAAAAATTAATAATAATGGTGGTAAAAGTGAATAAAACTATTCCGGAAAAAGGCGAACTCACTCCTGATCCAAATAGATTTCGGCAGAAAGTTGTTCCACTTTGATAAGAGAGTAACTGATAAAATTCAAATAGGGCGATACCTTCGGTCCATAGTTTCAATACAGCACAACCTACAGAAAAAATATCCTTCTCGGGTAGTAGACATTTTATGGATTACATGGCTCGTCGCGCACAAGAAGACTATCTCAGAATTGCATTGGGTCTGATGTAAGTGATTTAACAAAACGTTCGAGTATTATGTAATATGTTCGCCGACAGTAGATAGGTCGGCTTGAACAATGGAAAATTACATAAATAAAATCCAATTCCAAAATGTAATGAGTATATTTTCAAGTTTGATGTCACCGTGGAATATTTTTTGTTTGTGACATTGATGTAGTGCATACAAAATATTAAATGTAATCCATTTTTTCTCTACCGTAAATAGATGCGTAGACACCCGATCGTATAAACTATGTTTAACATATTCCCGCATTGTATTCTGTCATTATACCTCTAGAACTCTTTAAACTTTAAGTGTAAAAGTATTTGTTACCGGTTTCTAAGATGACAACGATTTTCAATCGAAACGGGCTAAAACCTCTTTCTTATTAATTTTTGAACCATATTATCCAAATCTACATCAGTAAACGGCCTAACAAAAACCAACAAGTGCTAATGGTGCACGACCTCAGATTTTTTACAACGAACTTTTATTTCTGAAAGGTACCGATGGTCTAGTAGGGTAGTATATGAACTAGCTCATTGAAAGGTCTAAAAAAATCTGATCGTGCTAGCAGAGATATCTTGTATATAATACCATTCCCGAAGATCTTTAGATGGGCCTAGAATCTAATTCGTAAAAAAACAATTTTACTTCAGGTATTCTTTTACGAATTTTTATTATCGGAATGTGATATGTCCTTTTTTCAAAATTGAATGGCCTAACAAAACCCATCTATAACGCTAATGTGAGTGACGTGGGTATCCGGGTACTATTTGTCCTTTTAGACGTCTATTTTTGTACGTTTTACTTCCAATAAAAACTTTAAATTTTATGAGAACTTCTAGTTCAATTGGTATAGATTACGATCATACTTATAATGTGAGAAACGTTTCAACTAAGGACGAACTAAGTTAATCACTCAAATTAAAATATTTGTTCTTCACTCACATAAGGGATAAAGTGCTAAAGTTCCACAATTTCAGGTTTTCCACAAATAATTCGAAATGTACTAAAGAATTGGCCATATTTTCGTAGATCTTAAGTAAGGTCTGTCTAATACAAGAAAATTCTTAAATAGCCTATAAAAATACGGTTTGCTCGTATTTTTATCTTCGAAATATACTAATATTTTAACTAACACAAACTTTAAATCTCCATAATGCCTGGAAAAATTTCAATTTCATCATCAATCCATACTGAGCGCACTTTAAACACAAATCGCTGTACAGCTCGCATCTGCCTCACACAAAATTACACAAAATATGTTATACACACGCGATAATATTTCAGCCTCGCTTTCTCATTACACAAAACAAAAATCAAAAAGCTTTTAAAAAACAATTTTATTTAAAATATTTAAGTTTTTAACAATATTATATAAAAAAAATAACACAAAGTATTTTTTGTTTTATTAAATAAAATGTATCCTTTTCAATTTATTCAATTTGTGTGTGTATGTGTGTACGCAGCAGCACCTCTTTGTGATGTACCCAACAAAAAAAAAGCTCCATTTAAATTTATGTACAATAAATTCTACAATAAAAATATTCCGAATAAATATAATAATAAAAAATTTTGTTGTGAACGAAGCAATCAAAATGATTAATTTAATTTATTATTATTTTAGTGGTGGGACGAAGTCATGGAAATCTTTGATGGGGTACGAATAATACACCAAAAATAATAAATAAATTTAAAATATCGATTTTCTTTTTTTTCGTATTTTATTTTTATTTTAAATTTATTTTTATTTTATTGAATTTTTATTTTTTATGTTTTATTTATTTTTAAAAATCTTGTTACAATATAAATAAATAATAAAGGGAAAAAGAAGTTTTCATTTGTGTGGGAGAAATTTAAACTCGCGGAGTTTACTGAAATCCCCCAATTTGTTCTTGTAACAAGTATGTATATAATGTGTCATTTTGTACTTGAATAAATCCGTTACCACCACCATGGGTTATTATATGACACAAAAAATACAATTTTCCATTAGGACTCGTATAAATAATTAAATTAAATTTTTAAATGAAAACTTCTTTTGACAAAGCAAAAAATAAATATTATATTACACCAAAACTGCACCATATTTTTTTCAAATTGAGCGAAATGCAAAAAATAACACAAACAAAAGTTGGAAAAACTAAATCAGAAAATTAAATTTTCCGTTTTTTTCCACTTTCAAACATTTATTAACTTTGTGCAGCTGAAGACGATGACGATGACGATGAAAAATAAATGAAAAGTATAAAAAGTCGGGACAAATCGTATTTTGATAAAAAAAGTAGATATTTTTTCGTGTACATTGCAATCGTATGGCAAATTCTTAGTTTTTTGTTTTATTAACGAAAATTGTAAGTCAAATAAAATTTGTTTTATTCAATTTTTCATAATTTTTTTTCGTCAAACAAATGGTTGCCAATATGAACACTTTAAGGTTTAAGCCATATGGAAGGAAGTGAGAGAGAGTTGCTTGTTTCATATCATACTAATAGCACTTTATAAAAATTTAACACCACTTATAGCATGACACACACAATCTTTACAAATACACTTCACGAAGCACAAACACAAAATACCTAAATAATTAATTTATGTAAAAAAAAATTAAATCTAAACATGAATTTCTTCTTTTATACTTCTACAATGTATCGGCTTCTGGGCTCTTCAAAAACTATGTATATCAAACAAAACAAAAAACGCTTTCATAATCATCTGACATCCGCAATCAATGTACAAAACTAACAAACTCTTTAACAAACGAACTGTCAAAAAAAAAAAAACTTCCAGTGGCTCGATGAAAATTCAAGTTTACCATATTTCAGCATCGTATTTGCTCGTGAAGTACAAAAATTTGTAAGTCGTTACTAATTTTTAAAAATCCCCTCCCCAAAAATATTTATAATAAATTATTATATTGCATGCTATTTCATATATAAACAAATAAAAAATTAATACTCGTGAGAAAGAATTTGTGAGAGTGTAACAGAGAGCGATATTATTAAATTGGCTGGCAGACTTTATTTTATCCGATTGCAGTTGTAACTTTAAACAGAAACATTTACTAATCGTTTGTTATTTTTATTTTATTTCTGATCGTTACAGCATTTAGAGCAGCAGAAACACGTACCAAATCAATTTACTCAAGGAAATTTATCAAAGTAAGTATAAGACAATTAATGTTGCACACAAATTTATTTTAAATAAGCTAGGGGTCCATTATGAAATTTTTCGATTTCGTAAAAAATGGCCGTCGCGAATTTTTCTATTATGATGAACTTCAATTTGTTTTCGTAAAAAACGAAATCGCAAAATTTTTCGCCTGCTATTGAGATGGCGGATATCGTAAAATACGAACGTGTATAATTATAATTAAATTGAATATTTATAAGTTTTAATTAACATAAAACAAATGGAAAGATTCCATCATTTTATTTGTAATTTTGACATTTCGTATATGTTTCATAATAGGCATACCTGCTGCGAATCAGAATTGACAATTTCGTATTTTCCGAAATCAGAAAAATTTCATAACAGTTCCCCTATTCAAAATAATAAATATTCTAAGTAAAAATTATTAAAAATGTCGATAACACTTCTTTCGTTAAAATCATTTCACTTTTTAACTTAAAAAAAAACTTGTCCCACGTTCTACACAAATTATGAGACTACGTTTATAAATGCACCAGAATTTCGCAGGGACAAATGTCGTCATAAAAAATCTATGTTTTCACACCTATTCCCTTAGTCGCATCGTTTCATACGACGTGTCTACTCGTCTTCTTACTAGATTATTTTTTTTTTATTTTTTTTTCCACACCTCATTTTGAGCTTTCAAGAGCAATCAATTAGATCTCGAATTATGACCCTTTCCATCAAATAGTTGGCCTTCCAGTTTACATTTTGCTCGAAATAACTCAGGAGAAAAACAATGTGGTTATAAACGCCATTAGGTTTTGATTTATCATTAACCAGTCCTTTTAGGACTCCACTGCGTGTTCAAGCAACGTTCGTACCATCAGACAAAAATATAAAATTTCTCAAAAATAATAACAGTAAATCAGAAATTTTAATTTTCTAAAAACCGGGCTAGCCGACATGAAAGTCATGGCCTAGATCGAAACTTTCAAAATAATTGTTTACAGAACTGGCTATTTTTTAAATCTTAGTATGCTGCTTTATAAATATTCGTTGCGTATCACTTGAAATTTTGTCGCGACAAAAGAATTAAATTTTTTTGGAAACTTAGGCAGCCAACTAAGATTTAAAAAATATTTACTGTGACGGCTGGCTGTCGTCACTG
The DNA here is from genome assembly GCA_932526605.1 of Nephrotoma flavescens. Classification (NCBI taxonomy): domain Eukaryota; kingdom Metazoa; phylum Arthropoda; class Insecta; order Diptera; family Tipulidae; genus Nephrotoma; species Nephrotoma flavescens. The sequence continues at coordinate 263,659,120 of OW052222.1, read as the reverse complement.
ACGTGATCCGAGTTATGATCCGTCGCCGGTGGCACTATTCTGGTTTTCCCTGGAAATAGGGAACTGGGAAAAATATTTTCATAGCATTTTTGTCTAAATTGTATTTTTCTGGCCTACTAATCTATATCTAATCAGTTTGGTGTAAATATTTTCGAAACAAAGTTAAATGGGAAAATATTTTTCGCCATAAAAATTTTGTGGGACAAAAGTTTTCCAATTAACCTGTTACAGGCTGGCTACTGCCAACCTGCAGATTTCACTTAAGCCCCTGCAGAGGCCTCCACGGTGATTTTTGCCGGCTACGTTCTCAGCGGAGAAGTGCTAAGGTCGTGGGGTTTGAGGCATGCAGGGCTCCTGGCTTACACCGTGATCATACAGAAAGTTAGGGGAACGCAAATAATAATAAAACCGAGTTCCGCCGAAATTCGTCGGCCGGAACTTGAGAAACGAACCGAATATTCAAAATAAATAATAAAAATAATTATAACGGTAGAGGTGCCTTGGTGCGCGCATCCATTCGGATTCAAACAGAGCTAATCCCTGGTTACGAAATTGGATGCGGGCACCAAGGGACCGCAAACACTACACCGACACAGGATGGGAACTCCCCCCTCATCACACCAAAACCGAAAAATTTTAATAATTCATTTTATTTATTTAATTTACACCAACAAAAATAAAAACCCAACTTCCCACGCGGAAAAGAAAAGGGGAGAGAACGAGAGAGAGAAGCAAAATAGAGTGAAATGAAAGAGAGAGAGAGGAACAATGCACATCGAGCGTGCACCCGCTGTGCGGCGCTTGATTACAATAAAATTTAAGGAAATTCAAAAAAAATTGAAATATATAAAAAGAAATTAAAGAAAAAATTAAAATAGAAATTAAAAAATTAAAATTGTACCTTAATAATATAATCAACTGATGCGGCCTTGCGTGGCCGTCATGCCTCAGGTGACCTTGCCCCACCCGGACCGTTGCGGCTTGGCTATACCGTTACCAAAATAAAATACTAATCGGGTAACCGATTGACTACAGCGTTGCGGGGCCTCTCCCCGATACCAAATAAAAATAAAACGAGGGGCCGGTTGGCCACCCGTGAGTTGCGACAGACCACCGAAATTGACCGTTGCGCCTCTCCCCGACAACCAATAAAAATAAATCAGCAGCTGGTTGACCACTCGTTAAGTTGGGCGTGGTACCGCCTTCGCGCTCGAGCGCGTGCCTGGTTGGGCACTATAATGATGCGGGGCCTTTCCCCGATAAAGGTTTTTGGCCTCGCCTGGCCGCCAAAATAAGTTGGGCGTTGTCTCGTCGATCCCACAATAAAATGGAGTAGCCTCACCTGGCCACCCGTTAATAATTTGTCGCACCAATAATAGAAAATGTGCCGTGATTAAGTACAGCGCGTTCGTGGAGCCCGTGGTAGAATATGAAGGACGTACCCGTAACAGTACGGTATCCTTGTAATACTATGCTCGATAATTAATTAATTGTGGCCGTCGTATAATTTCAAATAGGCCATATGAGGCAGCCCTCTATCGAAAAACACGTTTGTGGCAACGTTTTAAGCAACAAATCCGATTTTGCTATATCTCCTTGGTATTATAGCGGAACAATACTCAACACATACACTAATTACTACTCACAAAATTTATAATACACCAATGCAAATTTCGAACCTTCTCCACATTCCAATACCCAAAACACATACACCAACTATTTTCTTTTTATTAAAACCGCAAAATCCGTTTATTCGAAGAATTGGAAATTTGTTTTATTTTAATTTTTTTTTATTTTCACTCAATAAATATAATCAAAATTTATAATATTTGTGATTTTCATTAACAATATATTGTTTATTATAATATTTTACAACTTGTATTTTTATTATAATCAACAAAAATGGTTTTCAAAACTAGACTCCAAGATCTTATTTTATTTTCTTTTTTATACCACCAAAACAAGAGTCTATTTTTAATAAAATTTCACACTCGACTACTTGAAAATATAAACTTAACTTTTATCAAATATAAATCAATTTGCAAAAACTAATTTCGACCACACTGGATTTAACAAAATTCCAAAAAAAACGACTTTACTTTTCCAAAATCACCACTCGAATGCAAAAAAAAATCTTACGCCGCACAGCTAGCAAAACATTCTAGAAGAAATTATTTCTTTCTTCTCTGTCTCTCCTTTATATCAATTTTCGTTGATACAAAAGAGAGACATATAAGAAAAACATTTTTTCCAAAACGTTTTACTTTGCACACACCCGATGCGCATTGCTCTCTCTCCCATCATCTTTCTCACCCTCGCGCCATCACCACGACGTGTACAAACATTAAACAACTTCGAAAGCGAGGACACAAACCGAGAGGAATAAAATACAAACAGAGCTTGTTACGATCATGTAATCGTAACAAACCTTGATTTGAAAATTTTTGTACTAAGCTTATGTTATTCCTTTAGTAGGCCAGAAAAATGCAATTTGGGCAAAAATGCTAAAAAAATATTTTCCCAAGTCCCTATTCCCAGGGAAAGTCAGAATAGTGCTTCAGGATAAATTCTCTGCCATAGAGATATTGGTGAAACGTTTTACAGCCATATATGATCAGCCTTTATACAAAATTATTATTAAATGTTGATTTTATAATCTAGTAACCAAAAAGATCCAAAATTACCTCGCGTGAAGTGATGCAACTAACGGAATAGAGGCCTTTGATATTCATAGTAATGAGCACCTGTTTTTATGCAAATATAGCGGTCACTTGACTAAACAAATGCGCGCCGTATTGATTCAATACTGTGAATGTACATAATAAAAATTACAAAAGTTTTCTTTGCGATTTCTAAACAAATTATTGTTGATCCTTAAAGGCGCTTTCACGGTTGCATCCTTTCTCACAATCTGTCGTAACAAATATATTTTAAACCAATCCATAATCGTCAAAATGACGTTATCTTTTGTTCGGAGTTTTTTCTATCAAGTTGGATTAACTTTATCTTTTTGCCTGAATGAACAATGTGCACAATATCAGTGAAAAGGCGCTAGTAGTAATCGTTCAAGATTTTTTTTTCTATTTGTTTGAAATTTGAAAAATGAAACAAAATTTTCACATTTCATTGTGTATACGTTTGTAGACAAACAATAATTCGCAACTGTCAAATAATTCAATAATTATGGACGAGATATGGTAGAGTAAAATCGTTCCGACAATTCGTCGTCAACTATGAAATCATAAAGATAAAATTGATTAAACGCGGAATGATCATGTCACGACAGATTGTCGGAACGAATGCAACCGTCAAAGCACCTTAAGGGTATATCCTCTATCCGATCGAAAATTCTTCAATTGCGATGCAAAATATGGCTACTAGATTTATTTTTCCATGCCAATTGACATATTTTTTCTAAATTAAAATTTGTATTGCTATTGTAAAGTCGCACTGTTTTCATGTATTTCTACTTTAGAATCGCAAAACAAATTTAAATTTAAAAAAAATGTGTCAATTGGCATGGCAAAATAAATCTAGTAACCATATTTCGCCTCGCAATTAAATAATTTGCGACTAGATAGAGGATATACCCCTAAAAGTCAAGTTGAAAATCTTCGAATTTTCGAGTTGTAAATTGTCAAAAAGTGAATACTTAAGAGATTAAGTTGTGCCCCGTTTGGACCACTCAGATGACCGGTACGACCACAAAAATTTTAGAAGTTAGTTATTTATTTGTGACGAAAAGCATATATTGGCGCCTATTTTGATGGTCGTAGCCCTAATCGAAATGGTACAAATAGCGTGCAACTTAAGATCTTAGTGTCATCGCTGGTTGAGGCTTAAGTTTAAAACTTTCGAAGTGTTCAAAAATTCTTTATTTTATAAAAATATAAAAAATTGAAAATCCACAACGACCACGGTAGCATCTTCGCATATTGAGTTAACTTTGCTGCGCTGCGCGTAAATTTAAAAGATTTAAAAACACAAACTAGTTTTATTTGTGCAAAAACTTAAAGAACCTTTCTAAAGCTATTAGCCATGTTCTAGTTACGTACGTACAAGTTTCGTGTATGTATATTTCAATGATTTAATAGTTGGCAACTTGCAATATTTAATATGAAAGTGTAAGGGTAGATTGTAGGCTAAATTCAAATAATTCCTGAGATGTCTGTTCAGATCTGTGAATGGACATATCTAGAATTTCTTCGCGACGAGGCATTAATATGGTGGTTATCAAAGTTAATTCATTAGAGTACACACAATCCGCGGACATTCACAAATCTGAATAGGCATCTCTTGAGCGTAAGTAGAGAGCGCTTTATAAAATAGGTGAGAAATTCCACGAGGGTCGCGTTCATGTGGTGATTATTAGAACTAGCCCATTAGAGTACACACAATCCGAAGACATTCAAAGATCTAAATAGACATCTCTATAATTATTTGATTATGACCTTCAAACAACACCGCATACAGTTTTATTTCAAATATCGCAAGTAAAGCGGTTTTCTAAGATCGGTGACAGATTCCCCAAGTGCGAACTGTTGTTAAGAAATTTTACAACACCTTAATTTAATATATTTTAATTAATTATTAATTTTTATTTTTCAGAGCATTAAAACACGAAGGATACGAAAGCGACTCATCCTTACTATTTAAACGTGAACAGAGCCATAATTTTGCTCCGCTAAGTCCAGTCGAACAAAAGCAAATGTATCGCAGTATGCAAGTCGGTGGTGACCCGCCATTACAAGGTTTTCGTAAACCAGCACCGGAGAAACCAAAAGGTATGTTAAAAATTACTTTCCTTCATATCACAGTACATAACCAAAACAAATCATTTCAAGTTCAATATAACGCGGAGGTTACTTCTCCTTTGTATTTTCTATACTATACTATGGGTGCAATGGGCTTATCTCTTAATTAATCTGGCCATTTCTTTCTAATCTACCTTTTTAAAATAAACCAAAAACAAAAATAAACAAAATTAAAATATTAGTGATGGTGTTGGATTATAACAGGTTGGTTTAAATATTTTAAATTAATTCTAGTGTTTAAGTTAGTTTTAAGTCTCAAGGGACTTGGTTGTGGAGTGAATTTATTTATTTTTATTTGGGATTAACAAAACAGAGTGTGTGTGCGTCACAAAACCAATCAAAAGTGCCAAACACTTAAAAGTTTTCAGAAGATTTACCGTTTCCAGCAATATTTTACAGCGGCAACCTGGCATTTCAGCTTTTTTGAGTGTTTTGATCACCAACGACACAGTAGCGCACAGTATAAACTCTAACGGGTGTCTGATAAAAAATAAATTCTATAGAACTTTTATTTTATTGCAAAACCCTTTGTGGTATAATTTCAGATGAATTCGATGAAATCGAGTATTACCCGATCACATCAACGTTGACTAAACTTCGGGTTAATAAAAAATCCAATATGAATTTGAACAATCAAAACGAGATAATTTGTTATCCGATCACGAGCGTTACTAAACCGATCGATTTGTTTGGTTCTTATTCGACAACAGCGCATTCCTTTGTGCCAATAACACCGCCGCCACCACCAAACCGACGCTCTTCGAAACGGAATACGATTCTGAAAATGTTTTCCGAGACGAAAATAAAATCGTTAACGTTGCCTTCGAATACGACAAAACGTCATCATGAAACGTGTTATCAATCGAACGAGACGCCAATGTCAACGTCGATTATGAAACGTTCGAATACGTCGGAAAGTATTCGGTCTAAATCGAGTGGCCCGGTATTAGCGACGACGACACGGCGTACTGCATCGCTTAAAGAAGAGAAAAATATCGAGAATAATACGACACGACATATAGCGAGGCGACAATACTTTCGCGTAAGTTCGGCTAGCCCTATTAATCGAAGCCGACTTGCACTTGACCGAAAATCAAGTCCTAGTCCCGTTGCATTTGGTCGTGGTATATCAAAAGAGCGTACGTTTGCAGAAGAGAAAAAACGCCTTGAGCAAGCACGCCAAGATTTGGTTGCGCCTTGTCGAATTCTTCGCAACCCAGCGCTTAAATCACCAGATGAGGTGAAACGTGCCCTCCAATCAACGTTTAAACTACCAGCGCGAAATGATCGTAATGTTTGTATTCGTGCCAGTCGCCAATCTTCGATGTCTGCTGCCTCAAACCGTAAATCAGGCGAAACCACCATTCGTGTTCAAATGAGCCATTCAGTTCCGGCTGCGCCATCTAGATCGTCACGTCTATCGAAAACTGCCAAAAATTCTACGTCAACGCTTAGCTTGGCACGAACGAATTCTACTTATTCGATTGATTCCATTCAATCCAAACCTCTAAAAAAATCGAAACCATCGCAACCACATTCGCCGGTCACGATTACGGGAAAATCTAAGTCCCGCAAAAAAATTACATCGTCCAAGGAGAAATTGGAAGTTAAGAAACGAAACGGATTGAAAAAAGGAAAAATTGAAAACGGAATGCTAATGACCGAAAATTCAACGTCGAATTTTCAAAAACGGGATCAGTACGATAATAAGGAGGTTGTGCAGAGTATCAACGAAGCGATCATTCAGCACAAGGATAGAGGTGACAATTTCTTCCAAAATTTGTTTTTGCGCAATTTACCGTCACCTACGCCTTCTACAGCTAGCAGCTACTATCGAAATACGAGTGTTATGGAAAAAGCTCGTATGTGGAATAGCCTAACGCATGATCTAAAACCGCAGCAACAACCACAACAGACTATTTATCTCTCAAACAAGAAGCCGGTGTCTCGCTCCAAATTTAAGATGATGGAAGAGGAGAGACTAATAGTTCCGAGAATGTCACGCAGTTTGAGTCCCACAAAACATCTCAGCAAATATGATTCAATCTATCATTTTTCGAGTGAAAATGAAGATGAATTTGAATTAGAGGACGAATTTGGGAACAACGTGACCAAGAGCCTAACGTACAGCTATCAAGAGCGGAGCCGCAGTGAACCACAAACCAAAACAACAACAATTATGACCGAAATTCGTCGCCCGAATTCACCAATCTTCATTCATGGTAGGTCAAATAGTAGTAGTATTGAATATCGTAGCATATCACCAGCTCGTTCACATGTTCGTTCGCCATCATGTCGTCGTATACATAGCTTCCGCTCGAATAATCAACAACACCAATCCGCCGCATCATCCGCGGAATTGGTACAACGGAAAGTAAGTCGTGCACGTAGTGTAGGTTCGGCGGATAGTAGCTATCACATGTCATCCACATCTAATTTAATGCGTAGCTCATGCTCATTATCAAATCTCAATTACGAGAGACATAATCCATTATCATGCTATCATTACAATCATTCTCATTCCCATCGTAATTCAGAACGTTTTCGCGAGTTAAATGAATTTTACTCAAATTTAGAGCGGGTCGGTCAATTAGAGCGAGCAACATCCACGTCAGATATACGACCCATACGTAGCGAAGAAGAAGTGATTGACTTTGATTTGTGGAAAAAAATTCGTGAACACCAAAAGGCCGAAAAGGAGTTAACGTATTTGGTGCAAAAACTCAAAGAGAAGCAAAAGGATAAAGATTTTTTGTTTAAACCGCACGATGTGGAAGAAATCAAATGGGATCGTGATCGGGACTCTGGTCTACGTATTAAAGAGAAATCCGTGGAAGATTTACGCGAAGTATTTCATCGGAAAGCGGACGACTCAGTGGAAATTGATGAGGATGTCAAACAAAAACTGGATACCGAGAAAGGAACTTACAAACTTTTGTATCGTGGAAGTTCCGTGCTAGATTTAGCATCAAATATGGTCGAAAAATATAACGGGCCGCGAAAATTGGAAAAACAAAAACCGCCCAAACCTTATAAATTTCCATTGAGTAACAAGCTTATCAGTACCCTGTCTAAAGATCAGATCAGTAAAATTAAGCATCAGTTGAGCGAGATTTATAGCAACGGCCCACACGGTCCAAATAAATCCGAAAAATATGAAGAAATTTCTGAAAAATATATTATTACAGTTCCACCGCCCGTTCCACCGTCTCTCGACCCATCCAGATTTGAGAAGCCAAGTGGATTGACCGTGCGTAGCAATTCGCTTATGTCACGCGAAGAGCTACTCTCACCGAAATTGCACAGACGTCGTGAAATGATGGAGAAATCTGAATCAATCAGTTCCATTAATCATAAACCACAGAACATCAAACCGGCCGCTCCGTCATCCACCAACAGTTCTGTTCAACTATCGGAATCCGAAAAACGAAAACTTTCACTAAGTTTGTGTCGAGAGATAAAAGATAAGATTTCACAACGTCGGCAAGATAAAATCGAATTACTTCCGAAAGAAACACGCGGTGCTTATGCCGCGGAAATGTCTGCCATTGTTCCAAAACCAACTCCAACACGTGTTCGATCACACTCTGAAGAAAATTATACAAGCTCTGTGGTTAAAGTGGAGCCAGCCACGTATACATCTACCGTGAATCGTCGAACTAAGGCGAAAAGTACCACTCAAAGGCCAACTTCATTTTGTGGCACCGATACGCTACATTCAAATGAGTTTGGCCAACCATCTCGAGATGACGTTCGAAGTAAAATTAAGTATTTCGAAGAGAAGAAAACGGATGAGGATAAGAAAGGTACAACAATATATCATGCCCGAGAGGATTCATCTCCAGATGAAGAAGAAATCATTAAGCTAATCGAACAAAAAATTAAGTTGAAGAAAGAGACCGAGTGTAAACCGGAAGAAGTAATCGGAAATGTTGAGAAGCAACATGTACAAAGTTCATCACTAGGTATACAATCGAGTTCCTCAGTAACTGATCTACAAGAAATGTTCGGTGAAAAAAAGCCTCAACCAACGCGCCCCATATCAAACTCTTCAAGCTGTGAGAGTTTAGTATATCACCATCGATCTCGAAGCGCCTCGCCAAAACTAAACTCACTCACGCACGAACGATCCTTTATAAACGTAATACGAGCCGGAGATGTACGCAAAATAAAGGATAAATTTGAAAGTCTAGACAGCAACCTGGTAAACTCTGAATACTGGAGTACCGAAAATCAAGTTGAATGTGCCCAACAACAGATCGAACAATCACCACAATTAACACGCCGCTTTCGTAGCGACCCAGAACTCGATCAGTTTGATTTTTTTGATAAGCGGGACACAAGCGCCAAACAACAAAAGAATGCGACCACAATAAAAGATCATGAAGCAGGCGATGTGTCCCGTATCACCCACAAATTTGAAATACGCAATTCAATCAATCAAAATCGTTCGTTAAATCGCAGCCGCAGACGTACCCGTGAAATACGAGTCACGTCACCCATACCAAAAATACCGTTAAAGAAAGACGACCGATTTATGCCTCACATTGATATAATTAGTAAAACGGCTGCCCTTAAGCAGGAAATTAAAAAACCGGCTGTGTCCGCATCGTGGCCGACACGCACGACCGGTCCAAACGAAATCGAAAAAATTAAAACAAAATTCGAAAATCAAGAAAAACTGTCAATACTCGGTCAAATGTATACGTCAACGCCGGACATTCGGGAACTCAAAGATATTTCATCGTATCTATCGGGATCGTGGGTAGCGCATAAATTCCCCAAACCACAAGATAACGCAATTACGGTCGAAACGAATAAATCAAATGAATTGGTCGTGCATAAGCGGCCGAGTTCAACATCACCACCGCGCCGTGCTACACCGAGTAGCAAAGCGTTGATAACGTCAATTTTAAAACCGTACTACGATATATTTGCGAATCAGAAATACGATCCGTTAATACATCGGCCGAAATATCGTTACGTGCCAGGAAAGGAGGCGGAAGCTGAACATCTATGGAAAAAGCTTCAAAATAATATTAACAAGCTTTCGGTTAAATTTGAAGGTTGTAATATTTTTCTTTATATATATTCTAAAATGTTATCTACACTTGATAAACGCACTGTGAGAGTTACATGTGGCACTGTCCTATATCGATAAGTTGAGTGCAGCACCTTTTTACGTATAGACAAATATTTTGTGTTTTGTAATTATTTTGAAATTATATTTTTGTGTCTTAGTGCCAAGGTAAGTAATTTATATTTGGTTCTGATGTATCAGCACTCTACCTAACGTGTGTGTTTAGAGAATGTTTATTACTAAAACTAGCTTTAATAGAATTAGTTGGTTAGGCCGATTTTGTATAGTATAGAGGTAAAAGTGGTAACTACTAGACTGCAGACAAAACGAAAATTTAGCTTAGTAATTTACAAATTGATCGACATTTTATCAATTAAATTATTTTCACAAATGCTCTGTATCTGACGCCGTGATTTGTGTCTAAATTTCCGACTCGTTCCAGTCGGTTTAGAGCTAAATTTCAGGCGCTTTATCAACATTAGAGACATTTATCAACAACTAGTATGAATTAACCATCAATTTAGTTAGTTAGAAATTTAAGAAAAATTATCGACGTGTACCACACAGCATTAATATCAAAAACGTGTTTTACAGAAAGCCTCAGTATGTAGGTTTTGTTCCTTCCTTATCTTTTAGCCGCTGAAAATGTTAAATTTATTTACCAGTTTAAAACAACATGCAATAACTTAGTCAAACGTTCATTGCACTTTGCTTTGTTTTTTTTTTTAATTTTAGGTGTAGCTATGCATTAAAAACCGAAATTTTTTATGAAATTTGAGCCTTTATTGTGGAAAAATGTTACAAGATTTTTTATTCAAAGTATTGCCCATCGCTACCCATTCCATCCCAGAAAAACTGCGCCGGCTTGGCGGCCAAAAACGAATCGAGCCAATTTTCGATACCTTGAACTGAAGTGAAGCGTATTCCTGATAGGGCATTCTGCATGGATCGGAATAGGTGGTAGTCGGAAGGAGCATGGTCTGGGCTGTAAGTCGGGTGAGGCAGAATTTCCCATACGTTATTCTCCAGGTAATTTTTAGCTGGCGCCGCAATATGTGGCTGAGCGTTATCGTGGTGGAAAATTATTGACTCATTTCTGGTCGCATACGTTGACCGCTCTGCCTGGATTTACTGCTTCAATCGGATCAATTACTGACGATAGAGTTGAGCATTGATGGTTTGGCCACTTGGCAACAGCTCATAGTGGATCTCACCTAGCTGGACCCACCAAATGCACTGGGCCCCGTGAATATTCGGCTTTGGTGTCGATGGGCCAACCTCGCCTTTCTTGACATACGCTTTTTTGCACTTGCGAAATTATCGTAATGGATCCATTTTTCATCGTCAGTAAACACGACAATACGATGCAAAAACGGCTTCTTTTTGTGGCGCTCGAGCAGCATTTCGGACATGCTTCAACTGGTATGGCACCCAATTTCCCATCTTTTGGATGAATCCCAAGGCTTTCAAACGTTTGGAAATTGTTGCTTGATCAACTACCAATGATTCTGCAAGTTCGTCTTACATTTGTCATGAATCTTGATCGAGTAATGCCTCCAATTCTTCATCCTCAAACTTTTTCGGCTGACCAGGACGCTCTTTGTCCTTGGTGTCAAAATCATCACTTTTGAAGCGACTAAACCAATCGAAGCACTGCGTTTTTGCAAGAGTATGTTCACCATACAAATCCACGAGCAAACGATGACTTTCAGCTGCAGTTTTGAAAAAGACATCTAGCATCAAATTCCGGTTTTTAATGCATACACCCAATATAACTGGATTGCGAAGGATAATGTCCCACGCCTCTTTATTTAACTAATTCTCCGTTTTTGACTTTTAACTATACAAGTCTCCGACATCTAGTGAATTTCTTCTTGTACTAAAGAAAAATGTGGGACCATCATGTATAAAACTATTTTAGTAAACGATTTCGGTTAGAAACAAATTTTGACCACCTTTTTCTCGAGGGGTAGGGTATTGCTAACGGTACTGAAAAAGCGAATAGAGAACGCAATTTGGTACCAGACTGCCCCAACACGTTAAACTATAAATTGGCATACTAAAATTCAAGTGTCTCATCAAATTTAGAATGAATAGAAAATCTTGGGAAAGTCACAATAGACTCATTTTTTCCACCACATTGATCAGTAATTGTATTAAAAATTAATCCAAATGGATTCATTTAAATCCAAAACGAATTTGGATTTACGTAAATTAAATCCAATTTTTAGTACTAAAGGTTTGTACTAAAATATTAAAAGCGAAATATTCTTATGTTTTCAAAATAAAACTAAAATATTAATAAAATCACGAAATATGCGAATATACATAGGAAAAAAGAATTTTACTTTCAAACTTTGCAGCCAAAAACTAAATCCGAAAATGGCTGTTGATTTGGAAAATTTTAAATCCAAAAATAAATCCAAATCCACTTTTACCAATACAGCTAAAGTTAACTCTGAAAATTATTAGAACTAAAATAATGTTCTATTAGTAATTTTCAAATGTTCCAAACAAGTTTCAAGGCGATTCAAGGCAAACGATTCAAAGTGGATGAGATAAACTTTGCATGTGATATGTTAAAATGAACTTGAACGAAATTCTAAACTGTAATCATAGTGGATGAACTAGAGAGCAGCAGGGTTAGTATTATAAGATGAACTTTGGATGAAACCAGTGCTATAAGCTAGTACTAGTACTAAACTAGTACTAAATTATGTTGAATATTGTGTTGAAGCCATCACTAAGCACTTTTCGAACCCATTCACTTGTGATTATTAACTGATATTGTTTTCTACTTCAGCCATTGCCTCGGGAGTAGGTTTACTCTCGAATGAGCCAAATTTCACCCAATTTTTCAATTAGTTCTCGTATTACTTCATTCATAGAACGAACTTTGTTTTCGACCACCCGATTATTGCAGTTGGAACCTCATATTGAAAGCAAATATATTTCACGTCCAAACCATCCAACTGACCCAAGAGCAACATGCTTCTTACTCCTAGCATTCCTTTATGTTATTGCCACTGCAATATTATGAACGAACATGTTCTTTGAAGAGTTTTGGAATGAAGATGCAATTTTGAATCTTTGAGGATGATTATGAGCAGCGATAATTGCTCGCAAAACGTATCAATATTTAAATAATTTGTAAGCGCCGTTGAATAAATTGAATCCGTGGGCGCTACTCTAGGATGAAATCTTTACTATCTCTCCATTTCCAACTCAGATCAGCTGAGCTCTGGCCTGAATATAGAAGACTACACTCTTATATCCTTCCCCCAACCCCTATCCCCCATTTTGATTTTTTGATCAAGTTATTTTAGAAGCTAAATTTTCGATGAAGTTTTGTTACAGAACTAATATTCAGTCGTCATGGCCTGATGAGATTATTGAATTTTTTCATGATTTGATCAAATCGAAACTTGATATTACTTCTGTTTACAAAACTGATTCGAAAATATTGCTGATTCAAAACTGATTCGAAAATAAAATTTTCGATGCAGTTTTGTAACAGAAGTAATATCAAGCTTGAATCATGAAAAAATTCAATAATCTCATCAGGCCATGACGACTGAATATTACTTTTTATCAGAAAATATGTGAAGGTAGGTAGTGTAAGCACAATTCCGGTCCTTCCAGTAGAATGAAGGGGAAAATGTTAAAAGGGCCTAGTCTTTTTAATCTTGAAAAAATAAAAGACAGTTGATCATAATTAACGTTCATTTACCACTTTAGTAGCCAAGAGCCAGTCTGTACGGCTAGGTTTCTGACCAGTAGTTATATTTTCTACTACAATTTTTGGGTCCCTATTTCATGGATATATCTAATAAAAGCACTAGAGCCCTGACTGATCCTCGTAAAAGTTCCAACTATAACTTCTCTAGAGTTCCTATAGTGATATCATGATCGGCAGCAAAAGCTCTGTTGAGCTTAACTGTCGCTCAAAAGGCTTCCACTTCCTCACAGAACCATCCCACTTTCTATATTTGTCTCTTCGGATACATTTTATATAGGTACTCTTTTTGAGAGGATCTATCTCAATCTAAGAATTAAATCGAATTGCGACCCTTGATGGGTTTCCAATGGTGATTGGAACGCGGTATTGTGATTCATGTTTTGCGATGATTTCGAGCAAAAACTCTAGTTTGCACGTCAAACAAGCGCGAATTTCGGAACCAGAAAGTAAATGCTGAAGTACTTAATCTGTTTTATGCGCCTGTATAATTGTTAAAGTCGGAAACTGCTAATCATGCGGAAGTGCATTTCCGCGACGACTTAGTGTTCACATGTCAGATATCGGATCCAAATTAACTAATATAATCCAAGTGTCGTGTTTGTCTTGGACTGAATTGCGTTACAGGCTTCGAAGTTCGGACTTTAAACAAAATATCAAAAATGCTTCACAAGCAGACTATTCACAAAAAAATCCCACTCGAATGATTTGTTTTTTTTTTTTTGCCAACAATCGCATTGGAACTGAGTGTAATTGTTTTGTTTCAAAACAGCTCAATAACGTGAGAGTTACAATCAAAACTAAAATTTGGTACCCATTTGCCACAAAGTTATCAAGTCGTTGGAAAAATGGTTTCAAATAGAGTTGATGCTGTTCTTCATTTTTCGGTTCCACGAAAATGCCATCGTTATTTAAAACGTTAAACGTGGGCGGCGTTTTTTAGACCGAAAGACATCATTGTAAGTTTAAGGAGGCCAAATTTGCTCCTGATTTTATTTTCGAATGCAACGGGAATTAAGTGATATGCGCTTTGACCGAATCAAATGCAATGCGACCTAACCAAATTAAGTCACAAATGATATCCACACTGTCTCCAAACGAAACTTCTCTTTCTTCACATATAACGCACATGTTGATATTTGATTGAGATAACGTGGCGTAATGATATGATGAAACACGAAATGCTTAACGGGTAAATTTCAATTTGGGTACCGATCATGGCGTGTAAAAAAGAGACCGTATCGACCCAAACCGTCGTGATATTGGCCAACAGCTTTGTTGCTGAATTAAGAGAACGAAGAAAGCAGAGCGAATTTACTAAGGAAAGCATCAATGATCGAATAATTTACACTAACTGTTTATTTTCGTACCATTGAGGCTGATAAGCTAGATCATTGGTCTATATAAGGAAATTCAGGTTATTTATTTTACCGTATACGAAAATTCGGCTCGATTTTTGTGCGGTTTGATTTGACGCTGATGCTGATACAACGATGCAATTTAGAGGGTCCTATTCTTGCTACTTTTAGGACTTTGTCCATATTCTTGTACGTGGAGGGCGACATTTTCTTGGGTTGGAGAGGTTGGCATGATACTTGTATCGCAATATTGCAACTGCGGGTAAGAAAATTACTATGTAGACGATGTGCGAGATTCAAACCGCATTTATAGATTTCTAGACAGGATTTGACTTGATCTGGTTTGGCTCGCAACTTGTATATCGGGCAACTGAGAAAAGAAAAATTGAGTCTGTCAGTTCACCGCTTATTTTCAATTTTGATTTTATTTAGTACTGCACATCTCTCAGCTCCGGTTCATGGTGATTCGAATGTTTGATGCCTATTGAACGCAGGGATCTCAAGCTTACTGAAGAGATCCTACTGAAAAGTTTCCAATTTCTAGTTTAAGAATAGTTAAAAGAAATGTTGTAATCATTACTTCAGCCCTGTAGCTATTTCGATTACAGAAATATATTTGAAAATGACACTTAGGCGGCATTCACCCGTAATTAACTCGTGTTTAGAAACCCTTTTAAAATTTTTCTTCCATTCTATATGTATTTTATAAACAAGCATTAGCCTCCAATTGATCGGTTAGCTCCAAACAGTTTTTTTTTTTTTTTGAAAATGTTGCGTTCATGAAAAAGCTGTTTGGGGTCTAGATAGAAAAATTACTATACAAAAACACTACAAATAAATTCTTTAAACAATAAACTGCTTTAAATAATTACTAATATTAAAATAGAACGGTTCCGGTCATTTTATCTGTTTGGCTGCTACTATACAGTTTAAGGCTGGAACTGAACCGGTATGACTAACCCGCACTCAGCTATATAAATAAAATTAAGCCACGCACTCGGCAATAACCTTAAAAAATAACAAATACATCTAAAAATAAAAAAAAAATAAAATGCTGCATTGCGCACGTTGCTTGGCCTGCTTGAAAAAAACCATATTAGAAAATATCAAAATTTAAAATCACATTAGAATAAATCAATTCAAAATTTATTTAGAAATCAAAATTTTTTTGTAATATTCTTGTGATGCTTACTGAGTTTTTTATTTTTTTATTTTATTCAAAAAAAAAAAACAAAAAAAAAATGAAATCAAATCATCTTGTGTAAATATCTAGAATCTGAAGTAGTTGTACCTCCACCACCACCACTAAAAGGTATACCGTTGCATTCGTACCAATCCAATCAACATGAACAAGGTAAGACCAATTTTTTTATTAACATTTTTTATCTTTAAGATTTATGATAAATTATAACTATATAAGATTATTTTAATGTTGCGTGGGATAATATTGATTCAAAATATAATTGCACCAAAAATACAAAAATATTATCCACATGATTGAATATACGTGACATTATTGTTGTGTCTCTTCGTCGTATGTATCGACATATTGTCGACGAGTCGGAAGGGAACCAAAACAAAATGTTTATTATTTTATTTTTCAGATCATTAAATTAGGAATTCCAAAAAAAAAATATTTTATTTATGCATCAATGCAAATTAAATCATAACCAGCCATTTGGAACAAATTTTATTTTGGTTTTGTATGTAGCTCTAGATTCTAGATAATACCAACAAATTTTTTATGAATGATTTTGATCTCCAGAGATGCGGTACAAAGTCATGAACAACCACTAAAAATTTATATTATTTTATTTTTTTTTTTTTATTGGTTATGATTGATTGGCGATAGAGTTGTTACGATTTGTTACCATTTAACACATTTTATATACATATCTCTGTTTACGTTACTGTTCTTTCACTTATGGACTAGAAAGATAGATGTGATCTTTTAAAATCTAAATTTTGAATTTCATTTACAGAAGGAATCGCTGCAATATTTAAATAAAATTAAAATTTTCATTGATCATTATGATTTCGATTTTCGAAAACTAATATTTTATCAATTTCTTTATGAGCGAATTTGTAAACAGTTGTTCCTCTGCAAAAGTTCGACCAACAAAAGTGACTTTTCATTACAGCCCAATTAAAGGACAACTATTATCTTTATTAAAGGAGAACTGCTATATTTTCAAATGGTCCGTTTTCTGCGCCCAAATACGTGCGGCAATTACCCCACACCGACCAACGATGTTCGAATTTCATATAATTGTAATAGTTTTTAAATTTTGGAGAATTTTCAATTTTTCTTTCCTGCTTTTAGAAAATATGATTTTCATCAAATGGTCATCTTCCCGGAACCTAACCTAACTCATAATAAAGTTACCAAAGAATATGTTGATTAAAACGCTGAACGCAATCAATTAAATAGTTTCCAGATTTATTTTATGAATGCAAAGCTTTGTCTATGGTTGTAGCAACCGACAACTTCTTAAGGGAATTGAATCGAAGAGTGCGCAGTTTAGACATTATAGAAATAGGAATTATTATAAACTTTTCTAACATTTCCGTCTTCAAATGAAAATTTTTGGGTTTATTCTCCAAACAATTCTATTAAACCCTAGCCCAGTCCACGCGCATATAGATTTCCCGAACTGTAACAAGTCAATAGAGGTTGATAAAAGTCGTGACATTATCGCTGTTACCATCAATCAGTGTTGCGCGTTTACTCGTAATTCGGAATTATCGACTTGTGTGTTGGAAATAGTGTAGACAATTCGTTTTGGCGTAGACAATGTCGATAGAGTACGTAGAATATTCGTAGACAATATGGATTATTGTTTTTTTGTTTTCTCCATTTTTTTAGTGCGGGTTTGCCAACACACAGTTTTCCAGTTCAAATTTCGAATATCAACCCAAACCTAAAACCATTTTTAGTCGGTTTTTTGCAAAAAAATATTTTGTAGTCAGGAAACTGCGGTGGCAAGGTATTGCATATAATTTTAAAATTAAGAACTAAAAGGAACATTTTATTTCAAATAATCTTACTAAAAAAACTATGACATAATTATTCTGTAATTGTTTTAAAACCGAGCTAAAAATTACTGGTTTTTTGTTTAAATTTTTCAGAGGAGGTTTAATCATGTCCAATTCTTCATCTCTTTCAACATTACTTTCCCGAGTATGTGAAATTAAATCCTGTGATAAAACAGATTTTAAATCGTGGAGATGGTTCTATTTTTTTGAGTAATCAAGTGTGGATAATTTAAAATAGGGGCCACGTTTTTACAAAGGGAGGTTTTCAAATGATTCATTAACATTTAATTGGACCCGTATGTTAACAGGATCATACAAAATTGCTTTGTATCTGAGATTCTGTACATGTGAAATCTTTGAAAAACTCACGATTGATTTGATTTACTTCATATGACTCAGGCTTGTATGAATTGAACAGCTTCCTTGGATTCCTTAAAATAATCGATTGGAAATTTAATTACTCAATTTTAAAGTTCCTTTCAATCGTGTGGGTAACTGCAGGAGGGAAACTTTCGAATTTCAAAATAAAACTTTGTATACCGATTAAGCCCAATTTGTACTAATTAGTGCTCACAGAAAAAAATTAGTGCTAGTCCAGTGGCACTATTCTGGTAATTCCCCGGGAATAGGGAACTGGGGAAAGATTTTACATAGCTTTTATCTATAAATCAGTTTTTTCTGGCCTACTGAGAAACAAAGTTTGATGTAAATATTAGTAAATTGGGAATAATTTTTCCATAGCAAAATTATCAGGGAAAGTTATTCCCAATTTTATTTTGTTTTCAAAAAAATTGCCACTAACTTTTTACCTTAGTATGCCAGAAAAAATTATTTAAATATAATTTATATGTAAATTCTTTCCCCAGTTCCCTATTCCCGGGGAATTACCAGAATAGTGCCACAGGAGCCGAGAAAACGGGAAAAGAAAATTTTAAATTTCGCCTGAAAGACGAAACAAATAAAACCCAATTTCTAGAAAAAATCAGAAATAATTTAGGCCTAATTTTAAAACTTTCCAAAGGCGGCTACACTGATCAAATTTGTGCTTATCATACAAATATGATTTTCATAAATTTTCATTCATAAATTGAGGCAAAATAAACTAGCCCCTAAAAGATACTATTAAACAAACAACATACGGAGGTATACCGTTCAATAATATTTTTGTTGAATAACAAATTAAAAAATAGAAATAAAATATTAAATAATCCAAGAATAAGCAATTCAAATAGCATATTCCTTCATTGGTTTCTAGAACTCTTTTTGTTAGAAAATTGTTCATTTAATGATCTTTGTATGTTGTTTGTTTAATAGTATCTTTTAGGGGCTAGTTTGTTTTTCCTCAATTTATGAATGAAAATTTATGAAAATCATATTTCTATGATAAGCACAAATTTCGTCAGTGTCAGCTGCCTTTGGAAAATTTTTAAAATTAGGCCTAAATTATTTCTGGTTTTTTCTAGAAATTGGATTTATTTGTTTCGTCTTTCAGGCGAAATTTGAAATTTTCTTGAAGTTTTCTCGGCTCTTTTTTCTGTGAGCACCAATTAGCACAAATTGGGCTTAATCGGTATGCAAAGTTTCATTTTGAAATTCGAAAGTTTCCCTGCTGCAGTTACCCACACCTTTTAATCCAACTATATTCAATGCACATATTTGGGTTATTGGAATGGAGTGCCTGTTAGCAAAGTTTAGTACAGCATTTTCCAAATTTGTTGTAAATTGTGAAGTAATAGCATTAATATTGGTTTTCAAATAAATTTGTGTATAGCATTTAACGCATTCATGTAGCATACATAATACATTAATTCTGCAATGCATTATGATTTGAATGCTCCTTCCACGCGCTCGCCCAACTTTCATCATGTTTCTTCAACTGACTCTCACCGAGATTTTTATTTTCATGCTCTTCATACAATAGGTTGAAAATTTTGTCTATTAAAAATTCTGTGAATGTCAAAATTTCAAGAAATTCCGTTTGCAGTTGTCATTGCACATTTCTTTATAAAATCCACATAATTGATTTAAAGTCACGAAATGTCGATCAAGGTTCAATTTGTTTGTCACTTCTGACATAATAGAAAAGTAGTTTTGGCAAATTGTTCAAAAATTTGATCACGAACTCTTTTTCTCCAAGAAAAGATTTGACAGAACAGTTCCTTTTTGTTTTTTTCGAATTTGGAATCATTCATTCCCTGTGCACTTTCCTTAGCCCAAGGGCCCTCTTTCTACTATGTAAATCGACCAATAGTTTTGAGAAATATATTCCGATATGCTTGTACAAAATCCTAACCATTATTCAATCCAACAGTTGAACACGTTGAAATTGAAATTTTCAAACCAAATTGGCGATGATTTCACTAATCATGTAGGGGATCTGAAAGCGCCCATTATCTCTCCTGATGAGAAGAAATTTAAACACCAGAGTTCGTTTGAATGAAATAACATAAACATTTATTATTCAGCAATAAGCCGGGTTTGATAACACGTGTACTGCATTACTAATGTCAGCTGACTGAAAAAATCGTTTTCATGGAAATTTTAGTAAGCAGATTGTAAAATCTAAATCATTTTCAAAATTTTTATCAGTAATGCCATGGCATGCATTATAGAGTAACTTTTTAGAGAAATTCAACTTTTTTACCGCTTTTAGATGTCAATGGACATATTTTCTTTTCGAAAATACAATAATTTCGATAAAATACTTGAACTAAACTAAACTGATAAAAAGTTAATTTTGAAATTGTCAAAGTCACTTGCAAAATCAGGATTACCAGCAAATCAAAAACCACCAGCTTCACCTGTCTCTAGTAATTCAAATCTGCGAATTCAAATCAAAAGTCATTGCCATTTTAAAATTTAGGTTCGAAGTTTTTAATGTGAGGTAAAAATGAAGCCAAAAATTTCCAAAAGGGCAAGCTCATAATCGGACAGCCAAGAAAGAGTGTCGACGACCACATTGACTTTGCCCTGTATGTGTTGATGTCTGTGGTGAATTGAAACACAAAATCTAACTGGGGTAATTGCCTAGGGTTGCGTTCCGCCTTAGAGGAAATTTCTCTAGAAAGCGGTTTGTGATTAGTGAAAACTGTGAAATCCTAACCTTCTACAAAGTAGCGAAAGTATTTAATTGCTTGGAAAATGTTATGCAGTTCACACACATTAAATGTCGAATATTTCCAAAAAGCCAAGCGTTTCCCAATTTTCTTTATTTAGTTGTTGTAAAATTACGCCAATAGCTGTGTTAGATGCATCAGTGGTAATGCTATATTTTGTAGCATCTAGCATGTGCTAACTTTTGCTTGTGGGTGTGCTATGTTTTCTAAGTTTTTCTTGAGCTGAAGGAATGGATTTTGGCATTCATCAGACCAAGAAAAATTTTGAGTCATTTTATGTTTCTTGAGAAGTGCTGCCAATTGTGCATGAATTTTGCAGTGGTGGAGAATCTTTAATTTTTAAATTAACTATAAAGTGAGAATATCGTTTTTTCTTTACGTGATAATTTTTTAATTATTTTTATGTTTTATTTTAGTAAATAATAAAAAATAAAAATTTATCACATAAAGAAAGAACGATATTCTCACTTTATAGTTAAATTTAAAATTAAATCTCGTGATAAAAGTGCCCAACAGAATAATGGAAAATAATCCTTAATTGTATTTATTCCTCCTCCTTCGGACGGTAAAATGCCATTAGAAGTAATCGTGTAACTAAAGTTAAGATTGCTTACCGAAGCACATAGTTTGCTGTATTAATATTCACACAATAATTTGATATTTTTTGGAAGAACTGTTCCAGATGGTAATCGTTCTGTGGTCCCCACATCGTCACCAGTCGTTCCATTCTTCTTCATCATGTGAAATATGTGCAAGATATTGCTGATGAAGAAGGTCAGCAGATTATAGTTCCACCATGAGATGGATTTCTTGGAAATTTGCTATGTGGCGAATTGAATCAAGCCTTCTTGGTCTTGAAAATGGTAAATGAACATCGTAGTCACGATTTAGTGTACTGCATTGTGCATTGCCGAAGAGTTGTAGTTTGATGGAGCTGTTAAAGATCCGAATTTCTTTAACAATGCTCCATAGAAATTGTAGATTTTAAAACATATCGCTAGGCGGCTATTGGGGTTTTCGTATAGGTTTACCCCTGCAACATTAAGACTTATTGGTTTGGGGATCCGGTGTTTCCGGCTGTCTTTTATTGTGTAATGAAAGTGCATTTTAGTGCTGTGTTGTCAAATTTTGCGCGATACCAACCTAGTTGGGTGGAAACTGGTGTCTTGCTACTTCGACCTTATAAAATATAAGATAGGTCACATGGTCGGCAGAGTTATATTTAAAAATATTTAAATCAAAAAAAATCGGACCTTAGGTCTATTTTTCAGACCTTAGGCGGTTAGTACATGGACATTTAATTTATCAAAATAGAGTTAGGCGTCCAGGTATTTTTCGTTATGGTGTAGTTTTCGTTGAAACTGTCGGAAAAATCTATAAAATTGTTGACATACATAACCGATTATGGCGAATCGCATGGTGTTCATATCTCAATTCTATCTTAAATCAACTTAGGTGGTTACGCCTTGTGACCACAAAAATTACCAATTTAATTCCATAATGAAAAACCTTCATGTTTCGACAAATGTCCACATAGGCCTTTAGATATCACAGGTGTGGCATTCGCTTAATAATAATAGCAGTAAAACACATCCGCAAGGCTATTACCGATAGGGATAAGACCCATATACATGTCATTTGCTATATGCAATGGTTTGCTATATGGGACTGGGCGATTTATGAAAACGGCCTTATTTGACACTGTGTATCTCTGTTCACAGAGGTATGCAAATATCGGATGCGTTTTATTAATGGTCTTGTCAAGCAAATAAAGTATACCGTTATATTCGCAAACATCTCTAAACTGAGAAACACAGGGTCAAAACTCAAACATCACCTTTTTCATCAATCGTTCAGTCGACACTATTGGATAGAACATGGCTTGTATATGACCTTTCCCCAATCGTACGGCATTGGCCTTGTGGATGCATTGTATTGATAGGCCTGGGCAAAGATCCTCAGGGTCATACATGGCGGTTTTCATGGTTCGCTAAATTGAAACCATTGAATACGAAATGGCTTGTATATATGATCGTTATATATCTATCGTATGGTAATGGTCTATGAACGCTTTTTATTGATGATCTTATCAAACACCTATAATATGTACCGTTATACCTACAAACGTCTGTGAAGTGCGACACACAAGGTTAAACATGGCCGTTTTGGTAAATCGCTCATAGGACGCAAACAATTTTATTAAATTTTTAATTTTAATTGCTTTCGGAATAGATTTCCGGCCAGCTTCATGTATGTCTCCACAAAGTAACCTTTGAAAGTTTTCATGGCATTATTTTATGCTACAGGCTTCGTGATACTTCTTTAAATTAGTGGGAGTAAAATTTCGCAATCGATTTTC
This sequence comes from Nephrotoma flavescens, assembly GCA_932526605.1. Lineage (NCBI taxonomy): Eukaryota > Metazoa > Arthropoda > Insecta > Diptera > Tipulidae > Nephrotoma > Nephrotoma flavescens. The sequence goes on along the minus strand of OW052222.1, from coordinate 263,635,621 downwards.
CATCGATAGATTTTAATAAGTTAGTGGTCGTGTCTATTTTGGCCGTTATTGCGATTTTCCCATAAGGTGGTGTAAACTTTCCGCTACAATTGTGACCAGGATTACATTATTTAAACGGTTGCCGTATTACGAACTCTCGTAACTAACCTTCGTTTATGAGAATATTAACCTTTTGCCTATGTTACCTCGTTGTATTCTCTTGTATGACAAAAAAAATTCAAAAAATTACGTTCTGTTAGGATTGGACTGAAATAAGCATAACTGCCAACAGCCAGTTAATCCAAGAATACAACTAACCTGTAATTTTCCAGAGTCAAAATACCTTACCACGTACCCAAGGTCAGATTGGCGTCTTGTTATTGTTTAGCTACCAATAATTTCACAAAACAATATAAAATTAGGATTCAATTTGAAGTTACGAAAGCGTATATGAAGCACTTAGGAGTAGATTTAGGAGTATCTTGCTCAATTCAATACAAAAAATAATGTTCCCCCAATTTTGAAAATCTGTGATTTTGATTTACGTATATACGAATCAAATGTTTAATATCAATATTTTACGGTAATGATTTTCATAAATGAAAAAAAAAAAATTCTTACCTAGCCCTTAATACATAACAAATAATATAAACGTATAAACTTTACTCGTTGTACGACGATCTATTTACCTAGTGCTCTCTAAAACTCGTAAATTCCGAACCAAATTTTTTAAATCAATAAAATCCAAAAATAAAAATCATTTCGGAAATAATCAAATTTCACACCTTTTCTACACAAACTTCCCTTTCATTGTCGTCGCACTACAATTTGTTTGGCTGACAAGTTAGCTCTGTTTTGTCGTTTTTGTCTTAGGCGCCTAACAATACTAATTAGTGCCAGTTTTTTTTTTATATTTTTCGGCTGTATATAAACCGCGTATAATTGATTGCAAGGCTGCCCATATTTTGACAGTTTATGATTTATGTGATTACGTATATGTTAGGTTGACGTTTTTTTTTTTTTATCAACGTAAAAATTCGCGTAGTACGATTTCGATTACGGTTGTGCTCTAGCGTGTCTTAATTACACCAATAAATCTTTATCAATAATTTTGAATCGTACACGATTTGTATAAATTTTAAATACGTCTTATACCGCCGTCTCCATGGTATAAGTGAACTCGTAATATAAATAAGACTTTGTATTTACTTGCTGTGTATTTATTGTTTTTATTTCGTTTATTTACTTTAAGTTTTTGTATTTTGTTTTAGTACATTAGTAAAATTGTTATAGTTAACGTGTTTCGTCGTCTTATTATTGATCGCGGAATATTTTTAGTTTTATGTTTGTTGTGTAGTATTTTATTGTACGCGATACGTTGATGCAGTGAAGTTTGGTGAAATAAAGCTTTTCTAAAAAAAAAGTTTGAAGCTTTTTACTATTTTACATTGTACATAGATAATAATTATTCTGTGTAATATGAATAGTAAAAGTTAGTGTGTTATATTTTCAGTTTATAGTTTATGTAATACAAAAAGTGCAATTACAAACTAAAAATAAAAATAAACAATGTGTCTAGAATAGTTTCCAGTGTTTTTTTTGTTTATACGTTACGTTATCACAGAAATGTGTCGCCGACAGCGGATTTTTTAAATATGGTTTTAAACTAAACCTTCCATTTGTACGCTTTGTGTTCTTTCTAATGGATATGTATTTTATATATTTGCTGAATAATTTATGTAAATAAACGGAGCCTTCACCTAAAATTTTATTACATATTTAATATTTTTATATAGTCTTATCTGATATGTAAAGTTGAAAGATAACTATTTGAAAATCGGCGAAATGATAAGTTTTTGAACCAATATATAATTTGTGTACAGTGCGTGATATAATTTACTGCGTTTTGCTTTTTTAGTGTATGTCAATCGACATTATCATTGGCGTACTAGTTTTCAATATAAAGCTAGCCTTAACCACAAATAGGTTATTGTGTTTTGTGAAATATTTAAATATTGAGTGTTGATAAATCCCAATGTAAATGATTCGGAAGGTTCGGGCATCCCCTTCCTATTCTTGTTGATGTTGTTGCTTCTAGGCTACTATTACATATGAATCATCAGCCTTCTGATGACGTTACTGTAAGACGCAGCATTTGCCGTTTATTTAAACGTAAGCTAACGCCTGAGATGTATCACTGATTCAGGACAACTTTAAATTCTAGTTTAAAGAGCATTCCTAGTTGAACACAAACTCGAGTTCAATATATTTTTCTAATTTTTGCTGTACCAATCGAAGATTTCATTAAAAGACTAGAAGTCAATAGAATGTAATGAAATAAAAAAAAAAATTAAACGAGTCGAAAACACACATACTGCTTTCCCTGCCACACGAACAGGTGTGTAATTTGACATATTTTCGCTATTTGCATTTATTGAAAAGTCATTGATATATCTGGCGCTCCACATTAACAAGTCACACATGTCACAGCATTTCACTTCATTTTGTTAATAGCGTCAATTCCTGGTATATCTTAAATCGTATTTTCTTCTATTTTTTAATCCGTTGCAGGGCATAGCCACCACGATTAATACCCTCCAGACTTACTCCCTACCATTAAACATGGCCATTAACTCTTCCGGTTAATTAGAACCACACTCGAAATTATCCACGCACATTTACTACTGCGGTCCTATATTTCCTATCATTACCCCCAGGCCAATTGCCCACGGTCGTCTTTTCCGCTCGTTCCTTTAGCCGCTCCTTTGAGAGAAAAAGTATTCTATTTTTTCCATTTATCTTCAATTTAGGAGCATAGGGAATCCTAGGCTAGACTATTTAATTCTATTGGGTGATATTACTTTGATGTTCAGCTTCTTATTATGCCATTCGGAGACTTCCTCCATCAATCCATCTCCACTTGCGCTTCCTTATTTGGGTCCCAAAGATTTCTTGATTCGTTTGCATAAGGAACTCAACATTTTTTATTTTGTTGCTTACTTTGATGATAGAATCATGCACAATTCTTAATTTCTAACAAAATAGCAAAACTGATTTCTCACAGGAATTGAACATTCTTAGCTTATTATTGTGGGATAGGACAGATGTGTTCCAGAGTTTGTGTAACATGTTATTACATGTTGTCAATTAGAGGAATCACGTGTTAAGCAAGGTAGACAAATTCAATGACCTCTTCTATCTTTCTTGGTTGATATATATTGGTGTTGCACTAGAAATTCACGATTTTGCAAATGATATTCAATTTTTTTTAGTTCATTCACAACTTTTTACAAATCAACCATAATTTTTTTCAAAGCAAATTCATGGTTTTTCAAAGTAACTTCAAGTATTTTTAAAACAAATTCAAGTTTTAATATTTCAAGTTCGCAAATTTTTACAATTCAAAATCAACATTTTGCAAAACAAAAGCATTGCTTCCAATTCTCATCCGATTATGATGGGATTGGGTATGTTGGATGGAAATGAGATTCCTAAACAGTTTTTGAAAGAAGTTCTTTAATATGGCCATGTGGGACGGAACTCAGGCATTTCTTAGCCGACTATGTTGGGATATGTTTGATGGAAATGGGATCCTTAAAGAATTTTAGGAAGAAATTCTGGAATATGGCCACCTGAGAACGGAACTCGATCAATTCTTAACTGATTATAATGCGATTGAGTATGAAGAATGGAAATGGGATTCCTAAATGATTTTTGGAAGAAATTCTGGAATATAGCGATCTGGGACGAAACTCGATAAATTCTTAACCGATTATGATGGGATTGGGTATGTTGGGAGGAAATGGGGTTCTTAAATGATTTTTAAAAGAAATTCTGGAATATGGCCACCTAGGACGGAACTCGATCGATTGTTAACCGAGTACGATGGGATTGGGTACCCAGGTGGCCATATTTCAGAACTTCTTTCAATACTAATTTAAGGATCCCATTTTCATCCAACACATCCAATCCCAACATAGTCCGCTAAGAATGGTTGCCATATTCCAGAATTTCTTCCAAAAATCATTTAAGGATCCTATTTCCATCCATCATACCTCATCCCATCATAATCGGTTAAGAATTTTTCAAGTTCCGTCCCAGATGGCCATATTCCAGGACTTCTTCCAAAAACTGTTTATAAATCTCATTTCCATCCAACTTACTCAATCCCATCATATCGGTTACGACATGGCCGACTACTTTTGGAATTAGTTTGGTGTTAATATTTTAGAAACAAAGTTGATTGGGAAACATTTTTTCCACAAAATTTTCAAATATCATAGCTTTGTTTCAAAAATATTTACACGTGCTTCGATTATTCTGCTATTATCCCGCTGCATTAGTGTGCCTTCTTTTATGTAGCTATTGTGTCCACACGCTTTGTTCATGTGTCATCGTGTCCAGAGAATATCAGGTAATTTCCTTCGCTTTTGTGTACTGCATTATTGTTTTTCCATGTCATTTCACTGAGTTAGAAAATTCCGGTGTTTTCCTCTGTTTGCCTTTGCTTCTGTTAGAAGCCGATTCGTGTCCGTGAAGGATAGCCGAGGGTCGATACTATTCATTTCTGTTTCAAATTTTTTGATTTCGGATTAATGAATGATTGGTCGGTTGAATCCTTAAAAGCTCCCAGGGCTGCTGAGTAAGGCATACTGGCATGCAGGTGCGAGATTTCGTCCCATTCCATTTTCCACTTTTTCTATGTTGTTCCCAAATGGTCACTCCACCCAAATGTGTACTAGCCCACGCACCCACCATTATGAACCCAAGTTACTTGACGTTAGTGATAAAGTTGTTGTCATCCATCTCTGTCATTCGCCCTCCCCGAAGTATTCGATAGATAAGTTAAACGTGTTTAGCCGATAGAATCACGTCGTCTTGTATCATGATGTTATTTGAAAGACCATTAAAAGTTTAGTGTCTATTTTTACCTTGCAATTTGAGTGGCTTATGACTTCTTGTACGAGGATTCCCTTATTTTACAGTTTGCGCAGAACTAACCACCAAACCTTTGAAAACAACTTGCTGCGATACCTTAACATACATCACATTTATTGAAAATACGTCAATTCATCTCAGATGCGGATTCCACATTATGTTGTTATTTTTTTTGGTAAGGGCTAAAGTCATCAGAAATAAAACACATCAACTTTTGATGACCATAGAGAGTATGCAAGTGAACTTACCAATCTTATAAGACGGTTTTTTGGAAAACATCTCAATGAATGAAGCCCCATATAGCAACTATTGTCCTTTGTAACCTTCCACCATAGAGTCATAATTTAGTTTTTTGATTTCATCTATGTATAGTAATCGGTTGAGGAAAAAAATTACTTTCATCCGTCCGCTGGCAGGATTTGAACCCAGTAGTTTAAGAGAGCAATGCCGACTGTTCAAAGTTCATATAAATCTTTCGGCCAACGTACTAGCCAATTAATTTTAAAGAATATTGTTCTTCCTCCCATAAATTATAATAGTCAATGGATGAAAATGGGGGTGTGTAACGAAATCCTGGTTTTTAAAATTACGGTTTATCAAAATCCCAGTTTTTTTATAAATCCCGGTTTTCAAAATCCCGGTTTTGTATAAAAAATCTCGATTTTTAGGAAATACCGGATTGAATTTTTAAAATTTGCCATGTAGGAAAATGGGACTCTTACATGATTTTTAGACAAAACTTAAAAATGAGTTTGCTATAAAGTTCTAGAAAATGGCTAATAGGGATGGAATATGGCTATTTCTTAACAGATTTTGTTTAAATTCGATACGTGCGTTTAAAATGGGATTCTAAAATGATTTTTTGATAAAGTTCTGAAATATGGCCACCGCTATGAAACTAGGCCAACTAAATCGGTGTTGAATTCGACATGTGGGTCCTAAATGTCATTCAAAAAATACGTTTTTGATAAAATTCTGGCGGATAGGGATGGAACCATGCCATTTCTTAATCGATTATGTTAAAATACATCCCGTGCGATGGAAATGGGTTATTTTCAACACCAGTACAAAATTTTGCAATTACAAAATCTTGCATAATAAATGGTCCAATTATTTTTCTTTTTAGTAGGTGTCGTTAATAGGTTCTATATAATCCACTCACGTGCGGCACGCAGTTACATGTTTGCCGCCCTCTGACTTCGCAGCCTTGGTTTTTTCTAGTAAATTTTTGGGCAAGATATCTTATTTTTATGTTAAAATATTATTAGTCCGGGAGGCCCGAATTAATAAAAAATATGTTTTTCAAAATTAAGACTTCAGAACTAGAAGAAAAGAAAACCGGAATTTTGAACACCGGGATTTTGAAAACCGGGATTTTGGAAACCGGAATTTTGAAAGTCGAGATTTTGAAACCCCGATTTTGAAAACCGGGATTTCGTAGTACACCCTGAAAACGGCAACGGACTGCCTTCCTGTTAAACACTCCAAATGCAAATTTGATCTTGTAAATAGCACTGCCTCAATTTTACCGGGTTTACTTTTAAGTGATTATCAGAACACCATTTCTCACTCCACCTCTTAACTTCTCTTACAATATTCTGCATTCTGCGATCATGCATCGCGATAACCGAAATTGTTCAAGGCATCCACTGTTGGTTGTCCTACAAATAGAGGTTCAGTTTTTTCGAAGTTTGCTTAGATATGAATAAAGTGAAATGTGGGGAGTAACAATGTGAAATAAACTTTAGAAAACACATTAATTAGGGTGTGGGGCATAGGTCAAAATTCTGATATGTTTTGCTACAAATAGTAGAGTACAGAGGATTTAAAGCTTATACCAACACACCAAAAATATTTGGCACACAAATAGTAGCTCGAAGTTCTTTAGTGATCGCCATTGTATTCTGTATATACTTTGACTTTGATGTATTAAACAGCTAAAAATAAATTCTAAGAGGATCAAGTTTAAATCGCGGTTTAGTACCTAAATGGCGGTTTGCTCTTTGAAAGACGGCCCTAACAGTATCGAAACCAGTAAATTTAATTTACGTATTGCTCACATTAGCCATTGTAAACTTTTAAATCACCAGCTGTAATGATTTCAGCATAGACTCAGATGCACTCAGATGGTATATCAAACTGAAAACAATAAATGACCCTTATTTAAAATTATTTTTGATGATTATTGTTAAAACTCACAAATCGGATTTGGTTTGATAAAAATGTGCTAAGAATTCTGAAAATGCAGCGAAAGAATTTTTAAGAAGCTGACATTCATTTAGAACCCAACTTTTGTAAAACCTAAAAGTTAGTATAACAAGCCAATTTACAAAAATCAATGATTTATTTTCTTATACACTCTACATAATTTATATAATTATGTTATCAAGCAACAATACAACTGTACATATTTGTATTTTATTGATTTGTTAGTTACTGTACTAACCGAAAAAAATAACTTTGAACAATTTCGTGCGTCACAACAGTGGCATGGGGTAATTTCCTCAACCAGTTTCTTATTGCCTACACACAACTAACCACGTATGTTGAAATAAACTTTTATGAATTTAATGAAGACACTAACGTTGCTACCAGCTATCAAAAAAAATTGTTAATTAAATTGATTATTAATTATTATCAGGCAAATTATTTATAAACTGTCTAGAAATTTTTCTTATCTGCCCTGGTGGTATACGTCGAAAAGTTTTACCGGGGTTTTCTCTATACCTTGTTTATTATCAGAAATTCAGAAGACAAATAAAAACATTCATTTTAATGGACATATCAATTATCTATCAACAACAACAATAAAACCAATTTTTTGCCATATCTGCTAAATATTAACCAACAAAAAAACTTGATAGCATCTATATGTATTTTCACGTCCATGTTACCATAAAAGCAACAACAAAAGGGTACACCACATAACCACTTTAAAATCCATAAAGCAATACATATTATGTACGATCCCCAACCTATCGATCGAAATATGAATTTATGTGTAGATAAATTCCAGTTATTACTAGCATCTATTGTCTATATCTTAAAAACTTTTTCCAAAAAAATCAAATTCCAATCCAATACATAAATATTTGTGGTCTGATAAGACTTTTCTATATTTTGTTGGGCACTTTGAAAAAGGTTAACTGTAACATTTCGTGTGATAACGTCAAAAATATATTGAAAATAAAATAAAATCGACTCCTATCTGGATTACAATATTTTTTTTTATTTTTTTTTTTTTCATAAACTTAATTAATTTTATGCTTGGATCCGATGAAATACAAAGCATTAGAAAAGAATAATTTATTATAGAAAATGAGTTTGCGCTATAGAACGGAAAGTGTTACCAGTAGCAATAATAGTACAACAAATAAATTGTATAGTGATATAAATAATAATAATGTGTATAGTGGTAATATTAAAAACCAGGCGGCAAGTTCTGAAAGTAGTGAAAAGGTTATAGTGCGCACACATAAAAGTGGTTTAATAAATCCGCCGCCTGAAAAGTTAATGGAATATGATCGGAGTAGTGGAAGTGATAAAGCTTCGATCAGTCCTGTGGATCGACGTCAAATGGATAATATAAGTAGGATGGCCTATGCTCCATTGCCATACAGTTAGTATATAATTTTTATGGTAATTTATTTTGGAAAAGTTCATATTTTATTTATACAAACTATAGGGTTACAAATAAGTATACACAGAATATTTTTGTAGCCAAAACCGCCACGCTAATTGGTGTCACTAAGAAGAAGAAACTCAAAAATAAAAAAACTGATAGGTAGAACAAAATATTTTTATGTCGAGTTTTAACTAAAACGTTGAATGAAAAATTTTAGTTTGCAGTTAAATAAATTAGGTAATTTTATTAGTTTTGGCATAGAAAATTGGGTGCTCCGGATATCTATTGGGCGCTAATAAAAAAACACGGCATGTTTTGCTCTTCTATTTTATTTATGGTTTTAAGCAATACACTGAGGAGAAAGATTAGATTTTGAAGTAACCGATGATTGAATAATAAAGAGATGACTTTTTAAGCATTTGGTCTATAAATTACAATTACAAAAAAAACACAGTAAAATTGCAAAAAACTATGAAATTTTGATTTGCTATTTACTTTTTAAAGATTATTTCATGTAAATTTTGCCACAGCTACGTTTTAAGTGGTCAATGCGGAATTTCAACTGGTATCTCGCTATAATGACACGTTTAATATTGTTTTCCAATTCTGCAATGGTTGTTGGTTTATTGGCATAGACGGGAGACTTTACATAGTCCAATAATCAAGAAACTTGAGATAAATTGCTCACCGACCTCATTTCTCAATAGGTACATATTTTCGTGTGCTGTGTGGCGCCGTCTTACTGCAACGACCAGATTCAGATCATGCATGTTGGGCGAAAAACATCCGAAATCGTCGAACGATAGCGAGCGCCATTGACGATGACGTTGCAGCAATCGTCATCTTTGAAAAAATATAGACCGATGATTCTATCGGCCCATAAACTGCACAAAACAGTGTTTTTTCTGAGTACATTGGCAGTTCTTGCATTCCCTTGATGTGTCAAAAACTTATACGCACGAAAAATCAAAAATAAAAAAACACCCTTTAGGATCATTCCATTATAGATTTTCTAAAATCACATAGGTCGAGCTTCATTTATTTTTAAAAAAAACATCTATAGCTATAGAGAAATAGAGAAATGTTAATGTTAAAACCCTTGCAAATCGAAAAACTTATCTTGAAAAAATTTGAAAATTCTATATATGTACTTTTAAATGAATATACAGGGTGTCCCAAAATTGGAAGATCAAACGAATCTGGGTGAAACGAGAGCCCATCTCCAACAAAAACAGCCAAGTAAAGTTTTTTCGAATTGTTGATGCTGCAAAAGTTATTCCACTTTTAGTGTTTTTAGTGAAATCGCATGCGCTAAAAAAACAAAGAGTTATTTTGTTTAACTTTTTTTAAAAACGATCTAGAAGAGTGTGCCTTTCCAATAAAACCATTTTTATAAGCTGTATTATCTTCTATCAAATAAAAACAAAGGTTTTGTAAAGTCTTTTTGTTTTGAAATTTGACCCAGTATCAGAAAACTATGCGACACTAATGCAGATTTTAAAATTGTATCACACACTGGGCTATTCACAACAGAATGTTTTTTATCAACTTTTTCACAAAGTAAGTCGTGTTTATTAAAAAATGCACTTAACAAAATTTCGATTTCTAGAATCGATGTTTTGTCGGAAATAAAACAGATGAATAAAATATTTTTTTTTTATTAATTATAAATAGTGTTTGAAGTGTCGACCATTTGCAGTAATACATAATCGGCATCGTTGCCGCATTTCCTGATTGGTCTGGTTTCCTCTTTTATTAAGAAAAAAGTGTAAAAGATTTAGGTCATGGATCCTTCCAATCCCTCGGCTTGGATAATTTACGTTCAGATGTTGTCTCATACCTATCTCATACCCATCATGCTGCAGCCTCAAATATTTCCACGTGTTTGTAGAGAAACGTCATCAAGTAATTCATCAAAGTCATTTTGTAGAAAACTTAGATAGACTTCCCCGTTGATCCGATGTGGTAGTTCAACTGGACCAATCAATTTTTAGTTGACTATTCCCGCCCACAAGTTCACTCCAAATTGATGTTAAAACCGACTACGCCGCACTACTTTTAGATTTACGCGGGCCCAATAGTGGAAATTACGGATTGAATATCTTCTTCCTTTTAAAACATGTTTCGTCACTCCATAAAATGCTGTTAAAAAACTGCGAATTTTCTTGACATCGACGCACCATTTCATGACAAAACTGAACCTTTTTTTAATGAGCAGCATAGGTAAAAAGTGTACACATTGCACATGGTAAGGGTCTAACTGATTTCTTTTTAAAATACGATGCAACTAGGGCCGTTGCTGATAAATAACGAACACTTATAGATGGGTCGTCGGTAACCATTCCAATTTCTCTATATTCGTCTATATCAAATTTACCGGCTGTTCTATCTATTCTCGAATGACCAGAGACTTCGCCTTCAATATACATTTGATGTACGTTTTGAAATATTCTCGAAAGCGTGCGATACCATTTTAAAATCTGCATTAGTGTCGCATAGTTTTCTGATAGTGGGTTAAATTTCTATAGAACATTGTTTTCCCGCTGCCCTCACTTGAACATCAACAACAATTTTTGAAAAACAAAAGGTCTTTACAAAACCATTGTTTTTATTTGACAGAAGATAATGCAGCTTATAAAAATGCTTTTATTGGAAAGGCACCACTCTTTTAGATCGTATTAAAAAAGAAAGTTAAACAAAAGAACTCTTAGTTTTTTTTTTATTAATTTTTTGGTTAGTGCGCATGCGATTTCACTAAAAAACACTAAAAGTGGAATAATTTTTGCAGCATCAACAATTCAAAAAACTTTACTTGGCTGTTTTTGTTCGAAAGGAGCTTCCCAGTCACCCTGCTTCGTTTGATCTTCCAATTTTGGGACACCCTGTATTGTAACATTTTAAAATTCAAATCACTGATTTAAGAGTTATAGTAGTTGTTTGAGCACCAGGTACTTCGTGGAAGACCATTTTTTAGACGCTTAATACTTATCAGAAAGGCATCCATAGTAAAGTCACTATAGGTTTCACCACGGAATACAACTTTTACCATTCGTGTCAGTCAGTTGCAAAACATCCTGTAAAGTGATAATAGTAACAAAGACTATTTGCGACCCAAAGAGCGAACTCGGCGCTTCTTAATTTTATGTAAAATATGGAAAATTCGTATCTGACCTCGGATTTCAAAATTGTACTGATTTCGTTAGAAACCATAGTCTCAGTTTTTGAGACAAATAAATAGTTTCTTAAAACCCAGTTTTAAATCATACTGCACATTCCTGCCATGAAGTAGTTAAAAAAATTGAAACATTTGAGAATCAGTTGAAAAGTGTTTTCTAATCAGCCGAGTAATTCTACACTTGCTCGACGGCGGAATGCTATGATTCAGCTGGATGGACTATGTTTCAATGGACTTGATCAATCATTAATCCGATGCAAAAACTGATCATCGAAACGTCATTGAAGCGAAAATTTCCAAATCTCGGAAACGGTGCTTAATTAAAAATTGTTCAGTGTCGGGGGTGGCGTGTAGTGGTGATCTTGAAGATACAGACGAAAGTTAATTTTTAAACATCGAAGATGTTTTTGGGGGAACCAAAACACGCTGGTGCGCCAATTTTGTTTTGTGCTCTCTCTCTCTCTATGCACCTATTTCTCACCTACGATATCAATTGAGTGTAATATTTTAAATTTTTTATTTAGGCATTAAGCAAAATTTCAAGCCCCATCTTCGATGTTTAAATTTTTAGCCTTAGGCTCAAACTTGGGATTTTTTAAAATACAACCTATTTTGAGTATACCGTTTGATTAAAAATAAATAAATAAAATATATTTATGCATACAAAATTTTTCGTAAGTGTATGGTTTCAGAGATATGAGCAAAAATTGACCTTGATTACAGCAAAACAATTTTCTCTGAGTTCTAACACTGTTTCGTTGTAGCGAAATATAAAAATAAATAAAATTTATTCTTCTTTAACTAGCAGAAGCAGTTCTTAAATTAAATCTGCCTTCGCCATAATGCATGGGAAAAGTGTAAATATCTTAACATTATTATGCTTCCATCTATATTTAGACATAAATGTCGTTATGTGCAAAAATGAGAATAGTGAGAGGCCATGTACAGAGAGCATTGATTTATCACCGAAATATAGTTGTAACATATAATATGTAAATACCTTATACTCGTATGTAGGAGTGATGGGTATCTTTTTCTGTTACCCTAATTTATTTTCCATAATTAGATTTTCTGACACCCTTTGGTCGTTTTTTTTTTAATATCGAAAAAATATTCGAAGTAAATCAAACTGTTAGAAAGTTCATGTTTTTTGTTGTGAGTCACGTTTTTTTAGGAGTAAATATTAAGAAACCGATAGGAACAAATAAAATCGGACAATGTGCGACTGGAAAAATTGTAAAAAAAACGTTTACTCGTGTCTGGAGACTTGACTGCATGGACATATTAGATTTGTACATGGGGCGTCCCCATTTATATGTAACTGGCCAAATTGTTGGTTGACATTTGAAAAATCTTTATCGCTCAAACGCCATCGTCTGAGACACTACCGGACTAGTTCGAGGGCAAACTATAATCTGGCACCACTACAAATTAACACTCCAGCAATAGATAATAGTCATGAGAGTTGTCTCAATGGTAAGCATTTAGCAAACTCTCAGAAAGACACCGATTGAAATCACATTTGTGGTTTCAATCGGTGTAGCAAGTTGTTTTTATCTGTACATGACTTTTATTAAGTCATAAACGTATAAATATCGACAAAAACCGGTACGAAAATCCCTAATTATAAAATTTGTTGGTGCAAAATGGTATTTTTAAATCAAAATCGCAACTAGTGAGAAATCTTGATAGACTTAGGAATAACTACATATGCGATTATTGTTTCGATGATGATGAGGAAGAGGTATTATACAATAAATGCAGGAATAGGAAATTGAAAAATAGATTTACGTTTAAAAAATTAAACTTTTATTTTGTAAAATTACGTGGGTCGTCCTTAACTCAATACTACCGTATTGCCGCCATAATAATAATTGCCTTGGCATGATCCCGTAAAAATGATAATTTTTGTTCTTTCTAAATAATATTCTTGGATTTTAGCATTTTATATTTTCTTCCTTCCTTCTATTTTTTTTTAAATCAATCCAAGTTGCTGAAAAAAATTCACAAGAAAAAAAAACGTCATTTGTAACCAATGAAATTGGTTTAAAAAAATTTTAGAAGGAACGAAGAAACGAAAGAACGCAACACTGACTCCGCCTTAAGTGACTTAATCATCTTTGTGTGATTTTGTGATAGACAACAAAAACTAGTTTGTTTACTCTGCCGCAATAACCCGAGAAGTGCTCGTATATAAGAGGAAACATTCGGCAAAAAGTATAATATTTTGGAGATTAGTTTACTTTATCCGACTGAGCTTCAAAAATCTAATGGTTAATTTTGTGGAAATAACCTTAAAATTTTTGATTCTCAATCCAAAAAAAATATATCAGATCCCTTCGTCTGCTTACAAACAAATCACTGCCCTACTTAATTTCGGGTTAATTTAATTTCAATTAAATTTGCTGCAGAGCTAGCCCTCATTAATACCAACACCAAATGTGCTTTGATTTTTTTTTTGTTCGTGACACGGCATGCCTTTTAAGAAAAAGTTAATCTAAAAAAGTAAGTTCTATTCAAGATCAATTCCGAACCAACTTATTTTTATTAATACGGTGGTCAATAAACCAGATCCGAAAACGATGTATAATGTGCGATACGTAGAGGCTCGGTTAAACTCTGCAAAGACTTAAAATACCGTGCACCTTAGTGGATTGAATATTTTTCAGTTCTGGTTATTCTAATGGAAAACTAATCTAAAATGTAAACTAGAAGTTAACATTGGACAAGCGTAGCATGGTAAATGAATTTAGAAAACCGAATTTATCTGGCCACCGTGCTTACGGTACATATCGAATATGTATTACGAAGACATCAATCAATATTCACTATAGACAGACAACTTTCATTTAATTTCCTGCGTCTAGAACGTTTCGTTATATTAACTGAGAAAATTGGAATTAAACCGTTTCCATTTCACACGCATTTTAAACTCCATATTGCTTTTTATTTAAAATTATTCACGTTATCAATTTCTTACTTAATTTTCTAAATTATTTATAAAGTCTATTGTTACTTATTAATTTTAAGATTAATTTGGAACCGTATAATTATTTGATAATAGATATTAAGAAAAACATAAACTTTCACGCAGCAACCGTCGCACTTGCGATAGTTGTTTTAATTGTAACTCAAAACCTATTGAGTACAACGGCTTGAAGTCTCTAAGATGCGGTTAAATCACAAAGACAATAAAGAAAATCGAAAACTAGAACAAAACTAAACGACAAAAACTATTTAATTTGTAACAAGTACGTAAATAATTCGTCAATCTTGTTTAACGGCCATTTCATAAAAAAAAATACCGGACATCAACTCTCGTAAACGATTTATTTTTGCTTTTCTTACATACGCAACATAAAAATCCATCACATCTTATTAACTTATATATATTAAGACGTTTATAATTTTAATGTGTTTATGCCTTAAGTGTGTTGTTGATTTGAGTTCTTGTTATGCCGAGGCGCATGAGATGTGAGCGAAGGAAAAGCTAAAGCACATGTACGACTATATTGGAAAATGAAATGAATGAAAAAGTAATTATGACAAACTTTCTTCATCAACATCATCATCATCATCATAAAATTGTTGCGTTGTGTACAAACGTATAAGAAGAAGATGTCGAAGAAAATAAACGAGATAAGTAAGAAAAGAAGACGTCAAAAGAAATTACAAAGAAATTTTTCGATTAAAAGGTAATTTAATCGAATTGTTCCGATCTTTATATTTTATTGTTGTGATTCTTCTTATTCGGCTCTTGTTGTGATTTGATTGTTTTCGTACGTGATTTATTAAGCGATTAGAAAGTGAAATTGTGTTTATGTACTGATAGTAAAATTGGTATTTTTATCGACAACGCTGCTATTATAGTAACAGGTGAACCAGAATATTACAACGACCTTATCTCTGATTGAAGGCCGTTTCGTTAAAAATGCTGAGAGTATAATATTCATTAGTTCCAAAACAGCGAGTACTTTTGTATACCATTGTCACTTGAATAAAGCCCTTTTTACAAATACTTCAAAACACCAACACTTGTAAAATGCTGAGTACTTGTAAAATGAAAATGGGCAATTGGGAAAAGCCTTACGTAACATTTCAGTTTAAACTAATTTCTGTTCGAAATTTTTAGTTTATTTTCTTAATTGTGTTGTATGTTAGGGGATCTCCCGGTGAAGCCCAAGTTCTTTTATATTGCGGTTTAATCAATGAAAATTGAACAACGAGTGAGCGGTGAGAAGAGCTTTTAGTGTCAGGAAACGAATCAGACGAGTCCTTTTTTCAGAAAATTCGTTTATGGTTATACGGCGGGGTCGCCAATTTGGATGGAGCTATGCTCTATTATTACCGGTGGTCAAGTTGGCGTGCAAACAAAGAGATTACCGTAGGACTCATATCGTGTGCTGTCCCTGTGTTCACACCGCTTCCTCGCAGTGGCCACCTGTAACTACCTCCTAACTGTGGTAGGCTAAATGTGTGAGGGCCATTGTCCTTCTACACAGGCTTTGTGTTGGGCCAACAACTCAACTGGGAAAATAATTTTTACAAAACTTCAACAAGAGCCTCGGATTTTTAACTCGAACTTACAACAATGACCTCGGACTCGAAGTAGTACAACAAAAAAATAAAATTTGGTACATGGAATATATTCAGCTTAAACTGCCCGGAGAGCCTCCACGAACTCTTCGATTACGCAACTCAGTGCAAGCTAGATCTATTTGAACTACAAGAAATTTAACCATAGACAGTCGCTATGGATTTACTCTCTGTCAAAGCAACAACTTCAATAGGCACGAGTTTAGAATTAGATTTCTGATCAGTAATCATTTACGCCCGTTCGTAAACGATTTAAGATCCATAAACAATGCCGGGTCTGCATACTCACCGAGCTAGCTTTTCTATAAAATTTGGCGGTAGCCAGCACATCCTTCAGCGAATCTCGCGTTGGAATACTCAAGCAACAACAAAGTTACCCGAGCCAACTTTGAAGCTGGGATATCAGAAAACCTGGAATTTCGACTTTTTTCGATTCGAAGTGATGGTACAACATACCGCCCCTAGAGGGTGGGATGTTGTAATATCACTTTTTTTGATACTATCGAAATTTACATCTCTTTCATCACGAATAAAATTTATCGTTTTTCCATTTATCAATTGCGTTGTTTCTATTGAGATCTCCACCTATTCGAATTTCGTCATATCAAAAATGAAAAAATAAGACACCTGCAGGTCGATTCTGGTTTTACTATAGGTAAAGGAATTAGGAAAAATATTTACATAGCGTTTTTGTCAAAAATATCATTTTCTGGCCTACTGAGAAATCATGTTTGATCTAAATTTTTATAATTTAAGCTTAGTACTCAGTTCAAAGTGAAACGATATTTTACCGCGGTCTCCAAAAATCTATTTATTTTCGTGTGAAATAGAAATAAAATTTTTTTTTGGAGAATTTTTATTTTTAACGGATAAATTTGAAAGAAGAAAAATAAGATGAATTTGTTAATTTTACGTGAATAAATTAAATTAAATTGATTTTATTTAGAATTTATTGATTTTTGGTATTTAAAAAATTTGAACACAAACAAATGTCAAAACCGATCACAATTTTTCTCTGAGGAGAAATTAAAACCATAAACTTCTGAAATTATTTGACATCCAAATAAAAGCAATATATGCAATAAAAACTTTCCAGTATGACTGCAAGGTGCGATTCATTTTTTAATCAGAATCTTCAATAAAATAATGGTTCAGGAAATGCATACTACTATAGCTTTTATTGGTGGCTAGTCTGAAAATTGAAATTTTATTGTCATGAATGAAGCCAAAAATAAAAAATTTAAGGCTGAGTGTCATAGTTTCCCATTATAGTAGTGCCAATTTCAAGTTGCCCTTTCTTCAGTTTACATTTTATTGAAAACCCAAACTTTTAAATAAAACGAAAGTTTTTAAAGCTTTCGTTATTAACTCTCAATTTTTCTGAGAGGAGCCCCCCACGTAGGTTAGGGCACTGAAAAATTTGTCTTGCAATCCCTTGCTAGGAAAAAATTTTTTCGTAATCAGGTCTCCAAAAAACTTAAAGTATAAAGTGACTTAAAGTGATCTCCATGGAAACATCCAATAATTGATAAACTCACAAATTTGTAAGAAAAACTCTCAACTAACCCCTAAAGCTATTTTCGAGAAATCCAGAATTTTTGTATACCAGGCTGTTTTTTTTGTTTTCTTAATGAAACAGAGGTTTTGAAAGAAATGTTGGGCGCTTTTCTGAAAAATACTAATATTCAATATTCATTTTCTTAATAATTAGTAATAATGGTTGATTCTCTCTCACATTTTAAGTTTAAACTCTTTACCAGTAATTTTCTGGCAGATTAAGTTGTTCCTTTATGGTACATGAATCATACATCAGAATATAAGAAGCTTAAGCCATTTTGAATTGGAAGAACTTTAAGACCCCCCAGCGGAAATTTGGCAGCAGAAAATAGGGGTCACATTTTTCGCCTATCACAAAAGAGAATTTGTTGATATTATAGCCAGCAGAAATATGTATTTAATTCCTTCCAGTGGAATAAAATCTTAAAAATGGTCCTTAAATTTTAAAATTGATTGACCTCCAGAGCCCAGGAATGCGGTATAGGGAATTTTGGGATCATAGAAAATTAGACAGAATTCGGCCATTTTTTAGATAATTATCATCACTTTAAAAGTTAATTGCATGGTCTCAAGCCAGAACTTCTCTTTTATGGTTGACTCTAAATTTAATCCTAGAAACTAAATTTGGTCAGGTTCCAGAACTATATCTAAAGCATATGTCAGAACCACATTAAAACCTTACAAATAAAATTTACTGTTTAAAAAGGGCTGACCGTTCAGCATGAACAGATTCCAGAATTTTGTGCAAAACTCACTTTAGAATCACTCGATCAAATTCAAGAAAAAATCAGAGTAAATCCAAAATAATTTTAGAAATACTTTAGGAATAAACAGGAAATTGAAGGATATCCTGCCAGTGTGACCTACAACAATACCTGCTCCTCAAATGCCGAAAATATACTTAACATATTCGTAGCATGTTTCCCGATTAATGGAAAATTTAAAAAATTACACCAATGTTTAAATCGGGAGAACGAGATAACGTCACATGCTACAGAGGAATATTAATTAGTTATATGCAACAACTTTAAGCCACAATATCACATCATATATCAGTCAATAGCTTGGACAGACTGAGGATTAGTTAAAATTCTTTAGCTAAATTTGGTCAAGTACTCTAGAAAATCAAATTCAGTTCAGTCCGACACACTACCAAAAATTCAAATTTTTCCATAGGCTGATTAAAGCCTGGTTTTTCCTGGCCGATCAACATCGACTAATCTGGTTGAATTCACCAGTAAAATAATTAAAGAGATACAAAAACACTATCAAGTTGACGTAGCCTACACGGATATCAGTAAAATACTCCAAGGTTTATTTGCATTTGGATTTTCACTCTATTACATAAATTGGTTCAAGTCACATCTAATAAACGCTACAATTTACTACAATAGGAAATGAGAAATCAAACGTTATTAAAGTTACTTCTGGTGTTCCCCAAGAATCACACATCGGGTCCTGGATTTTTATTGTTTTCATAAATCGAATAGCCGAGACAATCAAAAACTCAACCGTGCTATTATTTGCCGATGACGTGAAAATTTCTCAATCATATCTTTTCATCGTAAAAGAAATTCGTGAATTACTTCATAGAAAGTCAACAGCGAAGTATTGCAAGGGATCAATGAGAATAAATGGATTTAAGTGTTACATTTGTGGAAAACGCCAGTTTTAATAGGCATATTGAAATATGTATTGCGAAAGCGAATGCCATGATTGGATTTGTCAAACGATGGACTGAAAAATTAAAAATATTTAAACCTTATGTTCACTCTTTGCTTACATTCGATCTCAACTGGAATGCGTTATAACGGCATAGAATCCACACCATGCCGTACACGTAAAAAGAATTGAAAGCATTTCAAAGAAGTTTCTGATTTTTTTGTTAAAGAAAAGTGACTGGGATAATGACCAGAATTTTACTGGCTACCTCCTTACTCAATAAGATGCACGGATTACAAAATATGCAGTCTTTGAAATAGACGGCTTCTTTTAGACGCGGATTTATAACATCATCGATGACCTATTTGACATTAATGTTTCAAGGCGAACTTTAAAAAAATCCTGAAGAATTATTTTTAAAAATTTTAAATGTTAAATTAGAATTATGATTTTCATTTTCATTTTTTTTTTAATTAAATTTTCCGGAGTTTTTTTCATTATTTTATATACTATGAGTTACAAATGTCATAAATGATTCAAAACCATCGCCGTACATTTATATTTTCACACCTCACTAAATTTTGGCAATTCATACCGATTAGCATCAGCGCAAAAATAGAACTAAACATAAAAAATATTCCGTGTTTATGATCTTACATATAAATATAGAATATCACATAAAATATATGATTTTCCATAAAATAATCCACTGAACGACATGACTCAACACACAACTCAACTTAAGAAAATCTGTTATATAGAAAAGAAAGAACACAAATCTTCTCCAAACAACAACAATAAATTTGTCATCGACATGCAAAGCTTGTTTTTTTGTCATTGTCTTGTATTTGTGTCCCTCCCTTAAATGCCCCATAATCATATAAAATACGAGTACGATAATCCGTATATATATCCCCATATCTCTCAATGATTCCCGTATATACAATACATATACTCGTAAATATAAATCTTAACAATTTATTATCATCACTTAGAATATCTCAAACGGCATGGCACATAGAAATGAAAAGGAATATTTTCAAATTTCTTCGTTTTCTAAAACAACTTTGGATTTATTTTATATGGTAATTTATCGATTTAATATTAATTTTTTTTTTCTTCGATTTAAAAACATAAAATAAAATCGAAATTCTATTTACTTTCTCGAGAGTATAATTCTTAATTTAAATATTTTTGTTTTTGTTGTTGTTGTTGTTAAATAATCCAATGATTCATTTCCAATCGATTACAAAATAAGTATATGTACCCAGTGTCTGGTTTGTTTGTTAAAACTGATAACAGGTGACTGTTGAAATGTGCCCGCTAAATGTATCGTTGTTATCAAGACTGGCGTTTTACGGGGGCCTCCTGTACCTTTATGCACTAGATAGTATTCCATTAAATATTTTGTCAAAAATAAACATTTCGAATATGAAGGTAATGCTCGCTGCGTCTTTATTATTTATATATTTAGGCTGTGTGTTTTGGAATATGAATTAGGAATTTATTAAAATATATTATTGTTGTTGGCATTATTAGTATATTTGTAATAATATTTGTAGCCCACGTAATACAAATAAATTAATTTTAATTGAGATAAACATAAAAAACATTTCGAACTTCGACGGTGGAATAATAATAATATCTAATCAATATGAGATAAAGGTTATATTTTATGGTGTGTGAGTATCTCCTATGATGTATTTAATACAAATAATGCTGAGCCAATCTAATCCAAATACTGGAGAGAGGTATCATACTGTATATTGGTCAAATTTTAATTAGATATTTTGCCGAAACAATAAACTTGGTTATTACATAATAACTCACTTCATCTTTCGAAATAAAATTTCAGAGAAACTTTTATGAATTACTAGTTGAATTACCTCGGCGTTGCACGAGAGAAATTATAAATTGAATGCTGCTAACTTTAAATCAGATCTGAATTTTCTTAAGCGATTGCTTTCGAGCCTTTTCCACGGATAGATTCAATTGATTGAATATTTCAAGAGTTTGCAGAAATTGTTGGTAACAATTTGTATTGGACCACCTGGGTCTAGGTGACCGACCCCTTCAAAAACATTACGTAGACCTACTTATTTTGGTATAAAATTACTATGCAAAATTTGAATCCAATTGGACGAATGGTGTGACCCCTCGGACTGACCACTCGAATTCGAACATGTCATTAATTTCAAATTAACCTTTTTCTAAACTCATTCCCGTGAAAACATTTTCAAACAATGAAATTTTAGAAAAAAATTGTACCGTAGCCCTAGACTCTACGGTCCCACCCCTTCAAAAATATCGTAAGGTTGCTTCTCGACATGTCACATACACATTTCATGAAGATTTGTTCAGTAGCTGCAACGCCCTTTGGAAACAAACAGACTGGTGTGGAAACTTATAAGAAGGATCTTCATGGTCCAGCGGATGGACCTCACAGATTCGAGCATGTCACCAATTTCATATAAGACCTTTTTCTAAGCTCATTCCTGTAGAAATTTAAAAAAAATGAAATTTTCGAAAAAAAAAATTGTGCCAAGGCCGCTGAACCCTATGGTCTAGCCTTGATTGTACCAACCCAGAAACCGTCACAGATGTGCACACAATAACTCACCAAAGTTTCAGCCCAATAAGATGAATGCTATAGGAACGCATACGGAACACACATACAAACATTCATTTGTAAATGGGGATTTTTTATAGAGGGTTTCGGTAGTGGCTCGAACGATTTTCATGTCCAGTGAGACCCCGATTCCTTTTTCTAATTTTTTTTTTAATTTTTTTTTTCAAAGCTCAAACGTTTTTGATGAATATTGCTTATGGTTTTTCGAGTACCAGGAATCGATTGCAATGAGTCCTGATTTCGGAAATATTCCCTTAGAAGGTCATTCGGTTCCACCCGGGTCTCGTTTTTTAATTTTTTTTGTTTGACTCTGATTATTTTGATAATAATTGATGACAGACGGCTTTTAATTGCCAGGAATCGATTGCGATCAATCCAGATTTTTAAAAAATTCGTTGGGAGCATCGTCCGGTAGGTTCCGCTTTGTTTAATTTTTTTCGACTTGTACAATGTATATAAAAATTAGTGAGGAAGGGTTTTCGAGTATCAGGAGCCGATTGCGATGGATTCTAACTTCAGGAAGTTCTTTCTGAAGCCCTTTCTTTAGTTTGTTTGCGGCTTGCATGATTTTTACAATAAATGCTGGACGAGCGTTTTCGAGAACCAAAAACCGATTGTGGTGGGTCTTGATTTCGGAAAAGTTCATTTCGGGTGGTCATCCTGTGGTGGTCGTGGGCCTTTTACTATTTCATGTGGCTTGAACCACTTTATTAAAATATCGCGGGAAAGTTTTTGAATGCTAGGAAATATTACGAGGAGATCCGATTTCTGGATAACTCATTTAGGATTCCCCAGATAGGTCGTCATGTTACACCGCACCATTTTGTTGCGTGACATTGCACCATGTGGCTTGCTATTGCATCTTGTTGATGGATGTTGTGTGATTTCCCACTATGTTGTTTACGCTGTTTTGGGGTCTTGTTTTTGCATTTTATTTGGATTTTGCACAATTTTGATAAAATTTGGCGGGCCAGAGTTTTCGAATGCAAGGAAGCGATTACAAGGAGGTTTGATTTCTGGATAGTTCATTTAGTAGTCCTCCTAATGAGCCGTCGCACCATGTTTCATGATGCTATACCATGTTGCATTATATTACACCATGTTGCAAGATGTTGCGTTATGTTGCACTATGTTGTCAACATCCTGTGATTTTGTACCATGCCACTTCGAGCTGGGTCTTAGGATTCGTATCAAACGATTTTTATAAAAATAGGTAAAAGGGGACCGTTGCTTAATTAAGTGTGGCGTAATTATTACTTTCTTTTACAAAGTAAAAGTTAGCATAGTAAACATGCAAAATTTTCAACCTCGATATTTTTCCAGATTGACCATTCCAGTGTGTGTCCTCTCTACCATCCATATGGATGCGGAAACTTCATACTAAAACTTTTTCCATAAATTGGCAGATTCCAATTCCATTTCTAATTTAAAAAAAACATGATTTTATTGTAGATTTTGGACACAATTATAGAGAGAGATCGCCACCGCGCTTCCATAGAGGTACAAGCGTCACATTAGATTAGGGTTCGGTTAGGCCTAGGCTTATAGATTATAAGCTGCACACCCCATCTCTTTTCAATGGCATATTTTCAGGAGCAAAGCGCTATTGTAGCTTTCTTTGCTCTTTCTAATATGCTGTACGTTTCCATAGTTCACTTTTTCAGTGAACGTCAATCAAATACCATTTAAGTGTGGGTGGTCGATAGGAAATTTGAAATTACTGGAGTAAAGGGCCTACTCACTTTTGACAGGATTCACATTTAAACTCAACTGTTACCCTATTTAGAGAGAATACCAAGCACTCGTTGCATGCGTTCTCTTAAAATTATGGATATAAGCAACCACCTTAAACCCACATCCAAGAGAGGGTGATAGCTCACCTTGCGGTGTGCATCTATTCACAAATATGCTATTGTAGGACCCACCCAGGCCACCACGAGCCCGCTTTTAATCATTTAATCAACCCAGCCCAGTGACTGGTCTACGCAAAGAGTGGAGAGTGCCTGCGTGATTGCCTCAGGTCTGACGTTGTTAAAGGCTCCTATGTATCCATAAAAGTTATCATGGAGTATTCCATATATTCAAAGGTTTTCTTGATAGGAGCAATGATTGATTGGGGAGCACTTTCCACAGATGTCCGCTTGCAAAATGCATGTTCGTTCGTTTGATGGCAGGTATAATGCCAAGGGGTCCTGCCAACTTATAAGGCTTAAAGCTATATATAGTCCACAGGGTTTTTCTCTTACTTATAACCTGGCGTACAATGCTTACAACTCTATTGTCCCTAGGCATTTGTGGCACAGATTCGGAGATATCTGAAAAGTGAATTTCAAGTAGTAGCTCCAAGGCTTCTTCATTAGTTACGGTTCAAGAATCATCCAGTCGTTGGAGAAAACTCTGAGTGATGGGACTTAGAGATCGTACTTTACGTAGCCTAGATGTCTCAATAGACTCCTGTATTTTACTATAGTACAGTTTAGCATTTGATTTAGCACTTCTTAAAACGTATTTGTATGTTTGGAAACTAAACCTGTAGCGGTCCCAGTCTTAGCAGCTTTAGTTTCTTTGGCTCTTCTAAAGTGCCTCCAGTTTTTTACGGGTGTTTTGAAGTCCTTTCGACCGCCACGATGGTCAAGGTTTACCCAGAGGCCTACTAGGAGGACACGCACCTAGTATGGCCTTATTAAAGGCATCGAATAACGGTCCACTAGGAATCAGGCTCTTGTTTTGAATCAGGGGAATTTAGGATCGGTACCAGTAGGGAATTATTTAGATGAGTTTTAAAAATATTCCAGTCGGCTTTCCTCCTGTTTCTATAGCTAGGTTTTGTGATGGATATTATCTCATTTGCGATAACAATGATCAGAAAAGGAATTATCTTCCGATACCTTCAAATTCATACTAAGCTATCCATAATAGAATTTGAGACAAAATGAGACACTTCTTGTCTGTTTCTAGTTATAAACGTTGCTTACAGTATCTAATATTACATGTACTTAGTACTAAGAATAAATTCAAGGAGTAACTCTCAAAGTTCATTCGTATCAGTGGTTCGCAAAATTGTGTGATGTGAATATGCATCCTAGGATGACTCCATTTTTTTTGTTTTTGAGCCTCCTTGAATGAGCCTCTGACAGGTGGGATATCATCCCCATCTTGCGGAAGGTAAAATATTAGTTCTGAGATTTTGATCATCCTATGCTATAATTTGATAACAGAAAGATACTCAGATTATATTTCAGAAGAATGCAGGAACGAATTATAGCTACATTCCTCGCGTATAGCAGTATACATTTAGGAGTCCTAAGTCCAAGTTAGGAGTTCCTACATTACTCAAGGTTCTTGGACTAGAACAATGCATACCTCCTCTGGTTCTAGTTTGAGCATGAATGCAACTAAAGCTGCCTTGGAGTGCTGGAGATTAATCTGCGGTAACCTCAAAGAAAGGTTTGCTCTTTTATTTCAACGTACACCACAGTTCCATCAGAGTCCTCTTCTAACTGTGATCCTACAGTAATCCCATCGAAGTGGACATCTTCGCGTATGTAGAGAGTCTGTCTATCTCACCCATACCCTTGATGTTCAGGTTGTCAGTTGGATCTCTACTGGTATCTTTCTTATAAATCTTGAGTATGACTGCAATAAAACCATAGCTAATTAAACCTTTACTTCTCGCTAGCGCAGCCAACGACTCGCTGTATATTATCATAATTGCTGAGCTATATAATCAGCCTTTCGTTCTTTACTTGGCCACTTCTCTAGCGACTACTTTAAGTCTAGCACCTTAACCTAGGCTCTCTACAGCTTTTTTGTAGAGAGGCAAAGACCATTGGTCGACACAAGCTTTTAGCCCATGAGAGCGTTTCCATATCCCTGCCAACGGAACCTTGTTGAGCTTTGCTAGAGCTCTCCAGGCTCCTTTCCTGGTTTTGTAAGATGGTACGAGGGGAACATCCTTGCTTATCTCGTGTCTCTAGAGATTGCATTTGCCGGTTATCAGTACGGTGGCAATGCATTTTACTCTATTTACTCTAAGGAAGTACGTTTATTTTCTGTAGGACCAGCTAAGTTAAAAACTTATTGCAACCTTCCCTGGGCCTATGCACAAAGGTTTCGATATGATACTAATAAAACTAATAATTTGTAAAAACTTGTATTAAGTTTCTTCAACCGGAAACCTAATCTAATCCAAAAAAATATTCCATCAATTTGAGATGAGATGAAATTCCAATTTCGTATTCTTCAAAATCGAATTACTGTGTACGAAAAAATAATTGGCAAAATGTCTTTCACTTAACAATTGCCTTCAAGCTAAAATAATTTAATAATTTATTGTAATACAACAAGTAAAAAAGAAAAGAACAACAACATATGAAAAGCATAAGAAAATTTCTCTTCCTCACCACTATAGAGGCAAATTGGGTTTGCAAACAAATTCTTATGGGATATGATGCTAAGCATATTATACGGCTACAGCAAGTTTTACACACCAGCGGAATAAATCCCATCAATCAGATATTGTGCAGGTGCTTTAATGTAACACAATCACAAAATCTTGCCTTCAAAACATTCCAACCGACTAAATATATATGGTATTTCCCCTACCTTCGCCTTCTATATATACACATAAGTCGTCGTCGTCGTCTTATTCTTGGTATTTTTACCGCCATCCCATTCACAACAAACCAAACCAAAAACTTAAAGAAAACCGAATGAAATTGAAAAGTAAAATAACCAAAACAAATATGACTTTAAGATTTTATTATTTTTAGTATTGACGAGATCGCGAAACGGTTAAAGCGTATACGTAAGATATCGCAGCACGCAAACTTTGTGATTTAGTGTTTTAAATAGTAATCGAATTAAATTGTATGACGTATGTACGTCCGCGAATAAATCAATCGAAATGTTTTGTAATTATGAATGATAATTAAAAATTATATAACATCGTTAATTATAATAATTTGTTGGAAAATTATATAAAAAAAAATAATCAAATCGGTGGAATTATAAGCAACACACAATGGGTACTTAAATTAAATTAAATCATTTGTTTTATCTTTGGATATTAGATAATAAAATAAGAAAATTTTCTAATTATATATGGAGAAAGCGTAATATCCAATTTATTTAATTTTTAAAAAAAGCAGCGAAGAAGTATAAAAAAATAAAAAAATATTTCTTTCATTGGAAGTGACCTTCATAATCAATAAATTATTATTCTTGGCTTTTATTAGAGCTGGTATTTTTCAAATTACTATTATACACAGACGTATTATACCTAACTATAATTTGTATTAATTTTATTAGTTGTACGTCTTACTTAAGTCATATACATTACATTTGTTGTTGTCGTTGTGTTGTGATTTATTAAATTAAATTGTTGTGTACAAAATAAAAAATATTAGAAATATAAACACTTGTGCGCTTGACAGTGGTGTAGTGATGTTGGTTCTGTAAATATTTTGTTGTTCGGTATTTAAGCAAACATCAAATACCGTTAAGATGATGTACTTATAATAATTATTTTATCTATTACACGACAATAAATTATATTTAGTGCTTGAAAAATTCCGTTAAATGCGATTTTAAAAAACAACTTCATAAAATTTAAAATGTTTTGTCCAAAATAGCATCTTCAAAATTCCATTTGATGAGGTCACATAAAATTTTTTTTTGTTGGCTAAATCATAGCCCATAAATGTTTAAGGAATTAATCAAGAAGAAACCTGCTTAGTAAGAATTTTTATCAATTACAAAATTACGCTGTACAAATTAAGTGATGCAGGCAAGCATGATGTTTCTATACTTAAGTGTGCTATTTATAAAAATGACGTGTAATGTGCCGTCGGATGAACGACCGCAAGCTCTCGTTGGCCTGCCTTTAGGGTCTCAATAATATTAGAGATCTTTGGAAGTCAACATATTCTAATGTAAGTTTTTCGAGAGTAACTTTACTGTATTTAACATGACATTTTGCCATGATCGCGTAGACAGCGCAACGTTAACATCGACAACTCTTTGTAAATCATATTGTAAACTTCTCTTCCGGATATTTTAGTTAACAGAAATTATTATTACTACCCAGAGTTACTTAACTGAGTACTAAAATGTTAATTATCCACCATCGATCAACCAAAAAATAGTGTATTGTGCTTCAGTTCATCTATTAATGTTAAGTCTATTAATAGTTGATACGAACTAACATTAAATTAGTTTAATCAGTAATTTAGTCGAAAAAATTGGTACCAGGCACATACTATTAAAGTTAGCCGAAAGTTACCAGCCGATATTAAAGTAGAATTATTTTTCACCTGTAATGGAATTAATTGATTTCTTTAAGTTCAATTTGTCCCGATTAAGCGGCTGGCCCAATTGTCCGAAGTGCCACAAAAATTATAGGATTAGTAATTTTTGATGTATTTTATTTCATAAATTGCACAAAATTGAAAAAAAAATCTATCTCAAAACTATGCGTATATATATGTATTAAAAAATTATATAAAATGGATGTATGTACCATGTACATACATAGTAAAAAATTATAGTAATTCAAAAACATTAATATGTACATATATGTATATATCAGCGGCGTTTTCTAGTGATGTTCTACACGTTCGCCGAACGACTAAACAATTTTTGATTTTTATTCTAATTCTAAAAGTTTTATTTTTATTACAGAAAATTTTATTTTTATTATAAATTTCAAATATTATTTTCTTAATTAATTACTATTATTTTAATTATTTCGGGTGATCAAAATCCGAAGCAGAACACCTTGAGAGCACAACCAGGACACGCCATTGCTATACCTATATGTCACGTCAGTTGGAAATCTCTCGGTTCTACCCAATCCTCGATAGAGTGAATGTGTATATTCCATTTGCAAAGATTGAACAACTTAGGGGTCAATAGCAAACGGGTCTACCTCATCGTATTAAAATGGGGATAATTTTTATTTGTTTAGGATGTCGTAAGCTAACTAGAGATATATAACATGTCGGTTGGAAATCTCCGGGTACTGGCCAATCCTCGATAAAGTGAATGTGTAAATTCCATTTGCAAAGATTGAACAACTTCGGGGTCAATAGCAAACGGGTCTACCTCATCGTATTAAAATGGAGATAATTTTTATTTGTTTAGGATATCTTAAGCTAACTAGACATATATGCCATGTCATTTGGAAGGTGCTGGCCAATCCTTGATTCAGTGAATGTGTAAATTCCATTTGCAAAGATTGAACAACTTCGGGGTCAATAGCAAACGGGTCTACCTCATCGTATTAAAATGGGGATAATTTTTATTTGTTTAGGATATCTTAAGCTAACTAGACATATATGCCATGTCATTTGGAAATCTCTGGGTGCTGGCCAATCCTTGATTCAGTGAATGTGTAAATTCCATTTGCAAAGATTGAACAACTTCGGGGTCAATAGCAAACAGGTCTACCTCATCGTATTAAAATGGGGTTAATTTTTATTGGTTAGGATATCTTAAACTAACTAGACATATATGCCATGTCATTTGGAAATCTCTGGGTGCTGGCCAATCCTTGATTCAGTGAATGTGTAAATTCTATTTGGAAAGATTGAACAACTTCGGGGTCAATAGCAAACGGGTCTACCTCATCGTATTAAAATGGGGATAATTTTTATTTGTTTAGGATGTCTTAAGCTAACTAGACATATATGCCATGTCATTTGGAAATCTCTGGGTGCTGGCCAATCCTTGATTCAGTGAATGTGTAAATTCCATTTGCAAAGATTGAACAACTTCGGGGTCAATAGCAAACGGGTCTACCTCATCGTATTAAAATGGGGATAATTTTTATTTGTTTAGGATATCTTAAGCTAACTAGACATATATGCCATGTCATTTGGAAATCTCTGGGTGCTGGCCAATCCTTGATTCAGTGAATGTGTAAATTCCATTTGCAAAGATTGAACAACTTCGGGGTCAATAGCAAACAGGTCTACCTCATCGTATTAAAATGGGGTTAATTTTTATTGGTTAGGATATCTTAAACTAACTAGACATATATGCCATGTCATTTGGAAATCTCTGGGTGCTGGCCAATCCTTGATTCAGTGAATTTGTAAATTCTATTTGGAAAGATTGAACAACTTCGGGGTCAATAGCAAACGGGTCTACCTCATCGTATTAAAATGGGGATAATTTTTATTTGTTAGGATATCTTAAGCTAACTAGACATATATGCCATGTCATTTGGAAATCTCTGGGTGCTGGCCAATCCTTGATTCAGTGAATGTGTAAATTCCATTTGCACAGATTGAACAACTTCGGGGTCAATAGCAAACGGGTCTACCTCATCGTATTAAAATGGGGATAATTTTTATTTGTTTAGGATATCTTAAGCTAACTAGACATATATGCCATGTCATTTGGAAATCTCTGGGTGCTGGCCAATCCTTGATTCAGTGAATGTGTAAATTCCATTTGCAAAGATTGAACAACTTCGGGGTCAATAGCAAACAGGTCTACCTCATCGTATTAAAATGGGGTTAATTTTTATTGGTTAGGATATCTTAAACTAACTAGACATATATGCCATGTCATTTGGAAATCTCTGGGTGCTGGCCAATCCTTGATTCAGTGAATTTGTAAATTCCATTTGCAAAGATTGAACAACTTCGGGGTCAATAGCAAATGGGTCTACCTCATCGTATTAAAATGGGGATAATTTTTATTTGTTTAGGATATCTTAAGCTAACTAGACATATATGCCATGTCATTTGGAAATCTCTGGGTGCTGGCCAATCCTTGATTCAGTGAATGTGTAAATTCCATTTGCAAAGATTGAACAACTTCGGGGTCAATAGCAAACAGGTCTACCTCATCGTATTAAAATGGGGTTAATTTTTATTGGTTAGGATATCTTAAACTAACTAGACATATATGCCATGTCATTTGGAAATCTCTGGGTACTGGCCAATCCTTGATTCAGTGAATGTGTAAATTCCATTTGCAAAGATTGAATATCTTC
Organism: Nephrotoma flavescens; assembly: GCA_932526605.1. Taxonomy (NCBI): domain Eukaryota; kingdom Metazoa; phylum Arthropoda; class Insecta; order Diptera; family Tipulidae; genus Nephrotoma; species Nephrotoma flavescens. The sequence goes on along the minus strand of OW052222.1, from coordinate 263,604,456 downwards.
GGGGTCAATAACAAATGGGTCTACCTCATCGTATTAAAATGGGAGTCATTCTAATTTGTTTAGGATGTCTTAAGCTAACTAGAGATATATAACATGTCGGCCGGCAATCTCTGGGTACTGGCCAATCCTCGATACAGTGAATGTGTAAATTCCATTTGCAAAGATTGAACAACTTCGGGGTCAATAGCAAACAGGTCTACCTCATCGTATTAAAATGGGGATAATTTTTATTTGTTTATGACATAAGATATATTATATTAAGCTAACTGGACATCAGCGGCGTTTTCTAGTGATGTTCTGGTCGTTCGCCGAACGACTAAACAGTTTTTGATTTTTATTCGAATTCTAAAAGTTTTATTTTTATTACAGAAAATTTTATTTTTTAAATTTTTTATTTTAAATTATAGTTTTTCTAATATTATTTTCTTAATTAATAACTATTATTTTAATTAATGTCGGTGATCAAAATCCGAAGCAGAACACCTTGAGAGCACAACCAGGAAACGCCACTGGTATATATAGGTACATAATAAATATGTATGTACATATATGTAATACATTCTGTTAGAAAAATAAGGTTTAAACTTTAATTAAATTTTTTGGACAAATTCGTCCAAAGAGGTTTGCCTTTTGTTTTTTGCTGGATTATAGCTGAATAAAATCAGAGCACAAATTTAATGCTGACGTGGGACTCCCATTATTTCCATCTTGCATAAAATAACGCTGTAATCTGTCGTTCTTCATCATCACTGTCATCGGATTCCACTAATGTTTGATATTTTGATTTGATTGTTGCTACAATTGCGTCTTCACAATCCTCATTCTCATCATAACACGGTAAATTGTCGTCAATTAACGAAAATTCAATATCACCAGGTATTGAAATTTCATTTAAATCGTCGCTGAGCTCTGCAATCTCCATAGATTTTAAGCCGCAATAACCAAGACAATTTTGTATTGTGCTAGTTTTTATTGATCGCCAACTGTCAGCTATAAACTGTATTGCCTGTAAAATAGTTATTTTGCTACGGATTTCCCTCGCTGTTGACGTACATGTGAGTACATTTTCATCGATGGATTCCAATATGTAACTAATCAATTTTCCTCGGTACATTGTCTTCAAATTCTTTATTACTCTCATGTCCATTGGCTGCAATAATGATGTGGTGTTAGAGGGGGAAAATTCCAGTTGTATATTTTTTAAGTTATCCAAATGGGGGTGTGCCGCACAGTTGTCGACAAGTAGTAAAATTTTCTTCGCTGAAGTTGTAACTTTATTTACTTATTTATTTAGTTTCGTTTAACAATTTTTACACTACACACCCCATTGTGAGCTTAAAGCTCATTTATATGGTGGTGCGCAGTCCATGGATTCCAAAAAAAATTGCTTTCAGCTTCCATTGTGTTTTCCGTGTTGAATTGTTTTCTCTGCGCTTCGTTTAGATACTCGTATGTATGAATTTCCAACAGCGACTACCAGAGACCACACACAAACTCAAAAGAATGCATACCGAAAGAGGATCATCATTATCGCGTTCTACCAATCTATTTGGATGGCTTATGTCTCACAATCTGAAATGGACACCTATCTGCTGCGCTTGGTTGTTTTCTTTCTTTTACCAGCTTCCAATAATTTATATAAGTTGTAATTTTATTAATATTGAAAATAAAATAAAATTTCTAAAATATAAAAAACACGTGTCACGACATGAAAGTCAAAGGCAACTTTACTGAACTTCGAAAAATTGCAGACGTCACCCACGCATTCTTGTTAGCATGGTATACTCCACTGGTAAACTCTCGATTGTTAGTCCCTTAAGCAACGGGGCTTACTACTTTTTCCTATGATGAGAAGCTTTTGTTTATTACTTCCTGTCATATTTGAACAATATAAAACAGTAATTCGGTCCATTGTTTTTTTAAATCCCGACAATGCAGTGTGTTTGTAACATAAAGCACCATTTAGTGTGGCGCGATAATACAGGCCAGTTTAATCGGCATTGTAAATATCATATGGACTATATGTGCTTAGATAAATGGTATTTTCCCACTCTTCAGCGCTTGTATTATCGGCACTGCTCTTTTCACTATGCATTTTTTTTTAATTTGATTTTGTGTCTCGTTTTCCAACGAAACAACCAACCAGTTGCCAAAAAATCACTGTGATTCAACTTCTTTGCTAATTTTTCTGCCTTCGCTTTTAATATTGGACCGCTGATACTCACACCTCGCTGAGTAACAACAGAAAACCATTGGTCGAGAGCCTCCTCTGCATCTGCAGCCCTATTCCTGAATACGATACGAAAACGAAAGTATAAGATTCCTATTCAATTTTATATAAGAATCGTACGAATCTGATTCAATTCAAATATGAATTTTGCATTTTCGTTTTCGTATCGTATTCAGGAATAGGGGGGCTGGATCCTTGCCCTCCCGTTTTCTTTTAGACGGCCCTGGTTTTTCTTTATGTAGCATCCATTCATCCATTCGTCGCGCAGTAGTTTTTCTTTTTTTCGGCACATTTATTATCTCAGCAAACTGACGTAAGCTAGTGTTAAGGCGGTGATACATGTAAAGATTTTGCCTTTAAGGCATAAAAATTATGCGCGCTGATTGGTTAAAAGTCGGCCATCTTGAATCGCCTTATAGGCAAAAATTTTAAATTGAACATTTCTCAATTTTGTATAAGGGAATTTTTTTGCCTTAAAGGCAAAATCTTTACATGTATCACCGCCTTTACTTGGCTTGCTTTTAATTTTATCAAGGATAGCAATTTCATTGGTTAGTGTCAAATCCTGTCTTGGCATCGTGGTTACGGTTATATTAATTCTCACTTTATACTATTTTTAGTTAATTTTACTTACGTTAATAAGTGAATTTATGTTTTACTGAATTTAATTCAAAGTTAAAATAAAAAATAAAGAACTTTACGTCTTTCTGGGAATAACCTAAAACTAAAAATATAAGCGAACCGAAAAAAAACATTCTTTTCCTTCTCTTCTTTTTTATTTTTTATTATTTTTGTTTTATTTTTTAAATTTTTTTCTGTGTTTACTATGATTAGAATTTTTTTTTTATGTTGTCCCGATTAAACGAAATATTGTCCCGAAAAAGCGAAGTAAATTTGTGTTATTTGCTTGGGGCGGTATGTTGTACCATCACTTCGAATCGAAAAAAGTCGAATTCGAAAAAAAGTCGAGTCGAAAAAGTGAAAGTTGTATCATTTTTGCTTTTCGAAAATGATACAACATACCGCCATTCGACTTTTTTCGAATTTTACATACCGCCCTTGGTTTTGTTTCCGTTCTTTAGGATTTGTCCCAATTAAGCGGCTGTCCCGATTAACCGGTGTCCCAATTAAGCGGAATCGACGTATATTGTATTTGTCAGCTATAAAAGAAAATTGAAATTAACTTAAAATGGATACAAATAATTTCGAGAGTTATATGTTTGACCCCTCTTTGGTTAATTTACATAAAACCGATATAATCGTTGGTATAGTTTCAAAACAAAAATTATCAGATGCTAAAATCTCGACTAACAAAATATTTTTGATTAGTCATCTGTGCGCGTCATCTGTTATCAAATAGACTTAATATTTTAACACTATTTGTCGTAGGCCCTTTTCGAAACACACAATAATATAGTTCGAATTCCATTAGGGACTTGATTTCCATCGGTATTTGAGACCATTTTGCACATTTAAGAAATCTAGTATAAAGAATATTTTCAATAAAATATTGATAACTAGCACCTTGTTTTCTCCATGTCAGCAGCGATCTCATGCATCACATATTGGTTACCCGAGACGGTTCTGTATTTTATTCGATACATAATCTAAATTAGATTATGTATCAAATATGATACAGAAGCGTCTCAGTAAACCGCCTATGTATCATATGTGATACATGAGACTGGCAAAGGGTTAAGATGCAGGAATTGAGAGAGTACAACTGGTCAGATTAGTAAGCAGGTTGTAGTACGTATTCACAATATTGTTGTTGTTTTTAATTTTACTTGCTTTTTTTTTCTTCTAATTTAAGTTGACCACCTCCTTAACTTGTTTTTCGTGGTCAATTTAGATAGGTTTTACTGTATATTTCATTGTAATGATAATTTGCGTTAACCTTTTTATATCAAGAGAAGAATTTGACTTCTGTTATTTGTCCCGATTCCAGCTTCTAATGCTACATAATTAACTCACTCGTACTATACTACACTGGTCGCATTCCAAAAGGGTTAAAAAAATTTAATACATTTTGTGTGGGCTATGAGATAAGGCTCTCTCGTTTGACAGAGTGATACATAGAAAAATGCTACTTCGTTTTCATTTTCCGCTTACGGAATGCTAGTGTTATTATGAAGTTTCTCATTAATTTTCAGCTTTCGTTTGGTTTTAACGAAATAGTGAATCAATCATAAGATAAACGCCAGTTCCTCCAAGAAGCACCACTTAGAGGTATCAATTGAGCACTCCATAGATAATGAACAGAAAACAGATGCACAACAAACATATTCAAGCAAAATGAAAATATTTTTCCAAATTTAAATATTCCGTTTATAAGAAAACTAAGCGACGTTTGTCAAAATCCCGAAATAGTTTCTGATAAGAAATATTTGTAGATTGTAATGTTGAGAATTATTCTGATTCTTATGACCTAAAATCTTAGATCATAAGAATCAGAATTGTTCCCAGCAATGCCGGTTAAGTATGAGTGTACTTATGAATGGTCTTGATAAACCAAAGCAAATAATTATAAAAAATAAATCGTTGAACAATGATTACATCACCACTTCTTAAACCAAATATAAATAAAAATTTATAGAAATTGCAAAATTATTAATAAAAATATTTAGACTATACCATAAAATTTATATATTCAGGAATTGAATTTTGCCTTTTTATTTATTTATTTAAAATGAGAAATCGTAAATCAATTCGCTTTATTTATTCAAAAGTTGTGAGCTCGAACGCGAACGTAATTTTTCTTTTCTGCACATTGAAAATTTAATTGGTATCGACGCGCCATCGTCGTCGTCGTCTTCTTAATTATTAGTATTATATATTATTTGTTGTTGTTGTCAAACTTTCAATTCATTTTGTAAAGTAGAATTGTATATAGAAATAAATTAAATCTTAAAGATTTCGTCGAATTTATGTCAGAATTTTCTTTAACAAAAAAAATCTGCTCGAAGTGAAAATACGTCAAGAATTTTATAACGTATACATGATTCGTTGATTAGCGCGTTATTAATGTTTTGAGCGACGTGGTTTGATTTATAATCAGGTGATTACTAACGTCATTCCATGCTATTAGCATAGTTAAACAAGGTCATTGTAAATATAGATATAGTGAAGTAGGACAAACGGAAATTATTTATAAATGCACAGGTGCCGTTCCCTAGAAAGATAGAATTTCGAAATATAACCTTTCTGGTCATGGGCATTGATTTGCAAGTTACACCGCAAGAAGAGTTACTAAATCATAAAATTTTAATTATTTAATTAACTCGGTTTAATTACGCGCGGCATTCATCACTAGTTGCCCACACACCGATTTTCTCAATGGTTTTTTTTTATGTTGCAATATCTATACATAATTTTGTGTTACACCCAAACAAGTTGTAAACGAATAACTTAAGCTAAATGTAAACTTTCTTCAAACCATAATCGAGAAGTGTATATGTGTGTGCGGAGATCACATATAAATCCGTCAACCTTGGCTGGAATTTTGAAAGAAACCTATTCAGATTTACAGTATATAGTTTGAAAGAAGTAAATTATGTTATGTGTTAAATGGTATACAACGTAACACTTATTGATTCCATCTCCATATATGATAGTAAATAGAGTATCATAAAATCCGCCCAAGCATATAAATAAATATTGAACTTGAAAAAATCTTATTTTTTTGTCTTGATAAATATTTTTTATATAAATAAATAAATAATTAACGTATCTTCACTGTATATTCAAAACAAAAATTCAGAATCTCCACGTCGTTACATCGAAGGTGATGTGAATATACATTATCGCACGCCTATCCGGCAAGAATTCAAAGAAGCAATACCCGAAGATGAATTAATTCATCGCCAGGCGGAGGCAATGAGACGCCTTTACCAAGAGGAAAAACGGCGAAAATATTTACAAGAGCTACAAAATATAAATGCACGTCGACACATGGATAATTTTACACCATCACAAAAATCACCAATTGCACTAAATCGTTATGATTCATTTCCAGCTGATCTGTCACCGCAATCGCCTAAATCGACACAGCAATATACAATGGTCGCGAAAGCGCTTTATAGTTTCCAAGGACAAACTGCAAGGTTAGTAAACATTTCATACTCAATTACGATTTTACCTAATATATATATCAACAATTTCGTTACAGAGAGCTTAGCTTCAAGAAAGGAGACATTATTTACATTCGACGACAAATCGACAAGAACTGGTACGATGGAGAACATAACGCCATGTTTGGACTATTCCCCGCCAACTACGTTGAGATTATAACGCGTGATCAGCCACGTCAACCACAAATCTCAACTCTACCAAAAAAACCGGCGGAAGGTCAAGCGCGTGCCAAATATAATTTTAATGCTCAGTCCGCAATTGAGCTGTCGCTGAATAAGGGCGAAATTGTTACACTTACCCGTCGTGTTGATGATAATTGGTTCGAAGGTCGTATTGCGAATCGAAAAGGTATATTCCCCGTGTCATATGTTGATGTGCTCTTAGAAATTGGAGCTCATGATCAGCCATTGAAACCAATCGGGGCACCGGCGGCGCATTCATTAATTATATCACCAACAACTCCACCTGCTAATGCGCCCGGTGATCGATTAGCTGCTTACTTTAATGGTAATGGCATTAACGGGGATGAAATTGTACAGCGAGAAACAAAAACCAAACAAAATACAGAAGTGCTTCATGTTGATACGACATCGGAACCAATCACGTAAGTTATATCTGATTTTGATTTTATTATTAAGACTTGGATTCGAAAGACCTCAAACTGTTTCAGCATTCGACTATATATTCATAACAAATGTTTATATCACCGAAACATTTTTCCTCTAGTAATCACCAAACTTCGATTTGTACCAAAACAAAAGAAAAAGCTAGCAGAACTCAAACCGAAAATCGGAGCAAAATCAAATTAGAGCTCAAAACTTGACACAAAACCTTTCAAATAATTTAAAGCTGTTCCATGTTTTAAGCTAGTGAAACCCAAATTAAAAATAATTAAAGGCATCTAATTAAATGTCCTATTAAAAAAATTTAGCCTCCACTCTAATTAAAGCTAGCAGAACACAAGCCGAAAATGAGTCGAAATCAAATACGCAAAATATGTTCCGTCCCGTTTAGATATTTAAAGGCTCTCTATAAGCTAATTAAATGCTCCATTTTAGGCTCCACTCATTTTTGAAAAGCATTGTGATTTTTTATTTTAACTAGGAGTACTCAAACGGACAATCGGATCTAAACGAAATTAGGACTCTAACTTGCCATTTAGATAATTAAAGGCTAATTAATTAAATGTATCAATAAAAATGTTCGGCTCCACTTACTTTTGATAAATTTTGGGATTTCCGTTCCATGTTATGGTTTGAATTCTGTTACTTTTAAAATAAAAGCCTAGAGTGAACCAAATAAAAGACACTGTCAGAGGCGAGCGCTATGTCTAGCACTTCCCACTTGTTTCTCGTGAGAAATGTTGCTTCTTGTCTGATATTGCAAACTAAGAGGTTAGTCTTTATAATAATTTATCAAAAATAGCTCACCCTAGGTTGTGTGTAGTGCGTTCGCATCACATATTATTAGAGTGCCGATTTTCTCCGGTTTGGCTCCCTATGTGTATGATTCTACGTGACCCTTTCGCTCTAAGGCCACAGATCCCGTTACTATTTACCCACGGTTCTTGAATGAGAAGTGAGACTTCTTCCGATCTTGCCAGTCTGAGAACCAGAGCTACAAAGGCAGCTTTTGTGAGATGTATGTTGGTTTAGATTATTGGGAGCATCATGTTGCATTTAATCCCAAACTCTGGTGGCGTTTTCCTCTGTGAATACGATAAATTTTTTTATCAAAAACCTGGGAATGAAGGCTCCATACTTTTTGCTCCGTCGGCTCTATGCTTCGCATATATCCTAATAGTTATTGACCCGAAGCTGAAGTTAATAAATCCGTTTGTGATTGCGAAGGACTAGGGATTCCATATTTGTCACCATAGTGGAATATCTTAGAAACACCTTTAATTGCTCCTTGTTTGACAATCTTCCAATTTTTGATCGGAAGGGTAAGATTGCTGGTCCGCGAATGCAGTTCGCTTTATTCGTCCTTTATAAAGATGGGGCTTAGTGCCTTGTACACCAAAATCCAATTTTAAAATGTGATGCTCCCCCCCCCCCCAGCGAACAGTTTTGGCCGATTTTGCATCCTGGCCGAACCAAACACAGCTTCCATTTGAACTTTGTCACGCTTACTGTCAAATGCCTCTATTTTACCTTGGACCTTTGTTTTTTCAACGTAGTGTTCCTCCGGGTTCATCCCGCAATCCACGGCTTTCCCCGCCCATGCCACGTACCTCTTCTGCTCCTGCATTAGCTATCCCGCCGGGGTCACCCACTCTTCAATTCCACCTGTCCTCAGCAACTTGGGACCATCCATCTTCATAGAACTACAATAACCCTTCCTTTTACGGCTTGAGTTGCCCATCCCTTATTGTAACAACCTTTGTTGAGTGTTGATATACCCCCACCCCCCCGCTCTATATGGAATAACATTGCAATAGCCGTACGAGTTGTAAAACTATCACCTAACATGAAAATTACATTCGTTGCTCCGTGTGCGTGCCATAGTAGTTGCCATATAATTTGAATCACTAATCTCAGTTCAACTTTATTTCGGTTCGTAACTCATCTTCAATTTCCTGAATAACAATTTGTGGTGGCTGTGCCAGCACTTTTTTCTAAGTACCATGGAATTTTTTCAAACATCCTCAACAAACTGTAGTTATTAAATATTACGCCGCCTTCATATTTAACACATCTGAAAGTATTATATCTTTTAATACCGCGGTCGACCCTGCCTTGCTAAACGAGCCAAGAAATGATACCATGATCAATCTGTTGATGATAAAGTTTCACAATCAGAAAATTAAAATTAATAAAAACATAAAAAATTTAACTTATGCATATTTTATTTCAATCCGTTTCAGATATCGCGCCTTGTACAAATATCGCCCACAAAATAATGATGAACTCGAACTAAACGAAGGAGATCTCATATTTGTGCTAGAAAAATGCGATGACGGTTGGTTTGTAGGTACATCACAACGGACCGGCTATTTTGGCACCTTCCCAGGAAATTATGTAGAAAGATTATAAAAAAAAATTAAAACCTAAAATTTATAGAAAAAAAAAAAGAAAATTTATTATTTTTGTTGTTTTTATTTTATTTTCTGTTTAATTAATTTTTTAATTTATATTATTTATAATGAAAAATTAAATAAAATTGATTGATTCGTTATATTGTTTTTTGTTTTAAATAAAAAATACTCTCAAATAATTTAAATAAATAAATAATTATAAAACATTTTTAATTATTATTATATTATTTTTTGTGTTGCGTGATTTTTAAGCACAATTTTTATTGTTTACATTACAAATTTATAATTATTTATTTATTTAATTTAAATAGAAAAGCCTTATTATTTTTGTTATTAAAAATCAATCAATTTTATTTATTTTTACCAAAAGCTAAAGCATAAAAATCAAAGATTTTATTTTTAAAAAAAATTATATAAAAACAAATTTCATTGCCAATTAATAAATTATTTTAAAATTAAATATAATATATAAACAAAAAAATAAAGCACTAATTATTTATAGTTTTTATTGTGTGAATTTAAATAAATCACCATTATTAATTTTGTTGTCATAATAATTATTAAATATTTTATTAAACAAGTACACACAAGTTTTAATTTACAAAAATTTGCAAAATAACAAAATTCAAAAAATTAAATGAAGTGTTAAACTACTAGTCATTAATTTTCCAAAAAATAAAATATATACATACATAAAATAATTGAATTAAAAAATATTAATTATTTTTTCGTTTAATTCTTTATATTAACTGTTATAATTTTTTTTGTTTCACTAACCCCCAAAATTACAATTTTTTTTTCAGAGTAAAATAATCAAATTGATTAAATTTAAATCAAACAATTTTACTAACATTTTATTATTAATTACAAAAATTGAAAGAGAATAATAATAAAAAAAATTTAAAATATTTCATTTTTTATTTTATTTTGATTGAGTATCCGAAAACTTATGCGACTCACTGTAATTCGATTGTATTGCATATTCGTAATCAACAAAATTGATCAATACTCACTTTCATTAATTGAAAGCGACCATTTTAGTTCAACAAGAAAATGTATAAAAATTAACCTTTTCTAAAATTGTGGAATATAAATATAAAAATAAATAAGCAAAATAACTAATGATTTAATTAGCAAGGTATTGTAACTATGAATATCTAATAAAATTATAGAATTAAACTTAAATACATATTACTAAAATATGGTACATTAAACTTTTGACGTAAAACACAAATTTTAAAATTGTAAAATAATTTAAATTGTTAATTCTTAATAATAATTAATCACATTACAATAAATAATTAGATTAACAATTCTAAATATAGTTGTTCTGGTATAAAACATAATTTCGGATGTGACCATGTGACTTACAAAAATCTAATGTAGTGCCTATCTTTGATTATTATTCACTATTTAGTTGAAAATATATATTTTAATAATAACTAATTAATTAATAAAACACTAAGCAATAATTAATAATTAATTATAATAAATTAACGTAATGTATTTTAAAATAATTGTTAACGTGTTTGTATCTTTTATGTGAACTCGACAAAATTATACCATTTGGATGTATCGTACTAATCAACATTTAGGTGAAATAAAATGTACAGTAAACGAGGTATGTATACGTGTCGATAGTGCACGAATTAAAATTTCATATTTTACAATTATTTATTTCAAGAAATATAGACGAATAACGTTACAAATGTATTTTTTGATTTAAATTGTTGTTCGATTAATTAAAACACAAATACTAGAGACAACATTTTAATGTACAAACTTTGTTTTTTTGAGTTTCGTAAGAGAATCGTTAGGGTTACTAGGAAGGAGTGTTAATAATTTATATTATTTATATCCGACTTCAACGAGTTTTAGTTTTGAAATTACAACGTGGTATGGTAAATAAGTTCACCACTAATTGTTCCATTGAACAAAATTTATAATAATTAAAAAATTATAAAATCGAAAAATGGAGACACCAAATTTATACATTGTACTTTAAAGAATCGAGTAACGTAATTATAGTTGAAACGTATAATTATTTGATCAACAAATTCCATGTGGCCGGATATAGGCAATGTCATTTACGAAAACGTTGGGTACGGTCAGCTAAGCGACTTAAGAAGCGACTTAAGAAGAATAGCAAAATGGCCTTCGTGGGGGAAACTGAAACAGTTTTTAACAAAGGAGTTCTCGAAGAACTTCAACAGTTTCCCCTTTAATCGACAAATGAAAGAGCAGAAAAGTAGCCGGACAAATCTCTTAATCCTTATTTTCTATGAGTTACGCATATTGAGCAAGCCGGAAGGTCGAAATTCATCGTATGGTATACACATGCAAGACAGTGTGATAACATCGAATGTAGAGATAGTGGACACCCTACCCTGCAAGTAATTGCACGAACAAAGAAAAAGAAAAAACGAGAAAAATTTTCACCACAGTTCAAAATAACATATTCCATTTTGACAATGATTTGAGGCATTTTCGATCAATGGCCATATCAGTGATGAAATTTAAAAAATTGGAGCTAAAAAAATTTGAGGCAAATGAGCGAACTGATGATCATTACAATACTGTTTCTGCTATCAGTCAGATAGATAAGCTTTGGGAAAGATTTGATCAACTAAACCGTGACGGGATATAACGTTTTTCTCATCGAAATAGACGGCACGCTATTGGTAAGATGGATCGAGCATTGTCAAGATGAGTCAACAGTCGTTAGTGACGCCAGCTCAATTTTAGAGAGTCCGAGACGATTGTCGCCGCTAGAACCAAATATTGTTCAGCACTAGATAGAAGAAAGGATAAAGAAGGCCCGAAATACTCGGGCGAACAATTCCTCGCATAGTAGTCCTATTATGTTATTGAACAAAAAGGATGAGTCGAAAAGAGTTATTAAAATTAAATAAGGTGATGATTAAAGATATAGGTCCACTTCGGCTGGGGTGATTCGCAGAGCTTCGGGGAAGCCGAGTATGTAGAAAATCGTTTGTATTTAGATGGATGACTTAATTGTACCTACGGAAATTTTGAAGAATGATTTGATGAGGGTGCTCGAAGTGGCAGATCGAAAAAGTTTGCAGATGAATTGGATAAAATGTAGCGAGCAACTGTCATTTTCAGACAAGAACTCTTGCCGAATACATTGAATATGATATTGAACAGGTCAGTCCGAATAGGGTAAAACTAACGCCATCGAGGAGTACTAGTGTTGATTTCATAGATTTGTTGAAGGTCACGAATGTGAAAGTTGGTCACAAAGCCATTATCTGATGACGAATCGATTTTTAAATAAAATTTACCAACGAAGTATCGGAATGACGAACTTCGAGTTGCTGATGGGGGTAACAATATGCTGTTCTAAGATCATAGAAGATGAGGAAGCAAAAACCTTCAGCTAAAGTCGTACTAACCTTCCTCGCTTAGGCCAATTGTCTCGACGAGAGAATAAATTTGAAAAATTTAACAGGAGAATTGAAGAATATAATAAGGTGAGAAACTTGCATAGTATCATCATTGTTGATGAGATTATGACAATCAAAATGGCCCAGATTAGTGTAGGAATTAAAATTGGTTCGCAATACTTGTGAAGTCATTCGAGCCGGGTAACTCTCAGGATGGTGATGGTAGAATGATTCATGTGTCAGCCTGTGGTTATGCATAAGACATAAGTCTAATAGAACACCAAACCTTGTTTATTTGAAATAAAATAGTTTTTTATTTCAGACTTTAGTTTTCATAAGTAATAATAACGGTGATGGCGATCATTCCTGCTGATAGAAACCCTACTTATTACAAATGGTTTAATAATGGAAACATTTTCTGAGAATACTCTTTACCTGAAGAAAAACTTTGTTACCGATGTGATTATCGTTGTTACTACAAATTTCGTTAATATTTGGAAAACTTACCGCAAGGCTATTGCAGATCTGGTAGTCCTGTACCGCAATAATTATCTCAGTCCAGCAACCAAAGTACCGAAAAGTTATAACGCATGTTAACCGTGAATCTCAAATTATGACGAAACCCGAATCGAGCGGACAAACCCAGTAGTTAACCTGATCTGACTTTGATTACTCTGAATAAAACCCAGTGCCTAACTTCGATTACTTTAACAATCATGAATCGATCTTGTTAAATTCTTCAATTTAATCTAAAACAGAGAAAAGGTTCCCATTTAGTAATGGGTACTTACATTTTAATGTAAATTAACGTAAATTAAATGGAATAAAGTGGTTTATAATATAAAGTTGTGCTAAGACTTAGTATTGGCGAGGCTCGGAGAAATATATTATATAAAAATCCTTCCGTTTGCATATATAATGGTTGTTCTCACAAAAGCACTGTCATTGGTGTGAAGAAAAGAGTTTTGGTTATATTTTAACAAAATTCAAACTTAACCCTCGTCCGGCGGCATAATTTTACTACGCTAAAAGGCGGCAGACGTTCAATTGTACTTTCATATATTTTATACCAAAATCGTCACTGTAGTCATAATTTTTGTAAATACATAATATTTGGAATTTCAACATTATTAAAATGTAGAGATCTCACAAATCTTTAACTCTCTTCGGCTTCTACAAGAAGACTTATTAGTATTTAAAAACAGAAAAGGTACAATTGTACCTATGCCGCCTGACGAGGGTTAATAACCTAACAAAATTGTTACTTCAACTTTACAGTGATTTGCCGTTCCTTACTGCTTACTTTGGTCATGTCATTTGAACTGTGTATTGCCCCTGAAATTAAATGCCATCTTATGCAATGCAGATGGTGAGTCTCATTGCTCTCTCTCTCTCTCTCTCTCTCTCACATACACACACACACTCAATTAAAATAAGAACATTTTAAGCTGTTAGATGTTGTGGCAAAATCAGTATACTCAGCATGAGAAGCGCAATGATACGAAATGCAAATTAATGTTAAAAGAAAAATTGAAGGTTATGTTCTTCGAGATAATTATCTAAAAGTGAACCCTAGCGCCACAATTTTCCATTTAAAATTTATGTGCTGCTATCTTTCAATATCTTCCGATACTTAGCCTTACTGCAACTTCGACACGATTCATGTTAGATCGGGAGTTTAGTATAGTATACTATATAATTTATTTGGGTTTTATGGTGCATCAAAATGTTTAATGATTTGTCTGGTAACTGGAAAACTATAATCATAATATGTACTTTCAAATCAGCTAAACTATATATTTGCTCTGTTTGTGGTATGGTTCATTCTGTTATCTCAACCCTGATAATCAATTACCATCTTTACACATAAATCTTAACTCTTCGGCCTTTACGGCTGATGCTTCTTAAAGCCAAAGCATTTAAAATTCAAAGGTTAAAGATTGTAATTACGATCATAAATTAAAATATGCAGATGTAGGGATATCCAATTGGAAGTTAGTGATACTTGATGAGTTGGTTACCAAACAAATTGCTCCCCTCAGCGGAATAATTCTCTTGTAAGGTAAAATGGGAAATAACCTGAATCATTCTGACCTCTTCAATGAACAAGGAATTTTTAAGCCCACGTCCAAAATTAATAAACGGCTTTTATTTGCTCCTAGTTTTCTATAAAATCAAATATCCTACCCGTTTTCTCTTCCAAAGATTGTCATTACAGAAGCGGTAAGCAATTTATCTCAAAACAGTTCCAAGAATTATAATTCATAAATTTTGTGCTAATCTCTAAGAACTTTAAATACTATGACCTGATATAAAGCGGCGTATTTTTTTCGTTTCCAAGATCTGTGGAAGCCTCAATCGAAGTTAACGTTTGACTATGTATGATCTTTTGTAGTTTATTTACGATGGCTATGCAGATACAGAATAGGAGCGTATTTAGTAAGTTTTAATTTAAAACTACATGCACTAGCAAACGAAAATGTTCCCATTCTATCAGATATGTCGTTAAAATGGCACAATTATGACTGCAATACTGGATGACGTTAATCAGGCGAATTTAAAAACTTCCCTTCAACATGACCGGGATTCTTGGCCAAAAATTTACTCCCAAATATATCTCAGTTTTATGTAAAATTATGAAAGCGAATGTTGCACTCTTAAATCTATACAACACTTTTGCCAACATTTTCTTTTAACTGCACCACTTGAATCATTTTTTGGTCTATCTTTTCCGGAAGATTTAATCTCATTTATAGATCACACTTTCACGGAAGATTCTCACAGTTTCAAGGAAGATTTTCACGGAAGATTCTCTAAAATAATATCATTCCGTCTATCAACACAAAATTAAGATAGAGGTTGGGATGGTCCGCTGCTTCATTGTACAAAAGTTTGGCCTACTTTAACAAGGCCACCAAACACTATTTTAATTAATCGCTCATTGTTTAAATCACACGTAAAATCGTGAATCGTAAAATCGTGTATAATTATGATACAGGTAAAATCTTGATCAAAACTTGGTGAAACAACATAAACGCTGGTGAAACCTTATTTCAAGTTTGGGAAAATCGTGTACCATAAAGTGCTACAACCAGTTCATTATATTTTCTTCCTTATATATTATATAGTCTTTTTAGTTGAATTTTTTCACATCTTTTATGTTAAATTTTTTGTGTTAATTCCTTTAACATTAGAAAAGTACCGCAAAACTTCAGAACCAAAATGTTTTGATTACGCTTTTGAATAAGCAATGAACTCTAATGCAAGGATTTTCATGTTACATTTTCTGTAGAAATTTATAAATTTTACTCAAATTAGTATGTATATGCATAGTGAAAATCAGTTTGACTTCTTATAATCGAAAATATATAAATTGTATGACATAAAATAGTAAATTATGGTTAAATACCGTTACAAATGTTTTATATGTAAATCATGTTGATTTTTTTAAGAGCAATAAAAATGGAAATAAAACTAGAACAAATACAATAATAGAATATGTTTCGCTAGAGTTGCATTATACTGCTCGATTAGTGATCACGGAAGTCACTTTGATTTTTACTAACCGTAATTTCGGTGTTTTCAATATACAAATTAAAAATATTCGCTGTTGCTTTTAATTTGAAAATCACGTCTATAAAAATCTAAATACGATTCAAGATTAATATTTCGTTTGTTACATACTTCAGTTCATAAAAATTGTTTACACTAATCGCCACCTCGTTCACTGTATAAAAAGAAATCAACAAGAAAATAGTAGTAGATTTTTGTTTGCAAATCCAGCTGATGTTTCTATTCCATTTTTATACCATTAAAAATAAATCAAAACTGAAAAGCAACAACAAACTGAACAACATAAACTTCATATCCAAGTGAAAATTAAAAATGGCTAAAGTCTCTTGTCAAATGTACACAACACAAGGAGAAAATTCTTAAAAAAAGTGGAAAATGCTGTTTTATTTTCATTTATAAACCGGAGGTTTTCATTAAAGTGTTTACTATTTTATTTACTAGTTAGTTTGTGTTATAAATATAGTGCAAAAGTGGCTGAAAACAAAACAACCAAAATGTGTTTACAGTGATCGAAATAAAATTAAGAAAAAAATCTGTTCTAATAAAAATCAAAAAGAAAATTTCTAAAGTGAAACCTAGTGCTTCATATATGTATGTTCAAAAGGAATACAATTAATTAATTAATTGGAAAAGAAAACAATCGCTTTTATAATGGGTATGTACACATTATTTTCTCATAATTTCTTTTCTTGGTAGCAACTTTTTGTTTTTGTGTGATCTGTGTTGTTTTTGTTGTTGCTGCTGCTGCTGTCGTCGCTGTCGAACCAATTCAGTTTTTTCAGTGATGCAAAATCTTTAAAATTAGAAGAAAAACCAGATGGACAAATTTTTATTAACGTTTTTTCTACTTACGATATCTTTATTAAATATAGAATATTACGTTACTACATATAAGACGAAATTCTTATAAAATTTAATTAAGAAATTTATTGCTATATTTTTTGCGTTTCTGTTAGTCTCATGTTATTATTGTTATTGTTGTTGTGTTTTAGGGGTTGCCTTGTGTTGCGCTATGTTGTACGTTTGGAGGAGCACAATACAAAATTTTTTATTGGTTCTTCTTTCCGTTTTCTTTCCATTGCTTGATGATGATGGTTTATTGATGACTGCTATAATGTTAAAAATAGTGAAGAAGTCGCGATTTTATTTTAATGTGGTGGCGGCGTAGACGGAATTTTAATGTGGAAATTATGACGATATTAAATGGTGGTGGTAAGGCGTAGCTGGAGGCTATTTTAGTAGCCTAGGCTACTGGAATGGTTGTACATAAGTATTATGTAATAGAAATAGGTGAGTGGATGTTTTAAATGTGTGGTAGGCGAGCCAGTTAAATCGATACATAATTCGCCGTTAATATTTTAATGGAATTTATTTTTACTAATAGGATAGTCTCACTACAGTAGGTACATGCTATCCAGTCCATTTTCTTTTATAACGATATAACATGCTTTCCGTTTTACCTTTGATAAAAATAACGATAAGGCCAAATAACCGTGACCTCTCGTCGGTCATCGGCTCATAACCTTTTCGTTTTGTGTAAAAAATATGTTTTTAAAATTTGATCCTAGCTTAAAGCATAACCCAACTTTCAGAACAGATGAACATTAATTGAAGACGTCAAATTCAAATTTATAATATTATTTCAGGAAGTTATAAAATAGATAATTATTTGTAGTTTAGTCTCTTATTTACCGGATGTTTACAAAGTAGAAATGACTCGGTCGGATTAAAATTATCAATTCATAACAAAGCTAATTGCAAGTCGTACTTGTTTTAGATTTAAGCTGATTTGACGTTTGTTTGTATTTAGATAGCATACAGGTCTAATCAGTTCCACGAGATAGTAAACAAGAAGTTAATTAATCCTCGACAAGAAAATGTTTTTCTCATTTCTTTCGCCATTCATGTTCTTAATAATTCTGTAATACTATTAAAATTTTCCTTTTATTTTCTCGTAAAACCCAAATCTATCGATTTTTTCTTAATTCACTATCCAATTTACAGACTTTTCACAGCTTTACGCTTCCACTCCAATAAATTGCTTTTACAATAATGCTGAGCTGTACATTTTTCCAATTCTATTTTTTATAAAAAAATATTTCAAATGTAGAATTTTATCTTTGTTTGGTTCTTTAAGAAGAACTAAATTAAATGTCCGTTTATGTTGTTTTGCATAGATAGCTCAAGGGCTCTTCAAAACATTTTGTTTTTATGCAAATATCAGAATATGTAGTTGATTTAGAATCATAAAGAATCAAAAAGATCTTTGTCTTTTTTCGTGTCCAAATTTTATAGTCACACCATAGTCCCTCAGCTAGCCACTTACACATTTGTTATAGTTGATTTTTATGTGCGCGAGTTGGTATGAGTATGAGGTTCCGTTAAAATTTACAAAAACCACACATTTTATATTTTATCGTACATTTTAAAATTACCACCGGCTAAGTAATTACAAATTGTGATAACAAAAAGAACGTTCACCGAAAAACCCACAACGAAATTCACATATGGAAAATTGCTTGTTTCGAAATTTGCTGTATTACTTATGTAGAAACATAAGTATGTATGTAATGCAAAACAGTTTACGTTAGACGAAAATGTATGTACAACTTTAAGTAGGCGATCATCATGGCTGATAATGAACAAACGTCCGTAACTTCCATCGAAAAATATTGAACAACAAACGTAACGTTTTAGAGGAGGATTTCGGTACGGGAATGGGTGGATGCCTTTATACATTGCGTACATTAAAAGGAAATGCCAGCAACATTAATTGAAATTGAGAATTTGGTTGTGTGGGCATATTTCCACGTAGGAATTTTATTGAGCGCATTACGGTTGTAAGTAGCAAGTTTTTTCCGTGCATAATTTGTATGTGCGTTGGCGATAGCATTGGTTTCTACATCTACAAGCAGCATTGAATAGTCAAATCCAATATTATGACTGTTTTGATCCCGTTTGCATCAAATCAGCTACTTTGTTGGAAATTTCGAATAGTACGAGACAAAGGCAGTCTTGAGTGTTGCCCTCAAACTATTTACTTGCTGGTTACGCTACATTCCATGTAGGGGTTTTTCCGGCTCAACGATGTTTCTCAAATCGTTTTCCATATCGTTTCTTCATGGAGTTTTTTTTTAATATTTTTAGAGAAATGCCTACAACTATGACTTGAGATTTTTAGAAAAGGTGCATACAAAACATTACACATTAAAATCACCCAGCAATAACTTTTTGCCTGGGGGGCCTATTATGGTATTTTCGAGAATATCGAAAGTTCCGATAACATCGAAAATAACTATTATGAAATTTTCGGTAGTGTTTTACTTCGATAATTTCGAAAATATCTATTATGAAATTTTCGAAATCAAAAATAACTTTATTAAAAATGTGGCAGATGCAGTTTTGTTTATTTTAATGAGCTGTCTTGAAAACATTCCCAAAAACTTATTAAAATTAGTTAACTAAAATATAAATATAAAATTAATTTATATAATGGAATCGGGCATTGGATTTTTCTGACAATCGAGTTATGATGAGTTAGTGGATGGAGTGGCTCCAGTCAATATTCAACGAAAACCATTTCGTCCTAGTTTAAACGTGCTCGACATGCCAAATAAAAAATGTACATAGCACTAAGTCAAGCTATCGAATGGATTGTGTTGTATGAAAATTTAAAACTCAAAAACCTAGTATTTCCATTCATGATATCAACCTAGATCCATTTCTAACAATCATTTTTGTATATTTTTAGTTTATTCAGAATATCGAAGCAATTGTTCAGAGATATTCTTAGTGAAGTTTAACGTTTAGATACCTTATAATCTTATAATCCAGTTTCTCACCAATTACGGATCGTGCCCTGTTCTATTCTCACGCTCCTAATATCATGACTAATACGTCGGGTAATTAAATGTTCTTCAATGTACCTTGAATTTTGCTAATCAGCCGATTACTAATCGCTTAACTGCTATTAACATTCCCCCCCCCCCCCCTCCTCCAACCCAGTTTTATTACTAATTTTTTCCGTATAAACAACAGAAGGTTGGGACGATCAATAGTTTATTTTTTATTGATAATTTTTTCCTCTCCTTATTTTATTTCGTTTCCCTAATATATATAAAAACAATATTTTTAGAGATGAGTAAGCCAATCGATCGAGTGATTATTTAAAGTTTAATAACAAATAAAAAACGCTATCGAAAATACCATAGTAGACCTACAGCTCACAACCGGGAATCGAACCTCAGTTCCTCGAATAAAATAAAATATATATGGGGAAAATCTGGCAACTATGGCTTAAGATATATAGACAATACACAATGTAACACATAACACATTAAGAATTCCTAGTCATAACTTTTTGTCGACACCAGGAATCGCACCCGAGGCTCGGAAGTACAAAGTAAAGGGGTCTACTTATGTTGCTATCGAGAACGAATAATAGAATAAGTGCTCTATTTATCCTGGTGCGTTACCTAGATAGTGTTTCACGAGGACCCACTTTCGTTGGAACCGACTTGAGGATGTGCTTAGTGATGCGGTTTTGTGTTCGTAGAAAATGGCCCACCTCAGTCTAGATGAATTTATGAATCCTACTATCTCTATTTTTCGAGATAATTTCGTATCTCATGATTCATTCCCAAATTTTAATCACCGCTTTCGTTTATTGACTCGAACATCATACGAAATATTTTACTTTCGAACACATCAAGTTTCTGCACATCTCTCACTGTTACCGTGTTAGGTGACCACTGAACTAATCAGCGCCTTATTGATGTTAACTTTCACGCAAAATGTTGCGAGACCTGAAAATTTTAATGTTTCTATAAAATGCCCGATATCCAGCTACGATTCTTGATTTTATATCTACAGAAACTGAATTTCACACCGTTATTACCTATCCCAAATATTTAAACTCTTTCATTGTCCCATACTGCGTGTCTTCTGAAATAAATTATCTAATAGCTCTGGGAAGGCTATGTTATGCTGAACGACTACGTATTCTAGAGATAAGTTCGCGAGTTTGCCTTCGATTTTCACTTTGTCCTTTTTATAACATTTCTCCAATATAGCCGTCAGAATAAAGGAGTGGTTGGTTTTTGATCTGTTTGGACGAAATCCACACTGGTAGTCGCCCAAGATGCGCTCACTATATATCGCTAATTTTGCTCTAATTTGCTCTAATTTTTGCGATCTCCCTTTTTATATGGGGGTCTGGGATTTCCTCAGTAGACCATACAATTAATACAAATTCATATATCCGTTAAAACATTTGATCGCCGCCGTTTTTTATCATTTCGCATCTTCACCAGGAGCCTTGTTGCTTTTCATTTTTGACATCACGTCACGGATTTAACGTAC